>JAOXXN010000395.1:138787601-138806195 GCA_026770055.1 Myrmophylax atrothorax
AACTCGCCACCGGCTGCCGCAAGAGAGGAGCCCCGAAGAAGAGATACAAGGACTCCCTGAAACAACACCTCAGCCTTAGCCATATTGACTGCCATCAATGGTCCACTCTGGCCTCCAGCTGGGATTCATGGAGACACACCATACACACGCTGCTGCTTCCTTTGAGAACACACGCAGAGTCAGTCTCAAGGAGAAAAGACAATGCAGAAAGAACCGTTCCTCACCAATATCGCCAAAGGAGACGTTCCGCTGTGCCTTTTGTGACCAGGCTTGCCTATCCCGCGTCGGCCTTTTTAGCCACCAGCACGCTTGCAGCAAGCATAGGTAGAGCCCTTCCCAAATCTTCTTTTGTGAAGCCTGACCATGATGTTTAAAATACTGATTTTCAACAGCACTTAATTCTCTTCTCTTAGGAATTTTTTTGTGTTATATATATGCAACAAAATTATTTAAATGCATCCCCAAATGTAAAGAATTATCGGCTTCAATTTTTTTCTTCTTTTCAAGTTATCTTTGATGTCTGTGGCCAGAACTCCAGTGCTGCTGCAGCCACGGCTTGAAGTACTTTTCCCAAGACTTGTGCCATTTCAAACATTCCCTTAATATTAAAACAAATGAAAATCAGGAGGTCTCTAATTGTCCTGGTTTTGATTTTGTTAATAAAATGTGAAAGGTTAAAATGGAGCAAACCATCCCTTAAAGCTGTAGCCATAGCAGCACCAAGGCTTCAAAGATGACTTGGAAATGAAAGGCTAAAAAAAAAAAATTACAATAAAGCACAATATTTAAAATAATTTCAGGACTTCAGTTTCCACTGAACTTAAAGGGAGTTTTGTGATGACTTAACTCCTCATAGAATCAGGCTCTGGCTGAATAAAAGCATATGAGGATTCTGCAGTAAGGCCAGAAATATGTGTTGTGTTGCAATAGACATTTTGTAAAGGGGTGATGCTTGGACAGAGTTGTGCCTATTTTTAATGCAGCCACCCAGTCCAACAGATCTAAATTCACTGAGGACCACCTGAATATTTATTTACCTCAAAACATGTTCCTTGTTCATCTTGTAGGGGCAAGAATGACTTGTTTCACTACTCTCTGTAGCACCACAGTCTCCATCCCTTCCCATTTCCACTCCCAGTAACTAATAGTCTGTAGGACTGTTTGAGTGCCTCTGTTACTACTCGGGGAAGCATCTGGTTCACTGAGACAAGATTTCTTGAATGGGAAACCTATTCCCACACATAAAAAGAGCTTGTTGATTAAAACCAGAAAAGATTAGTTTCTTCTTTATAGGAATTAAAAGGAAATAGTATGCTGCCTATCCTTTCCCTGCCCAAGTTGTCACATCCTTTCCAACACTTGATAGCATGCAAATTAATAATCCTATTCAAAAGAACCAAAGTTAAACCTATAGAAAAGAACCGCAGTGCCCAGTTGTCAGTACAGATGCAATTTGTATTTTAGAGGGTTCTGATGGCCTTTCTCTATTTGAAACAACTGGTCAGAAAGTAGGCACTCAGTTCTGCAAGGTGCTGATAAAATATTAGAAATGTGAGGGAGGTTTTTATGAGCAAAACCTAAAGGCTTCAACTCTGCACAGGTGATAGTCTAGGCTTTTATACCTTAGCTGTGCTCTTAGTTTGGAGTTCTCGATTCCGTGAAAGGGATGAAGATTATCCAGATAAGGCCAGCTGGGGCCCCTGACATATAGAACCAACTATACATTTAAACAAGATATCCATGTCCCCAGGTATGGTATAATTTAAGGTACTAGATACATTATTAATAGCAAGGAACTTAAGGAACCTTTTTTCCCCCACAGTCAGCTATGGAAAATCTTACAAGGACTAGCTTTTTGAGAATGAGAAATTAAATATTGACAGAAAAAATGTTCTATTCTGGTGCAGTAGTCACTGACAGTGTGCATGACTGCTTTATCATAAAGAGCAAAGTCTCCTTTAGGATATAGGCAACCACTTGTTAAAAGGCCTGACTAAGTGGCTGAGATCATCCTGAGGCAGAGCAAGGTTTAGGTATTGTGTTCTTTTTAATCCCACAACATGCTCCCTTGTAAGTGAAGTGGTAATTTCTTAAAGGCCAATCTGAGTCAACAAATGCTTTTAAGCCCCTGTAGACAAATGCTATCTACAGTGCAATTTTGATTTATTGATACTTAGCTGTTTAAACAGGTTTTTTAAAGCACACCTTTGCATTTTAGCAGGAGAGCTCTGTTGCTTCTGATGCTATTCATCTTTAACTATTTACATGGCTTTTTGGTGGGATCTGAGCATCCCTACCTGCCATTACAGTCAAATACTTGGCATCATCCCTGAAAAGCCATTGGGTCAGCAGCATCAGTCATTTTCCATCTGGAAAATTTTTCAGCTGTAATCAAGGTAGAGATTTAGAAGAAGCAGTGACTGTAGGATAACTAAGTCTTCCCTGTTAAACAAAGACCCTGACTCAAACGCCATTGAAGTAATGACAAGTCTGAGTTCCAGCAGAGGAACTGCATACTAGAGGAACAGGGAGCAGAGGTATTATCTACTTACCTCTTATCATGGAAGAAATACTGTAGAGTTTAGTGCAATACTGCTTTTATTAGTATTACTTTTAATTAGTATTATTCCTGCATGTCAGGAATTCTAGAGTATAATTTTAAATATCTGCTAAACTCTACAAGAACAGCAAAAAAAATCCATAGGAAGAAGCCAGGTCAGTATATCATGTATGAACTTTTACTGGTGTAAAAATATAAATTGATTTAGTTGCTTACATTACTCATTGTTATTATAATTTTCTATTAAACTATCCACTCTTTCTGTCATATGTCTTTGTGATCTGCACCAGCATCAAGGATTATTTATAGCTGGAATACACAGAGTTATTATGGGAAGCAAATAAATATTTCAAAGCTATTTAATCTGTTTGGTCTTTTTTTTCCACTGGTGCAACTGTTAAACCAATACAGAGAGAAAACTAACTCATCTCATCTAAGCTTTTCCTTGCTTCCTTGTCAGTAAAACACCTATTATGGCTTTTAGTTTGTTCAGAGCACTTACAAGCCTCTGTTACAACTCTGAATTCAGAGGTAGTTCTCTCCTCCTATTTCCATTTTCTCTTTTAATAAAGAAGGGCATATACCTTCATGTAAGAATCAGTTTTACAAATGAAGGTGGTTTTCTTTGGTGACAGAAAACATGCAGGATTTACAAGAATTGTTTTTCAAAAGATCCAGACAGACAGAATTGGAACCCAAAATCAGTTTATGTATGATGAAGTCAACAGGAATTTCTCCACAGTGTGCTAATGTTCTGTTTCATTGTCACTTGGGGAAAAGTATCTTTTTGGCAGAACAACACTCCACTTTGAAGTGGCAGATAGAAAGACAAATGCTGAAACTGTTCACAGGAGTTCCAATTAGTGCCAGTGTTGATGGGTTTCATTGCATGTGCGAGGTTCAGCTCAACAACTAAGGCCCTAAATGGCATACAGCATTGTAGAGTAATTAAACATTTTGTTGCATACTGCAAGTAGCTCCTTCTGTCTTCTCTTCACAATAAATGCACTGGGAACATAAAAAGAGATATGGAAGATTTTGCACTTCTCCACTCACTGTGGATACAGTCCAGCGACCTTATAGATGAAAGAATCTGTATTCTACCATCAGTGTCTGGAGTCATCAAACCCCTCTGAAGATGCACACAGAATGGCCAATTTAAACGCAGAAATTTACCTGACAAAACATCAGGCAAACACATGATAAGCACCACACTGACTTTAGCATATTGGCAGCCGTATGTTGCAAATAGGTGATAAAGTGTTTGGGATGGTCCTTAGGGAGCACATGGCTTAAGTTTTGCTTCTGTTTGATCCCACGGCGCACTTCCTTGTAAATTATATACTTGCACTTGCAGCAGACAGATTTAGAATATTTGCTAAATTTCACAAAGTCTGCATGGATTTCCTGAACTGTAGGTGAAAGCTGAATCATTTGGTAACAATATTGGATTGCCTTGATATTGCTAACAAATTTCTAATTATTTCACATTGTTTGATCATTTATAGGAATATCTTATGTGAGTAAACTAATTGATAACTGTAACTTATTCAACTAAAGAAAATAATTAAGGTCTTCTAAAGCCAGAAAGGTCAGGCCAAATACTAATATAAGTAGATTACTATTCCTGGCTATCATGGACTACATCAAACATTGCTTGAGTCAGCTTACTTTTTATTGAATGCTTTTTTCCCCCAGTCCATTAGTTTGATCCATGTGTTTTATATCCATTTGCCTGGATAGATAGTTCTCTTTGCCTCCTACTTTTGGCACAATACCTCAGGAGACTATGAAATAACATGTGGACCTTTTCACTACTGAAACTTACATTTGTTAGCAGAACTGAGTTTCCTACTTGAAAAGGAATTTGATTTTATTTCCTTGCTCTAGCTTTGATTAAAGAACAATGCGCTATGTTTATCTGAGAGGAGATAGACAAGATTGTTATCCCCACCCAATAGATGCATGTGCTCTCAGCTCACACTGGTGTGTACACAGGTGGAGCCAATTCCTCCACCCTGTGCATACTTATACTTAATCCACTCTCCTGTCTGAGCAAAGATGTACCTCTACCTTTCTCTGTCCTTCCATGACTGTCTGTGACAGGCATATGTGAAGACAAGATATGTGAAACAGATGGCTTGTAAAAGCTGTGGTCACTGATGCCTGACCCTGGGTGAAGAGTCAAAGGAGGGGTTGAAGGAAGTTATTGGAGAAGCTTATGTTGAACAGACAGACACAACAGTATGTCCCTAGTGTTTAACCTGCAAATTATTTCAGACTCTGAACAGGGCTGCTGTTTGACCTGCTTGGACATGACAAGATACCATCCTCCCTATCCTGCTTATATGGGAAGGAAGGTTATGTATGGAGTCTGATGGCAGCTGTGGTATGCTGTCATGGGATAAGGTCTCCCAACGTACTGCTGGGAGCACCAAACCTCAGAGCAAGAAGCTTGAAGACAAGTAAGAGCTTGAAGTCTGCAGAATGCCAAGTGCTTTTGGTGGGAAGCTGAGCTTATTGACTTATTTCAGTGGATGAAACTCATTTCTACCTTCCTTCCCCAGAAATAATTTGGCATTTGGCTTTGTTGGAGTCAGCCAATGATGCTTGGTTACCTCAAAGGGTGTTATGTGGGTGTGCTTATGTCTGTAAATGCAGTGGGGCAAAATTTTAAATGAATATCAAACTTGCCAAAACAATTCTTAGAAACCAAAACTATGTGAAAAAAATTGACTGAAATTAAAAAGATATGTACCTGGGAATATTTTAAAATGCCAAGAGCTTTGCTTTGATATTTTCAAGTAAAACTGCTATGCTTCTGTGTCAGAAGACATTTTAATTAATACAAAAGAATTAAATCAAAGAATGAAAAATACAGGTTTTAAATAATTTTGAAATACATAACAGAAAAAAAAAAAATATAGAGTGAATAACACTCATGTTTTGAATTCCTAAAATCCTAATAGGGAAGGAGTTGTTTTTCCCCTCTCTCAAAAAAGAACTTCTGCTTTCATCATAACTGATTTTCTTCGCTTATATTTTGGCAGATATGTGAGCCACCAGACTGAAACATCCCATTATTTGTTCACCTATGTACATAGGGCACTTCAAAACAATCAGAGTATAACTGCCACATTTCATTTATGTATTCTTACTCACTTTGTTCATTCCTTTTTTCAGATGACATTGTAAGATGAGAGTTGTTATAATTCTCTATGGAAACAATTTCCTTTCCTAATAACCTTTATTAAACACTCAAATATCACGGATGAAATGTGCTAAATAGTAGCAATCAAATTAAAAACTATTTTCTATTGATTTAAATCCAGGTTCAAATATTTTGTTAAAACTGTTTTATTAATATAAAATAGGCAAAAGTATAATGGAAAGATGCTGCAAAAAGAGCAGACCTTTGAATACACTTACAAATATCACTTATTACTATGTCAGAGGACTCTCCACACAGCTTTATATCCCACAATTTTTTGCTGTGAAGACTCAGCTGTGGACAGAAATGTCCAACTGAACAGGTATAAATGATTAAAGACAAGTTTTCGGTCTGAGATTTATTTGTTTATGAATATAGTTCATAGTGCTTAATCCTCACAGTGATCCATAGAAGAGAATGAATGAAAGACTCATGTAAAAGTCTTTGTGGCTCACAATTACAATGGGAAAGAGGCTCTGTATCAGCACTGTATGTAAGTTGAAGACGGAGCAGGTAGGTGATTACTGGGGCAGACTGAGAGCAGCTGCAGCACAGCGTGGGGGGCACTGATGGCCTGGTCTGCTCTATGTTAGAGGGATGCATTTGAAAAGCCAGAGGGATATATCTAAGACTGTCAAATGGCAGTGTGTATATACCTTGAATAGAGGAATTTTGTTCACTGACATGTGCATATAGCTGGAAAGCAGTGATATATTTGTATCTGTTCATTCAACTCTAAAATCAGTTAGTTTTCAGGAATCCCTTTGATATTACTGCAACCTGTAATGGAGAAGACACTTTCACTCACACAGCTACACACATGCTCGTTATTACATTACTGATGTTATTTTCAGATTTGCTGAATAATTTGAGAAATAATATTATTTCTTTATGTCTTCATAGAAGAAAGCATTCCTTTTTCTGGAAATTTCATCCACCTAGAGAAATAAGATTAATTTATATTTTATTAAGTTAAAGTATGTCAAAGTACCTCCATCTTAGTACCACTTAGTTTACCTAGACTTATCATGAATTCTCTCTCATGTTCAGTCATAATTCAAAGCTGAATTTTTGTTTCTAGCAGAAAAATCCTCCCCAAGCCTCATTCCTCCACAAGCTTCACTTCTGCTAGAATAGTTAGCTGCTTTCTTGCTCACTTTTCTCTTGATGGAATGAATCACCTTCAGCAGAATGAAGCTCCCTTCATCAATGATATTATTGTTTGATGCTTAAGACAGTCTCCTCAGAAGCAGAAAGTAAAGGATTGAAACTTGCTTCACTCTGGAATGAAGTGATCCAAGTATTCTCACTTCCTCAGTGAAATAATTACTGGAGTATTTTATGAAAGATTTGTTCTTCCTGAATTGTTTTTAAAAGATCTTGTAGAAACAAGTCCAGTCCATTCTTTTGGTTGTTGCTGGGTTTTTTTAAATTGTATGGTTTGTTTGGGGGTTTTTTGTCCCCCCATCCCAAAGAAAGAATTAATGCTAGTATGTCTTTGTGGGATCTGGTTTGAAGATTTTAAAATAATATCAGATGTCTTAAAAGATGCACTTTACCTTAAATACAATGCAAAATATTGTCTGATGTTCTTTGGTTTCATTTACATCAGAGGTCAAAGAAAACAGTGATGTCACCAGTCTTCAGATGTAGGAATTAAATTATACAGAGCAGAAGTATATAATAAAAAGATTGTAATATCTTTCTTGTTATATTCTTGACCAATAAAATAATTTTGAGAACTAACATATAGTGTGACCCAAGCACTTGCATAGATAATGTTCAAATATGTTCCCAAAATCTCGTTATCTGAAGGATGAATGAGCCCCTTCAATACACTGTAAATGTTACCCTGGCTGTGATCCAAGGGTTGTGATGTGGAAGGAATAAATTGCTTAATTTCTGCATTTGAAGCCTTTGTTAAAAAATGTTTTAATCTTTTCTTGACTCCACTATAGTTTAAAGTCTGGTTTAACATTCCAGCCGGGCCACAACAAAGACCATCATTGTTTGACATGCTTTTTCTGCAAGCCTGTCAGATGTGCTGCATTATCTAAACAATGTTGGCAGCAAGTACACAAGTAGCAAGTGTGAATCAAATCAAAGATGTCCTCAAATCCAGACTCCAAGCCTGAATGTTCCCAGACTCCAAGGGTATAGCAAGAGTGTCTGGTTATCAATAAGCACAACCATTGATAACTTAAAAATTTAGGATTCAAATCCAAAACTTGATGGTTTCCTATTGACAGGGAATAACCCTCACTTTGTGTTTCTGTCCCACATTAGAACCACCAAATTAGGAACTGCTCATCTTTCTTCTTTACTTCAAATATCCAAAAGGGGTTGTTCACAGAAGAATATTGTCTTATCCTTGCTGAGACACATCAGTAAGCACTAGTGCACAGAACAAACAGTGAAGGTCTTGCCTGCTGATCCTCTTGCACTGCCCTCAGCTTCACCTTCCAACCTACTCAGTGCTGCTTGGCACTGTCATAGCGTCAGTAACCACCTTGCTAAAATCTGCCTACTCAGCTCCTTGGGTGAGTGTTTCCTCATGTATTTCCATCTAAATGAATTAAGCCAGCAAAAATCTTGTGTTTGAAACTGGTCTGACTCACAATGAGTAAAGTGCATTTGGGACTGACCATATGAACAGTTCAGCCTGAAGGTCTGAGGAACGCAGCACAGAGAAGTCAGCTATATTCAGTTTTCATGCTATGGATATAGGCACCATCTGAATAAGGAAAAGTACCTGTGAAAAACTCAGAACATCGTTAACTAATTTTATTGCTGTAGCATTCCTACTTCCAATGTAAAATACTTTAAAAGAGATTATTTTTCAAAAATATGATTTTGAAAACATACTTTAATACAAGATACAGCACCCCAAAATAAATTTTAAAGAGCATTTGTTTCAGGGATAGTCTCACTAAAAACCAAAATCAAGTGGTAAAACCAAGATGAAATATATTCAGTGCAATCACCTAATAGTAGTAAATATGCATTTTGATGCCATATGTTTGTCATGCAATAACAATTAGTTTGAGGTTCTGTGAGAGTATTAGAACTTTTACTGTGGGAGGTGCCACCATGAAATACACATATTAAGGGGCCAGGATGTGGTAGATGCTAACTGAAGATTCCGGTCTTTGCAATATGGTAAAATTAGGTTCAGCTGTGTGGCCTTAGAAGGGATAAAACCTGCACTTGATTTCAGCACACCACAGCAGGCCAAATCATGCCTCAACAACCTCTGTGAAAGAAGAGGATCTTCCCCTTACCACCTCATTATTCCATGTTGTCAAATATTTTACTTTCATCACTCACAAAAGAAAACCCTAATTAATTGACTGCTATACAGGGTTTGCTACTGTGACTAAATTTAGGCATAATTATGAAAAGGTCTCATCTTGTACTGCCTTTTAGTATTATTCCTCAAAAAGCAACTCTTACTTTTACATTTTTGTTTTCTTTTAGATAAAAAGATATATTGTGATTTAAATACACAGCAATAAATTCAGAAGGATTATATAACGTGGTAGGTATTCACCAGAAATCAGAAATGTGCCAAATTCAGGTGTTCTTCAATGTCAGGTCTGCAGTCTTGTAAGGAGTTAAAAATAAATTATAGATATTTAATTATTAAACAAGTTCATTTAATGTTATATCTACACATCTATTTTGCCATGTACTTTTAAAACAACACACAAAATTTATATTGCTTCATTCAAATTTAAACAAATGAGAATAGAAAGTGTTTTACTATTGTATGAAACTTGATTTTCTGATCAACAACCAAGAAAATAAATGGAATATAGATATTAAAGACAATTCGTCTTTTTTTAAGAGTTAAAGGACTTGACTACAAAATTTTGTCCATTTCTTGGAAAATAAAAGGCTGGTTCAGGTAGCTAGGATAAAAAGAAAATATTCTTACAAGCAGTAAGATTAAGTTTGTTCATTTAAGACAGATTTTTTAACTCATGTTTCTGTTTTCCTTAAATTTTAATTGTATTTTGTTGCAACAATTAAATGTAGCAATACAGAAAGAAAAAGATCATCATGAAAATAGAGACACACACAAGAGAATCTCCAGTACAATGAAAAAGGATGACAGTGTGCCAACAACCGTGTATGTATCATTTCATCTAATTTGTGAGCAGGGCAGCAAGGTTTGTAAGAATTATTGGTTTTAAATTAAAACATTATGGTAAAACTAAATTCATTTATGGTTGAACATCCTGATTTATTTTAATACTGTAATTATTAGTTACAATCTTTTAAAAGGTTTTAATTCTTGTTTTCAGGAACTCTGCCTTTCAAATTACTTCTAAATGACAAAATTTATAGGAAGGATGTATTTCCCCAGTAAAGCAAAGTCAACATGAATGAAGCAGGGCAAGAGGAAACGCAAATGAAAAACAAATTACCTGAAGAATGGGGAAGAGATTTATGAAAATATTGGTTAATGTTGTCAACATGATTTGTTTTCTTCTGCCTGAGGGAAAACCATGGTTGACCATTGAATATAAAAGAAATTTTATTTCCAAGTTCTTATCCTAACTTCATGTGAACTCATAAGAAGAATAAAGACTTACAGTTTTGCTTTCCCCTGGCTTTGAAACTTTAAACAGGTTTCATTTCCAAGAATTTTCATGGAATTGGAAATCTAATTTCTCTTATCCTCAAATGTGCTTTCCCTCTCTGTTTCTTTACTAAAATTTTCCTTAAATTAGCAGTATTAAAAAAAAAAAACAAAAACAAAAAAGCCAAAAAGCCCAGAACCAAACAGAATCCTTATAACTAAATAGGCTTTTTAGGGTTCATCTGGAGGAACAATGCATTCTTTTAACTCAGAAGTTGGGATACTCTTCTGGGTCTAGAAACAACTTTTACCCATCATGAGCTGTACGTCATCCAAGTAAGAGCACACACAGTATGCAAGGACTGCAAATGCCAATCTCACATCTGTGGTACTTCATTCTCAGGGTGATGAAATTTTTACTTCAGGCTTCCTTTGCTCACCAAAAAAGGATTAAGTAAATAAATAATGTAGCATGATCAGTGCTCCAGGCACACATTGCCAATTCTGCCATCTGCAGACATTAGTCATGAAGAGAAGGTTGTCAGTACTCTTCCAGCCCTACTGATTCTGGAAGAAAGGCAGTCAAATCTTGAACCACACAAATCTCTCTTCCTCCATATCAGTACACATATACTGAGCATGCATGTACCTAATACTCAATTTCTCCCTCTGTCTGTCAGCCTGGGCAGGAGAGAACAGCCTGAAAATTGTGTTTCCTTCCTAGGCAAAAGTCAGTAGGGTGGCTGATGACTAAGTACCTGGAGTATTCATGTGCAGCCGCCATGAGAAGAATCCAGAATCTACTGTTAATCACTTTGGGCTGCTATGTGTGATTGCCAATCAGTATTCCAGCTTCAAATTATATTAGTTAATTGTGACTAAAAGTTATTACATTTTTACATGACTATAAAATGCAGATAATACATCTGCCCTCTTAGATGGCATCTCTAACAATTGCCATTGAGCAGTAATCATTTACTGAAAAGTCTGGGTGGAATTTAATGGAACTTGTGTAAAATTTTAAACTGTAATTATTTTAATCTTGCTCCCACAGCAGATTAATGGGGAGAATTTAACATCCTTTCTAACTGATCTCTTTTAATTTATTCCTGCAATATTTATTCTCATTCTGTTTTAAGACTGGCCAGAAATGATATTGGATTAACTTAGCAGATATGGAAGAAATCAGGTAACTGCCTCGATTCTTTTGAAGTTGTGTTAAATTGCCTAATCACTGGCAGTGACCAGATGATGCTTTGTTTTCAAAGTGCTGGCAAACTGGCAAGATCCATATGTCTTACACAATTGA
Organism: Myrmophylax atrothorax; assembly: GCA_026770055.1. Taxonomy (NCBI): domain Eukaryota; kingdom Metazoa; phylum Chordata; class Aves; order Passeriformes; family Thamnophilidae; genus Myrmophylax; species Myrmophylax atrothorax. Next base: position 138,799,267 of record JAOXXN010000395.1, read on the forward strand.
GTCATTTTTCTGAGTCACAATCCACTTACACAGCATAATCTTACTGGCAGAAGGTGGCACAGGCCTCCACAGCCTCAGAGGAATTTTCAGACCACAGCTTCAATCTCCATTAGGCAAAAAACATTCTTCTTCACAGGAACTACATTTCCCCCTGCAATTTGAAAGAGGTTTAAATTTCCAGAATAGGTCATTAGAAGCCATAAGCAAGGCTGCAATTTTAGAAGTGAAAAATGCAGCAAGAAATGTCACAAAAGAAACTCCTAGGTAGTAATGGCTTGGAAAAAAAGTCATCTTAGTCACAAGAGAGTTAAATAACTCTATAAAGCTAATCTTTTGTGATTTTAGTGAGAATGAACATATTTCACGCTTTCCATGAGAGGCTTAGCACAACAGAGAGGAGACATTCGGAGTCTTCCTCTACAGGGAAACATTTCAGAAAGGGTGTGCAAAAGGCACAGATATTCTCAGGTGTTTCATGAAGGCAGCTTGTACCAGAAGTGAAGAACTCATACACCCGTTTATGGGAGCTCATTGTGCCCACCTGGTCTCCTAGAACTTCTTGCACACGGACCAGTTATGGTCTGGCACCAAACAGACAGGCAACCCAGATTGATCTGAGATATCTCTGATAACACCTCCTTATCTGTATATATATGTGTGTCTGTTAGTGCCTGTACTTGTCAGGCATTCTGCCTATATGACTGTATTCATAACTTTTGAACCTGTTGGGCAACCTCAGTCAGTGAGAAAAGGGTATCAGAGATAAAATGACACAAGTTTAGTAAAAAAGCAATGCTGCCCAAAAGAAAAAGCGCATCTTAGCATGTTCCATTTAGGAACAGGTTTCAGATGAGTCACACCATGGGAGATAGATGGCCAAAATGCCTGAAATGAAAGAAATGCATTTAAATGGGGCCTAAACTTTCTTAGACACCAGAGAATCCAACTGTGAGGCACAAATCCATAGTAAACAAGGTTTCATTTATTCTGCTCACTGAACAGGGAGCTCCTTGTTTGTACTAAAAGCAAGGATGACTTTCAGTGAAGAATTCACTTTTGGCCAATATTATTTATTTATACCACACTGCAGATGGGACTGGCATTTCACCTTTCCTTCAATGCTTCTGTCTTGAACTTGGCCTACAGGCCTAAATGTTGTCCTCAAATTCACTTGCTCCAGGAATGGTTCACTGTTAGCTTGATACAGGAAGGAAGTATTTCCATTGAAATTAGTCAGAATATGTGCCTCTCCCTGCCATGGCATAATGAAAATTCATGATGGGGTTGGATGGGAGGAGATCTCTGAGCTTTGCACAGGGGGCTCTGAAACACTTAAGTCAGAATGGTAACTGTTTTCAGCTTACAAGCAACTTGTCTTAAAAGATATTTGCATTTCTTGTTGCATGAAGCCCACTTTAAATCCATGTGTGCAGACTGTTAATCGTATTACCACCTATTTTACAGAAGGAAAGAAGAGCCCTTCCAGAAGAAAGTAACACATCCACTCCTACATTTATGGAATCAAAACATCAAAGGAAGTGTGACAGCCTCACATACTGACCTTAATGCTGCTTTTCCATACAGGGTTCAATCCTGCCAGATGGTCAGTGCTCCTGATACTCTGGAAGCTGAAGGCACTTCTCATCTTGACTGATGCTCAGCACCTGTGTCAGCACAGGCTTCCAGCAGTTTTTGTAAAAGTTAAACAGACTTATTGACCAGGCATTATGTATTTTCAATAAAAAGTCTCAGTCATTTTGCAGAAGATTTCAAACTAGAACAGCTGATGTAACAGTACTTCTGTGTTTTAATAAAAATGAAGGGTATTATATGTACTACAGCATGTTAATGAGTGCTTTTGTGGTAGTTCTTTCAATTGCTCCATCTTTCAAGATGTATTTCCATTCTACTTTGATAAAGGAAGCAAATTTTCCAGGTCTCTCAAACATTCATCTTCACATTGTTCTGACATTTGAAAATATTTCAGGGAACTTTTGTATGGAATAGAGGCTATACAGTACTACTAAGTATTCCAGCCATAACATTTAAGCACTGGCAGCCCTTGAATGGAGTCAAATATTTGAATATAATCTAAATATACTGTTAATAGGCTCCAATTAAGGCATGTGAGAAGCATAGTGTAGGTATATCAGAATATTCCTAACGTTTCTTAAACTTACCAAGATGAGATTCTTTCAGTGTTTACTCATTAGCTTAGCTAGTATAAAAGGCAAACTCCAGGACATACTGAGACTTACCACATATAATACTGTGCTCAAACTAGGCAAAAAAAGGTATTCTTTGACCATCTACCAGCCAAAAAGAGATACAGAATCCTAGTAAAGATACAGTTCTCCAGTTGAAACAAACCAAAAAGAACATTGTGTGGGAGTTTAGGAGTTACCTTGATTTACCAGAATTTAGTTAATTTACACCTGCAGTCTTCACTACATGTTAATGACTATAATCTTCAGCAATGTAAGATAAAAATCTAGTTTTTATGCCTAATGGAGGCAAGGACTCAGAACACCTTAACAAGGTTGCTTAAGTAGCACAACTGTATTGCTGTATACATAAGGCTAAAATTTTCAGATGTGTTTTCAGCTTCGCATCTTAAAGTAACTTTTGCTTCTCATTCAGGTGTTCAAGAAATGTTTAATAAATTAGACACCTTTACCAATGGACTAATTAATACTGATCTTTTAGTTTTAGGAACTACTCAGTTTCGCTAAGGAGAGGTTATGCCATCTGTGATGTGAAGATGGAATATATGTATACAAAGATAAATCTTAACGGCTGTAAATAACTGTAAGGAAAAAGTAAAGAGAGAAGAAAAAGTAACATACTCCTGTTCAGGAATTTCCTGTTCTGAGGCAAGCACTACAGAAAGCTCTGAGTTGCACTAGCACTTCTCAGCTCTCTTTTTTTTCCAAAAGGAAAAGGCAAGGCTGGTATTACTTCTTTTGTGCATACAGGTAACATTGTAACAAAGTCTTTTCAATTAAAGTCCTTCTGGTAGACTCTTTTAACCTTAGACTTCACCTGGCTGTCTAGACTCCTTCTAGGACAAGTTGCTACTGGTAGATACTTTCTCCATAAAGCACTTCTTCCCAGCTCTATGGGCTTGCTGATATTCCTCAGCTTTCTTTAGTGCCTATAGAGAAACTCTAAACAACAAACTTTTACTAAAGCTTTCAAAGATCCAAGTCAGATGAAATAAACCCCCAGAACCTGAGGAGCAGAGGTGGGCAAGGTCCACGGACGTAAATAGCTTATAGAGGTACTCTCTGGGAACTGCAAGGAGTGTTTTTCAGTAAAAGGAGATACAGTTTCTTCTTTTCACCCACTGAACCTGTAAATAATATCATGTTTGGCATATATTTTAAAGAATTAACCTTTAGTATTTTTAAAAGATTTATTTTTGTATTAATCCAAGAATATGTCCTCAGTAATAGCAGATCTTCCGTGTTCTGATTTTGACCTTTAAAATGTTTTACTTAGCTTTTATATAAATTTAAAGACAATGAATTCTGTTACCAAAAAAAAAATCTTTTGAAATGCAAAATTGAAATATTTCTGGTCACTTCTGACCACCTCAAAATGCTTAATCCCTTTTTATCTTTTTTTTTAAAAAAAACCAAAATATTGTAAAGAATCAACATTTGTAAACATTTTTCCTTGAACCAAGTAACATTTTTTATTGAGGAGTTGTTTTCATTATAACTTGAAAGACATACAAGTCAATTAGGCACTGGGAGTAAAGGGAAAAAGTGCAGGTTTTACTGTGGTACTTTCTTGGTTGTTACTACAAAACAATGCAAAGAATATTACATCAGAATTGAAAGACGTCCTACTTCTTTAAAAGAACAGGTATTAAAGGAAACTCATCCCTGTTCTTACAGGACACTGTCATGTACTGCCACTTTAAGGGGAAAAAAAAAAAAGGAAGATGAAGGAAAGCAGGAGCAAAAAAACCTTTTCAAATCAAACTGGAAATGAGTGATACCAGAAACCCCCTCAGAAACACGTATTTGGTGGCATCTGAAAGTTCTGGAAGGCTCAGTGAGTTATAAACAGATGATGCTTCAGTGCAAGCACTGCCTGACTCGAGTTCAGAAATCCAGCAACAAAATGAGGGGCTGGGGCCAGAGAGCTGGAAGGATCCAACCAAAGTGGAACAATAACTTGTCCAAGCACAGATCAGCACTAAAAATTAAGAATGTTAAAGTTTTACATAATTAAAGGTGTGTCTGCTCCAGAAAAGTACATGAGCCCAGGGGGATAAAGACTGGTCTAGACCAAAAAGGGTTACTCGGTGATAAATAACTCTTAGAAATGGTAATTATGTTATGCCCTAATGTTATTTACTGCCTAATATTGTTCACTTTGACTCCTTTAATTAATCTACCTGACATTCTCACTAACTCTTTCCTTTTATCCTTTGCTAAGATTAAAGGTGCTTTTTATCTTACTGCTTTTATGTTCATTCTTGGATGAATCCAGTGCTAAATTAGAAGCCCATGTGCATTTTGAGCACCCATGGCACTCACTTTTGGGGTTCCCAGCTAGCTTATTGCCCCTTCTAAAATTATTAAAAGTTCTTAACCTTCTGACATTGCTGATAACTTTGAAACCAGTTTACCCAAGACAGAAGAGAAGTTCCTAAAGTATAAATTTCCCAGTTCATAAAATCATTCAGAGTGATGGCTTATTCTTAGGCTCACAGAAGTTCTCTATACTTTTTTCAAACAAAGATTTCTCACTAGACCCTAAGTCACTCTGAGAAGCTATCTAGCTAAATTACCCAGTAATTTTCTTTTGCTAGTTTGCCTAAAAAAATCACGAACACCCCACATTATTATTTCCCAGGACTGTTTTTTCTCTCTCAGGATATCTTTGAACTGCTTTTAATTTCTCTGGCTGGTCAAGCTCTCTGCTGAAAATGCTCCAGTTCCCTGGAGCAGATCCTCCTGATGACTTAGGCAAGAAATAAGTATCATTGTTTCACCTGGTGGTAAATTGCCTATCATCAGCTCTATGCTGCAAAGCATCATCTCATGGCCCTGTATAATTATGGTGACTGGTTCACCAGCATCATTTTATCCTGTAACACATACTACAGGGTAGATTAAACAAATTACTTGTTTACAAACAGTTTAATGAGGAGTAGCTATGACACACACAACTGTTTCCTTTTCCCTGCATATGCAAAGGAACTCACTTCCTATTTTCTTCATATGGATGGTACCAGCAGATTCCTCTGTGGAGGTCTTTCCACTCATGACCTTGCAGGAACAGAAACCCACATCCCACTGGTTTGCTGCTGCCAGTGACTCCTTGGGGAGGGTGGGACAATGGCCAGAGCTGCCCACCTTACCCAAGGGTGTCTCACCTGGCTTCAGCCTCTTCTTTGCACATTAGGTACAAATTCTCTGTGTGCTGCGACACGAGCTCCTAGGACTGTGTACAAGGAAGCAACTTCCTGCAACGCCACTCCAAGCTCAGTGCCAAACCCTCAATATGAACATCCAGGTTCATGACTCTGCTTTCCTCTCTCACAATCCCTCCTTTTGCAGCCCTGGAAAACGTGTTTGATTTCGCCATCATCCACAAAATAACCTTCCTTTTCTCACATCATTTAATTGGAATTTCCCTCCTCTTCACGTGTAATGGTATTTTATGCCTGCATGATATTTTAACCCTTTAAAACCATCTATAATAACAATTTCTTGGTGGTTTCTTCACAAAAAGTGATGGTGAGCCAAACTGTTGCTCATTCTTTTACCCGGCTTGCCTACCAAAGTAGTATTGTGCTTTGATTTCTATGGTTTTGGCTGGGATACCTTCTTGTTCTGAGTTAATGTAGCACTGGGAGCAAAGGGAGATCTTGCCCAGGGGTGGAATGGTTAGGCATATATTTTCTGGAAGTACTACTAACAGTAATAATAATAATAGCTAAATTTCTTCAAGAATACCACATATGGGGAATGAGACTGTGGTCGAAGGACAAGTATTATTAAATTTCTGATGAAATAGTGAGAAGCTGTGGTGGAAAAAATCATTTTAAGGCAATTTTTTGTTCAATTTCTGTTTCATCAAATATAATGAAAATTAATATTCATTTAAATTTATGGTTTGTGATTACTTTTCCCATTCCTGTGAGAGTTTTCTACAGTCAGTCTTCAAATCAGCTGAATTCTGTAACTTACCTAAATGATAGTATTACTGTTGTATATTATGAAATTGTTGAACTAAATCAAGCAGACATCCAGAATTTTGATGTAAAACTGCAGCTTTTTGAAAATGTGCTGTGAACGTCACCTTTAGAGATATTTTGTGATCATCATCCCATTGGGGACATAGGTATCTTCTATTTTCCATATAACACATATTTAAAATATATAAAGCAAAATGAAATTCAGAAAAGATAGATAGTAAGCTACTTGCATGACATTAGAACTCTACATTATTACTGCCATAATAATACCCAATACCCAAGGCTATGAGTAGTGATAATCATACAAAGCCTAGCATAGGTTCTCGCTTAACTGATAATCTCTGTTCTGATGCCTACTGATATTAAATACCAATAAAATTTGGGCCCTTGTTGGGAGATACTAATCAAACATATGTTCTGCCATTCTGATCTATCTCTACTATTATCGTGCAATGATGATTCTCCACAAGGAGCAGAGAGCAGTACGCAGCTTGATTCATTTTCCATTGTCAGGTAATACAAAAACTGTGCTGACTGTAGTATGAAATTTCTGTGTATGAAACGGGAAAGTAAGTACACTAGTGTTAAAAAAGAGAAAGAACAAACAGGAAAAACATATGCCTGCCAGGGTGAGAATTGTGAACTTACAACCATGAGCTTGGGAAATACTGAGAGAGCTGTTGTTATATTTTATTGCTTTATTTATACTAAC
>JAOXXN010000395.1:138826718-138842051 GCA_026770055.1 Myrmophylax atrothorax
AATAAAAAAATTAAATAGCTGAAAAGTTTATGAGTTTGCTTGGTGAACAGAACTGGCATTGCAAAGATATGAAGATAGTTAGGAACAAAGTAAAGTAAGTGATGGTAGACCAGGGGAGGAAAAAGGGTTAGTTGGAAGAGAAGGGAAAAGCAAATGGGCTCTCTCCTTTGCGGCAGGGGGTTGTTATGAATATTCTCTCTCAATACAAAATATTATCCTGAGCTTATAAAAGGTGGTAAAGTTTTTGCAGGCTTCTGGCCTTAGACCCACTTTTACTCTGTGCTAAAATAACTCAAATCAATCAAAACACCAATTTAATAAAAAGTGAAAAGCTAAAAGGGTGTGCAAGCAGACTTATTACATACTATTATTAAGTTAATGGAATTTAAATAATTAATTCTGGGCTATACAGAACATCATTTATAAATGACAAGTTGTAACTTCTTTGGAAAAAGGACAAAGCAGCATCAAAAAGCAGGTCAACGGAAATCTCTCCATCTCCCCACTCCAATACTCTGCTTAAATGACAATTTGCTAAAAGATGCAAAGTTATCTGTATTAATTTATCTGCATTACTGTCAGTACATGATGAAGTTATATGACTTCACCAAAACCACAGCAGTCTGTAGTAGGTGATGGCAAAATCCTAAGAAATGTGCCTAGCTCACCACAAGGAGCAGGATGGACTGTTGTTGTGGGTACTCCCCTGTACCTACTACATTCACACCCAAAAGCCTCATCAGTCAGTTACAGGCACCACTAGAAAAGCAAAAACATTGTCTTTTGCTTCTCTGTTGTCTGCAGACCTGCAGGCTTTTGTTGTGTTCAAGCCATAAATCCAGATTTTATTTGACATTTCATTTCTCATTTCTGTTCCTGCCCAAGCAGGTGATGGTGCAGGTCAAACTGCATCTCTGCAGTGGAACAATGGAGCAGCACATTCCTCCAGCAGGTAACCTTGCATGAAGGAGAGGACTGTCTGCCAATTAAATATGCAGCAGGAACTAGGGATATGCCTATCAATGATACTCAATACTCCTGGTGACCATTCACATTTTCCTACCTGTTGCTCTTCAGTGACTGTTAGCTGCTGAGTGGTGAAGGTCTGGCAAGAGAGAGGTACAATGCTATCTGATGAAGCAATTTTGTCAGTGCCTTTCAATGTGGGGGGCCACTGCATCAGCTGTCCGCTGTGGGGCAATGAATTTGCACTGATCCTTCCACCACAAACTGCCAGCAATAGGTGAAGAACAGAAAACACAGTGAAACAAAACACCTCCTTGGACTGTCAAAATTATGTGTAACACCACAGAACATGAATCAGCCAACTGTGACTTTTCCCTCAGTGGATCTACTGCCAAACACCTGGCCAAAATGTAAAGACATTTGTTTATGGAAAGAAATTACAAGTGAGACCAAATCTCCCTCAGATGATAAGATTTCTTAATAATCTGATTTTTAAGATGACTATCAAAGCACTAAAACAATTTAATCATTCTTAGACTCTTTATTTTCTTTTCTTCATTTTTTCCCCTTCTTTTATATGCTTACCCATCATAAAAGAAAAAACCAAAACTAATGACTCATCCTGGTTGGTTGGATCTCACTTAAGAGTGCCTGGCTTACGGAGTTTCCCTCAATTGCACAAAGACCGACCTCTACTTTGGTAGCAAATCTCCAAGCACTTGTTTAATTTCTCTCCCCCATGATTTGATCCCTAGAGCTAAAAGACTCCATTCTTAGACCTTATGATAAAATAAGCCTGCCCACTTCAAGACTAGTGTAATCTCTTAAAAATTAAGTGGATGTTATACCACCTCCAGATTTTGGCATAGGGGTACTTTTGTGGGTGGGTGAGAACCTTTAAAACCTCATTTTATGTTCACAGGATCACATAATCTGCTGAGTTGGAAGGGACCCACAAGGATCATGGAGTTCAGCCCTGCAGAGGACCATCCCCAAGAGTCACACCATATGCCTGAGAGTATCATCCAAATGCTTCTTGAACTCTGCCAGGCTTGGTGCTGTTACCACTTCCCTGTGGAGCCTGTGTCAGTGGCCAACTACCCACTGGGTGAAGAACTTTTTTCTAATATCCAACCTAAACCTCCCCTGACACAACTTCAGGTTATTCCTCGGGTCCTGTCACTGGTCACCACAGAGAAGAGATCAGTGTCTGTTGTTAAAATAGAGGATGCAACTACAGAAGCCAGAGAAGCTCCAGGTATTCGTCTATACAGTATCTATGCTGCAAACACAACAGTAGCTATAAAGACAATTGTAACTATGAGATGAAATTGTTAAGGCCTAGATGATGGCATGTTCTCAGCAGGGGGCCAGATTCTCCAGAGTTGCAAGCAAATTTAGCATTATGTATAAGGAATGCATTTAATTAAGAGCATTATTCTTTTGATACTTTTAGACTTCCTTTTGACTCAGCAAGCAGAGACCAACATGCAGCCCTCTGTGCTGATTGTCTTGTCTTTCTCTGATTCTACTTCAAAATTCCTAGTTTCTGCTCCTCCACCCTCCTTTTTTAACATATTTGCTGACATTCAAACCTCAAGTCACACCCAAACCAAAAATAATCGTATTTTGAATAAGATCAAGTCCCATGATCTCATTCTGAACGTGACTAAATGAGTCCAACAGTTCCATTGCCCCCAGTGCTTGTGAAGAGTCCCCATTTCCCAGTGGCTTGGCTGAACGGCTGAATAGCAGTGAACTGACACACTCAAAGGAGACTATTTGTCAATGTCTAAATCTTTGGCAAATGTCTCACTGTGCTTTACAAAATATTTCTGAAATTACAGGAGATCTCCAGACTATTGGATCATTTTTATGTATTTGGAATCATCTGTATTTAAGAAGCTCTCATCACCTCCATCAGTATCTGTTCTACAAGCCACTGGTTAATACGTAATCAAAGCCTGGGAAGTTTGTTATGCCTTCTTCCAACCAAAGCGACTACAGAGTCCACAGTCCATGAGACATTAATATTTGAGCAAATTACTTGGCAAACTAAATTTAAACTGTGCCAAATACATTTTAGTAAGACATAACATAATATCCAAACTGTGCTTTATCATTTAAATGATTTCATAATCAAGGTCTATATTTAATGTTGAAACTTAACAATAAGGAAAGCGTCAATCTTCTTTTCACTCACATTTTACAATTCAGAAAGAGTTGAGGAAAAGATATGCTGCCTTCTTATGAGTATGCTGTGCAATGTGTTTCACTACTTGTTCCTAATAACATGTTGAAATGTCCACACTAGTTTGGAGGTTTTTGATGCACTTCAGATTTAGTGGAGAAGAATTCATTGTCTATTAAGAAACTATTTTACATACAATTTAAGGTGCAACTCCCTCCATAAAAGCGTACCATAGAATGGAGTAAATTTAAAGACTGAATTTTTAATGAGGTTTTAGCTAAAAAGAATGACAAATTTGACAAGATTAATTGCCTTCAAAGCATTGTGCATTCTTGTGACTCAGAGATTCCTACCGGTTTTGAAACCAAAGTAAGCCCAAAATTATGAAGATATTTCAGATTTTAGTGTTGATGTCTGATCATCCACCTGTTTCTCTGACTACTATTTTTTTATATGCCAGAAAATATAGGTATGTTTTATTTGATATTGAAAAGGCATGTGTGAGATACATTATCCTGTCTGCAAGCTCATTGGCAAACGAATCAATTGTCATCTGAAAATCTTTTGTGAAGGGAAAAGGACAGGCTTGTACCTGTGCCAGGAGCATCTTTGGTTCAAGTCAAAGCAACTCCCATGCTCCACTGGTGAACATTTAGATAGGCAAGTTCTCACTAAAGGGCATTTGTCATCCTTCATTTAGGCTGAAGTTTCTGCTGAAGCCAAAGATGATTACTGTCCTCACTTCATAATGCAGAGGCTGAATAATCTGTCTTTAAGATTTAAACTATTTTTACTCTATTTGACAAAGATTGGTCTGTATTTTTATTCCAATATTATTTTAGTCTGCCTGTCTGTAAATAAGATTTTTTCTTTTTCTTTTTTAAGAATGTAATTTTCTTTCTATTATACTTTGAGCCTTTTTCAGCTTATGCCATACCTCTTACAGGTGTAAACCTGAAGTTACATTTTTATTTACACTCCTTTTGCCATAATAGCATCTGAAGTAACACTAATGTAGAAGAAGAAATGAAGGATAATATTATTCAAGAGGGATCCTTTTAACACTTTTCTCTTATACAGGCTGACTTAGATATAGCAAAACACTTCAGGGATTGTGCTCTGATCTCAAACCACTGCTCACTTTGCTTCATCGTTTTTAATGGAATGTCTCCTGTATTGCATACACGTAAATAAAACACAGTTAGATCCAATTTATTTCCTCTTATATTGAAAACACCTCCTGGACTGAGTGGGACCACAGGTCATCGCAGTTTACTATCAGCAATTAGTATGTGTGCTGAGCTTTTCTTTTATGATCAGATTAATTTCTAAATGTGTTGTATTCTCATTACTCAGTATTTGATAAATAACATTTCCTATCCTGGAAACATTAATTCATCAGATGTATTTAATAAATCACATTAGCCCAGCATTTGAAACAAATATGTTTTACTCTTGAATTGATGTCTGATTCTGTGCCACTATTCAGCGGACTGGTATGCAGTGCAGCTTTACTATCTGCTGTAAAATATAAACCTTATTGAGCTGACACCAGCTGAAGGACTTGCAACCCCAAAGACTTTGGTGTCTATGTTACCCAACACAAAACACATTCAATTTTAATTCTCTCTCTTCAGATATTTGGCCTATGAGACATTGGAAGGCTATGGGTATCAGTGCAATATTGAAACATCTGCACAGACCTAGAATTGCACAAGTCCAGGGCAGTTATTCACAAAAATTTGACAGTGATGAACATAATATTTCCCCTGCAAGGTCTGCAGACAAAGATATTCCCAAAGAATGCATACTATTTAGGTTTGACAAAAAATAGTATCTAGGGTTTAGTGTTAAATTATAGAGTAGGTTAGTGGCAATGATCCTTCTAAAGATATGAAAGATGTGAGTTCAGTGACTTCACATGCCCAGGAAGACTTCAAACTGCATTTCCTCCCTTCTTAATGAATATGTAAATGACCAAGATATAAAATAATCTGTGACAAGACATTCTCAGCCCTCTTCTCCTCAAAATCTTTACATTTGCATGGAATAATTAAACATTCAATGGGACAGAGTGGAGGAGTATGTGATTATGGCTCTATTAGAGTGGTGTGTACCTGGGAAACTCACCTGACAAGGCAGAGATCTGTATTTCAGTCCTTGTTTTGACTTACATGCAAGTGTTCCAAATTAAGATTTAATTGAATCCAAGCCATTGGATTAGTGGCTAATGCTCATGCATCTTCACCAAAAGGATGTAGTTTGGTGCTCATACTGTTGTCTATAAATATTTGGTCATTACAGTTTTAAGAAGAGGAATGGAGAGGATGTGTGCATTTGAGATGCACACTCTTGCCTCCTGGATTTAGCAGTTATACAGTATGTAAAACTGGCAGTTTCAGACAAAAGAAGAAATTTAATCTTGGTCTTCTACACCCCAGGCTGATGTTCTGATGACCAAGTCATTATATAAGAAGGAAAGAAAGAAACTGGGAGAGCAACTTCACTCCAAGACAGGTTCTCAGGTTATCATATCCAATCGATAACAGGCCCATCCAAGCCACAGTGAGTGCCTCCATCTGCCAAGGGTCTCCACAGAGCTGGCAGAGCTGTGCTGACTCTCAGCCACTGTTTGGTGCAGACGCAGCACGGAGTTGATGTATCCATGTGTGTTCGGGTCATGCAGCCATGCTTTTGGTCAGGTGTGTCTGTTCAGAGAACCCTGCTCTTTCTGTTTCAAGGACCTGCACGTGTGGAGTGAGCTCAGAGGCTGTGGCACCCACTGGCCAGGCTTACTTCTAGGTGTCTGCTTCTCCAAAAGCAGTTCTGGGGCAAAAAAATGGTCAGAGGTCTGGCTTTCATTGAATAACTAGGTCCATAAAGCACTGCAAGTGTTCCTGCACTTCTTTATAATTCTCATCCACAATTTTTGGCTGTCTCAATACCTCAGTATATTTTGGGGGGCTGATTTTCAGACCTACAAGGTTTACCTGAATCCTACCTACAGCCACTATAAATCTGAAAATCAGAGCAGCTTGTTATGAAAATCTGAAGATAACTGGACTTAAATATAATGTTTTGGCTGTAGTCCTTCATTTACAATTAAACCCTTCACAGAAAACTTTTAAAGTTACATGATTTTTTAATTAATAATTTATTTCACTAGAATTGGTTAAAACAGTATTTAGTTGCATTCAGCTAATAAAAATGTTTTATTCTAAGTAGTTCTTTTACAATGTACTTAAATAATTGCATTGTTTAAATTTGCTGTTCAGATGACCTCAGCATCCTTGCTCAGTTACTCTCAACTCTATAGTTAAATTACTGTTTTTTCTCTTCTTGGGGAGCTAATCTGAATAATGTGGTTACTTGTCTGCTGGCCTTTGATGGCTTCTGAAAAATATTGTGGATAACTGGTGAGCCTGCTGATGTCTTGCAGGGTGAAAATAAAAGAAATCTATAACCAGTTACTATGGAACCTATGTAAGAGACATATTTGACTGCTTCTCTCAAATCATTCTCCTCAAGTACTTTCTGAGGAGTAACTTTCTGAAAATATAACTTGACACTGTTATATACTCCAGATACATCCTTTTTGTGGATACCTTATCCTTGAAAATTGAACATAATGAGGCCCTGTTATATTTGTCTAACCACTAAGGAATTATATTTCAGTATAAAATAAAGAAAGGGGGAAAAATAAGAAGAAATATATGTTGCAATGAAATAACGAACACTGGTGAGAATTCAAATAACCGAGTTGCAGACATATACATGGCTGTTGTCCTTAAATAAGGACATTAGTTCCACTAAACTTCTTGATAGTCACTACAGTAAACTGAAAGGGTCTGCAACACCCACAAGATAAATTCATCTCTCTATTGAGTAAAAAAAGACTGGGAAAATGAGATTTATAATGTGGATGCACACATTTTTAGTCATGTTAATAGCTGCCAATGGAGTCTATAACTATAAAAACATTCATCTGAGTATAGACTGAAGCAGTTTTACCCGCTTTGGTGGAAGTAATTTTCACCAGCTGTGAATAGTGAATTGAAGCTGTGGCATGAGCAAAGACAAACAATTTTGCAAATTTTGGGGCATGTTCAGCCCCTTTCAAAACATGATTTACAAAATACCTGCATTATTACAAAAGAACATGTGTAAGTCATGCTTATTCAAGGTACCTAGACAGAGTTTTTCAATTATTCTCAAAACTCTGGGCAAAGTCTGGCACAAAGCAAAGCACACAAGTAGAGAACTTAAACTAGGACAAACAGAACCAGAAACCAAAATGTTCAGGTGTTTGTGTGTATTTATGTGTGCATGTATATGACTACAAGATTTTTCAAAACTCAAAATATGCTGACCTGTCATAGTTTTTAAAAAGTCACAATGGATGGCTGGATGGCATTTGTTATGTCATATGAAGACTCAAAGCTTCTTTTGAAAAAGTATTGTTTTCTCTCAGAATGTCAGGGTCCCGCCTGGTTATAAAAGTTTGCCTTCTGTCCAAGGAATGTCTGCTCATCTTAATCATGCTTGAGTCTCATGGAGAACAAACCAGAAAACTGCACATTGACATCTAAACTTTTTGTTCTGCTCTTTCTTCTCCTTCTTCTTTTCTTTCCCACAAAGTACTTTCTATGTTGTTTTTTTTTTTATGAAGGCAGCAGGATACACCAGGAATATTCAACTAGAATTGCTAGTACTCTCACTCTGCTATTTTCCTAGCAAGTAAGTATCATGTTCCTAACAGGCAATAATTCTGTTCATCTGTGGCACTTCTTAGACAATTTGTGAAATTGCTGTTTTGGAAGAGTTTATAAAAGAAATTGTAATATCTTCAGACAAATGACAGTATTACCTTTGCTCTCCAGATCCTGCCCCAACAGAGAAGGAATGACAGCTTAAAATACTTCCATGAGAGTTCCAAGTCATATTTTAGCAAGGTGTGTATCTTCCTGTTGCCTGTTCCTCAAAGGGGAAGTGGTGTCCGTCATCATAGCAGCACGTTTTCCCTGTGTTCTCTTTAATTCAAAATTACTCTATAGTTCTGTTGCTTTGCTCTAAGATTCTATATCAAACTGGCCATTTTCATCCTGAATTCTATCAATGCATGCAAGAGTAATCAATTCTACATTCCTTACAGTATAGCAATTCCATAACCAATCAGCCTGGTCTTGAGCTATATCCAAGGATGAAGAGGTCAAAGAATCACACACTCTGTGTGGCACTATCAGGTTGACAAAATTAGTGCAAGTATTAGGAATTTCCCTGCCAGGAAGAAAAATGTGTCTTTAAGACATTTTTACAACTATAACAAATGCACACGTATAAATGATCTAAAGGTGACTTACAGCTTAGGTCACTTCCAAGAGGTGGAAAATCAAGTCACTGGATGTGTAGCAAACTCAACACAATCCATTTCCAGAGTCCAAAGCTGCTAACCTAATGACCAGATTATATGTTCTCTTTCATGTTTGTCATCAGCTTTGAGAGATATTAAGCCTGACTGAAACTTTCACTCTGTAATCTCTGCATGAAATTGACCAGGTAAAGAATCTACCAGGTCCCCACACCAGCTTGAATAGCAGCAAGGCTTTGGCCTTTGTTGTTTAATCAAAATTTACGTTTCCCATACCAATGCATGTTCTTCAGACTGCAAACTAGAGAGTTCCAAAATCTGGGTGGGCCACCATGCTCGCTAGAACATCCCCATTGTGTTTGAGACTGGATTTCATTTAAGTTCCGTTTCTTCTGTCTTGCAAAGGATAATACATGTGGACATCTTATGTGAGATGAAAAAAAAGAGCATCCTATGAATTGGCTGGGACAAAACTGTTCAAGAACAGAGCCAGGCTAATCCTATTCAGGAATGCTTTCCTCACTTCCAGGACAATCTCAAACTCTGCCCATAAGTAAAGGAAATTTTGGTTCCATGCCACCTTTTTGCTACCCCATAATCAGATCTGCAAGGATATGCTGAAGGTGCCTTCATCTGGTTAAATCTGCATCCCATAAGCACTTCTCCCAAGCTCTGGTGTTTCCTTCCTTGAAAACCATTCATCTAAGCTCAACTCAGTGGTGTCTTCACCTTCCACCAGCCTAGTCAACAGGCTCTAAAAGTCCATACTTTACCTTGTGTGGGAAGATAACCCTTAAGAGGTCCTTGTCTGCATCTCTATGCCTCCTCAAACATAAGGACCTTTGGATGTTCCTTTTATAGTATGGTCCAGTCTGACAGTACAAACTCCAGGTCAATATTTGCACAGTTGCATCGTGGACACAGATAAAACATTTTGCAAAAGATGAAGGGCTATGAACACACATCATTTCAAACTAACATCAAAGACTGCTTTCAGCTCTGAGATGACAACCAGCTGAAAGCAGACAAGACTTCCAAACTTACTATGCAAGCAGAATAATATACAATGACTGCCAATATCAGTTCACAATGTGCTGTCTGCTACAGACATGGGTGGTAGCCTGACTATGGTGCCTTACTAAATATCCTAGACAGAAAGCAGAGCTTGGGTTGGGCAGTCTGAAGCAACCACAGGTCTCTTATAATTTTACTCAGATATCTATAGCTTCTTTATAGCATAATACACAGATTTTGGTGGGGTTCTGGCCAGAACCTTTTGAAATACAAGAAAAATGTTTAACCCCTCTTCTGAGTGGTACCTCCAGCCATTTCAAAACACCACAATATACGTGAAAAAGCCCCGTGACAGCCCAGAGCTGCCCCAATCAACCACAATTGTGTCAAAAATAGTGTCTGGTGTAAAAGTGAGGCCACAGGAAAATGAATGCAGAGGATACCAGGGATCAGTCACATAAAATTTTCAATAATTCAATTTTAAATATGGTGAGTGCCCATACTGTTTTTTCTTTTTTTAAAAAAACCCCTTTCTTCCTAACCTTTCCTTCACTTAGATTTACACTATCTGTATGTTGCCCCACATCTAATTATTAAATCTTTTCACCTATCTGATACTGATGCCATCATGGATGACCTTACCAGCTCCCTGACCATCATTTTGTCAAATGTTTTGTTAGGACCAAACAAATTATGTTCAAAACTGTCCCCTTCTGTTATCAGTCAAGTCAATGATTACCTCTCCAAAAGAAAAAAAAAAGTTTAAAAATACCTGTTAATTTGTTACTCTCAATAACTCTTTACTTTCTGAACACTCAGACCATTTTTATTTTGATGAGTGACCTGGCTCATTTTACCTGGATGTTCTACCTCTACTCAATGTTCAGAAGCAGCTACAGAAGCCTCTGAGAAAGTTCCTGAGGGACAAAGGAGAAATCAGGGACTAAGAGACAGCAAACCATGGTCAGGGACTTGGAGATAAGATGCCATTTCTGATTTTGCCTGGAATTTTGGGCATGAGATCTTGCAGGATTGCAAGCTTCCATTCAATCATCTATTGTTTTTAATGTTTTGATCTCTGGAGCAAGGATTATCTTGTGTTAGAAATTCACAGAGTGCCTTGAAGAACAGAACCCAAGCACAACTTGATATCACTGAGTTATATCTAACCTGCTACACAGAATTAATAAAAGCAAAAAAAAGTAGATGGACACAAGGGAATAGTAAGGTGTAGTACAAAGTGTAGGATAAATCATAGCAGGGGATGAAAGGATAAAGTAAGTGCTCTGAGCAGAAAAGTTTGGAAGCTTAGGTCTTGCAAGTCATACCCCTTAATACAGATGCAAGGCTATAAAATCGTGTCCATATTGCTCAAAATTAAGGAACAGATCAGGGAAAAGACTTTTTGTAAGGATTTTCTTGGAATTTTCTTTACAAGTGCAGGCTCAAGAAAACAATCTTTGCCTCAGCAGAGAGGGAATCAGACTCAAATCTCTGTGAGATAGCCTCCAATTTATATACTTTTTATTATTTTTCTTCCTGAATGGCTCCAATACATCTGTAAAGATTGACTTAAACCCCCTGTTTTCCTTTATGACCATGCACGCTATTCTCTTCTGCTATGTTCTGCTTTCAAACCATTTAAGTTCACACAGAAGAATTCTTTTTATTTTTATGGAGTAATTTGCTACGCAAAGGCTGGTCTTTTCATTTTCAGATTTCGAATGTTTTCAAGTATCTAAAACAGGAGGGCTTTTTTTCCTCACTTTATGGAAGAAAAGCCACGCTGGCAGATTTCAGGGCTTAATTTCTTTATAACAATAGATTTAATACAAAACACATTTTTATTGTCATAAAAAAAATAAATAAAGGAAGCAATATGCATTTGAAAATTCTGCCAAACAAGGCAATGTTTGTTTACTCTTACCAAGAACATCTAATATATTTTTATGTTGGTATTGACTTTTTATGCATGTTGCATTTATGTATGCATATGAGTATATACATGATGAGTGCCATTTAATTTGATTTAACTATAAAGGCCTCAGCATCTAGCCCATCAGACTAGAAATGAGATTTAAGTTGAGGAGCTCTGTATGCTATTTTGTTGTTGTTGTTGTTGTTGCTGTTGTTGCTCTTTAACTAATCTTTGTGACAATTTTTTTTCTCATTACTGGGTTTTGCCTTCTTTCCCTCACACCCCAGACCATTAGTCCTACCTTGTTTAAAAACATTGGTCCTCTTTATGTGGTTCAAATACAATAGAAAGTGTTAGTGTCTTCTTCAAAGACCAAACAATTCAATTTTCTGAATAACCATTAATATGTAGTGATTAATTTTGTTGGAAACTAGCCTCCCATTGACTTGGCCTTAAGAGAACAAGAAACTTGAGGAATCTTTAGACTCAAGTTTCTTCAATGCTAGGTTTCCTTGCCAATGGGACTGCACAAGTATTTTAAGCTCATCCAAATCTTAGTGACACAGGTTCATTGACTTCTCAGTTCCTGGGCTCAACACCTTTAGTGTCCATACACCACACAGAAATGATATTGCGGAACGTAGTAGACATTTCCTCAAAATTCTGTACCACCTCTTTCAGTAAGAGAAGAGAAACTAATGAGTTTGACAGATTAATAAATATTAGAAATCTGCAGGAATTGATAGATTCCATTAGATCTCAAGGCTCAATCAGTGTATTGATACAGAACGGAAGAATCATCGCAAAATCAAACCAGCATTGTTCATCAGTGGTAGAATTTTGTGACATCTGACCTGGAGGTATTTGAAGCATGTCAACAGTGTTAAATCTATTTTTCACTGTATCGATAGGCAAAAGATTCTGGATTTTACCAGTATCAAGAGTGGCATCTACAAGAACATAAACGGTACTGGAAGTGATTGCCAAAAGCAAAAGCAAGTGACAGCACCTCAACTACAAAACTGTCTTCTACCTGCTTAACCAGCCCAACAGAAAAGAATGTGGAAAGGTCTCTCTGCCAGGCATAGTCACATTACTAATCCTTGCAGGAGTGAGTATATAACTGCTATTTTGTAATGCCCAACTAGTGGCTATTGTAAAGAGGTCCTTGTTCATGTTACTCTTATTGAAAGCATATTTTAAAAGTTGACTTCTGCAATTGCTAGAAAATTTCTCAGTTCCAGATTAAATTTTCTGTTGATCTAGCCTGATGTATAGCCTACCTAGCTGAATGTATAGAAACATTACAAGATAATATAAACCCATATGAATATTAGAGAGCAATTGTCTTCCCTCTAAGATAATACTGCAGTAAATTCAGTAACTTTTTGTCATATTGCAAAGGAATACATTACAGCAGGAGGTAAACTGGGTGGAAAATAACTTCCCTGTTCCAGGAAAGTTTTTGAAATTGCAAAATTCACATTCTACACTGAGCCAAACCCAA
The DNA here is from genome assembly GCA_026770055.1 of Myrmophylax atrothorax. NCBI lineage: Eukaryota > Metazoa > Chordata > Aves > Passeriformes > Thamnophilidae > Myrmophylax > Myrmophylax atrothorax. The sequence continues at coordinate 138,839,683 of JAOXXN010000395.1, forward strand.
GACCTTTCAATTTATTTTTTTTTTATTATTTCCATGGTAAAATAAGAAGAAAACATGATCAGAATAGCTGCAAGTCCAGTAATTAAAGACTTTCCTCTGGGATGTAGGAAACCCTGGTCCAAGTCTATGCTGTAAAGTAATCTAAATGGGAACTTGCATTTCGTTCTCCCACATCCTGGGAGATGTGCATAACAATCAGGTTACTAGTGGTACTGGCTCAATATCTTTTTGATCAGAAATTCCACAGTAGACTCCAAAAAAACCTTTCTTGTCAAAACTTTCCACAGAAAGGCTGAGTATTAATGGACCAACATTTTTAAACATGAAATCACTTCAATGCAGAAAACTCAATCTAACTGAAGATAACACTTCTTAAATGTAATGAAAAATTACGTCCCTAACCACACTCAGTCCTTAGTGTTTCTGTGGCCCACTGTGCCAAAATAGCAGAGTTATTCTCTTTGTTCTGATCGTTTTACCAACTTGGGTAATTATTTTCCCCCCATCAAAGTTTAATCTTACATTTCAATTGGATACAAGATTATTCTTCATTTCATGACTTAAACTATAATGTACTGTTGTTTTGTACTGTTAAACAGCTGCTTAGCTCTGTGAAAATAAGAACCATGTGTTCCACCCCAGAGGTGGCTGGCATTTCAGTGGTAAATGAATTCATCCTTGCTTTTTAAACTGTTTTTGGATTCAAGTGTTATGTAGATATAAGATATTTATTGTTTCAATTTTATTAAGCCTTGCTCCCAGCTAAGAGGACTAAAGCCAAAATCTGGAGAAAGGACCACCCCTTATGATCAATAATAATTCAACATAGGATTCAAAGAATTCCTCCATGGTAGGTAACTAAAAACATATTAGACCAAAAAAAAATCTTCAAACATCTAAGGATACAAGTGAGGGAAGAGTGTGACAAATTTCTGCCTCTAGAAAACATGGTAGCATTAATCATGAAAAGATAACCTCAAGACATTTGAGTCAGGAACTTGTAATGTGCAAATCACCCAGAGTCAACATCAAAAAGGCAGAAATCGTATTGATAGCATTTGTCTTGTTCTTCTCCAACATCAAACCATTTCTAATTTCTCCATGTAGTATTTATCTGAAAAAAAAATTGTCTTTCTCTTGCAAAAGACCTCCATAGAAATCTTTTGCATCTCCATAGGAAGTCATGCTCAGGAATGGAGCTTGGAGCTTACGAATTCTTTGTGTCAAAACTGTTACAAATAGACTTTTCAGTGTTCCAGTTGTATCTACATAAATAAGTGCGGTTTGTAAAACAAAGGCCTTTAAAATTACAGACATTTGCACTTACTGCAGTGAAAATTGAATTAGATCTTTATTCTGTGGCTACACCTCCCCACGATAAATCCATAACATTGCAAACTCGTGGGAGCACCTCTCTCCAGACCATGCTCCTGAGCTTCTGAAGCCTTGAGAGGCAATACAGAGATGGAACATAACAACACATGTTTGCATTTAAGATCTGGAAAGCACTGGTCAAAAGGTCTTAACTCTGTAATGCAATGTGCTAAAAGCAGTTTTTGAGTGTGTTTTAGCCCAAACACAAACAGAGCTCTCATCAACAACCAGGACCATACCAAGAATTCTTCTTCAGATGCAGAAGTGTTGGGAAGCTTCATTCTCTGCTGGTGTGAGGGACTGCTCAAGGAAGCAAGTTCCATGGCAAGAGATGCTTCATACTGACAGCTCTGGTTGGCTGCAAGGCCAGCAATGAGTGTTCAGGCCTGCCAGTTGCAAGTGGTCACGATAAAAAGGAATATGGCTTGATGAAGGGTCTGTGTATGAGTCTAAGAGAATGAAGAGAAACAAAGTACAGAAACTGCCTACTCTTTTCTCCCAGGGAATTAAACAAAATCAGAATTTATGCACTTTTTAAGATGTAGAGATGCAAGTAATTATGAATGTGTGATTCTTCTCAACGATGACTAAAAGATGGATATTTCTAAATCTTAAAGGTCTACTGACTACATTATGCATGAAGAAAAATATTTTTTATTTGTAAAATACTGTTCACTAATCCAGTACATTAGTCAAGTCAGTTCAAAACTCACACAAGGGTGATGAAAAATACCATCACTTTTTGTTGTCTTAACAAAGTAAGCCATCATCATACCCATCCTTTTTGGGAAGCCTTCAGTCATATGACAGTGAAATCCCACAGACTTACTTTACAGCACCTTATGTGTTTTACTTTCATGTGTATCCTAACTTCAAAGAACTTTTTTTAAAGATTATCTATGTTTTCAATCTGTCATTTTCTGGGATAAATTAGAAAGAAGCACCTGTGGTTTTGGCAATTATATATAGTTTGTTTATTCTGAAATAGGGTCTAA
>JAOXXN010000395.1:138868493-138886230 GCA_026770055.1 Myrmophylax atrothorax
ACAGGTTCTTTATTTTGCTAATTATAAGAGTAATTATGCCATTAGTTCTCAGAAAGTAATTTTAATAATTAGGTCAAACACAAAACGACTCCAATCTCATGACATACTAATTTAAATTGTTTGGATATTGTAATTTAGGAGGAGGAGTTAGTGCTAGAGTCATTTTGGGGATTGTAAGAAGGAAAATACAGCTGGAGAAATAACAGAAGATGAATTCTCTGTCAGAGACATTAGTTAAGTTGTTTCTTGAATGATGTTAAGTGAATAACATTAAAGCTATTTGATAGTGATGACAGATAAAATTATCATGTATTGAAAAATATATTAAAGATTTGATTCAGAGGCCATAATTTTGAAAGAGCATACCAACCCCCTTTCTCTGTTATGTAGCAGAAGAAGAAATCATTTTCAATTCACCCATCTAATTTTCTTGAGAAATTAATCCATTCATATCTCTGCATGATATATGCTATTCTCAAATCCAGTCTCTAATCTTAGTTGCAACCTGATAAATCTTGAACAGAATTTACAGACACAAGGGAGCTTAGGCCACCAAAGCCAATTACAGTGATGTAAAATCCACGTACATGAGATATTTGGGACAAAAGAGGAGGAGAATCAAAAGGGAGAGACTATTCAGGAAATTAATGTTCAAATCACTCCAGATCTGGCTTCCAGCAGTCTGCCTTTCTCAAAACCTCTATCTATCCACCTCCAGACTTTTGTCTTGGAGATTTTTTGCCAGTGCCTTTTGTGAGTATTTTTCTGTGAAAGAAGGTATGAGTATGAGCAAGGTCCTTGGTACTGCATGGCCCTGGATTTTTTTTGCCAGAACTTAGAAACACAACTGCAAAAGTCCAAGAATGAAGAAAATTATTTTCAGTCAACCATGCCTTGCATGACCTAAGGTCCATCTGGTCTTGTGCCTTTGGTGGGTGCATAGCACAGTAGATGACTCAGTTTCCATCAAATCCCATATAAATCCAGTCAGTGACACATTAAATCTTTCTAATGATGGTGATGCAAAACACGTATAACATCTCTCTCCTGAAAAATCAGTCAGAATCCTCCTCTCTGAAATACAGAGGACATCCACATATAAATCACATGTCAAACAATTCTTAAAGTTACAGTCCCACTGCCTGCATCTTCCAAAAAATGGAATACAACAGCTATCTCCTCTAAAGTTCCGCTGCCATTCAAAGCTCTTTTGATTTATTTACCCGTACTGAGGGCACAGGGGAATGGAGAAGCAGGCATACAGGCTTTTTGCTTCACACTCAAGGAAGAGAGGAGACAAAATTTCAAAATTCTTTTTGTGAAATGTCTTTGTATTATTTTATTCAAGCAACAAACATTGTGATAAAAAAATGATCTTTACATGGAAAAAATATTCTTTCCAGCTCACAATACACTCTTAATTCGACATTGGAAGTGAAAAATGAATGGGACTGGTGACTTGGTCCAAAAACATGCATTTTTATTGACATAACACAAGGTTGCTGGCAAGTTTAATTGCCTTTAATACAACTGTTACTGTCTTTAAAACATATCATTGAGCAGTGGGATTTTAGAATTTAGAAGAAGTAGTCTTGTGGAAGTATGAGAAAGTTCTATATTTTTACTTTTTAAATAAAACAAGTAACTTTATTCATTGGATTAATCACTACAAGACATATTTAGAGCGGGGCTAGCATTTTCTGAAAATTCTAATTCTTTGAAATTCAATAGGAAATATTAAAATAAATGTTGCTCATGGAATAGATTGACAATTTCCATATTTTCACCAATATTTTTTCACATTATTTGATGGACATTTAAACAATGTTTTAATTCATGAAGGTCTTTGAATGTTAATTAGGGAAGTTTATAAATTTATGTCTGTAAAAATATTCCTAGAAATAGTTTTTCTACTGTTAGTACAAAGTACTGAATTTTAAACTAACACTGATGAGACAACTGAGGTTGGACTTGTCTGGGATTTTTACTGTCTAGTAGGAATTTTTGAGCATGTCTACACATAACAGTTATGCCATTTGCAAATCATATGCAAAAGAAACCCATTTGCATGCATTAAGGAACGTGAGATTTAGACCAGCTATGAATCCCACAAAAATCCAATGTCACATTCCACAGAAATAAAGATGTTTAGCCACTGCTTTCAAACTAATTAATTGCTTACATTCACAGAAACATTGACCATACTTTCAAATGTAGTGAAAGGATGCTTCTAAGAGAATCACTATACCTCCACTAAAACGGTTTTGCAGAATTGCTCCCATAATTACCTCAAAGGCTGTTTTATTTTTGGAACAAGTGTTGTGGTCTTTATACAACAGAAATCAGATTCATTGTACATAGTACAAGGACACATTAAAAAAAAAGGACCTTCCAGTCCATTACGTGGAGTGGAAATCTCCCAGGGGAAGGTGGGTGGTGCTGACATCACAGCAATTTTAGTTTCCTCTAAAGGGTTCTTAGGAATTTTGCTGAAGTAATATCTTTTTCCCCTCAGAGTAAGTACCTCACTTCTTGGTCAACCTTTATCATACTCGTGCAGTGTTTACTCATCTCTCATTCCCCAAAGAAGAAATTTTGACATGATAGTTTTCTAATGTTGCAGTCTTTTTTTTTTTTTTTCTTTCATTGACTGCAATGTACCTTGTACTAGCAGCTAGGCCAAATTCTAGTCTGAATCCATCTTTTTCTGAAATTCTGTTTGACAAGGTTATATTGGTGATCAAAATATGAATATTCTAAAATTCCACTTGCCACATGTCATGGCTTAAGCTAATTTTTTTTTAAATTTTAACTTCAAAATATTCCATTTTCTTTCTTATAACTGGAGCCAAATCAACATGGATCCAAGACTTCAGATTGGCAACAGACAGCAACAGGAAAAAGTTGGAGGAACAGGGATTTCTATTAACTTTGAGATCATTTAATCATGAAATCCTTTACCACAAATGCATGAGGAACCAGTCAATTACAATCAAGCAGTTCAGAAGTTTTCATATAAGAATCTGGAATTGGAATAGAAAAAGTTATTCAAAACTCTCAAGTGTATTTTGGACAGAGGCAGAAGGCATGAAAGTTATTTAGCTTTTTGTTGTAACTAATAGCTACTGAAATTTGTGACAGACCTTTTCAAAGAAGGTCATGCCTACCTTGCAAGATTTAAGGCAGATAGTCTATAAGATCAGGGTTGTAAGGGACTAGATCTGGCAGGAGCATCATGCACCTTCTGGCCAGTTCTGTTGGCCACAGATTCCTTACTGACAGCGATCAGTGATGGAGATCTCAAGAGCTTACTGTATGCAACTCTCTTACTGCACATCCTAATTTAGCTTGACTCACTTCCACTTATTACCCACAGATCCTGAAGTATCCATCATCAAATCCTTCTCTTATGGCTTCTAGATTCTGCTTAGCATGCCTGTTTAATACTTTTTGGTGTGCTTCTCCTCAGCAGTTGGTGTTGTGTGTCCTGAGACTTGCTCTTGCTCACTTGCATCAGTTCTCTCTCCATCACTGCCTCTGTCTTTCCTCCCTGATGGTTCATGGTGCCAGCAGTAAGAAAAAAAAAGTCATTCAATGCCTTCATCTATTTTGCTGTTCTTTCTTATTATTTCAGTTGTGATGCAGAATGCACTCAGAGACCATTCCAGATGAGTCTTTGACTCAAACTCCCATAGTTTTCACACAAGTCCTCATGCCTTTCAAAAAGAATCATGACTGGCTCAGTTTCAGGCCCCATAATATTTTGAACTCAGGAACGTCTTCTTGTCTATTCTGATGCTTACCTTAACCTCAAAGTAAAGTAGGCAAGTAAAGTCTTGAACATGCTAGAGTATGCATAACAAGCTGGATGTTGCCTCTCCAGGTTTATCTGCATTGCACAAAACCAAATAGTTGCATACTGAAACCTTTCTGGCCAAATAGACACACTCCTCCACACAGGTAAGATGCATCAAGGCTGCTTTCTGCTGTACTTCTAAGCCTACTGCCAGCCCTCTTCCCCTGAAACCTTAAAAATAATTTGGCAAATATTTCAGATATCCTAGTCTTGAGGATTTCTGTGTTGACAAACACATCTAGCACTCTAGGGAGTGCTTGATCATCTAATAATTTCCTGTAGTCCAGAAGAAATAGAGTCATTGGGCTTTGGTGCAGCCTTGAAACACAACTGTTCCAAATACAAAGAAGTGACTGCTTTTAGCACATTTAATGTAAGAACAAGACTGTATGCATCAGAGCTGCAGTCAAGAACCAGTTCCTACACCATTCAATGCAGTCTGTCCCATCCTTCAGGCTGCAGAAAGCTCTGGCATCGTTGGAATAAAAGTCTGTTTGCTCTGGTAGTTTGGGTTGGTTTATTGCAATTTCACAGTTTTGCAACAGTTTTATTGTATGCTATTGTCTTCATGGGGCAAAGAGAAAGTTCAAGAGAGGAATACCAGGACTTCTTCTGGGCTGGAGCTGCTTCCTGCAGCAGTTCTCCTGTACGTGGGATGCAACATATTTAACTGTGCCATAAATGATTCTAAATTTATAAGACGTAGGCAAATGTCATTCCCTTCACAATGCAAAAAGTACTTTAGTCATCTTGTAATAAACATCACCACTTTTTTGTGTGGCATCCATGGACTTTCTTAGCAGCTAAAACACAAATGGAGAAAGGAGATTCCTGTGCACAAGGACCTCATGATCTAGACTTTCAAACAGCCTTCTGAAGGTAGTGATGGGCTCAAGAGAAAGCAGAAGAGATATAAAAAAAAATGAAGCAATTATACATTGGAAACAAGCTGATATCTCAACAAAAAGACCAGGTAGAACCGCCTATGCTGCTTTTTGCATTTTGGAAATGACAGAAACTAAAGGTTCTGGTAACTGTCTTCCTGTAGAGTTTCATAGAAACACATTTTTTACTTGCGACCTTGATGTCCTGTGGTCAGTAGAGTGAAACCCTTAGGGCCTCACCATGGTAAGAATGTGCTTCTCAGAAAGTATTCTGGTAATATTTACATGATTGTAATTTCATTCCCTCTAGTTTGTGCTGGTACAAAAGAGAATAATGTTACTATTTTTAATGTGGGCATTGTTGCAGAAAGGGCCAGAACAATGTTGCACGAACTGTTTGCATGCTTTTTGCCAGGCAGTTTTACAGAAGCTGGCAATAGCACAGCAATGATTTGAATCTATTTCTTTGGGACTGAATTCATCACAGTTCACTCACATCATATTTTGAGCAATGGAGGAAGTGTTTTGTAAATTTTTAAAACTACTGAAGAAGTGCCTCAATCAGCATGAAAAAAGTATGACGAGTTAATTCCTAGGTTCTCCCATATTCTGAACTATAAGAACAATAGGCCAAATTAAAACTGAAAGGACTTTTTAGCTGAAACAGAGTTAATTTTAGCAAGGAATTTGGGGTTATTGTGCCAAACTTTTTGAAGGTAAAGTTTTATTTTCCTTGACTAATTATTCCCTGGTTATCTTGAAGAAAAACGGAACATTTTCCATTTACTCTGAACTACTCATAATATGCTAAAATACTGGTTCATCTCAGCATCTTGCATAGCTTTGTGGGATTTATTCCTGCATATAGATGAAATGGAGACTATCCTATTCCTCTATTTTACTGTTATCCATCCTTGCATCTTGCTTAAGAAAGATGTTATGGGTCCTCAGTCTTTTTTGCAGCTTTTCAGGTCATAGAGGTCAAATCACAATCTCTAAATTCTGCACTTCACAGAAAGCCCAAAAAACCATTCTAACTTTCTAAAAACAAGACCAAGCCTTTTTTATATGAAAAAACAATTTATCTGACTGTTCTCTCTATGACTGATGTACCATATCATGTCCTAGATCACACAGTGTATCACATACTTATTAGGTGTAATTCCTTAGCCCATTTTCTTACACATAGTAGGATTCAATAGAGGACGTTTCAGAACAGAGGGGCTTCAGCTGAATGATGTCTTCTTGAGAAAGTCACAGCAGGACCTTTATAGAAACAGATTTGGGTGATAAAGGAAAAGTTTCTTCAAGATGGTACCTCATTTAAGGGTCACAAATACTTACAACAAAACTCCACAATTGAATAGGGCTATCTAAGAAAGCAGCAGAATGACACACAGGCAAGTACTCAACAGCAACTTGTATATGCCAGCCCCTGTGGTTTACCCCATTTCCTCTGACACTGGTCATTCTGTTCTTCACTGGTGTTTATGGCAGCTTTCACCTCCACACACTCTGCAAGCCTCAGTGGTGGTAGTGCCACAAAGACTAATGTACTCGGAGCCATTTGTTCACTGCTGATACGAAGAAGTGGAGGTGGTTTTCCAGGTGAGGCAGCTGTAAAACACCGACGCTAAATCTGTGCCAGAGCTCCCCCTGATGGTGCTCTGCAAATGTAACCATGTGTTGATTGGCGTTCCAGGTGCTGCTCTTCCAATTTCTGCAGCAACAAGGGCAGTTCAGACCGGGCCCGCCTGTAAATGCCTCCCACTGCATCCCGCCCTGGAAAAAGCTTATGGATACTACAGAGAAAGGCCACATTTTTGTCATTAAACTTCAGAAATCCCTCTCATCCCTGAAGATCAGTAGGCTGGTTCTGGTGGTGGTACTGAACCATGGCACTGATCAAGGCCTCATAGAGAGGAGACAACCTGAAAAAATAAGAGCATTTGTTGAGCTCTTGTCGTTGCATTTTCTCTCACTAAGTGCTTTGCCATGTAGAATAAACTAGCTCATGATTTTTGAATCCTTGAGGTTGGCAATGCTGTTAACATGTAAGAGAGTTTGTGTCTGATGATCCTCCAAAATAAACTGATTGTATGTGAAGCAACAGGGAAACTTGGTCATCAGATGCAAATCCTCCAGTGCAGGCTGACAGTGTTACCAAGGCCAAGTACTGAAAAATCATGAGTTGGATCCCTTAAAAATCACAAAATTCTCTTTAAAATCATGACTGTTACATAAACAAGCACATTTTGGTTTTGATTGTTTTTTATATTGTCTAGTGGTCCTTGGAGCCTCCAGGCTACATATGAGTGCTACTTTTTACTCCCAGACTTTTCCCACAATATATGGCCTTGAAACATTTTTCTTTGATATATGAATACTGACATTTTAACAAAAATCATATGATCCCTCAAACTATGTCTTTAATGAAGACACCAAGACCCATGCAATGAAATGGAACTAGGGAGAACTGCATGGGCTGAGCACAGTGCTACTGAATAAAACCTTTGAATTATAAACCTGTCTGAGGCAAAAATCTTTACCTCAATTCCCAGACAAAAATCTATACCTCAGTTCCCAGACAAAAATCTTTGCCTCTAGTTCAACTTCTGCGTCTGCACAGCAGGATTAATAGTACTTTATCCCAGGGCTTAATGAATATGGTGATTTTACCATTTATCTTACTGAAATATCTTGAATGCAAAAAGACTTTGTAAATTCCATGTACGATTATTCTATACTGGTTTATCCTCTAACAAAAAACACAGTCATAGCATACATTCAGGTTTTTAATTTTCCTAACCAATATGCCTTAAAACAGGGAGTTTTTTCTGTAGAAAATAATATTCAAGGGGGCATAGAACCCAGCCCCCATGGGTTGCCTGCACACTGATTTGCAGTTACTCCCAGGGCTAACAGGCTGGCTGGCATGGCACAGCTCTGCCTGTCAGTGCTGGTGGAATATTCCATTATACGTTAAACAATGTTTTCCAAAACAGATGAGTTATTTCTTACTGAAAACAACAATAACAACCAAACCCCTGGAAGAAAACTCAAATCATTTGTATTACCCAAACAGTGGGACACAGTCTATCAATGCAGTTTAACTCACAGTGCTCAGCCACACCTAATGACCTCCTGAGATGATCTTTGTGCCTTGAGATGGTCCCATAAACATAGGCATTAATTTAGTATGATGAGCTATAGTGATTAACTTCAAGTGAGTGCATGAAATAATGTGGTGAGATACTTCTGAGCCTGTGTCAGAACAGGTTAGCCAATGAACGCTGGCTATCACGGTTTGCATTTGGATCGCTCCCTTTATCTGAAGCATGTTATAAATATCAGAGATTTTTTTTTTGTCTCACCCCAGACAGGCAGATAAAACATCATTTAAGGTGGTCCACCTTAGAAGCAAATCAGGCTTCTGCATTTGCTATTAACAGCACAAGTTAGTGGTTCAACGTCCAGTAATTCTGTCCCCCAAATAACCAAATGGTACAATATTGCTGCAGTTTAAACACCCAGTCACAAACCCCAGTCAAAGTCATGAGCACAAGGTCATTAGCAAATGACTCCCTTATTCTGCTAATGCCCTGGTTTCAAACCCTAACCACTAACTCCTCTAGGAAATGTATTACTCGTTATCATAGAAGTTGAATACACAATTCACATATTCTGGAAGGTTTCATTTTATTCTTGAACAGCATCACTTTAATTTTTCTGATGTGAACCAGTATATGCCACTATTTAGAGCTAGGAACATGTTTTAAAGGGGCAGCTTCTCCTTTATTTTGACTTGCACTTCTCCAGAGGCATATCTGAAGGAAGTTATTGTACACATGGTGTATGTGGGATTTAATAAATAGGAAAGACATGAAATTTAAGTGATTTTTGGCAGTTATCCCTTTGTAAATGTTAGCTTTTTGCCTGCAAAGGGTGTGTAACCCTTAGTGAATCAGCCTTTTAGTGTTTTATTTGGTAACAGACTTAATAGTATGTTGTACAGTGTCTAAAGGCTTAAGATTAAAATGATACGTATCCGGTAAAAGGACTGAACTAATCCCCACCAGCTGGAATACAGTGCTGAGGGGCCCTCCCTTCTGGATGGATTTTGCATTAGAATTAAGACTTCTTCTTAAAACAAACGAAAGAAAGTTTGCAGAAGTGAAGACATACAGTAGTACAGCAAAATGAAGTTGCAGCAATAAAGCTACAGAAACCTTCTTTTGGCTGACTCCAGTCTTCCAGACCAGCTCAGACAGAGCAGCAGTCCCTGCTTTCTGCAATGCTGGGACAGACAGCCCTTCTCGGCTGTGTGCAGGCATCAGTCTAATAAAAAGCCTTCTTCCCGATTTGGAAGATGTATTTCTTCTGGATTCAAATGCTTCCAAAAATATACGAGATGTAGAAAACACTCCTCATTTGCCAGAAACACGCTGGAGTTTTGCTTACATTACATTCTTTCCTCATATATATTTGAAAAAAAAAAAAAAAGAGAGAAGGGGGGGTGGGGGGAAAGGGACCGTAAGACATTGAACTAAAAACTTTCACCACAGTGATAAGATATAACTTTGGGTAAAGAGACTGGGAGACAGCTCAGTCAATACTGTCTTGAAATCTTCTTTTACACCTCTTTCTGAAGTATAAATATGGACCTCATCCAGTTTTCCCAATCTGAACGACTTTGGCTGGGGAAGGTTGGTATGGAAGTCATTTCCCTTTTAGGTGCAGTAGCTGCTTTCCACAGACTCAACAAAGACATGAAATATCATTAACATCTGATTCTGAAAGGCTGACAACCACTTCTTTGTTTTACACAGTCGTCCAGGGAAAGCTGCTGTGTGTTACCATATCACGAGCAAAATTGTACCTATTAAACTCTGATAGGAGCTCTGGAATATTTCTCTCGTTTGTTCTGGGATACAGCAATTGAATATGTCTATTGTTTTCACAATTGGCATTCATAATTTAAACAGTATTATGGGTAAACATTGCTTCAGTTAAGGGTGCATATTTCTGGGCCAGACTCCTAAGCCTGACCGACCTGTTTAGGATACAGTTTTAAGGACAAGGGCTAAAAACCTCCATATTAAAAGGTGAGGTATTTTGTCCGATGGGTGCTGAATCACAGCAGATAATGGTTTCTTCCTTCTTCAAACAAACTGGAAGATTCTGCAGGCCTCAGCAACGCTTTTCTGCTCTGCAAGAAGAGAAGGGAAGCAAGTTGAAAGTCTTGCCTGGGGGATTTCTCAGCTCCAGAACTCATTGGAAAAGAAATAGGGAAATGCCGTTTTTCATGTGTGCTTAATTCTAAAAAACAATCAAAGCATTCCTCTAAGTTATTTTAGAAGGTGCAAAAAGCATCTTTGTTTCTCTCTAATTTTCTCTAACAGCTCATGAGGACATCAAAATCACACTAAAATGTATTCTATTAGAAATTAAACTTCTTGATCATATACAAGAATAATTACTATCTTTTTTTTTCCTTTTTTTTTTTTTGGTTGGCTGTGGAAACAGAAAACAGAATTTTTAAGCAATGTTGTTAGCTAATTATTTGCAGGACTGAGCAAATCCTCATCAGATGAAGATATTTTTTATAGTACACATAATTACCATAAAATAAACCTAACAAGATAAATTAAATATTTTATTTGAAGGAAAGACTTAAATCTGCAGGTCTAAACTTATCCAGTTTTAATCATTCTCAGGTTCTGAAATCTTGTAACAAGCACACACAAAAACTTCCCAGTTCTTCTGTCAGGAAGGGTATTTAAGCACTGTTATCACTCACGTTTTACAGTGAAACTGGTTCCAAAGCAAGGAAATACTTTGGTGCAAGGTCAAAAAGAGGATTTGTGACAGATCTGTGAACAGAACTGTTATCTGCTGCCTTCTAGGCATTTGCTTTAACCACATCCTTCCTCCCAATACACTGCAACTTTTTTTCACTCCTAAACCCAAACATTTCTTTGCTGCTCATTTTCACCCCCATAAGGCACCTGAAATCTAAACTGAATAAAAAAACCACAAAAACTTTGCACAGGGCATTTATGTCCCTCTTTTGTTCATTTTTTCTTTAATATGCTGGTGAAAATATTTCCTGGAAATTCAGGAGAATGTTGCAAACTGAAGTGCTGCATGAAGATACTTATCAATAATCACCAAGTGGTACAATCTTTTAGGAATACAAGCAAATATTTCCTATAATAGTTATGCTTTATTAATTTAAATTCAGTCCTTGGTGGTATTTGCAGGAATTGCAATGAAAGCAGTGTGGGATAGTCTGGCAAAGACATGGCTCTTAAAACGCCTTGTGCTCACACTAACAGGTAGCCCTGGAAGAGGCACTTGTATACTGTAGCTTCTCCTGTCCCAGAACTATTGTGTGTATGTAAATAAGATAAATTACATTTGGAATACAGTTCTCCTGCACCACTTTTTTTCTGCATTTGCAGAAAGGTACCTTTCAAAGGGCTGGCTGCAGGGAGGTAAGCCCGCTGTCAGAGCATGTCAGGAGAAGATGTTAGTTTAAATTCATACTCATGCTGCCCTCATCTGAAATACAAGTAAGAGATCAGATATTATGTATTTGATCATATTTGGCATATTTCAATGAAAAGTAGCCAAGGCTTTAATTCAGACTTTCTCTTAATTTATCTTAAAGAACTGTGTTCACCTATTGTGATAGATAAGTTTATGTCTTCTCCAATCATGAGAAAAAAAAATACAAGAGCAAGATGCACTTTTCATTCTCTCACTCCATCTAACCAAACTATTTACAATCACTTTATTAGCCTCCTTGTTGCCATTATATTCCAAAAGCCCTTCCAATCCAGTGTCTGTCTTTTCCCAGTGTCAGGCAACTGGCTGCAACTGCTTCAAAAATCTCAAAAATTTGTTGCTAGTAACTCAGTCACTCTAAAATTTTCAGACAGTGTATTAGGCTGAAGTATAGTATGCACAGATGCAGAGCCATTGTGGTTTTCTACCTGCTTATAGTGGCTTTTAATTTGCTGCATTAAATTAATAGCTAATTTAATAGGGATTTTAACGCCAGGCATTTTCATGTGGAGTTTCTCACTTGCAGTACAGATAATATTGAGGCTTATATATGAACCTGGTGATTCCCACCTTGTTTAGTAGCACAAAATCTAAATTACAGGTCTGTTTTAAGGACTTTCTTTGCTTAATTTAAAAAAAAAAATGCTTGCAAAATTTCTGCATTTTCTACTAGATGTAAAGCAAAACCAGCCTAAACTGTTCAGTTTATTTTATTACCATGTTTCATATCCCCAAATATGCTGATAACAGACTCCTTGTTGGGACTTCTAACCTTAATTGCCTGGATAGTGTGAAGCAATATCTGGTGGTAGAAATAATAAACAGTTTTACCTTATTTTTAGATCACTGTCTATATTTATAGACTCAGCAATTTGGCATGTTAATATTTCTGAAAAAAAAAAATTAAATGTTTACTTCTTTTTTAAGGCTACTTATTTTAAGCCTTTTTTAAGCCTTACTTTAAAGCTTACTTGAATTGCCACTATGCAATTCTTTTAGCTTGTCTAAAAAGTCTATCTAAATTCTATTGATGCTTAGCCTATCTCAGTAGTTTAAGTTTTTCTTCTCTATTTGCCTCAAACAACCCTGGAGTTTTAACCTTTTTCTGTTGTGAGTTTTCCTTTATGAAGGTATCAAAATGACCTTCAATATCAGCTCCACTGAGTTAAGCTTTGAACATCACCAAAAGTAAGAATGTGGCTATTGCTCCAGGGTTTTTTTTGTTAGTTTTGTTTCTTTTTGGACAGAGAAATCAAGCAGCGGGGACGTGAATTTCAGGTATCTCGTGGAACTAACTCAGGCTCTGTGTAAAAACCTTCAAACAGCACTGTTGGATTTGGGAGCAGCTCTGTAGTGACCCTCACTGGTGATAAAATCCAGAGCTCTGAAAACAAGAAAATGAACACCTGCATCTGTATTTCTAAACTTTCATCAAGTGGGGATTACAAGAACAAGAGCAATTACACACACTCCTTGAGGAGAACTCACAAGTTTTCAAACAGAATCAAACCCAAGTATACTAACAGCAATTTGCCTAACACCAGCAGATAATAATTGGAAAATAAAATTAAAACTAATTTGTATATCCTCCCAGATGGGAATGAAAAATTTCAGTTCAGTCTGAATGCACTCCTGATTTGCAAAGATTTTATGTAAAGAAGTGTTAAACTTAGCGTGCCTGTTATCTGTTTCATGCTTTCACATTCTGGGAGTGCCTCTGAAGAGCCTGATTTCCTGAGGAGGAGAGTACAGAACCCATTTCTATGCCCTGATTGCTTCGTTGGGGAGCAAATATGTTGCATCCAAGTTAACTTTAGTAAGAATTATTTACTGTGTTCAATTTGCACATCTTTGTGTTTCAAATGCCTGCTTTAAATTAAGTATAGCCAGTGTATCGTTTTTCTTTTTCATACCCTACATTGAAATCAGCAATGTCAGGAAAAAGTCCAGTGACAAACAGAAAATAAATTATTCTGTATGTTACAGTCTACTATCCAAAATATTGACAGAAAATTATGCATTTACTCAGCTTACTTCTCTTGTTGTTTAAAACAGCATGGTGTGAATTTTAAAACACGTGTATTATTTGTCTAATCATCCAGTTTAGGATTAAGAACAGAGGCTTTGAATAAGGTACAGCTGTATGAAAAACAGTCCTCCAGCCCCCCACGACTTTGAGCTTTCTGAAACTCAATTTTAAAAGCTATCACATTAAGACTTTTAAACCCACTTTTAACTTCTTTTGCAGATAAACACTCAATTGCAAGCCAGAGGCACCAGCAGGGATTGTGTCACGAGAAATGAAGATTTACCCTGACCTAATGGTACCTGACATCCAGCAAAGCAAGATTTGGAAAAAGCAGTTCCCTCTGCAACCCCTTTGGATTGGATTGAAAAGTTCCCAGTATTGACAGCCTTTCCCCAAATGACATGCAAGAGCTGGTCAGGCATTTTGCTCCGTGTGCAAGCACCACATTTTTCAGAGCCACACCAAGAGCTGTCACTGCTACCAAGGCACAGCAAATTGTCTTTAGCAACTTTGAGTGTTAACAGAGAGCAGCTCAGACAGAACGGTGCATTTGGTTGCACAGCTATGCAAAGTTCTGAGATGGCAATCAATGAAAAAAACCCAGATGAAATTGCATCTCCAAATCCAATACAGAGTGAAAAGAGAGGCTGATTGGAACCTTCTTACTGTAAAGCCAAACAGACACTATTTGAAACCCAGTACTATAAGCAGATTTACGTATTGATCTTTCGGTGGCTGTGTTCACAAGAAATTAATTTTATGCTAGATTGAGAGGTTACAAGAAGTTTCCTGTCTGCACAGTCAAAATATTATTGAAGCAATTCAGGTTGTCAGTAAAAGCTTAAACAAATTTGCTGATAATCCTGTTAATGACCTAGGTCAAGTGTTAACTGTTGTGGGTTATAAAACAGCGAAATTAGGGTTGCTGGTACCCTCAGGCAGGCAATATAGTTACAGAAGAGACCGAGGAAAAATTATTAAAGAATGATAGAACTCATTTGATTTCTTGATACTGTAGAAATTATTCTGAAAAAAAAAATTGCATCCTTCTAAGGAAAAAAACCACAATCCTCACTAAGCAGAAAACATCCAACAAAATGGAAGAGGAGAACATGCGGTTTCCGTGCACCTACGTGGTTCAGTTTGCAACTTCAAACTGCAAAAGTTAGATGTTAAATCTCCCTGACATTTTCCTGCACACACCTCACCAGTGCACCCAGAGAAATCGGAATTCAGAGAAGCCTCTGGAGCTCCAACTGCACAGGGAAAATTCCTGCAGCTTTTGGATGAGCACGGCAGAGAGAGTTTAAAAACAAACTCAGTGGAGAATTTTACATTCCACCAAGAAAAAACTCAACATAAAACTTCTCTGGGATGAAGCAAATTAGCAAAAACTCGAGCACTCCAAGGAAAAGACAAAAAAGGACTGCAGTGAACACCAGAAAGTGAACTAAGGCAATAACTTGCCCTCAGCCCCTCTTTCATCCTTTCCTCCCTTCATCCCATCCACTCCCACTGCAGTATCAGCATTAACTCAGACAGTCATCAGTTTTAATAATTAATTGCAAATGTTGACTGAATTTGTACGTAAAAAAAAGAAATAACTCTTTCAAGCAAAACAAATTTAGGAAATATTTCTGATAGCTCTGAACATAGTCTTGTAATGTGCCTTCTGCAACATTTACATCCCCTAGAAGTTACACAAAGCTACATAAGCAACCCCAAAAATTAGTTCCATCCTTTGTTAAAACAACCCATGAGGAGAATTTCAACAATAACTTTAATATAAAATGCAGGGGGGAAAGGCATACATTTTTACCTACACGCCTATATTAACAGTCTCTGCCCAGAATATATCTTTTTTCATTCTTACTGGTGGGAAAAAGAAACTCCTAAATATCCCAGAGAAATACAAATATTTATCTCTAGTTTTCGGAGAAAATTTGTGGTAACAACAAGAAAGCAAGGAAAGTAATTAAAGTTGTTAGCAAAAGATTATTTAATACACAAAAAATCATGTTCTGACATGATTTAAAGCTGTATGCTAACACTTGTTCATCAAATTAATGGGTCAGCAAATGATAATAATTCTGATTTCTAAATTGACACAATCAGCCTAAATACACTGTAAAAAAAAAAAAAAAGAGCTACTGAGCTCTCCAAGTGAGGGTAAAAAATAAAACCAACAAAACAAAACAAAAAAAACTTTAAAATTCATCTTTTTTTAAAAAGAAACTGTCAGTAGTCCTAGTTTGGAGAGGCACAGCAACAAAACAGACAATCCAAGAATATTAGCCGTCCAAAAGCAGGTTACCCTCTGGTAACTGCATTTATACTGTTCTTCCACTATTTTGAAAATATTGCTCCTATCACACAAGCTCTTGAAGCTGAAAGGAAGGAACAGAAACAGCATTTGCTGAAAGCTGACTTAGACGAGTATGCTTAACGTGCATTCTGTATGATACCACTTTTTTATTCCTCCTTTCTCAGTTCTCAGTGCCAGGGACTTTGAACTAAGCAACAAAGTAATTTTTTTTTTCTTTTTCCAAACTGGAATGCTCTAATATCTTTTTGGCATAGTTAGTCTTAGTTTACAGAATGTGCCTGTCTGCCACTGCCATGGAGGCAGAGCAGCTCCACTGACTGACAGAACTACAACCATTCCCAAAATGCTTTTAATAAGGCAACAGTAACCCCTACCAACACTCTCGTTTTCATTTCTGAAAATAATTTGTAAGATATGACAGTGTTTAAAAAACAGCATATATCTGGAGGCTTAGAAGTGACTAGTGAAAGCACACTCTTTTAAATAACCTACAGAGCTCCATACAAACAAATTTACATAAAGCATCCAAGCAGATGATATATTGCTCTTCTAGTATAATGGTACCATAATTACTTCCTATCAACGAAACCATGATGATTAAAGATTACCGAGGACTTGTAAAGTTTGCATCTTTCCTTATTTATTTTCTGTTACACGTAAAGTTGTTATCTCACTGCCCTTATCCCTCAAGCACCCAGAATATCAATAAGTACATCAGCGTTCCTTGCACAGGAGCAATAATTGCTCTAACAGCTTTGATATCTGCTTCTCGACACAAACACAACACAAAAAGGTGCAAGTTCTACATAGCTGTTGGATGCTAGAAGTTCTTCCCAACCTTTGGCCTCTAGATTTCATCCCTAAAGATAATTACACTGGACATCCTGGTCATGCTGAGTGCCCTCATTGTGCAAGTAGGCAAAAGCTCTTTTTTTTTTTTAATAGGAAAAGGTCAGTTTTAATTTATTTTTTTAAGTGTTTCAATCATTTTTTTCAGTGTCTAGGTGTCATTATTTTTTCCCTAAAACGCATTTTCAGCAAATGTCTTCTTAAAAATTACCACAGCAAAGAGAACAAACCACTCATGCTTTGTTTATGGAAATCCACACACACTGACATACACACGCACGTAATTGTAACACATTTACGCGAGCCGATACAAATCTGACACAAACAACACAATCTGATACAAACCCGCTACAGAACTAAAAGGTTTTACAGGGGAGTCAGCTTCCTATTTGTTTGTATTAATTAAAAGTTTTGAAAGACAGGACGACTAACGCAACCACCACCCCTGCACATGCGAAAGCTGACGGGGTGAGGGAAACGGGGGCCACCCGTCAGCCTTTATAGCCGATCCTACCGCTGTCAGCTCTCAGCTGGTGCAGGATGGAGCCGGAGGGCACCTGCCGGGGCTGGGATGCGCCGGCTGCCCCAGCGCGGTGGGACCGCGGCCGCCGCCGGCGCTGCCCCTTCCCCTCCCCGCCGTGCGCCCACCTCGCCCCGGCCCCTCGCTGCGCATCTGCCCCGCTGTCACAGCGCTGGGGGCGGCACGGGATGCCCTGCCCTCGCCAACTTTCCTCGGGGGGCGGCTGGGGCGGCCGCCCACCCTCCCCCGGGCGCGGTGCCGGAGCGAGCCCCGCGGTCCCGGGGGCGAGGAGCGGCCGCCGCCCGGGACCACCTTAACGGGGAGCGAGGGGGGGAATAACCGAAGGGAAAAAACCCGAAATAATATAGAATAAGTACGAAAGGAGGGATGGAGGGAAGGGAGAGCAAGGCGAAAGGAGGGATGGAGGGAAGGGAGAGCAAGGCGAAAGGAGGGATGGAGGGAAGGGAGAGCAAGGCGAAAGGAAGGTTGGAGGGAAGGAAGACCAAGGCGAAAACGGGGATGGAGGGAAGGGAGGGCAGGAAAGAAGCGGCTCACCTTCGTTGCCGGGGCGGGCACTCAGACGGCCGGCAGCGCCCAGGGCAGCGCGGAGCAGCAGCGGCAGCAGCAGCAGGAGCGGCAGCAGCGGCGACAGGCGGTCCATGTCGGCGGGGCAGCGCGCAGGCAGAGCCGCATGTCTCGTCTC
>JAOXXN010000395.1:138890543-138920363 GCA_026770055.1 Myrmophylax atrothorax
AATGGGAAAAGGAAGAAGAAAACAAGTTAGGGCATGAGGCCAGGAGGAGGAATTATGAAATGTAAGTCATGAAAAGAAAGTGCCCTATATGCTTTTTGCTGGACAAGCATCAGAAAGACCAAATTTGGTGAGAAGAGCAAGTGAGGAGGAGATACTGAAGATCACTTGAAGCAGCAGAAAGAAGAAGATGGACACAGACTAAGAGCAGCCTGCTGCAGAACCATGCATCCCTTGCCCACCATCACAGTGCTTCAGAAGTCATGGTCACAGCCAGCAGGCAGAGACCTGCCAACAAAACCACAAGCTGGCTCCACTGTTCAGCCTCCCACCCACTGGAAGGGTCTGAGAGGGTCCCAGAGGCAGAAGGAGGATGGCCTCTTCATCCTCTCCTTCCCTCCTCCCCCTCCCCACAACCACTGGCACTATTTCTCTCTCTGTGCTCACTCTTTCCATGAAACGGGAATGGGGGGGCAAGGAGAAGGGAGAAGGGGAGGTGGCTGGTGCTGGTGCTGAGCGTGGCATCTGGGTGGGCTGCAGGGTCTTGGGAAGCTGCAGGAGCCATGCAGAGCCTGGCTGCTTGCACGTCCATCAGCAAGTCTCTGCACTCAAGGAGCAGGGAGGAGAATATTGGATATCACTTTGGTCAGGGCTGAATCTATAATTGAGAAGATGAGAGTTCATTACAGATTTTGGCCTTGGAGTGCTTGTCTTGGCAGGAGGCTTAGCTGAGTGTTAAAATCATTACCAAGTGGCCTAAATCTAAACAAACACCCACCTTTTCCATTTATTACCAGGATGAAATGACTTGCCTTGTAGAACTGAAATACCTATAGTTGTCAGTTTCTCATTTCCCAGCAGTGCATAAAATTCCCTCTCTTATGCCTGTCTTTCCCTCTGGTCTAGCTTTCTCTTATGTTATTCTACTGACAAGAATTGTGTATTAAATTACAAGTTATCTGTTGCAGAATGAGAATTTCGCTTCACACCAGACAGAGGTCTGCTGTACAGAGCTAAGAGTTCCTTTTCCTTAGGTGCAGTGTTGTAAAGCAAGGCAAAGATTAAATAAGAAAAAGGTAGGATGATTTTAACATGACAGTAGATGAAAATTCCAGCATAACAGCAAAGGAGCCATTTTTCATTGTTATGAATAAGTAGCTGTATAGAACTAGACAACATTCTTACAACTCTGTTTTTGTCACTGTGAGTAAACCAACCGGTGGGGTCATATGTGTGGAGAAATTACTGTAGTTATTTTAGAGATACTTTTCCCCAATTTTTCCCCAAAGAATTCTGTCTGTATTGTTCCAGCATCCATGAATGCTTTGGGAACTGTGATCCATTTCACAATTCATTCACATAGATTACACCCATTAGCATGTGGAAACCACAGCACTCTGCCTAAGAGAACAACGTTTTATTATTAAAAAGGAGATAAAAATGAGGTATTATATATTATATTCCACTACTGAAAACCATAACCCATTAAATATCCCTCTGTCTCTACCTGCATATCTAAAGACAGGTTAAAAAGAGAAGAAATAGAGCTAATGATTGGGGGACTTTCCCCCTAGTTTTATTTGTGCATGCAGAAAATACACATGAAGAAATATGTAAAGTGAATCACTCAAAGGAGTGATTGGAAACAAAATAAAATGAGTAGTGTTTAAATAATTAACACCTGCCAAAGTAGGAACAGAGGCCTTATTGCTGATATTAAATCATATCCTTTAACGTCTGAAACAGATGACAGTAAGTAATTCCAAAACAGTCAAGACAGGAAACCAGTTTTTAGTTCTTGGAAAGTTGAACTAGTTTCAATAAAGTTGATAAAAAGCCTATTTTGATTTTGTTAATTCTACTGTGGAAAGCCAGTTTTATATTTTCTTTTTTTTACTAATTTAATATACTGTAACTGAGCATTTTTGAATCATGATTTAAAGTATATTCATTATTCAGTAAACTAATGATGTATGTTCCACCTGGTTGCTACAGAGCCCACTAAGTAAAAACTGTGGGTAGTATCTTGTAACCAAGAACAAATATCAGACTTGCCAAGTTTCCAGTCAGTAAATATAACTTACAATAGCTATGCCAGATAGGCAAATAAGGATGTTCTGTAACAGAATAAAAACCAAAAAAGAGATACTGTGTAGCATCTCATTCTTAAAATTGAGCTCCGTGAAAGCATCCATTGCAGAAACTGGCAATTTTGCCCAGAGTAGACTGTGGTGTAACGGTTTGGAGCAATGCCTCAAGCTTTTTACTCAGGAAGAGCCAGTTAGAGAGTGTGTGTGTGTGTGTGTGTGTGTGTGTGTGTGTGTGCATGTGCATGTGCATACATGTGTGTGTGTGCATGTGTGTGTGTGCATGTGCATACATGCATGTGTGTGTGCATGTGCATGTGTGTGTGTGCATGTGCATACATGCATGTGTGTGTGCATGTGTGTGTGTGTGCATGTGCATGCATGCGTGTGTGTGTATGCATTAAAATAACAGGAATGTTGAAACGCATAGAAGCAAAAGCAAAGCTATTATGGATTTCACCTCACTCCTAACTGACCTCTGTCTCCTGGTATTTCATCAGACTTGTGCTGCATGGTCAGATCAAAGGTTGCTTGTATTTGGAGACTCACTTCAAGGAAAGAATATGTCTGTCCGTTTTAGATATTATTTTTCAGTGGCTGAACCTCCTACAGACACTAAAGGGTGTTATCAGTGTAGCATCACCTAGAGGTGGGCCTGGCCATGCAATGGGATGAGCCCGGCAGCTTTGAATTACTGTCCAAACCTCAGAGATGTAAAGTGTGATTATGATCACTCCCTGGAGAAATGCAATTCTTTTCCTGAAGGACAACAGACCACTTTCCTCAAGCAAGAACTTTCTGGGGACAGAAATGGTGGCCACCACTAAAAAACCCCAAAAGCCTCAGTTCTTTGCCCTGCCTTCTCTAATGTAAATATAAAGAGATGTCTATCTGGAAAAACCCACGTCTTAAAAACCTGATTAACACAGTTGATGGTGCTATCTTCAAACGTGCATTGAATACTTCATGTTGCAGGTCCATCTGAGCAGGCTTAGTAGTGTAGATAGCATGAGCAAGACCAAAATCAGCCAGGTCAGCTAGAAGTTCTGTCAAATGGTAACCCCAAACCCCTTAACTGTGTGCACATGTTCTCCTATAAGAAAAGGAAGAAAAAACCAAATCACTTGAATGATGCAGTCATATAGATTAATGCACAGTTGGCAGACATTCAGCTCCAGTAGCAATGGCAATGGTATAAAAGTTAATACAAAAGAGTACTTTACAGATGAGGTAACTAAGTTACAGACAGATCAAGCTGTCACTTGTTCCTGTAGAATTTGAACCTACCTTTTCAGTTAGAACATCCTTTTTCTGTATGCCTCATTTCCAAAGCACTGCAAAGGATGCTTGAGTGCCTACAGTGTTCCTGAATGAGAGCAACAGGGAGGGAAATCCCAGGGGAAGAGGAAATATTTCACTCCTTCAGTGGCCACAGCTGGAATAAACCCAAAATTCTGAAGGCATTGATATGATTCAGTCTCCCTTTGATTTTAAAATTATCAGAACTGAGACCCTTCTTCCTATTTGCGAACACTGTGCTAGATTTGTTTATGAATGACTACATTGTTTTCTTTAAAAACAAAAACTGCATTTGACTTCTTACTGAAGAAAGGGAAACTCTAAAACTCGTTATTTTGTATTTGAAGCAAATAGACATAGAAACAAGACTCAGAGGTTCTGAAGTGGAAAAACAGAAGTGGGATCTACTGCTTTTGCTTTTCTCCTACAGTGAAAAAGTGCCCTCTGCATTCACTTATTTCACCCCACCCCCTTCAGAAGTCTTTCATTTAGAACATAGACAGGTATTATGGAATAAATAGGGAGTTCCTTCAAACACAAATTTAAAAGTAGATATCTCAAAAGCTTTATCTTCTTTTGTAGTTATGGCAGGGCCTTTTCTGTATTAGAAACTAAGCATTGGTAAATCAATCAAGTTCTCTTTATGCTCTTACATGTCTCACTTTATTTTTTTTTTACTTTAACTAAGAAACCACTTCCCAACTGCAGGCCAGCAAAATATTTGGGGGCTAAAATTAACAACTTGAAACCAATTTTTTATATATATAAAAAATGCATTGAGTTGAAATGTAAGAGGAGGTTTTCCAGATTGCCTGAGCAGACACATACCAGCACAGTCCCCAGGGCGGGTTGCACCTGTGGGAGCAGAGCCTTCTCACTGCAGCAAGTGTTGCTCCTTGTGCCCCAGGAGGGGATACAGCTCTCCTGCAGCTGAGCCAGCAGTGCTGCCAACACATTGTGCTCAAACTAGATGTGTGCATTCCCTCCAGCTCTGTTGTGACAGAGTACCACCGACCTTTACAGATCTGCAGTGAAATATTGTTTTAACTCTTCTCTCTTTTTGAAGATATCTGAGAAACTAGGACACTTAAATAGCCCAATATGTTCCAAGTCTAAGTGAAGTGCTGTTACGTAGGAAATATACCACAATCCTGACAGTGATGTTCTTTTAACAAATCCAATTTTAATGGAATACATGGATTAAAAATTAAGTCTATAAATTAACCTAGGATCTGGATGTGACTAGGTTATTGCTGAAGAAGAGCACCACATTTAAGAGTATTGTACAAAGAGGAATTGACAAGGCTGTGCCAACTCATATAACATTATTTTAATCAGTTGTAAGCTAATGACAAGAATAGAAATGAGGCACGACTTAATGAAATAATCCTTTCCAACTTTCTTTGTTTGGGCACAGATTTGCCAGATCATCTCTCTACCCTGAATAGCTGCATCCCCTCCAGTAAAAAAAATTCTTAACTCCTCTTCATATCATCTATGCAATCCCCTCTTTGCTCTCTTATTCTTCCTTGTCTAGGTTTCCAGTTTCGGTCTCCACTTCTCTCTCTTTTTTACCATTCTGGGAATATGAATTAAAAATGTCAGTCTATCAATGAAGTGCTGTTAATTTTCTTACAGATCTTCACTTTCTTTTTTCCTGTCTCTCCTTCCTAACTCCTATGCTGTTGTTTTAAAAATGACATATTTTGACCCAATATACTTCCTTCAGTGAAGAAAGAGAACAGAGCAGCATCTCCAAATGTGTTCATTGAGGCCATCAAAAAGGCAAGGGTAGTCACAGTGGTTTTGTCTATATTTATAAGGCTTTGCTCTCCCTCCACTTATGTGCAAACCAGATGATTCACTGGTATATTCATCACTAATCATAGTTTGTTGATCCATGTTTTGACAATGCTTTGCATGACTACAAATACTCAGTGACCAACAACACATGACATGGTAGCCCATTTCACACCAAAAGTAATGGATAGTTTAATACCCTAAATTAAAATCTTCAAAAGTCACAAGCTGCACACTGATTATCCACAAACTTCATTGCATACTTGCCATTAATAAAAGCAGTCCATTAGGCTTAGCACACAGGCTTCAAGAATAGAGAAAATTAAATACATCAGAGAGGTATTTGGCTAGTTTTAGTAGTTTTCTTGACTGAAAGAATAAATACAGCTTTTCTGCAAAATTGTTGTAGAGAGTGACTCTCTTCTTTCTTAAATCAAGAAGCCTGTGACTTTTCTGCAGAAGGCAAAACAGTACAAATACAAATGCAACTTATACTAAGCTCTGATTGTTTGCTCACTACCTATTTAGATGTTTACAGATGGTCTTTGTGTGTATTAAATTGAGCACAAGACCAAAAGTTTAGAAAAATTCAGCAAGAACATTATTCTGAAAAATAAATCAAAAAGTGCTGCCTTATCCCTAGAATACTGTTTGCTCTGTCATAACATTTGACAGTGAAGGAGAAAAAAAGTGACTTAAGTAATTTTGCCCACTAACATGCTATAAAGTCGGTGAATCTTCAGCCTTAGGTTTTTTGTGCCTGTGGCTTCAAATAAAAAGCTATTAGCAAGAATCTGACACTGGGACAGTTGCTCTTCCCACTGAACCTTGGAGGTCAAAGACAGTCAGTGCTATTCCTATTGAGGCAAAAATCTCTAAAGTGTTATCATATATAGAAAATTATATGTTCTGAGAGCTCACATAAGATGCTGTGCTTTAGTTCTATGAAGAATGTAGACTTCAACATCATTAACTAATCTGATTTATGATGAAAATTGATTATTATGGTCATTAGACTAAATGGCTTCTGTCATCTGCAAAGACATAATTGGTACAGAAAATTGTTTCATAGCTAAGGAACAATCAATCAACATGGGCTGAACATACATTTGTGTTTTTAGCTCTCTGTTCTCTCCCATCATGAAAAGCCAGAGTGGGGGTCTGGGATGCAAGGCAGCTCCTCCCACAATGAGTGATGAGCTGAGGCAGACCCACCCCAGGCAAAATGAGAAGCTCAGAAATGGGGTAGGAAGAGAGAGATGGGGCTTATATGGCTAAAACTGTGTTGCATACTCCTGCAGCAAGTACCTCTTTGGCCTATGACACCAAGGAAATGGCTGCTCAGCAGTTCTCTCAGTAAATCTGCATCAGATACATACAGAATATGGGTTATATTTAAGTCTTTAATTCCAGCTTCACTGGTATGTAATAGATGGGAGAGCAAATCTTACAGAGTCAAATGCAAAAAAAAATGGGTTCATCCTTCCATTCTTCTCTTTGGCACCAAAATACTTGCAAGGACAATAATGGATGCAACACTAAAAGCAAAGTTTCTTCTTTCTAATCTCCAGCAGTCTTCCAGAAGCATGAAATTAACACTGTAGTTAATTTGAATTTCCTATACTGTTTGGTTGGTTGCCTTTGGTACAGAAATACATCATAAGCAAAGGTGCGAATTTTCCAAACCACATCTGACAACATACCAAAGCTTGAATTAATCATTTGAAACGCTTATGATTAACCAGTCTTTCAATTAAAATCTTCCAAGGAGATACTGTCTTTATTCAGCAAAGTTTGCTGTAAAAAATTGTACCTTTCACATTTAAGATACTATAAAAAGTAGAGGCATAGAAAAACAGCATGGAGGAAGTTAAAGGTTTTCAAATGGTTCGGGGACTCTTTCAAGAGTTTGTATCTGACCTATTTTAAAACTTGTTTACCTAAAAAATTGAGTTTATTTATGCAAAAGCTAAACTCACTGTTACTTTCTTTTATTTTAGAGAGTTTAACAAAGCCATTAATTTCAAAATACACACACAACACACACTGTGTGCCTAACTTTCTTTTTTCTTACTAGGTAAGCAAAACAAACCAGATTTTATACGAATATGAATCATTCTTAGAACACTTAAAGTCTATGTACCAAGGGCTTCATAACATTCTAGCTGTGATAGGTTGAAAATAGTTGAACTGATGCAATTCTTTTTGTGTTGAATGGCTTTAGAAAGGGAGTGCTGAGAGGTTGTTCTGTGGGATAAGAGATTGCTTGTCTTAATCTGCTCCATTCCCCAATCTGTTCTTTAAAACAGTTCCAGATGATCTGGAATATTCAGAACCATAAATGTATTGAGTCTGAAAATTTGGAAAGAGAACGTATTGAAACCAGAAGACCTGACTTCCTTAAGGAAGAACACAAGAACATGTGAGCTCTTGCCAAAGGGCTTGTTCTGGGTCCTGTATTCAGCTTCCGGGAGGTCATTTGATATAAATGCTGGTTTTTCCATCAGAAGATATGCTATTGTTCTTTGTGCAGTCCCATACCAGAAGAAAAATTAACATTTTAAGGAAGTGATTTGCTCCATGGGACTCTGTAACATAGTCACAGCATTTTCATATCTATGTGGATTTAGTTTCAGTTTGTCAATTAAGATAACCAAACCTAAATCTATCAAAGATGTTTATTTTTTAACACTTAGGCATATTGCACAGAATTTACAGCAGCAATAATGAAATCTTGAATGGGACTATCTCCTCAAGAGGACTGCACAAGCATTTCAAAGACATATAGGCAATAGTTGCTGTTCTTGCTTTGTCAATGGAAAAAAAAATACAGAGCAGTAAGGCTGACTGGCTTGTTTTTTAAGACTACAGACCAAAGGAAACCAAACAAGACCACAAAGGGAAACTGTAAAATGCCCAAATCTGGTTTTAGGCTAGTGTAATTCTCTGAAAATTAATCTCTGCCTCTTTTTTAAGGCCACAAGGTACCATTTTTCTACACTGCTGAAGAGCCATGAGGCAGTCCAGTAGACAGGCAAAGTGATTCACCCAATATTCACTACCAGAGAGCTCCTCAGTGGCAAGAACTAGAGTCTGAAAGGATGGACACCTAACTTCCCAACTCATCTCCTTCTTCTGAGATTATAAACACAGTTTTTCCCACCACTGTAAACAAATTTCTAAGTGGTATTTGTATCTTCTACAGCATGTAATTTTGAAATTATTCAATACTAAACACTACCTCTCTCAACTACTACAACCCATAGAAACAACTGCATACATTAAGTTCCAAACAATCATGAGCAACACAGATGTTCTTTTTCATGTTCTTTTTATTTTTTTTCTTTTTACTACTAGAGCAAAGATTTTTATTTAAGATTGTTTGCGGTCCGCTGAAAATCTCAGGTTTGGCACCAGGTCATGTCAGGTTTTCAGTGAAATACAATGGTATTGAGCAATTGACAACTGTGTCTTGTAAGTTATTATCAATTAGAATAATAATTGAAAAGGAAAATAAAAGACTTCCAGATAATTTTCAAGAAAAAGAGAAAACGTGTTTTGGTCTGCTCTGGGTATGGATGTCAAAATGTATTTCAATATCCTTTCTTTGATTGAAATGTTTTAACTTTACAGTATAAATTATCACAGAGCTAATAATATTGAAGATGTGGGTAGGTGGCCAAGACGAACACACCATGTGGCAGAGGATGGGATGGACTATTTGGAGAATGACAGCAGTCAAGGAGCTGTCACACAATTCTTGTGGGTGCTACAATCAAGATTGCTGAAGAGGTGGAATGTATTGAGAAAGAAGCATTTGTATAGTCTTTCCCTCTTCCAGGCTGCAGCATTCTTGTACGCAGAAATTCTCCAGAGCTGTCATGTTTTCCACTCCTTATGCTGCTTTTATGGATTCATGCACATAGGGGAGAAAGGTTTTATGTATCCAATAAAAAATGTGAATGTGTAGGTCTATAAACATATAGAGTAGCTTATAATGATTTCCAAACTGTACAAACTAAGAAGGAAAGAAAGAAAAGGCAATAAGAGAATTTTTCTAGTAGCTTTTATGAATGTCCCCCTTCCAGTGCAGTTGCCTATAACTAACAGTAGCTGAACAATGAAAACACATTGGAAGACTGACTGAAACTCAGTATTTCCCCAGCACAGGTGTGTCTGGTCCTCTTCTTGTGGGCAAAATCTCTAGGAGGGATTATGAATAACAAACACTGAAAACACAAAAGTAGCAGCTCCACAGATGAACAAGACAAAGTTCAGATAAAATCGAAATGAGTAGAAAAAAGCAGAATCACGACACTTTCATTAAATCTGCAGGGCGAAGCATGTAACAATACAAACGACAGGTTTCTTTTCCAAAAGAAAAGGCGGGATCTTACGTTTTCTCTTTCGTCTGACCAGAAATGGGCACTTTTTAACACTTCCACTTATGTCTCATGCACACAACTGCTCACTATGCTATGTTCATTTACCCTTGCGCAGACTCAGTGAAGGCGGTCAGAAGAAAAACTGCACTTGAAGGCAGGTAAGTAGAAAAGCTCTGGGAAAGGAACTAACACAAATATCAGAACTACTACTTCTGCTGTCAATGTACAGAATAGACTCAGCTCATGCTTGGAGTCTCAGGAGAAGCTGACATTTGGGCAGCTTACTCGCTTTTATTTGTCAGCTGAGAATATCTCATACAAAAAATCACAGAGAGGTAATAAATATAAAGTGTTGCAAATTCTATTTCTACAGAATAAAATGCAGCATCCAATGGCTTTAATGCTCCAGATAGGTTTTGAATAGCTTGCCAGCTTCAGAGTGGAACCACACGTTAAATATTCTGCAGACTGTAGGTAAGTGCTATAGTATGTTAAACTTTCCAGTCTTGCATATTTCAATTGATTCTTTGTTCTTCTCTTTCAGAACAGGTTAATGAAGCTAAAGAGAAAGAGAGGAGGATTGGTTGTTCAATCAAACTGCAACATATGGAAAATCCACATTTCAGTGAACTCTAGAAGTAAGCTAACACACCTATTTTGGTGAGACTGGTATTAATGGTTACTTATTCTTCTGCTGCATTCTTAGTTTAAGGCTTCATAAGCACTTTTACACACACAAATTAAGCATCACATCAGTTGCCTGAAGAAAAGATTGCATTTTTTTTTTTCCCAGAAACTAAGACAGATAGATGTTAAATTACTTACCTAAGATCATGGTGGAGTAAGGACTAGACTCTGTGCCCTGGAGCTCCAGTTCCATCCAAGAAATCCTGATCCCATGCTCCCACTCCTTGTAAAGAAAAAAGGAGAAAGTGAAGACGATTACTTCAAGTTAATCCTGCTACATTTTCAGGATCCTTGTTCTAGAATGTCTGAGTGAATGTGAACCCAAACAAGCAGGAAATCAAAATACTTCCCTTTTCAGTTTAGCTATTACAAAGTTTCACAGTTCCACACATATATAAAAAGTGCATTTTAAGCAGAAGCATTTAAAGGGATAACATAAAAGTCAGGAAGCAAAAAAACAGAACCTCAAAGTCCCAGTAATTAGCTCCACATGTCTAGCTGATAATTACTGATGTCTTTTTTCTCTTTTTTTTAATGAAGCAAATGAAGACACTAGAGTGGATGCTACTTGATTAAATAAGCTATGTAATTGTTATGGCCACATGATCACAAAGTCAGGGCAAATCCTCTAGCTCAGACCATGCATGCATCCACTCCACATGCAGATTTCCTTCATTGTTCCAGTCCCCCTTTCCTCAACTCCCGTACACAGAAGAAAGAAGCATTCACAAATAACCCTGTTCCACGGGTACGTCAGGGAGAAAATTACTTGTAAATGTCAAGAATAGCTGGTAACAAGTGAGCAGGCAAGCACAGAGGCGAAAACCACTCTCTGAATGCATTTACAAGCTGGTTTGTCCATAGCATGATCAGTAGATCACAATTTGGCACAGCAGTTTCTATTTAACTCAAAGGTCTTCCTAAATATGCAAAATGAGCTTAAGAGCTGTGGGAGCTTGGCCTTGATGAGATGAAACCCTGAAACATTCTCTCAAACAAAGTAAAATTAAACATGTTCTTGTATATGTCTTCAAAACAATCACTGCCAATGTCTGAAAAAAAATTAAAAAGTCAACAAATTAGCGAATTACTGTAAAATATATCAAAATGTACCTGTGGTTGTTAGGACTCTCACACATTTCTTCTAATTAGAAGTACCCCTTTTGCAAATAAAACTATTCTCATTATCCCAGCTCTACCACTGCTGCCTAATCCCATGCTTTCCTCTTGACATTTACCTGCTCAGTCCTGACCCACCACTGCTGCTTACACACTCCATAACATAGCAGTTACTTTAGGTTCAGCTGTAAATAATGCATGCCCATGCCTGCCATCTAAATCCTCTGAAGCTAGAAGTTATTTCCAGTCATAAAATGATAGAAATTAGAGGCAGAAAATACCTATTAGGTCATTTAGACCAAAAACCTGTGCCAGGTTGTTCCCTGCAGTACACTTTCTACTGCTTTGTCCAGTCTAGTTATAAATGTCTCTGGGGATCTCTTTAAATGTCTCCAAAGTGATGTTTCTTCTGCTTCCCTCAGAAGGATTTTCCACAGGCTGAGAGCCATGCTTGACAGGTGAGTCATGTTTGTTTGAAAGTGCTGGTCCTGGTAAAGTTCTACAGCTTTGTCTCATGCCTTTTGATGCCTGATTAGCATTGTCTACAGCATGTCAGCTGAGGCCTTTGAGAAGGAGAAGTGTATGAGGAGTTCACTGTTGCTGCTGAAGTTCTGTAAACTTAACTAGAAGTAATTTAGTGCTGTCAGGCTGGCAAGCTTTGCAGCTGTTTCAGTGCTCTGGGATGTCATGACACCACATGTGTTTCATCCTGGAACCTCTGTCAGTTGTATCCTTACCTATATAGGTGCTACCTGCTGCAGAGGGAGTACACCACCAATGAGAGGACTCTGCGACACAAGCGCAGTGCCATGAGGAGAAAGACTTGACAAGGGTTGGAAAAAAGGGTGATAGGCTGTGTACCAACTCATTCATAGTGTGGGGCAGGAAATTTTAGGAGGAAAAGGGTAATAATCTTTCCCGAGAAGTTTCTGGTACTTCAAGTGCTGGCTGATGTTCAGATTAGAAATGCATAGGAATGCTCTTGCGCTCAATCTGCTATAGCATCTGGCCAGTTTTATGAGTGCAGACTGATGGCAGCTGAAGTGTGTGTGAAATGCTCTGTCAGCTATCTAGTGCACAGAAAAACCTTGAAAAAAAAAAAGAGAGTGCTCACATCATAAGACAGGATGGGATGGAATGGGATGGGAATGTGCTGTGGGAGTGGTGTGGAAGGAAAATTGCCTTTCAGCAGAGCCCTCACTTTGACCCAGTCACACTCACTGTGAAACTGGTTTCAAAAAGCACTACTTCACCCAAAGTCCAAATCCAGAGAAAGTGGGACTCACCGGTGTAGCAAAAGATCTGACCATTGAGAAAAGGCCATGTGCTGTTTGAGACAAATAGATACAGTTCAATTTTGAAGTAAAGAATTGTTTTGCATGTTGCCCAGAATCATCTGAACTTCAAAGCCTGTGACAAATACAACCAACAAACTGTGTTATGCCTGAGCTAATTAACTCCTAAAAATATCTAGTCTTTTATGTTTACCTTAAAGCCAGATAGCCTCTCCCAGAGGGTAGTATCATGTCTACACAAGAAAACAAAAAACTGAGTAAGAAACCCAGAACTGATTCTCCACAGTCAGCTGAGAAAGCAAAACAAAAGATTGTATAAACAAGCAAAGGGGGTAAAAAAGAGAACAAAGCATTTATTGCAGTGAAAACTTATGCAAAAGCTAATCTGCTTGCATGCTTACTCCAGCAGTCAAAGACATATGCCAGGTGAACTGATCAGCCACCCATTGACACCAGCACAGACCCCAGGCCATTCACACTGTCCCATCTCCCCTTCAGAGCCAAGCCTCCTCCAGTCTTTTGCTTCCATAGAAAGCAACAACCCACACACAGAAATCTCAGAGAAGTTACTTTCTAAATGAAGTTTGGAGGATTTATAGTGGAAATGCATGTCTATGCATGTCTATGCGTGTGCACTTTGTGGGAAGGGGAGAAGAGTACAAAAAGGCAATTACATGGCTGGTGATCACTCATCTTCTCAGGGTTCCTTGTACAGGATGGGTGAGCTATCAGCACTTCCTCAGCCTTTTGCCACACTGTCCCTTAGCTCACACAAGTGAATCAAAGAAACACACAAGTAAAATGGTATATCCTTTAAAGCTTTACCTGTACATCAATATCCTATAAAATGGTTTATGAGCACAAAGAGAAAATACCTAGTTAGTCAAAAAGATCACAGGTTCTGCACAAAGGCTCATTGTGAGCAATGATTCAAAATGTGATGAGGGAAAACTTTTAACTAGTAAGCAGTTCCTCCACAGGGATCTGCTGGGGAGGGAATGTTCCTCCAGCCCATGTTCTTCTACAGAAGCATTCATGTCATCTCCTATAACACGCTTCATGCCCCACTTCACCTAAAATTCCAACTGTGGTGGGTTGTCGCACTGTAAAGAAGCAAATAAGTAAATAAAAGTTAAGCCAGCATATTTAAGCAAGCACCGATGCACTTCAGCTACTCTGCTTCTGGCTCTGTTTCATTCCACATACACAGTCTGGAAGAAAGGAGCTGCAGATTGCTCAGAGGATGCAGAGTTTTCCGTGCCAAATGAATCTACAAGCTTCAACAACAGCTCAGACAGATGTCTCCAGGTGATGAAATGGTAAGGACAGCAATGGAGGACTGGCAGACTAACATGATGACTAGCTTTGCCAATGGTAAAGAGAGGCTGCGTGAGGCTGAGCAGTGAATAGAGGATGGAGAGAGGTAGGGTGCAAAAGCTGTTCATAACCTGTCACTGAATTTCCTCTGAATTCTCTGCCCCCAAGAGCAATGATGCGTTTGACTACAGCAGCTATTGGGCACCTCAGTCAGTATCAGCAATACAAAAAGCCTGAAGGAGCAGGCAGGGGCACAGCTATCCAGGAAATCCACCTCCAAGCTGTACAAGGGTGAAGCAACACCCATTACTTCTTATTAAATCTCTACATTCACCTTGAAGGAGCTTTTCCATCCAGAGGTTAAGCCCTGCACACAGCCTCTCACACAGTCAGAAGCTCGGTAGATTCATAATCAGGAGCTGAGCTCTTCCATCACCTACAAGCCCAGATAATGCAGTTTATCCCAGTGACAGCTAAGGAGGTGCTGACCAGATTGCCTCACACAAGGTATTCACTTCTGTAATACAGCACTGCTGACCAGCAGTTGGCTGAGCAGTGAGAGGAATATAGGTGGCCCTCCAGGACAAACCACAAAAGAAAAGTAGGGAAGGGAGGAGGTCTTCTCTACAGTCTCTTTAGTTGAGCATGCCAAGCAGATAAAGGTTCCTTGAAAGCTTCCTGCTCACGGGTCTATTCCTCCTAGACTTTAATGCAGATTTAGTTTGTTCAGCCTTCTCTTTGGTTAATGGGAATAAAATTGATGGATAAAAATCTCTCCCAGGAATATACATAAAAAAATATGGTTTCAAAGATGCCCTTGGTGTAGCCACCCATGCTCTGACTGGCAGCTGCTCAAAAAACATAATTTCTTGAATGCAAAATACTAAGTAACACCATATTTCTTAGCTCATGTCCCACCACAGTTTCATTTCAGCACAGCAAAACCTCATTAATTCGCACTTTGCTTATCCGCACACCTTATAATTCACACATAAAAACAGCAGTCAGCAAAGATTTAGCAACAATGTGCTTTATTGAGGTCTCATGTTGCTGAGATTTCATTATTCCTGCAAAATATGCTACCGTTCATTCACTAGTACAGTAAGATTTCAACATCACCATAAATATCTCAAACTAGAGATAGGTTCACACTAGCAAAGTTTTACTCTAAAGTCCACGACTAGGAAATGACAAAGTTTGAAGCTGGAGGAAAAATAGTTGTGTGTAAAGGCAAAATGAAACTAGATTATGATCACAGCTTGTGGTGTTTCCTGCATTATTGTATTTCCTTGCCTTTTACAAGCACCTTTTGTTAGGTTATACACTAACAAATGGATTCTTACTTACAAGTTTTTGTCACAAAATACAAAGAAGGCTTTAACACACATTTGTACTTCTTCAGCTCTGGAAATAGCTTCAGGAATTCTGGACTAAAAGTATTTAATGGTCCCAATACCGTTCACAGGTACTTTCATGGCAGTCACTAACCCATCCCAAGCAGGCTTTCTGCCTGCTCCCCAGCAGTTATTGATTATTGGGAAGCAAATGAGAACCTTG
Organism: Myrmophylax atrothorax; assembly: GCA_026770055.1. NCBI lineage: Eukaryota > Metazoa > Chordata > Aves > Passeriformes > Thamnophilidae > Myrmophylax > Myrmophylax atrothorax. The sequence goes on from JAOXXN010000395.1 coordinate 138,906,087, forward strand.
AGCTTCCAGAAAAGGCCTATGACTGGCAAACACATGGTAGGAGCCAGGTATGGCTGCTTCACACCAGGCCCACTGCAGCATAGCAAGGTACAGAGGTCAAGATACACACAGCCCAATTTGTGTGACAGGTGTGGAAAACTGAGGGTTTGAGTGAAGTTTAGGATTACAATTTAGTTTCAAAGAGTCTGGACATACTGTAGCAATAAACAGAATGAAGCATGTGCTGCTCATGACATTGGGTATTAGGACACCCCAAAGAGAGGTTAAGATATGGGTCTCTTCTACATGCTGAAGGAATCTCCCAGTACTACCTAACTCAATGCCTTGAGTGGTACTAGTGCTGATTTTTTCTTAGAATTTCCTTTAGGAACACTGTATTTTCTCAAAGTCTAAGCCTTCAGCTCTTCTGGGCTGAGCATGTCTTCCTGCTCTATCTCTAGGCACAAACACATATTGCAGTCACACTTCCAGCCTAAGGGCTGTCTTACTCTCTCCTTCCTCCCTCTACTGAAGCCAAGGAGCATCCACATCCCGTTTCCATTCCCTTCTCCTCCCAGTTCTACACCCGACTCACTGTAATATTTTCAGGTTCTATACTATATCTGTTTTTTTTCCTGTTTAAAGTCTGTTGAGCGTAAATGAATAGTAAAATATTTAGCGAATGAATTCCTAAATGTTGAGAGGTATCCCCTCACAGAGCACAATGATTGCATCATTCAAGCAATGGTTTTCTTTCTTTGTTCTGTAACAAAATCAGTTTTGTTCCAACTGCCATGTTCACTCCTACCTCCTGCTTATTTGAAGAAGAGACATAATTATTTTCATGCTACTTATATCAGAAATTATGGGAGTCTTTACTACTATTTCCATACACTGCCTGTCTCTTACTTTAAGAGTGCAAAGGATAAGCCCCTGATAAGAGCAATATATGTATCTCTTTATGGACAACAGAGTGACGTAGTTATTACCATTTTACAAGATTTACCATTTGATTTTCACAGCAGCAATTTTCGTTAGCAGAAAAGCTGTTAAAGTGCTTTTAGGAATAATATCTTTGTTCCACAACAGTTGCTCCATAACTCCTTCTGCCCACTTTCCCCCCCAACCATGTGCCAGATCGCAACAGATATCTGATGCCTATTGTAAATTTTAAGTGCACAATTTAAGTCATATATTTACCATGCCTACACAAGAGCTTTTTGGTATCTGAGCTCTTTTGGATTCCTGTGAAACTACTTTCTCCAACACCCAAAGCTTAAAGGTATGAAAGCATAGAAGCAACTGTCAGATTAGTGCAATGATGCACAACAGCAGTCAGTGCTCCGTTTTGCAAGAAGATGTGACAAAATCTCTGGCACACACAGAAAACTTGATTCCCACAAAGTTTAAAACCTTAATTCCATTATAAATTGCTTTATCTTGTGAATTACCTCCAGCCTATGTTCTTTTTTTGCTGATTCTGCAGCTGCTCAGGATGACCTTCTTATCCACATGTATGTCTAGTATTTTCTGAGTTTGCCAAACCTTTGGCCTGAAAAATATCCCAGGAAAGAAAGTCTCACAGTCCAGCTCCACATGTATAAAACATATTGCTACTTTTCCTTGATTACCACCAGTTCCAGCAACCTTATTTCTCTCTCCATTTCCTAAGAAGGACCTATTGCCATGCTTGCATCTGTCAGGAATGAGAATACATTTGAAGCAGCTTTTGAGATGTCATTTTGCATCAGTTTGGTAACACAATGGGGAGTGCAGGCTATGTCACAGAAAAGATATTGCATGTCCTCCCAGAACTGACTCATTCCTGTCCTTTGGGGAGAGCAGCAAGAGCTGCACAGAGGCAGCAGAGCGAGTCATCTCCAGACTCTGAGGTGATTAGTCAGCTGCCATCAGCTATTCACGTTTCCCTCATTACAAATGCAAATCAAAACACCTTGCAACAGTTAATATATGCTTCAAATATTATAATCCACATTCCCTACAAATCTATGGGGTCTGACGTCATCAAAAAACTCTTTCAGTGATTTTCAGGTGGTCTTGGGAATTGAGAGAGGTCCCAGCTGACTGGAAGCTGGGGAATATTGTCCCTATTTTCAAGAAGGGCGAGAAAGTGGACCACAGAAACAACAAGCCTGTCAGTCTCACTTCAGTGCCTGCTAAAATTATGAAGAAGATTATTCTGGGAGGTATTGAAAAACACCTGAAAGACAGCACAGTCACTGGTCACAGCCAGCGTGCCCTCATGAGAGGAAAGTCCTGCTTGTCAACCCTGATTTCCTTTTATGACAAGGCAATCCCTGTAGGTGATCAAGGGAAGCCAGTTGATGTAATCTTTTTGGATTCCAGGAAAGTTTTAGATACTGTTTCTCACCGTATCCTTCTGGACAGAGAGTAATAATGAATGAATGGGTTGACATCAGACTGGTGACCTGTCACTAGTGGGGTTCGACAGGGCTCCATCTTGGGCTCTGTGCTCTTCAAAATGTTCATAAATGACTTGAATGAAGGATTGGAAGGGATACTAAGTGAGTTTGCAGATGACACAAAACTGGAAGAACCTGTTGACTCCCTTGAAGGCAGGGAGGCCCTGCAGAGAGACCTTGACAAATTGGAGAACTGGGCCATCACCAACCATATGAAGTTAAACAAGGGGAAGTGCTGAATTCTGCACCTGGGATGGGACAACCCCAGATGTTCAGACTGGGGAATGAGATGCTGAAGAGCAGAGCCATGGAAAGGGACCTGGGGCTCCTGGTCAATGGCCAGTTGAATGTGAGTCAGCAGTGCTTCGGCAGCCAGGAGGGCCAACCCTGTCCTAGGGGGCATCAGGCAAAGCATCACCAGCCAGTCGAGGGAGGGGATTGTCCCCCTCTGCTCTGCACTGGGGCAGCCTCACCTTGAATACTGTGTGCGGATTTGAGCACCACAATATAAGAAAGATATTAAGCTATTAGAGAGTATCCAAAGGAGGGCAACAAAGATGGTGAAGGTCCTTGACCGGAAGCTGTATGAGGACTGGCTGAGATTGATTGGTTTGTTCAGCCTGGAGAAGAGGACATGGAGAGGAGACCTCATTGAAGTCTACAACTTCTTCATGAAGGGAAGAGGAGGTGCAGGTACTGATCTCTTCTCTGTGGTGACCAGGGACAGGACCTGACGAAATGGCCTAAAGTTGTCTCAGAGGGGGTTTAGATTGGATATCCAAAAAAGGTTCTTCACCCAGAGTTTGTGCAACAGGCTCCCTGGGGAAGTGGTCATAGCACCAAGCCTGACAGACTTGAAGAAGTGTTTAGATGATACTCTCAGGCACATGGTGTGACTCTTGGGGCTGGTCCTGTTCAGAGCCAGGAGCTGAACTCCATCATCCATGTGGGTCCCTTCCAATTCAGCATATTCTGTGATTCTGTTATACGTTCATGTCCAAACCATGGTAGAATCAATCAGCAAACTGGTGCAAACTGGCTGAATATTCTTTGAAGTGCTAACTGCGAGCAAATTTCAGGAATCCAGACTACTCCCTATCAGTGCAGGCAAAACTTAAATGTTTTAGCAAAACTGGGGTAAATGAATGATACAAATGACTAGGCAAAGACAGTTGCTCCACCTGTAGCTAAGATTGTTGGGTATCACGTGCATTTATAAAATCTCAAAAGCTACAAGTAAGATGTAATATTAGAAAAGACTGATTTTTTCCAACTGGGAGATCAAACTACTGGAAAAAAAAAAGACAACATAGAATTAAGAGACAAGATTTTCATTTTTCAGCACAGAGAAAGGTGATACCACTCTTCGCTCTATATTTTCATTATTTTTGCCGTTTATAACAGCAATAAGGACATCTAGATTAGATGTTTCCTGACAGTTCATGACCGACTGGGTTAAAGGCTCTGTTTTACTTTCAAAACTCAGCTATGCCACCATCCAGCCACTGCAGCTCAAAGCAGCCTACCATGATTAACTTAGCCTCCAGTGTGCCTCAGGTCACTGTGGGAAAAGCACTAAAAGGAAAATAAAACACTCATGGATTTGCTGCTCTCCGCAGCCTAGTTACTTACAAGATTTCTAAACAAAAGTATGTGACCACATGTCATGAGATCAGTATGTGTCAGACCCACCATGCATGGCATGCATGGGCAAAGACTACCCAAGAAAATTACACATAAATTTCCAGAATTCTCAGACCCTTGCCAGACAAGGTGGCTGTGCTTGGAAATATTAGGAAAAGGCTTATGGCTATTTGGAAGCCTAACATTCATAACGATAGAAGAATCATAAAGAATTGGCTGAGTTTTGTCAGCCTTCTTGTTTCTGAAGCCTCTCCAATGGCTGTCAGAAACGCATAGTAACCAGATTAAAAAATAAATTAATGCCAAGATTTTCAATGATCTTTTTGCTGTGGGATTGCTTCAGAAAATCTAATAGGAAAGAAGAGGTGCAAACTCAGGACCATGTGTCCCATAAAATCATAGAGTATCTATTTAGTTGCATTTGGTGTGCACCGAGCACATGGAGGAGAACTTGCCCACAGCCAAGTGTGATGAGGATGTTTTAAATCTCCCCCAGGAACACCCCAGTGGAGCTGAGAGGCTCTAAATTAAAGGCTACAGGTGTTCTGTACCAGGCATGCCCATTTAGAGACTTTGCCCTGATGCTCTTTTTATGACATTCTCCTCTAGGATCTTTTTTATGTCTTATATTCTTTTATTGCAGTACCAATTAGCTGAAACAACGATATGAACCCCTCACCCTGCTGTGAATATTAAACAATGCTGTGAAATGAAATAGAGCACACTGCCAGAGGAATAAAGGGGATTTTATTAGCCAGAATTAAAAGACAGTAGAACTCTTTCTAGGTTGTCTTGATAAACTGCATTTCAGTGAGATTAAGGAAACCTATTTAGGGACTGCAATAAATGTATGCACTTGTATATTTTGTAAGTCATCTCATCATGTGTACAGCTCCTGGTACACCAGGTCTTTTTTCTTAATGGGCACTCTCAAGCTCACATAAAGATCAGTAATAAACACCAGTCTTATCTGCTACAAAACACTTAACTGTTACAGAATCACAGAATGTCTAAGGGACTATAGTGGGTCTTCTGGTCCAACCTCCCTGCTCAAGCAGGGTCATCCTAGAACACATTGCAAAGGTTTGCATTTGTCTTTGTTCCAGCCAGGACAAGGTTAAATTTTGAAGTATCCAAGAAGGGGCATGGTCAGGACTGGGAGGTTGTTCTGTACCACCTCTTGTCATTACTGGGAGTGGGGGGAAAGAAGTCTTCTAGAGGAGAGCAGGTTCCTTCTGAAGTGGTAGAATGGTCCTGGTTCCAAGCCAGAGGGAGTGGTGGGGGTAGCACAGTGAAGGGAGCAGTCAGTTATTGTCTGTTGTTGGAAGGTTCTACCATGAGCAGTAATCTTTCTTTTCTTGTACCCTCTGTCATTAGTGTTGTTACTGTTACTGTTCATTTTTCTTATCTCATTGCTCTTTCCAGTTCTTATCTCATCACGTGATCTTTTCCTTTTATGCCCCAATTCTCCTCTGCATCCTGCTGGAGGGGAGAGGGACAGGAAGGGGGAGCAAGCAAGAGGTGCAGGTTTGGGTGGTTTCAGTGGGAAGACTAAATTGGAGAATACCCTTCCTAAACCACAACAGCATTTAGTTGTTTTTTTAATATCCCCAGTGAGGGAGACTCCTCAGCCTTTTTGGCCAATATGTCTTTGGTACAATCATCCACCTGAAAGCAGTCAAAAAACCATTTATTTAAGCTCACTTGACAGAAAGGCTTTCTCAGGCACATGGATGCTGCAAGAAAAGTGTGTAGCATTACCCTACCCCTCCAGAAATAAAGAATGATCAAGGGATTAAGCTGCCCTGAGAGAACTGAGGAACTTCTGGTTCAGTCCTTCTGCCAGAGTATTTTTGAGCCCTTTATAATATCTCACATAAGCTCTACTGTGTAGGACAATTTGCAAATTGTTGATTGCGCTGTTCTACCTCACCATGCCATGGAAAGAGAATTACAAACATTACAATACTCTGCAAATACGTGCAAGATGTTGTTGTTCTTTCCTCCCCATGGCCCATCTGGACATGCACTATGAACCTTCTTATTCCTCAATCAATGTTTTAAGTAGATTTCCTTCAAAACTCTGTGATATTTCCAACACTAAATCAAGAGCAGACTGTTGCTTCAGAGCTATAGAGGGATAGTGCAATTGGGAGAGAAACTCCATCCCTTCATACCCAGATAGAAAGCTGTCAAGCCAGCCAGGCATGTTTGGTTCCTGTGACAGTATGAGAAGGAGAAGCTCAGTCCTGAAGGTAGACTGGCCCCGCTAGTACATGCTAAGTCTGAGTTCACACCAATTTGGAGTTAGACAATGATCTTTCAAATCATCCTGCACCTCCACCAAGCCTGCCAATTTTGGGATGGCAGTAGACTTTGCACTGGAGATCACTGGAGCCATCTGGTATGTACAACGTGGAGCAGGTGCTATGTCATCTTACAAGTACCAAGGTGTTCACTTTAGCTCCTGTGTCTCATAGGCATCCAAATATGTGCCTGTTTAAGCAACAGTAATCAATGAATGACACCGATGATGAGACATTATTCTCTCCTGTTTTGTAATAGATGGATTCACAGTATTAAAAGAAGGATATAACTGAAAATCTCCCAATCTGGATACAGTGGTTTGTTATTAAATGTCATCATTTTTTGCCACATCTGGGAGGTTGATTTGCAACATGCTTGTTTTTCTGATAATAGAAAACCAGAAAGATGTTAAAAAGTTTTCTCCCCTGCAAACTAGAAGAGAGCAGTTTCCAGCAATGCTAGTTCTTCCCCGGAGGGAAAAAGCCCACCCTGTAATGATTGTAGAAGGTCTTATTTAAATGTTTTCTAAACAATGGGTAGGAGAAAAAGGGAGTGAAAAACGGACATTTAAGTGTTCCAAAACTTTGAACGGATTTGTTCTTCTCATGCTGATGCACACTGAGCAGCATTAGATCACATGCTGCTAATATCATGTTGATTTATGGTCTGCATAAATGGAAATAAATGGTATTTTCTGTTACCCAGAGAATAATAACAGTTCTGGAATGAGCACAACACCACATTCACACAACAGGCTCTGTTCTTGTCACAAGCAAGGGGAGTGCAACTTCGTAAAGGCCCTCTCTGCCATTCCCACCAAAAATCTTTGATACCCGCTGCTTTTAATGAGTAGGAGTGGACATTTAGGACAGCATTTTCCAAAGTGTCTGAATGATTTAGAAACCAAAGCTGTGGCATAACAAAGCAGGAGAAATGTTGGGTGAATTTCTCCCTTGAATGAGAAACTGGAGACTCCCCAGACCTTTCCACAAAGTTCACCAACCACACAAGTTGGTCAGGATCCTCTGCGTCATTTCCTCCACTTCTTCCCTTCCCTGCTAGCAGCCTTGGGGCTTTTTCTCATCACTTTCCTCCTGGCCTGGGTGACTTGAGTTCCCTCTAGAGAAAGAGAAGATCCTCTCTTCAAACATGATGTGGCACGTAGACAGGGGGGAGCTAAACCTCTGAGCTAGTGAAACTCCCATGCCACCTTTGTAAACTGGACCTTGTGCGCTAAATCACTGCAAAATCACTTCAAAACTTACCCATAGTACCTGTCAGGAAAACTTCAGCTCCAGTGCAGTCTGTGATTATGGGCATACAAGCAAAGGCAATGAGTTACTTTGGTTTAATGACTCATTATTTAAGCTAATATGTTTTACTTTACAACCAGGGAGGGTAAGTTTGTGCAACCAGCCAGTTACCATTGCTCAGCTGATGAGCAATACCCTGGTAAGATGTGGCAACCTTGTTTCTTTTGAACATCTGCCCGCACACTCCTCCATTATAATGGGGCCTAATAGAGCTCCAAATAGCTCTAGTTCCAAAACAATCTCAAACAAAACTTCTCCTTTAATAGACTTTCTGCACTGCCAAAACATTCACATTTCAGGCTGAAAGACTGAGTATTTAACCTCAGGACACAGATGATTTTCTGTTATTGTTGCTGTTGGCAGGGAAGGGAAGGTTAAAAAAGTTTGAGAAAATTTCATTTTTGATTCAGTATAAATATGGTCATGTCCATAGTGTTTTCTATTTCTTTGGTTAGATGATTAAAACCTTACCACTAATATGTGCTATATCTCATGTTGTAATTAAAGGAACAGCTGGTAAAGCCACATACTATTGAGGTTGCCTGATGCTTCACATATTAAGATTTGGCTTTCTTATGGATGTATTTGCACTACATCTGAATTCTTACCTTTATTTTTTTCTCCCTGACATGCTTACATCTTAATTGTACAATCTTTATGGTTATTCTGTGTGTTTACATTCTGAATATATAATTAATTCCCAAATATATTAAATTAACATAGAAACTATGGAGACCTACTCTTTCATCCTTGAACAGGTGTTATGATATAACATATTCATACATCAATGACAATGAAAATATCTAACCAAGTTCAAATGAGCACAAAAATATTGGTGTGCTGTCACTATACCACATTATTAATTTTGTAATTGCAGTAGGGATAATTAAGAGGAATTTAAGAAGATAAAATTATGTAGCCATTGCCTTTCATACCCAGTATCTTGTGAGGGCTAGCACTTGACACTGCATAGGAGTATGAAGACTGACAACAGCATAACTGGATGACTGGACATCCAGTAGTGGACAAAATGTCCTCATACCTCTTATGCCCCTAATCTTCTGGAGCTGACAAAGACAGGAGAAGGAATTCATATAAAGCACTTTGTTTTCTTTGATTTTCTGTGCTCTCCAAGACACACAGGGATGTAAGCACAGAAAACCTACTGGCTCATTCATCAATGCATGCAACAAAACTAGAATCCTAATACAAATATTTTCAAAAGAGAAATTTCTGGAATTCCACTACAGTGGATCCACTCTCTAGTGGAACACACTAATTAGGACTATAATATATGCTGGATAGACACTGCATGCTGGCAAATATTCTCTTCTTGGAGAACTCAGTAAAATAGGTGAGGGAGACGAAGGGTAGGAAGTGAGACAGTGCTACAGTCAGGTGAAATCTCCAGTGTTCTTTAACAAGCAAAAACTAGGGTCCAGGACAGAGTTTTATAAACAATTTCCTGCTGAGAACTTTATATAGGAATATCCAGTTTCTCAAGGAGGAGGTAAATGAGAAGAAATTTCATTTCTTCCACTATGACTTTAATAAGAAAATAAGCCATTATCTTATTTCTTTAGCATCTTCATCAAAAAGTAAAGCCAAAACTACCAAGGTAGGCACAGCTGAGGCAAAGCAAACCTGAATAACCTCTTTGCTGCAGCTTCATTTCATTAAGGTCAGCCACTAATACACATATATATGCACATATGTATATGTGCATTTATATTAGCATGTCACAGCAACAAAACTGTAAAAAATGAAGCTATTCCATCTTCACAAAGAGGAACAGTTCAACCACCTCAATATTTATAAAGGAAAAACTGTTTTGCTTTTGACCAAAAATAATTTTTGATCTTCAAACAGAATCTGCAACAGTAGTAAATTCTACCTATTTCAGGACAATTACAGTGCAAGAACTAGCTCAAAAATAGATTTTCTTCAAAAAGCATCCCTATCTTTTATACTCATTGAAATTCTTTAGACTAGTATTCTCCAAACAAAACTTTCCTTTTCGTAATAATAATTCTATTCAGGTAAAGCTAAAACCAGAAAGGTAGCATGGAAGGCAGAGTCACCACAACACTTTGGAAGACCAGTCCTGAGTACAAAACTGATTTATCCAGTGCAGATAAATTGTGCACATCCTAAACAATTCTCCAATGCATGAATGTCATTCCAGTAGTGCAATACCACTGCAATCTAAAGTGGCTCTTCGGCCTCAACTGTGTTTTTGCACATAGGCAGTTCATCCAAGGAGATTTTATTTCTGATGCAGAGAAAATGAGGAATGTGCCACCAGCTTGTCACAGAACCCCATGGACTGACTGAGAAGCCAGCAGTGGGATCCAGCTTCTAGTAGCACACCTAGCAGTGGAATGGGACCAGCCACCCAGACAATAAAGCCCTTTGAGAAGAGTACCTTTGCCTCTTGGCTGGGGAATGTCAAGCTTTTCAGACAGGTGGATTGCTCTCCTATCTTCTTCTGAGGAAGAGCTCTCTTTCAGCCCTACTGCAAGTTTGGTCTGCTGGGGAACAGGGACTGTCCTCCAGATACCAAAGTACTTTCTTTAAGTACCTAAACGTGGTTTCTCTTGCAAGTTGGGTGGTACAGTACAATATGACAGCACTTCTTTTTAAGTCGCAACACTCTACATAATACAGATCCCCAGAGAGATCTGAGTGCTGCATTTTATTGCACTTTTAAAACACTGTGCTAATAAATTCCAGTCTCATATAAACTACATGGACAGAAGTGCTCTACCCATGCAATGTGTCTGCCCAGTTGAAAATGTGTGTTATTCTGAAAAAGTCCACAGCCTAACATTCCCCACTGGAGTGGACAAATGAAAGGAAGAGCTATGTTACTCTTTCTCCCCTTGGAAAATAAGGACAGCACAAAATATGCCAGATACAATAACTCATGGACTTATGGCTCCAGTGTTCTTGCACAGTTTCTTTTATTTGCAAATTACATTCTCTACCTATTTTATTCTAAAAACAAAAATCTCCTGTAGATTCTTTTTTATTCTTTCCTCAAAATAACAATGCCCCCCAAAGTCTTCAGAGTTTACATTTTTTAATTTTAAATTAGTATCAAAACTCCTTTGTCTTCTGGAAATTTTCTTCCATTTCACATTATAATCAACTCATACAATTAGATCAAATCTAAACTGGAAAATTCAATTATTGTTCTCTTACATTTTGCAGTTAAACATCTTTGCTGAAAGCTAAAGTCCTACCACACAAGAAAATAAGTCGCGTGAGCAGCTAGCAGTTCTGAAATAAAACGAGAAGTGGAAGACCCAGATGAGGCCCTGGTGTTGGTCTTAATGTTTTCAGCTTTGTGTCCAAGATCCTCATGACCCAGAAAAATATGGCTACCCATTTGTCAGTCAAGCTTGCCATATCTTTTCTTCCTTAATCTTTTGGGATGATATTTTGCTATCTTCTCACAGCAGTCAGCTTATTTGACATTTGTTTCTTTCTTAGGTTCAGTTTAGTCAAATCACAATCTGTGCATCTCTTCTTCCTTTCTCCCATGCATTCAAATCCCCTTCTGGACTTCAACAGGCTCTTGCAATCAGCAGGGACCCTCCAGCAGATGGTCCATGGTGTAATGCTCCACCTGGCTCGCAGGGATATAGATTTTGTCAAGAGGATGCTGATTTTGTGGCTCACATCTGCCCAGTGGTGTTTTCTGTGTCCTTGATCCTCAAGATCCCCAAGAATACTAATCCTCATTCAGAATATTCAGGACAGATATAATGGGGTTCATATCCTGCAATGGGAGATATCTAATGTTAGATGTCTAGAACTAAGTTAGGCATATTGACTTTCTGTATAATCAAAGGAGAGAAAGGATAGCTCTTCTCAATTTCTTCAATCACCCGTCTATGGAAGAGATCCATCACCATCTGCAAATAAGTAGTTTTGTATAAAAGGACTCTACAGTGAAGCCTCAGACAGCTCACTGTGGACATCTACAATCAGTACAGAGTAGTTACATCACTCATGTACAGCAGCAAAATAAGAGCTCTCAGAACTCTGGTTTAAGACCACCATCATTGTTCATGTGTACCCTGACATAGTTTTGACCTGCACCAGCTATCAGTATACTGTCTGATGCCAGCACATTGTTAGGAGATAGCATAGGTCAGGGATCAACCCTAACAAAGAAGGTCAGGCTTTTTAGTCAGAAGAAGAAGATGATTTAGGCATATAAATGCATGCATGACACAAAAATTGGCCAGCAGCCCATGGTCTGTCTAATTTACTGATGAAAGCATAGCTGAATTGCTCCTTCTCTCTTTGCGTTCCTGTACATGTTGTGACCATGGGACAGGCGTCTGCCTTGTCCCTGCTTGGAGAAGTAATCCACATTTTAGAGCAGTATCTTTCTTTTCCTAAATGACTGTGCTGAGAGGGAGAAATTCAGCCATGCATTCTCTTACTTCACTGGTGAGACTCTTTCAGTAAGATATAGAGGACTTTTTCTAGATAAGGAAGCTGTCTGGAGTGTATCAAATAGGATGTGCTTTGATCAAAATACCAAGCTGATCCTGATATTTCTGATTCTTTCCTGACTTAGCCATAAAGCAACTAAAACAAGATTGATTTTTCAAAACTTTATTTCTCATTTCCAGTGAAAGAAGTACTGAAAGGGTTACAAAAATGTGAAAACTACTTAACAGTAAGTCCTTTTCAAGAGGACAAGCCAGTCCTCAAACTCAGGGCACCAAATGGTTGCTCCCCACTCACAAAGCTTTATCAATACATGGCAAAAATTCATGATTAGACTGAAAAAAAACAGTTCCCAATTGCAGGGATGGGATGGGCAACTGTTTGAGACATACTTTTCTTTTCTTTCCATATCTTTTTTTTTAATTGATTTGCAGCTCTTTGATGATACAAGGATTAATTGTTTGGTGAGAAAAACAGAAGGCATTTATTTACATTTATAATCACAATTTTAATCATTCATCTGATATAAAAACTCACTGTTAGTCATTTTTATGTTTCTGGCATTTTATTTCACCATCAAGTGTTAAAATGTTAGCACTTCTCATTACTGACTGATTATTTTGCTCAGGATTTTTAGTTTTCTTTCCCTCTCCCTGTGCCTAACATCCAATTTACAACCTGCTAAAGGCCTCATAAGATTTTTATGGATTATTTCCTGAAATCACATTAATCTAGCTCCTGTTACTTTATACTAATTTCACCTGCCATTGTGTGAAGTAACTAAATTCAATTGCTTGGAAATGATCCCCCAGAGACTTCTTCATGAAGCGAGAAAAAGGAAAAAAAGTAACCTTACCTTGATGAGGTTATAAATATGGTGGGAACAACAGGCCTATAAATTCACAGTATGTGGACTCTTATCAAACTATGATAATCAGAGACCTTCAAACTTTCACATAAGATACAGATCAGGGCTCGGGTTAGATTGCACTTGGCTTTGTCTCAGCTACCCTAAGAAGTCAGCCTCATTTGGCTACAACAAGTGATACACTATTTATCGCAGTTTTAACAAGGCAGGGAAGTTGCCCAGTAGCTTATCAACTGCACTGGGGTTCATTAGAACATCTCTTCAACCAGTATTAACTACACTGGGCATCAGCTATCAATTAGATGTGTCCCTCATTTTAAGGACAGTCTGCAGATAACTCTGCAAGCCGTCTGAGGCAACAGTATTTAAAAACAATGAAGCAGCCTGGTCTCTCTGACACAATGCTGTCTGCTCCCTTTGTTTACATGATAAAAAATCCATCTCCTCTAAGCCTTGTAACTGGGTAGTTTAAGAGCAGCAGGTATGCTTGAGATAGAGCAATTTAATGTAATTGCTCAGGGTTGTAAGAAAAGTTATCTGACTTTCAAGTGGACTGTGTCTGATCCACGCACGGCTTCCCAGACAGAGTGACGCTTTCATGCAGTTGGCTCCTTGGAAATGGGGATTCATTCATGCTCAGTGCAGTCAGCAGATAAAGTGCAGATTAGGGTCTTTGATTTCCTAAACTCTGGACCGAACTCCAGCAAGATGCCATTAGGATCCCAAAAGGTTCTTTCCTGGTGCTGCAAATCCTCATGTGCAGTCTTCCTGGTCTCTATACAGCAGCAAGCAGAGCCTGGGTTTCTTGGCTGCTGCCCCCACTTGCCAGGCTGGGCTGTGCTCTGGTCCCTGAGGAGCAGCAGTGTGACCACGGACTTAGGAAGCATCGAGTTTTCACTTCTTCAAATCAATGCTAAAGCTGAGTCAACACCAGTGTGGATCCTGGACTCATCCCACCCAGCAAGAACTTTTTTCTTTAAATTATTTTGATTTTTTTTTCTTGGAACAGACATTCATTCTGCTGTACCTTGACTAACCCAGGATATCCACACTGAAATTCTCTTATCTAGGCTACCTTAATGGTACCTGGAATCAGTCTGCCCCTCCTCTGCCTCATACTTGACACTTAGAAATGATCTTTCCTAAGTAGTGTAGGATCAGGGGTAGATTTTTGAAGTAGTCATGATACAATCCCTCCCATCTACAGATATATATCAAAGATCAATTGGGAGAATATAATGTGTATTTCTGGTTC
>JAOXXN010000395.1:138922596-138960724 GCA_026770055.1 Myrmophylax atrothorax
GTGCCAGTGGCAGCTCTGTGTTTGAAATCAGCATGGATGACAGCAATCCAACTCTGACACCGCTTTATGTAATCTGGCATGGCATGGAGCCTCCACTTCTCCACCCAGTAACACTGTGGCAGCTTCTGGAAAGGAAAACTTCCACCCTTCAGAGCTTGGCTGGTAACATTACTGGAAAAGAGAATAACACTGAGTGTTAAATATGAGAAAAATATAATTTTAATTAGAAATAGTAATTAATATTTAATGCATTTAATTATAAATATAAATTAATAATATTTTGATAATAACTTGCAGTCAACATCCTTTATCAGAGAATGAAAAAGCACTTTATAGATAAAATGCAACTAAACTTCCCATTATCTACCTATGCTCTCCTTCCCACTGGCTGCTCTCGGGGTGTTCTATGAGAGGCAGGTACCTGCCATAATTGTGGTGAGACAGCAAACTGCAACACAAGGAAGTAAAGCACCTTGTTTGCCTTCTGACAGATAATCAGAGCTAAGACAGTCAAAGACCCTAAGTGTCTCTATACACAACCTATTACTATATGCAGCAAATGACTGTAGCACTTGAATAACAGCAGTTTCCAGGATGCTGCCCTCCAAACTAGCACTCAGCCATAATCCAGGCAAGTTTTGAACTCAGCCTGACTGCAAGGTATGTTACATCTGCACAACTGTCTGCAGTCAGACCTATGCCTGCCTCAAGCCAGCTGGTTCCAAGCAAGTGCTGGTCCAAACCTGCAAAGCTTCATTAGTTTGGGGCTGTTCCTCTGCAGAATCTACTGCAAGTTCTTGCCTTACAGGCACTTTAAACATTTTAAAATTAATTTCAAGTTTTCAAGTCCATTTTTTCTTTCTGAATGTCCAGTTTAACACCCAATTTAGATTACAGGCAGATTACAGGTTCTTTTGGGCAGGAACTAGTCCTCAGCACCCTAACCTTACATTATAGGTGTTCTATAGCAAAGAGAGGAGTCTCAAAACTGAAGGTGCTGCTCAGCATTTGCCTCAGTGCCAACTACACTGCATAAGACATAAAGTCAGTAAAGTGTATTCCTTTCTTAGGGCCATTTAATCTAGAATGTTTCTTGACCACATGGTTGCCTATGTGGTGGTGCATGCCCCCAGCCCAGGCTGCACTATGATCTAAGAAATGCTCATTAGGTCTTGGCCTTGACAACACCTGGGCTGGGCTCTGCTGAGCTTATCAGAAACACTGTCTGTTCCCAGGAACACTATCTAATAAGTCCCTTGCTTTTTTAATGGACAGCCTTGGAAACATTCTTTTTTTCCTGAATAACAATCCAAGTGGAATAATATGTTTATTCTCACACTTTTAAGGTGTGAGAACAAAACTTGTGGCCAAGATGAAAAGTTATTATGACTAAAACCTCCCCTTTTGCGACCCTATAAACAGCAGCCCAAGAGAGACCTGTCAAGCTCTCCTGGGCCACAACAGGCTGCAACCAGCAATCTCCCCTGAGCTGGGACCTCTCTCAGAGTTAGCAACTCTCATGTTTGCTATTTCTTGGAGGATGGCCAACCAACAGATCCTGGGCTGACATCTCACTCCTCAAGATTCAGTCCTTTGCATGTAGAGAAGAA
Organism: Myrmophylax atrothorax; assembly: GCA_026770055.1. Lineage (NCBI taxonomy): Eukaryota > Metazoa > Chordata > Aves > Passeriformes > Thamnophilidae > Myrmophylax > Myrmophylax atrothorax. The sequence goes on from JAOXXN010000395.1 coordinate 138,924,207, forward strand.
TGCAAAAGCATTTGAAGTGAGCATTTCACAGAACTGAAGGGAAATTTTTCACAGGTACTTTGTGCAGACTTTTTATGTCTGTGTGCATATGCTATATCAAATGTGCTGGGGATACTGTTTTCCTAAATTCTTAAGTACTTTAGATTTATAAGTAAGGTCCCGTTAAAGTATACTAAATCATATATTGATCCTTTTCTAGATTGTTTAAGATGAGTCATCAGTTAAGTTAAATTATTTAAGTTAAGCCAAGTTAAATTGTTGCCAGGCCTTTAGGTCATAGACCTTTTTGTCCTTACCCTGTCTGTCCTTTTTTCTTTACCTTTCTCTTGCCCACCTCCCCTCCTCCTCAGCCTCCACATGGATGGTCTTGAATTTATTTCAGCTGAGACTGATAATGATTTTAGATTTCTGTGGGCTTTTTCTTGATATATTTTAACTATGTAGTAAGTGGAACCTTGCCAAGAACTCTGTCATGCTGTTGCCTTTATAGTAAACCTGCTTTTGCTAGTACCTTTGCTAGTGTTTTTTTAAGTGACCTTAAAAAACTCATTTCATGACAACCTCTCAGTTGTGGATCACTTTGTTCAGGTTCCTGAGTCTCCATGTATTATCATGAGATGTGATGGCAATTGCACTCACAGTAAGTAGTTAAGTAAGGAGGTAGAAATTGAAAAGGTAGTCAAGTACTTTAGCACTAGATTGAATGAATCAAAAACCGTTGTGTGAACTCCCAAAAGCAGAGGTCCCTTTAGACACCTACAGAAGAGTGGTAAGTCCCTCTGCCATATCCTTTAAAGAGCAAAGAAAAACCATAATGCAACTCCTCACTGCACATTTTCTGAATTTTCCTGATACCACAACTTTATTCTTAATTACACTAATGTTAACTAATTTTTCTTCTACTTGAATTTGATAGATTGTCTATCTAATAGACATCTTTAATCAAATTTTTCACATGCCAGAAGGGATAGATCCATTCATAAGAGTAAATAACCTGTTTTAAATAGTGTTCTGAAAACCAGTGGCCAAAGCTATCTATGAACTTTGCAATCATAAAAGCTTTTTTTGGAACAGACTAGAGGCAAAATGTTTCACTTGCTTTGTTAATGTCCTTTCATTTGAGTCATAATTATATCCAAACTGCAGCTTCTGAGGGCCACACAGAATAATACAAACCCTTTGTTTCCTTGGATTCATGTTCTGTTGTTTCCATTCCCATTGCAATCCTGGTTACATGAATGAGGAATCTGAATGCAAAGGCATGCAGTATTTGGGGAGTTATAAGAAGCTGAAATGCTTTGATGTTTTTCCAAAGCCTATAGTCTGATTCACTATTCTTTTCCCACTCTGTCTTGGACCATAGCTTTCCTTGGTCTTTATGTAAGCTATAGAGCACCCTCCAGATCTGGGCTGTGAGAGAGATTTTACTGTGTAAACACATCACACAACCAATTAGAGTCATCTCACCTGAAAATGGTGTGTCCCAGAGAAGTCATTTCCCCAGATTTCAGGATGGGACCTTGCCAAGCCTGGGTTCCACAAGGTGCTGCACAAACTGCCTAGAGGCAATCACTAAAACAAACAGTGGGTTCCTGCCTTATTTGCTAAATCCCTCCCTTCTGAAATTAAAACCATCCCTTTTTACCCATTTTGTCAGCAGTGATATTCTAGTTTAATATCTAGAGCTTAATGCCAGCATAAATTATACAATGGAGAATAAAGGGGACCTGGGGAAGTCTTTGATGAAAAATAGAAAATGCAAAAGTTCAGAAACTTCTGCAAAGCTTAAACCCTGATCCAGAGCCAGAACAACTTGTGTCTCTTGTGTGTAACATGAGGATACAAAGGTTGAAACTAATCCTGAGTATATTAATGTCATGACATAACCTTTGCAGCTGAAATGCTCTTTCTTACTAGGCTGTAGAATTCTCCACTTCAAGGTAATACTGAGAACATCGACTTACAAGTTTTGCCTTAATTTAGTCCTCAGAATACTCACTCTTAGATGACAGAAATATAATCTAAGAATAAAGAGGAACACATATTTGTTCCAAGACAACTGAGATGTATCTAAAAAAAAAAAAAGACATTATTTCCCACTGTATGTAGAAGTAAGAATAAGGGAACAGCATAACTCGAATCAGAGCTGATACACTGTAAATTATTTCCAAAAACCACTCAGAAAGTATTTCAAGTAAAATTAACAGGCTTCATCACAGATAGGCTAAAATATAGCACAACACATTTCTAACATCAAATGCCACTAATGTAAAAAGAAATAGAATAATGCAAGTAGTAAGATCATGTCCATAATTCAGTTTGATAAACTAACTGTAGCCAAGTTACAACCAGTGTTGCCTAAAATCATCCCTTTGGTCTTTTAAATCGATATCTCATGTTTCTTCTCTGATAGCAGCTTGGGTTCAGAAATTCTTTTCATCTCAGATGGATTATAACATATTTTTCTGCATGTTGACATTATTGATACAGGCCAATTCTCCTGTCCAAGCTGCAGGAATTGTGAATATTCTGCATGTGGAAATCATAGTGTAACAACCTGAGCCCAGCAGAGGGGATGAGAACTGAATATCCAATTGAGATCTGCAGTGCAGATAAGCTTTCTGCACTGAAAACAGAAGATGTGAATTTTACCCATATATCAAAAACATGCACTATTCTGTGACTTGCTTATCCTTAAGTGGCATGAAAACACAAAGAGAAAAAAGCCTTTCTGATGTCTGATAATGAGAAACATGGTTGACTTCCAGATCTGAAACTATTTAACACACACACACACACGAGAGAGAATAAGAGAGAGAGAAATCTTTGAAAAAACCCTTGGAATTTAATGAAAAAAAATACTTATTACAGTAGACATCAACTAATGGATCACATTTATTTTGTGTCAATTTGAAAAGGCAGAGGGATTTTAATTATTTTCCTTACTAAGCACATCCAAAAATATTCACTAGAAAACACAGCAAATATGTTATAAGCTCATTTAAGCCACAGAGCTCGTCAACACTGTTTGCAATTATGAAATCATTTGGGGCTACGGTATTTTTTTACAAGGAATTGTTTTGCTCTTAGATGAAAACCACATCATAGTCCTTCAGACATAAATCTTTTATTCTATCTTCAAGAAAAAACTGGAAATTGTGCAACAAGGCGCCACTGATAAAATGTAAGTATCCCCTTGGAGTAATCTGGATGAGATCATCACTTGGGAAAGATAACAGGGTATGTCATGGTTACAAAACACTGCTTTTCCTTTTCAGTTAGGGACAGAGGAACACAATGAACATAGTCCTGTGCACAGCATAAGACAAAATACTTGGATCTTCAGGACAGGAATCGTTTCCTGAGTCTTGGCTTTGATTTACTTGGCTTTGCAGCCAGAAATATGACCCATTCAGTGTCAGGTGGACTTTTTCCTTTTTCTTCTGTGCAGGTAGAATTAGCACCATAGCCAAGGGCTACACATCAAAGCCAAGTAAAAGGAAGATAATATATGAGGTAAACTGATGAAATGATCTGACAGAACTTATTTCAGATGTAACCTGGGATGGTCTGAGCCATTAGACGTCATTCATTGTTTGTTGTCTCACTATCATCCACATGTTCATGCACCTGCCCTCCATCCCCATTTGCCAGATTTCATTGCAGGACTAAGGGATTTTCACCACTTAAAGGAACTCATACATTTTTTGGGGACTGACCCACTGTCAACACAAACTTTTTCCACTAATAAGCAGTGAAACATCAAGGCACTGATTAACTTGCAAGACTTAGTCCTTAACACACCTTCCTAGACTATGAAGGACCATTTTCTCTGAATCATTCTTACCTACTCCTTTGTACCTAGTATGACAAACAAAGGCATAGAAAAAAACTTACAAATTCTCTGAACACAAAATAAGGCAGAAGACACAGTCTCAGGTTCTGCACTGTTCCTTGGATTAGGATGGGTTTCAGGAGCAACAGTTGTGAGCACCACTTCCATTAACATCACTGATTGCACAGGGTCTGCCCACTGGGAATGATTACATGTATGTCCCATATATATAATCTTATATAGTTGAACTCTGTGATACTGACAGTAAGACTTAGTTGACAGTAAGAAAGAGGCTAAGGATAAAATTTAAACAGGGGAAAGAAAGGGGAATCATAGGATCATTAACACTGGAAAAGACTTCCAAGATCCACACGTCCAACTGTCAAGCTAGCACCACCACCATGTTCATCATTACTCCATGTTCTCAAGTGCAATATCCCCACATTTTTTGAACACTTCCAGGGTTAGTGACTTCACTGCTTCCACAGGCAGCCTATTCCAATGCTTCATAACGCTTTCCATGAGGAAGTTTTTCCTAATATGTAGTCTAAAACTCCCCAGGTGAAACTTGAGGCCATTTCCTCAAATTCAAAATTTGATTTGTTTTGAGAAACCAGGAAGCCACATTTAATTTTAGTCCAAATCCTCTTTGTAAAACATCCATCCTGTCTGCAAATGAAGTAAAAATCCACAGCACAAATGAGTTAACCAGCAGGAGACCTGCACAGGGATAACAAGAGGGAGGACTCAAGGTTACAGGTGTTTGTCAGTGTCGTTCTCTTCCTGATGTCCCAAGAAGAAGCCAGGCAGCCACAAATGTGCCCAAAACTAGGGAACAAAAACAACAGCATCTGTGATTAAGATATATGGAAGAAGTGAGCCTGACTCTGAGGCAAAAGGTAACCCTATAATAACAGCTGACTCCTGAAGGGTATAAAAGACCTTATCCAAAAAGCCAGTTTGTTGTTGCCAATCAAAATGTAAAGAAGATTCAGTGGCTGATGTCTTTTATGCACCATGTCCCTCACAAGTGATCCTGATCATCCTGGTTGGACAGATATTTCTTGATGCTTGGGAGTCTCCCTTGTTGTAACATGACAGAATATGTTTGGAAGTGAAATCAGTTTTAAAGTAATTACTACCTTCATCTCCCTTAAGGTCTCTCACTGAGCTCATCACATCCTATTCTACTCTGATTAACCCTTATACCTAACCTGATACTCCTAATAAACTTGTTCTTGCTTCTGAAAATAAATAGGCACAAATGCCTGCTTCTAATGTGCAAGAGACAATACACATTTTCTCTTCCTGATAAACAGCACTGGTGCATCAGTCAAAACCTAAAGAATCTTCCCACATTTAATGCCCTTGTGGTAGAAGGATAAATACAGGTCAGTTGTGTCTACTGAAAGCAGATAAAATCAACTCTTGACTACAGCTATTACAGTGGGATTCTTAGTCAAGCACAGATCACCACTACACCACATCTTCCAGAGAAAACAAGTCCATACCACATACCTAAGAACTCATTTGTTGGAATCAGAAGTCAGAGCAAGCAGAGCTGTCTACCATAGCAGAGGGAAAATACTCATCAAAGGGACAATGTGCATTTATTGTCAGTACAATTCTTCAACCAACAGTGTGATATTAGTTTCTGATTTCTGTTGAGCACCAGTGACACTAGCTTCTTCCCCTTGTAAAAACAGAATCTTGCTTAGGCTACAAACATGATCAAATCCTGACTAGCAACATGTGCAAAATACAGTCTTTATTTCAGAAACTAGGTACACAGATTTCATTTCCCAAATATTACTTACCTAAGTGCTGATATTAACAGCCATCTTGTTCTTCTGTTTTCTGGTGAAAGCAAACTGAATTAAGATATCTGCTTAGTTGTAGCAAAATGTTCTGCTGACTTCTGAAGAATAAAAGAACAGAATTCAACTGAGAAGTAAGTTCACTAATTACCAATACTGGCACCTAAGTATATTGTACATCCAAAATCCTGACAAAATGAGACTTCTTAAAGATTCAATTTACATTCACTATAACATAGGTTTGTCTACACTCAGTTGAGACTCACACAACTAGGTCCTCCCTTGCATGAAATCCAGGCTTATCTGCAACCCACACAATGATGTAGCACAAAATCACAGTTTTGCATATCAGGTCATGGACCAAAAGAACGGACATTTGAGTTACAGCAAAGTGCTGCTAGCCATAATCCCATGCTCAGAGGAGCTCCTGAGAGACCACAGAAGGCATAACCAAGAACATATGATGCCCTAATGGAAGAAGACACTTCGAAAATTTGTTTTGGAGACACATAGTGGGTAGGTACATTTATATATAATTGATATATAGTACAACACTTAGAGGACTTCAGTGTCAAAGATGGCTAAAATTTGGTCTGTACTGCAAAGAGGAGGATCCCTTGCTATCTTCTGAAGTCTGTATTGCTATCTCCTGAATTCTGACAGGTATTTTCACACCTTCTGAAGGTTTGATTTCCCCAAATAATAGACAGAATATTTGTCTGCTGGTAGCCACAGACCTGCAAGTTAAGACTTGAATAATTTGGTGTATCTGTTTGATTTTACCACCTATGAATTACAGTGTCTTAAAATCCAATGAAAATAATACAAGGTGACTTAACAATAAAAATGTAGGGATAAAGACAAAGTACCTTTTGCCAACCTTCTGCTAGTCTACATACAATACAAATGGCACACACTGGGCATGTTAGCAACTTTAAACTCCTTTTTTCTATTTCCTTTTTATCATAACATGTAATTATCTGAGGCAAACTTTCAGTAGTCAAAGAAAACTATTTCACGCTAACTCTACAGTTATGAGATACTGTCTCAGAAAAAGAGAACAAAGATGCTCATGGCAGCTGCTGCTTTGAAAGGAGGGAAGATAATAAGTTTTATGAGCTATGGCAAGAATTAGTTTGCTCAGTCACAAGCTAGTGGGGTTTTTTCCTCATTTCAGTGGCAAAGGAAGGTGTACAAAGTCAGTTACTGCCCCTCCACTGACAGGTGGTCATAAGAAAAGGAGCACCCACAATGGCCAGCTCAGGAATCCACCTCGCTCACTTCCCTCTATCCAGCTGTAACCATCAGTGGATGGTTCATGGGGAAATAGAAGAAATAAAACAAATATAGAGTGGTTTTCCCCAGTGTATTCTCTTGGTTTCTGAGAACTATCCAACAGAGTCTTTTTGAGGTATGTTTTGCATCTCTACCATTATTTGCAGTAGCCACCAATGCAAGTCTACTTCCTTCTGCAGGCAGTAATTTTTTAAAACACTCTGTCTTGGTTGCTTACAGTTATCTAAAACCTTAGTGTCCTTTTGTCTCCTATATTCATCTGCTGTTACTTCATGACATTCACCGACATCTAGTGGGATCCCATAGTCCTTCAGTTACAGACAGGGGTTTTTTATGAAAATCAGGCCTAAGTTTACCAAAACAACGGTTTGGAAAAGAAGCTTCTGGTCTTTTCCTTTTGTCATAAATGACTGAAATATTTTAAAGGAGATCCATGTCATGCATGAGCAGGCTCTGGAATTCTTCACCTTTTAAAATTATATTTACTTGTATAATAAAAATAAGGACAATAAAGAATACAGGGTGAATATACTCAGACTACAGGATATTTAGGGAGCAAGTCTTGGAACAAGATTCACATCCTTGAAGGGAAATTAATTTCCAGAAAGCTTGAAATATTTGGTATACAAACTACAGAGGTAATAACCAAATGTATTCACCTGACAAGCAGGTAAACTTACGTATTTCAAATGAAGTTTATCACTGCTATTATCACTAGGTCATGCACCTCTATAAATAAACAAGAAACAAAAACCTCATCAGTGTTATAGCTATGTGACCAGAACCAATTGGTTTTTGCATTAGGGAGTCTTGTATGATTGATTTTAAGAGGCAGTTAAAAAGAAAACCGTTTTAGTCTACTGGATTAAAAACAAACAACAAGGCATTAAAGGAATAAAAGAACTGATGGATTAAAATGCACAGAGGAAAGACAACAGTGAATTGCCTGGCATTTTTGAATAGCAAAAGCTAGGATAAAAAGTATTCAGTTTCCAATCAACAAAAAACTGGCAAAAGGGCAGGAATCCAGACTCCCTCAGATTTATGCTTTATCTGCCAATTAGCATTAACATGCCTGATCTAGGTGTCTCACCAGCTTGTGGTATCATAAAAAAACAACAAACCTTGAATGTGTTATCACCACAGAATGTGTAATTACTTTAAGCACCAGCTGAAAATTACAGAGTGATGAATTTGTAAATTTGTATATATTTATTGTGGAGATAAAGTTGTTGGAGTAGATATAATCTATACTCATATTTAAAATTCTGGTTTCAAATTTTCAGTGCCAGTACTGAAAGTAAACACTAGTAAAGTGGTAATACATTATTGTACTGGAGCAACATATAAATTTTGTTGGGCAACTGCTGTTCATTGTCTGGAGAAAATAATCTCAAGTCACTGACAGGGTAGATACTTATCCATGTGACTCGTCCACTGAAGGACATAAAGCTAAACATGTGTTTACATGATTGCAAGATGGGATCACTTGCTAATGTCAACCTGATCTTTCAAGACTGTCACTCAAGAGATCACAGACAATAACACATATATCTGCTGAGTTATGTTAACATAAATTATAAAATAAATTACAACCCTAAATTATTTAAATGTGGAATGAAAAAAACCCCTTCTCTTACTTCTGAGATGACTGAGACCCTTTATTTTCCCCAAAATAAACAGAGATTTGGCTATGCCAAATGCTATCCAGCATAAACATATGTGTACAAATGACCTGAGGGAAAAATAAGGCCTGCATTACACTTTATCTCAAATTTGATGAGAAAAATTATCATTCCACTTTTCAAACCTCCTGTATATCAGTTGTTGAGCAGTACTGTTTCAGTTTTATTCCCACTTGCCTCCAACTGCCCATCACATCTCAAATGTTATGTACTTCACAAGCCCTATGAACAGAAACCACCTTTTATTATTTCTCTGCATAGTACTTAAAGCAGTGGAGTACTTCTTTTCAGTGGAAGTGCTCCACTGTTTCTATCTAGCTAAATAATGCTGTTCCTGTGGGTTTGCAGGTGTAATTTATAAAAGTTCTTGAAAATGTTCTCCACTGTCTTGCTCTGAAGTATGTACTTCTCAGTTCCCACTGACACTTATTTTATGAATACAAATTTGGAGGAAGAGAAGAATTTCCTCTTCTAACTGAAGTTGCAGAAAATTTTCCAGTTTCCCAGTGAGATGAAGCCAAGGTTCTTTGACACTATTAACCTAAAAAAAAGATGAGGCAAACATGTCGCGACAGGCAACAGAAGCATGATTGCAGGGTAGATCCAAGTCACCAATCTGAAGCAAAGACAATTTTGACAGAAACCCAGAAACCCTGAATTCCTGCAAAATATTAGTGTGTTGGTAAAGTGATTTTTATATATAAATATAAAAAGGGCTGAATTATGTTAGCAGACTCCTAATCAATTCTAAAAGAGTATTCAAGGGAAGACACAGAAAAAAGCTGCAGTATAAATACTTTCTACAGACAGCATATTACCTTCAAGGAGGTAGCTGCAACAGGTGCCCCTCAGGTCAGAGTTAATAAACTGGAAAATGAAGCTTATTTCATGGCTAGAGCAGCTGGAGATGTTTGCCTGCTTCTCCCTCATCAATACTGTGTCTAGCAGCAAGGTTAAAGAAAACAAAAAAACAGCAATGAAAATGTTCAATGAAGGAGCAGAAACCAACAAACAAAAATTTACATATTCAATGTGGTGTAAATCCATAGGTATCATGGGTACAACAGGGCCCTCTATAATATGCTGCAAGAAATATTACATGTAAAACTGAGACAGGGAGAAAAACAGTAGCCATGAAATAAAAAAGGGCAGATAAGTCCTATTTTGTATATCAGGCTTTGTTTGTAGAGTTGTCTTGTTTACCTTGATTTTGTTTCTTTGGAGGAAAACAAGGTGGACAATGTTGGCAATGCATTTGCTGAAGCAGGAGCTGATTTCTCTGACTACTACAGGCAAAGCAGTAGCAGAAACAGCACTGGAGCTGCAGACAAGCAGAAGGTAACCGATCAAAACAGCTTGTCTGAGTCTGAGCAGTACCCAGTAGCTCTCGGGCTTGTTAGACTCCAAGAAGTGAAGAAAAAAAAAGTGTGGTAGCACCGCAAGCAAAGCAGATGGAGCAGCATGCTGTTCTTTTTTTGTACTTCTCTGCATCTTTGGCTTTGCTTGCAGGATGAGTTTGCTTGGCTCAGAGAGGGAGGAATAAAGCAGATCTCTCAGAAGCACTGCAGGTCTGACCTGCTACCCAGGGCTGCCTTGTGACACCAACCCACTTTCAGCCCCCTTCACTGCAAGAGCATTACTTGCAGTGAAGAGTTCAAGTGAGAAGCTCTGTTGCTGTAGGACTCCCTGCAGAAGGATATTCATTTTCTGTATGGAACTGAAAGCACTTTCACGGAGTGCCTAAAGTTAGTTAGTTAGTCTGGGCTCATAGTTAAGGAAATAATGGTTATCAATAATGATCTGGGACTATGGCTTTTCTTTGTCTTTGCTGCATCAAAAGTGTATCTTTCCATTATGGAAGTAAATGCCAAAAAAAACCATCCTGGCAGAAGAAAGATATTGTACGGCTGAACCCCAGATCTGGGGCAATGGTTCCATCTTAGGTGATGAAAAGTAAAAAGTGCTCTATGATTTCTTCCCCCTGACACATAGCTACCTTGTCTGACATAGGTACTTCCCATTGAGAACCCAGATGGCAAGTATTTCCCAGGATGTCAGCCTGTCCCACTAGCCCTGAGGGCACACTGCTGTGGGTTCTCTGGGCCATGAAGCCTGTGGCACTAGTAAATTTTTCTCTACTGGTTATTCTGTAGCTGTGAGTACCCATACTGTCTCCCACATCTTTTTGGGTGCTATAAAAATATCCCATAGCCATAAGCCCAAATGTCCAATTTTTTCTTAACAGTTTGTCTGAAACAGTTACAAATTTTTCAACAAAGCTGCAGGGATTAAACAACTGAATATCTGCTTAGCATTCTTGTGACTGCAGCCAGTAAATCTATTTCATCATTACAGTGTTAGAAAAATAAATATCCTCTATGGTATTTGCCGTTGCCAAAAATAAACAGAGGAAGGGAATGATACACTGCTTCTGTGAGACTAACACCTAAGCTGTTTGTGGGAAGACAGCCCAAACAGGATGTGCTGATAAGGACTGATAAACCTGTGTGTAACAATAATTGGACCTCAATCTATATTTCCTCAAATATTCTACATAGCAATATTTCTTATATATTTTGCTTTCTCTTCTAAGCTTCAGAAAAGAGCTTGAAACAACAAGAGTTTGGTTCATCTTGAATTTAAAAACTAGTAATTAAAAACTTAAAAAGCAAAGGTGAATATAAGTAAATAGAAATACAGTATTTGACTGCATGACTTCATTCCATATTTAATGCAATAAAATTCTCAAATTTTGTACTCCTGTAGCCATCACAATTTCAGTTGTGCAGTTCCAAAAGTCACTGATATAATTTATTTTTTCTAATCTGATCATTCTAATAAATGATATACAAAAATAAAAGTAAACCACCCACTACTTGTCATAAAGCTTACACACATGGTTTCCTTCCTTCGTACCTGTTCATAAATATACATATATACACACATTACTAGGGATAGTATGAGAGGTACAGAGATATAACCACCTTACCTTGCCAGGCTCCTGCAGTTTTTCATCCTCAGGTTGCCCACATTGCAAACAGAAGTTTAGGTTAAATGTACACAAGTTTGTTTGTTTTCAAAATTTCAAACTGGCTTTCCCTATCATTAGTATATGCCTTTTTTCTACGTATGTACTCCTCTTCATAAACTAGTAGCACACAAATCAACTGTGGAATTAAAAATTTACATTTTTTAAGCAAAATAAATTTATGCCAGGCATTAGCAGGTAAATTTAGTGAATAGATATATTTCTCCAGAAAATGCATTTTTTTAAGCATAATGGATATCATTTATTTCAGAGTGGAAAAACAAGCACTAATAATATCATTAAGCAGTCTCTGCTTCTTAGTCTTGGCTATTTCTAACCACAGATTACATCTTCCTCCTCCCTTCATCTTCCCTGAAGAGAGAGGGTCTTGCAAAACAGTGGTAGGACACAGTAAGTAAAGAATTCATGAGTTCAACCTGAAAGTAATGAAAATCTTGGTAACACAACAGGAAGTGAAATAATGAGGCAAAACTCAGTTGTTTTCTGTTGTTTGTTGTTTGGATTTTTTTTCTAGAGGGAAAATGTGCTGCAAGGATTAGATAAACTGAGGCTTCTGCGAATTCAGCTGGAAAGCAGTAACTAAATGAAAGGTTCTGCTCCATCCCAAAAAGGTAGCAGAAACTATTCCAGGACACACAAGCGGCAGTCTCCTAAACCTTCTGCTTTACAGGTTAATAATTTATAACCTCCTTGGTTTAGCTACTTTTGGAAAACACTGGATTTAAATACAATTTTTTTTCCAGCATTACACACAACGAACCACCCAGTGCTATTCTTGGTCTTGCTCAGCATCTGAGGCCAGAGCGGCACTGCAGCCCCGTGCCAGCACTGCGGCGGCGCTGGTTGTGGGTGTGAAGAGCCGGGATCCCTGTCTGGCACTATGTGCCAGCAGCAGCCCTGACAAAATAGCACTTTTATTGGCAAGCCTTATTTCTCCTGAAAGGAGTAATTTTTCTATAATGATAGAGATTTTGCTGGGAAACACTGAGTTCTTTGTTGATTTTGCATCTCAGTGCTGCTCACACAGCCACGGCCTCGGAGGGAAACGCAGCAGCAACGCTGATCAGGATATTCCTCTTCCCTGTGGGCTGGTTTTGAACACTTCTTTCCTGATGGAGGTGAAGCTCCATATGAAATATATGAGCACAGCCTTCATTGCTGTGGTTATTAAAGATATTACACAGCCTTTCACAAGATGAAACATGCTCCTTGTCCTGATCAAATTCAGGGAGATGTAATTTATCTACCATCTTCTTTTGGCTGAATAAAATGTTCATGCCCTCCTCCTCGCTGTTAAATGAGGATGATTTCCTCCTAATGATGATGGAGTCATACCTGTATATAACTTCACATCTCCAGTCATTCTTCATGATGAAAAAGAATATTCACATAATTTTGAATCTCTCAGGTATGGTCTACTAATACAATTTTATTTTCCTTACTTCCATGAATAAATCTTTCAGTACTGAGATATTTGAGGCAGAGGAAGTTACTTTTCTTAATTAAGTCACTTAGACTATATATAAATCTGTAGCAATGTGTAAAAACATGTCATTATATTCCCAAAGAACAAACAGAAATCATAACAAGCAATTACTGTATTTACCAGCAAGGCACAAGGGCAATATAAACTGCAAAAAAAAAGCCAGTCAAACTCTACCCTGGTTTGGCTCTACCGAATTTTAAAAGTTAGACCCCAGAGAAGGATACTGAGGAATAAAATTAATTTGTAAGAAAACAGCACACCCAGAGGTGAGGACAGTTGGGAGTTGAGTCCCCAGTACTTTCTGTACCCCTCCATGGCAATCTGCCATTTTCTGTAGTCATTTCTTCCACAATATCTCTGACTCTCTAGCACCTCTGCTGCAGATTCCCACACCAAATATTGTGTCCAAGGGTGAGCACTGCTGTATAATTTTGCTGCAGTTATTTGTCAATGGCAACTGATACCACAATAGTTGTCTTCATTTTAAAATGATTAAAAATAATCTTGATCTTGTATTATTTCCAATTTATTTCAGGACTTGAGCAGAAATAGCAATAACAATAAAAAAACTTCTGCTTGAATTGAATGACTCAATTTGCCATTTTCCAAATGGCAGATCACTCCATGCCCTCTTCCCTTGATAAGAAGTGTTTCTCACAGCAAACAAAATCTGAGTGTACTTAGAATTATTTTTGACTAGCGATGATAAGTGATCTTTACAGTATGGCACTTATATCTAAAACAAGCAGTGAGTTACATTGTATGTGCATCTATACAAGGATTGCACATAAAATGTCCATGAAAATGGGGTTTTAATTGGTCTATGCTGTCCACCAGAATATTTAAATTGAAAAACAAGGTCAAATACTTCACAGTTTGCCTTGCAAATACCTTAAACAGCTTCCTTCAATGGGTTTGCTTCCCTGCAGGAGAGGAAAGGAGCACGGCTACAGGGGATAATGGCTGAACAACCTCAGTTTCACAGACAATTCATCTGTTCTGTAAGACTTAATGGAAAAGGTCGACCATGAAAGCAGAGAGGAGTGAAAATTAATTAGAGTAAAATAAAGCTTTCAGAGATCCTCCACCATAGGGGGAAGGAGCCATCATTAAGCAAGTGCAGACTGTTAGCGTACAAGCCCAGGTTTTGTAGCTTGCGTCATGCCAGACCCACATCCCTATGCATGAAGGTCCGTTCAGCTCTCTATCCTGGCTGCTCCTCAGCTCTTCAGCAGCCTGGGGTGGATGGTGACACCTCAAAGAGAAGAGCAGCATTTTTATCTGGTTTAATATTAAAGTAAACAAATAATCCAGACTGAAGAATGCATATATAGGGGAAGGGTGGAAAAACTGAACAGAAAGTGGAGTTTTTAGCAGTGAGAGAATGATTTTGGCAGATATGGATTTAAACCGGATCAAACCACTGGGAAGCTGAGCTCACAGGCTTGGTTGCAAGGGAGCAGTAACAGAATAGTAGGTAAGGTTTTGTAATCACTGTCACAAGTTTTAAGAGCTGGGAGGGAAAAGGAAGCACAGGGAGTGGATTTCTGGGATGTAGTCAATGGGTGACATTGTCCTACTGCTGCACGTGCCAGAGCAAACCTGTGCTCCTGCTCACAGCTGAGGGCAGAATCCAAAATAAACAGCAAGGCACCTAAAGTGCAACTCATGCAGAATTTAGATGCCTACATATGGGACAGAGGGCCAAAAAAAACTTCACCTAACTTGTTTAGACACCTGAGAGGCTGTAGGCACTGAAGATTTGCTTTAAATCTCTAAGCCCTGCTACCGTGTATCCAGAGGCAGCATCGCCTTGGCTGAGCTGCCTGAAAGTGATGGGGAGTCACAGCCTGGGTGTCCTTTGACTGCTGGTGACATCATATGGCCACCCCCAGCAAAAGCTCAGCCCCTGCTGCTGTGGCCTCACAGCCAAACCCCACGACGCTGGGATCCACCTGCTGTGTGACAGTCCCCTTTCAGTGGGACTGTGGTGCTGGTTACTGCCTGACTGGAGGGAAGCCTGGCTCACATCCCAGCATCCCAGCCCAAGGCACAGCCATTTTAGGGAGGAGCCAGAGGGAGGGTTCCTGCAGCAGAAACTTTGTATTTTAGACACGGATCCAGGAGAAAGTGAGAAGAAGGGAGCGTAGTCCTGCTGCATATTTGTAGGGTTAATCAGCTGAAAAGGGGAGACTCTTATGACTCTAACACTGTCTGTGCTCTTAGTTATGGAGACATTTGGCACTAAATAGAGGTAAAAATCCAACTCTGATCATCCACATCCTCTCTGTTTTCTTACTGTAACCATATACAGATCAAAGAGCTGCTTCTACTCTTTATCTGTTCGGAGTGTTTTTATTAAAGTGGCCAAAACTGCAATGCCTTTTTCCTGAATTCCACAGAGCGGCGTGGTCTGGGAGCACAGCTCATAGGATGCCCCTTGGGAAGTGTGGCAGAGGAGCACCTACTTTATGAATTACAAATGGCCCCAAGAAGAAAAGCAGTTACCTGCATGTTTAGCTCAGCCAAGAGGAAAGAACCTCTGGGCAAAAAAGGCAACAGAAATTAAGGAAGCTAAAGAACTTCGCTGCTGCAACTTAAAGTGTCTCCCCCTTCTCAGAAAGGTGAAGAGGTTAGATGGGCTGCAGTGGGTGGGATTGCACCCACAGTGAGGTGCCATCAATGCCAAACTCTTCTTAGCCTTAATGTCATACAACTTCGTGCTTTTTGGATCTTGTTGTCTATGGCCTGTTCCTTAATATACAGACTTCTGAGGCAAGTGGAAAGTTTCTAGCATCTTAAAGGCATGACAGAGCCTGTTATTTCTCAGATCATTATGCTTTGGAAAGTGTGAAGCAAGAAAAGCAAAGAAAGTAGAAAAATATATCCAAGAAATGAAAAAATTCCATTCAGTCAAACATGTCCTGGCTGCGCCACTCAGCTCCCACCTCGTCAAGAGAAGAAGGATTCATGGACTCAAGCGATATGAAAATACAGGAGAAAGCGTAATTTTTTCCTGATAATTTTCTTAATTGTTAGAGATGGAAAAGCTGCCTTACTTCACATAGTAGCTCCAAGAGCTGACAAATTAGGAAGTGGTTCTTCCTTATTGCATTACACGGACTGACCATGTTGACTGACTTGCTTTCTCTGTCCAAATCTGCAGCCGCTGCCTGGTTTATGCATTAGGCATCAGGGAAGCTCCAGTTTTCCCTGACGGTATCGCAACAGAAGGTGGACTGCTCCCTGCCAGTCTGGTGCAGCAACACTATGCTGCTGGTAAACCACAACAGAGGTTTCAAGTAAAAAGCCCCAACCCTTTGCTCTGAGCCTTTGCTAAAAGCAAACTGTACAGACCTGCACAGAGAACAGGGCTGGCAGCATGCAACAGGAGACGTCTGCAACACAAGAGAGGAACTGACACAATGTTAGACCATTTACTATTACCTTATCTATTATTTATTTACGTACACACATATATACACAGATGTGTCTTGTAAGAGTAGTTACCATAGAAATATGTAGTCAGGGTGGAAAAGACTACGCCCTAAAGTGGGCTGAACATGGATGTTCAATTTTAAGGAATTGGCTATGCATGAAATTATGGGAAAATGTACCTCACTCTTGGCTCGACTTGTGCTATGACTGAAGCTTTTATTGACATAGTCTAGTTCAGATACATCACTGAGTTTCCACACAGGTTACTCCCTTGATCAACTAATTGATTTTAGTTCTGTCCTTAGGTAACTATTTCTGAGAAAGCAGGGACACAGGGCAGGATCAGGATGCTGATAGCTGAGGAGGCAGATGCCTCGGGCCACTGCTGGCCCAGTGGCTGTTCTCCTTTTTCAAACTACCCCTTGGTGCTACCTACATGGTCTCCCTACTGCAGAGGGACGGAAAAGAGAGGCTAGCTGCTTCCCTCTTCCTCCTTCTAGCTGGTGATGTTCCTCACTTTCCCAAGACATAAAAATTCCTTTTCTTTCCTCCTGCTGTCAGGGAAAGTTGTAGTTCATGGGAAGTGGCCAAGCCAGGGTCTAAGTGAAGCCAGGAGAAGGCACCTGCACTTCAAGTTTCCTCTTTGGTCACATTTTGCCATTGGTTTGGTGTCATCACCCCATTGCTGCAACACAACACCCCAGGGGACAGGTTTACAGTCTCTCCCTCTGCAAACAGAACTGCTTTAGTTTGGGAGCAGGGAGGTCAGGGTATCAGTGTGGGATGAGATTACCCTAATTTGCATTTAATAATTTAACATCACCCCTAATCCCACTGGCCTTTCTCACTTCCTCAGGTCCCCACTGGATGTTTCATCCCCCACAAGACTCATTTGGTGTCATAGTATTTGTGTTCTTGAGGTCCAAAATTCAGTTTTGCCTTTGAGCTGGCTTTGGCATGGAACTTGAAATGTTTTGCTGGGTAAAAGAAACCAAAACCCCCTTTTCCTCCTTTTTTTAATCACTTTTTCCTCTTTTTGTAATCTTATAAATGATCCTGTGACTTGTTATATAATAATGACAGCGCCTACAGAGGAGGAATGGACTGTTGGATTCCATAAACGATGTCTGTAGTTACAAATATTTTCACTTCCCTTTGTTGTTTAAGCATCTCTGAAAGCCATTTATTGCCTTGTATATCCTTGTTAATATCTTATACTCTAACTGTTCTCTATAGAATAAAAACAAATAGCTGCGGATGCTCGATTTGCTGCAATATAAACATTTATTGACGTAGTATGTAAATTATGATCCATTTTACTCCAATACTATCAGTATGCTTGGCTAATAGTTTTACTCTGAAATATTTTCTTGATGTCAATGAGGTAAAGTAGATCTCATTTTGTAATCAAGCCATACTATCCCAAGACCTGCAGACTGTGCAATACCACCAAAAACTACCGCCAATATCCAATTGAATGTCCAACCCGGTATCCAACAACACTCTCTGTAAAAAGGAAGAAAAAAAAGTGAATTTTATGGATCCCTTTACTTTAAGATATTGGTTATTTTTCTGACTTTTTTCATGCAATAAAACAGACTGCTGGGGCCAGTTACTTTCTTTCTATGAAAGGATGATACCATTTTTTAATCTACTTCTTTTTTTAGTAGGCATTTATTATCCATTGTGGGAAGACTTGCATCCTATTATTCTCCTCAGTGTTCCAGTGAGAAGCCATCTTCCCACTTTATGTCATCCAGGGGGCTGCTCTCCCTCTACCCTTGGACTCCTCAAACAGATCTTTTTAGGCAAAGTGTTTCATGTATCTCACATTCTTCAGCACTGTGACCACTTAACCAAGCCTATACTAACCAATGTTTTTAATTCAGTTTAAAATTAGAATATGCAGGTATTAATGGGTTTTGCTGTGTAACCCAATTTAATTGATTGCAAATTACTTCAAGTTGGTTAATGTGCTTATAAAAGAAAGTTGTCCATGAATGCTCATTCTATGAGGCAAACAGTTGTGAGTTATCTCAGTCTGACTGCTGCAACATATCTTCTTGGAATATTTAGATTAGTTCTTACAATTGCAAATTTCCTCACCAACTCTACTAGCTAACTGGCAAACAACTAATAAACACAAGTTACAACAGAAGAGCAAATTCTAGTCTAGACATATGTGTAGTAGGAGAGTGAGATCAGAGTGTTTTCAAGTTTTGAACAAGCTCAGTAGAGTTTCTCTACTGAATGACATCAAAATAAATGTGTGTGTTGGTTTTGGCATTTTATTTATTTATTTAAGAAACAGACAAACAAATAAATAAATGGGAAAATGTACCATGAAGCTCACGGCCTGCGCTTGTTTTCTGAGCTCCCAGGAAAGTAATTAATAACCCCTGTACACCTTTGAATGTGCCATGTTTAGGATGATGGGAAGTGTCACTCCTACAGATGCTTGGCTAGATTATAATGAAAGGCTCATGGATTGAGAAAAGGGCAGGAAGAGATCACTCACTGGTTACCATTATGGGCAAAACACACTCGACTTGGGAAAATTAATTTAATGCCCAACAAATCAGAATGGGGTAATAAGAAATAAAAACTAAATCTTCAAACACATTCTCCTCTCCACTCCTTTCTTCTCAGGCTCAACTTCCTTCCCAAATTCTCTACTGGTGGGATGGGGAATAGGAACTGTGGTCAGTTCATCATATATTGTCTCAGCTGCTCTTTCATTCTGAGGGTGAAGACTTCTCACGCTCCTCCCCTGCTCCATTGTGAGGTCCCTCCCACAGGAAGCAATTCTTCCTGAACTTCTCCAATATAAGTCTTTCTCATGGGCTGCAGTGCTTCATGAACTGCTCCACTGTGGGCCCTTTCCATGGGGCACAGTCTGTCAGGAACAGGCTGCTCCAGCCTGGCTCCCCGACAGGGTCACAAGTCATTCCATCCAACCTGTTCCATTGTGGGCTTCTCTGTACATAAGGCTACAGGTCCTGAGAGAAACCTGTTCCAGCACAGGCTTCCCATGGAATCGCAGCCTCCTTTGGATATCCACCTGCTCTAGTGTGGTGTCCTCCACAGGCTGCAGGTGGATCTCTGCTCTACCATGGTCCTCCATTGGCTGCAGGGGCACAGCTGCCTCATCATGGTCTTCACCATGCACTGCAGGCAAATCTCTGCTCCACCACCTGGAACACCTCCTGCCCCTCCTTCTTTACTGACCTTGGTGTCTGCAGGGCTGTTTCTGTCACGTATTCTCACTTCTTTCCTTCATTACCATTGTTCCTGCTTCTTAAACATGTTATCCCAGAGGCTATCCACTGTGGCTGATGGGCTTGGCCTCCGCCATTGTTGTGTCTGTCTTGAAACAAGCTGGCATTGTCTCTGTCTGACATGGAGAAAGCTTCTAGCAGCTTCTCAATGAAGCCCTTGCACTTCTCCTGCTGCCAAAACCTTGCCAAAATGCTATCTGAAGTGTCACTTTTCTCTCTAATTCAAGTGTTCAGCTATAACTGAGATAAACATCTACAAGGAGCAAAGAATCCACAGTCTCTGATCCTTGTTTGCCAGCAGACACCAGTCCATCATATTAAGCATGGGCAGCCAACCCACTGTATAGCTTTGAAGTATGCAAGGAGACAGAGCCCAGTGCAAAGGCCAGTCACATTCAGCTTCTTGCCTGCTGAAGGGATTTAAGCCCTTATCTCCTTGCCATATGTACTAGCATAGAAGCTCTGTGGGGTCAAGACTGAAAGGTAGAAATTGGGAGATGAGTGAGGAGAGGTAACAGCAAGCTGTACACAGCTGTGCTCTGTTGTGGAGAGCAGGGGGCTAGAGTGCTGGTCACCACTCTGTGGTCTCTGTCTCTGTTTTATCCAGTGACTGTTTAATGATCACAATGAGCACGATTAACGCAAGCACAGTGCCAAGCTGCTCAAGTCTGTCAAGTCTAAAGCAATTCTTACCATCTGGGGAGTTACAAAGTCAAAAGACAATCCTGGTGTTTCAGTCATTCAGTGTCAGGCAACAGTGTTTCCAGATTTACTGTTTCAGAATTAGACCCCCAAAATTTTGCCATAGTGCCCTTGAGGGTTCTCAAAGCAACTAGTCCTCATCTTCTTATATTTCTCCCAACTCTCCTGATCATTCTCTGAAGAGCAGTTCAATTCTCTGTACAGAAGATATCACTTGAATAGCATTATTAGCCATGTTCTTGTCTCGGTACATATTCAAAACTCATTTGTGGGGTTTTGGTTAGTTTGTTAGTTCACTTGGTTTGGCTCAGAGTTTTCAATGTGACTGATGCTTAACTTTTTCTTCCTTACCACATTCCTCTATCCTCTCTGACATTTCCACAACTGATTACTCATATGTAGGTGTAAGCCAGATAGTTTGGCAAAAATCCTTGTCATCATCTGTGTTAAGCAACATAGCATATTATGACAACAACCAGCTCTCTGACTGAAGGTTTTTTGCACTGGTTGAGGATCCTTCTGAGTAAGTGTACATGAGACAATACTTAAGTGACTGAAACAGATACTGTTGCCTTTCCTTTATCATGGTGTGATTATAGGACAAGAGAGATCCAACAGTTTGTCACATTTTACATTTAATTTGCCCCATGACATTTTTCCTTGTAGTTCTGAACATTATGTACACAAATCAGATCTAGTGATAGTTCAGTCCATGAGGATTGATTTCTCTAGTATCAAGGCTGGGCTATTATTAGCTAAGTTTCTGAACGTCATTGCTAGCAAGATAGAGCAAGTATTTTCTTGCTGCATCACAATAGGTATCCTGTCTTTCATCCCTTGTTTTTTCCTTTGATAGTAGTCCCAGCCTTCGAGCTTCCACAGATTATAATCTGGATCATTTCAGGCCTGAGATTTATGTTCATTTGACTCTGAATATTTTCTTCCTTAGGAAGATTTCAACTGCTCCAGTCCCACTGGGAGATGATCTGCGTCTCACAAGGGTTTGCAAGTTTATGCAAAATATCATCAACACTCTTTGAGGACAGGAGTCCAGGCATGCTCAGTTCTGAGAGACCTCTGTTGGTGGCCAGATTTCCATGGTCTTCCCCTCATTAGAAAATTGCCTTCAGAATCTTCCATTTGTGAATGTGCTGGTCTGGGTTGGGGTAGAGTTAATTTTTTACACAGTAGCTGGTATGGGGCTGTGTTTTGGATTTGTGCTGGAAATGATGTTGATAATATAGAGATTTTTTCACTATTACTGAACAGTGCTCACATAGAGTCAAGGCCTTTACTGCCTCTCTCCCCAGCCCACCAGTGAGGAGGCTAAGGGTGCACAAGCAGTTGGGAGGGGACACAGCCAGGACAGCTGATCCCAAGTGACCCAAGAGATATTGCATAACAATGGTGTCCTGCTCAGCACATAAAGCTCAGGGAAGAAGGAAGAGGGGAATACTCTGAATGATGGCATTTGTCTTCTCAAGTCACCATTCAGTGTGATGGAGCCCTGCTTTCCTGGGCATGCCTGAACACCTGCCTGCCTGTGGGAAGAGTGGAATGGATTCCTCATTTGCTTTGCTTCTGTGAACAGCTTTTGCTTTATCTGTTAAACTGTCTTTATCTCAATGCATGAGTTTTCTCACTTTTACCTTTTCAATTTTCTCCCCCATCCCATCGGGAAGAAGTGAGTGAGCAGCTGCGTGGTGCTTAATTGTCAGCTAGAGTTAAACCATGACAGTAAACTAGATCCTTCTCTTTTCTGTTTGAAAGACAAGTATAATGACACTGTCCTGAATAATATACCTCCCATCAGGAAGAATATAACATAATCATTTCAGTAAATGATCTCAGGTCCTGATGTGAGCATTTGAACATGACGCATGCATTCAGCCAATGTTTCAATTTCAAATTTCATTACTCCAGTTTCTCAGTAACTCAGAGCCTTTCATATCCTTGTTTCATACCTCTGAAGTACAGAACTACTTTTATACCTCATTTGCACCAGCACACAAAAGCTCAGACAAACCAGGAAGTTCCACACAGCAAAATGAATGAAGTGTTTGATTTGTGACAGTTTTAAACTGGCTAGGACAGGTAACGAGGTCTGTTTCTTTACAGTCTTAATATCTAGAGAACAGACTTTCCAGAGTCATTGGACATTTTCCTGGGCATTAGGTTATGCTGTAACATTTCCACTACTGTAACTAAGGTAGCACAGTGGCAGAGAACATCTGTGGTTATGACACTTCCCTACAACTGTATAGGCTACAGCACTTTAAAATATATGAAACATCATGTGCCATATTGTTTTTGCATGTCCTACCTGACTGCTATGTCTAAGTCTCATAGGCAAGCCAGATGGTATTACGTGCCTGGTATTACGTGCTTCAGATGTGTGAACTTTGGGAAGCCCAGGCAAGACATCCTGGAATTAGGACACATCCCAAATGTAAGCCTACATGGTACAATTTAGCAGGGTGACTAATTAATCAGGCCGGACATAGCATTCTATCTGGGTGCTGGGCATAAGCTGAAACCCTTCCAGACTCCTGCAGGCTTCATTAACTAACTCCAGCATCTGGACCCCAAATCATTTGGCCTGATGCAGCTCCAACAGTTGTGCTCTGTGCTTTCCCCAGCAAGAGAAGACAGTGCCAGTGTCCCCACAGTCCAAGCTTTCCAAGCATTTGCAGGACAAGACTAGGCCCTGCAGAAATAGCTAAACTAGCTGCACTCTCAGAAGAGGAATGGCTAAATTTGTAAGGTTATCACTGGTACTGGTATGCCTTACATCCCTCCACTCACCAGTGTCTAATGCTATGAAGACATTTCAAGGACTCTACAGTTCCTAACCACTAAGGCTTCCAGTCTTCTTGGTACTGTAGGGAGCAATTTCTACATTCCTGAAAAAATTGAGAATTGATTTAGGATGCAATTCACTTAATACAGGTGTCAAATCCCAGCATTTGAGATACTCTGAAGTATACACTGCACCTCCAGAAGGAAGGTTGTGGGTTTGCTGTGGGGACTCGGGCGTGATAGCTTCGCATGCATAGCTTGGATACCTTGGAGTCTTTCAAAGGACATTACATTTAGAGAACTGAATCACCCTACAGTTGATCATGGCCAAGAAAGGAAAATGTGTAGCCACTCATTCCAAGTCACAACCCAGGAGGGAGACCCTGACATTGTGGTGAGTGTATGAATTATGTCAGGCAGGGCAGGAATGAGCCTCTGGTGGAACAGGTAGTTTTTTTCTCACTTATTGCACTAAGTTCTCATAGGCTCAGTCTCTACTGAGCAAATTCTTAAACACTGAGAATCTGAGATAAGAGGTGCAATTTACTAGCACAAATGTCATTCTAAATCTAAACCTTTGGACTACTTTTTCATACTCATAGAAAAAAATTTACTTCCAAAAATGGCTTTTACTTGCAAGTCAAGCATAGTTCAATCCTGAGCCAAGAGATCATACTGCATTCTTGTCCAGCAAGAAATTGAGACCCCTTCTCTTCTAAAGCGGTGATTTAGATTTATAGACACTGATTATTTAATTATCCAGCTGAAGGTTGATATGGTAATACAATAGCAGGAATAGCAGTTTCTGTCTACATCCCTCTTTCCCTTGCCATGCTGATAATTTCTGTAGGTATTATGAATGAGTTCCATAAAAGAAAAACAGGCACGTTTATGATATGAACATTTTCCCTTTGTGGCTGTCCATCACTTTCCTCCTCTTGGTACTGCAGGACTGAGAAGAATTTATACCCTGTATTTACATAGCAATATACTTTAGCACTATCGCTTACAAAAATATAAAGTGACTGTGATGATTCATACTGTGCATTTTAGTAGTAACATGGCAATAGAAGTTGCTAGATTGTCAAGCTGTCTTCAAAAAGGCATTGTCACTTTGGCTGATTGCTTAGCTGCTAGAACAAGTATCACTTTGAAAGTTGTCAGGCCAACACAGAATAGGAGTCTGGCATCCATAGATGGTATTTATGTTTGATAACATTCCTTTCAGCCTCAGCACCTCTGTGCATGGGGGGAGCAATCTCATTAACATTGACTTTGACTTTCTCCACCAAATGAATGACTACTCATACTTTAAGGACCAAATTCACATTACCCTAAGCAGAGACCTAGTAAACAGAATAGTAAACAGAGGGTCTGTATGTAGAAGACAAAAAGGATGCAACTTTCATTGCTTGCCTTCCTGCTCCTTGCCATAATCTGGATTCAAACTTGTTTAGTTTCCATGTATTACTGCACTGGTGATCACTTCACAGAAGGAAAATCAGGGAGATTTTTGAAAGTATTTTCAATGTGTACTTGCTAGTCTTTTGCATTTCAAGAACTTACTGATATGAAAGATATTTGAAGGCATGACATCTTCTATACACTCTTGTGAAGTAAGGCTGTTGGAGACATTTGTCAGAATTAGTGGGAGCTGTGCGGGGGTAGCAGGACACAGACCTTGTGGGCTGGGAAGGACAAGGAAGTTCCACTTTCACTTTGTTAAGGCAGCTTCCCCAAAACTTAGCTCAAAGCATACTGAGAAGCCACATGGATTTCCCTTGAACACTGAAGTACTACTAGTCAGAAGTTTGGGGGCAAAACACAGTTTTGCCAAAAATAGTAATTTGTTGAAACAAAATGATCTCAAGTTTCAGACAAAGGTTGACCTGAGGTCACCTGGGAGTCAGCATGTCCAGAAGGCAGAGCTCCAACAGACAAGCAATGCCCAGTCTGGGAACCCACAACTGTAAAACCTATGGCTCTGAGGCAACCAACCATGCCACGCTTTCCAAAGACTTGTCGAGTTGTAAAAACTGTAAAAAGCCCAGTTCTAACTTGTTCCCATTGAGCATCCACACAAGCAGGACCTCCAACCTAAAGACCCTGATACAGGTTCTCAGGGAGCATTATTCCAGGATAATTACGCCATGCTGGCACCAGAAACCTTTTTGCAGTTTGTACACTAAGGCACTGGTGTGGAGCAGAAGCAAGAAACATCAGGCCTCTGCAAGGACTCATCTTTTAGATGATCTGACAAGAGACATTGGAGTAAATTTGCTGAGCACTTGGACCTCAGGCAGTACGCAAAACACATCCCTGACAGACCCCTATGATTAGGTCTGCTCCAGTTTAGGGAGCACAGAGTCTTATACTTCCAGGAGAGGAGGCTGTGCCTCCAGAACTATCAGTTGGGGCTCCCAGGCTTGAAGCTGCTAAGCCAAGAGCCTGCTGAGTTACCCTCTTCCTCAGCCCATTGCCACATGCAAATATCTCAGCCTGTAAAGCTCCTTCTGGTGCAGGTCAGGGATCACACTACACAGGCAGCATACATTACACACACAGAGCCCGGAGAGCAAAGTCAGTGCATAATGAGTTCAATTCACACACAATCAGCAGCCTTTTGAAAACAACAGGCTAATTACACTGAAGAAACAGAGGAGATTATAGAACAGGAAAGGAACTAAGAGTAAAACCACTGTACATACAAAATGAAACCACAGTTCCAAATAATATTTAACCATCCAAACCTCTTTCTAAAATAAATCTTTCCAGCTCTCGCATAGACTCAGATCACACTGGGTGTCTTTCCAAGCTTTTTGGGGAATTTCCAGTGCCTACCCTTTATTCTTTTAGATTAAGTTCAACTCAGGACTCCAGACCATGTGGGCTAAAACCTTGGAGATGCTGGGCACTTGCATCTCTTACTGAATAGCCTTTTATCAGCCTATTTAGGTTATCCCAGTTTAACCCTATAATCCCTTCCAGCAATTCAATGACTCAGATTAACTAGACACTTGGCCGGTGTCGAGCTCCAGGCTGAAGATTGGAGAGAGGCTATTTCCCAGACAAATGATGCATGGAATTTGTATCTGTGAGTTGCCATGCCGACGCTACACACAGATTGCTCAAGATCCAGGAGGACTTGCCAGAGACCTTTTTACTTCCCAGAGACCCACTGACAGGTAATATTACTGAGTTTCTGTCCCATTGAAATGCTGAGTACAAGTAGCTAATTCATTTCCATCCGACTTTGCATAGCAAAGAGAGAAGCGGGAGGGAGCTGCAGGGCAGTGAGGGACTTTCCTGTTCCCAGCACAATGTGGGATTCACTTGCTGTGTGGGGCAGTTTTATCTTTTCCATGAGCATGCAGAACAGTACTGCTCTGAATAGGCTCAGCCAGTCAAAGGCATTTGAGGATACTTCATAACTGATAGTTGCTGGTGGTGTATTTCCACAGCATGCCCTATCTGAGAGCTTGGGGTACTTACCCACAATACAGAAGATGAATACAAGAACAGAAGCAAATGACAGAAATCCAGCAGTGGGTTGGATGTGGGAGTGTTCAGATCCCCTCCACATAGGTGGAACATCTGTGCATGGGACCAAACAGCATGAACCCCCAGTGCTTGATCCACAACTCACAGAGGAACACCAGAGATAGAACACAGAAAGGCCATCAGAGACATCAGTAGCCTTTGGCTCCACTCAAAAAGTCAGATTCACTCCTCCCTCAGGGAATACTGGGAGTTTAAAGTGTCCAGTATCTATGTCCTTGGTATAGCTGGCTGAGCAAACTGTTATGAATAAATTATGTAAATAGCTTAGCACCCTGCCTTCTGCTCACAAATAATTTAGGGACCCCTCTTCTCCTCTATCAGCCTCACTGTTCTTGAGGAATTTATGCCAAAAAGTTTCTGTGTCAAATTTATGCCTTTAGGCTCTTTCCTAACTGCTCCTCCTCCCTCCACCCGTCCTCCCTTTGCTGCTTGTTATTCAGTGGGTGTATGGTTCTCTAAAGTCACATGAGACACCGTTTCCTCCTCTCTAACTTTCCTGGCTGGGAAACAATAAATGGCTGAGTGGCAGAGACACATTCCCATGTGATGTTTAGAGATAAATCATTGTGTTAAACTCCATGCTTTGTTTAGGGAGCCCAGTATTTCAGATGGGGCTTGGGATTCCACTACACGGCACAGTGCCTAACAGTTAAGGGCTCCAGCACTCTGGGTTTTGCAACACCTAGGTCCTTCTGTTGACTTAATGCCTGTATCTTTGCCCAGAGCAAAATACATTGGATAAGATAAAAACAATCCAAATAAACAACGAAGCATTGGCATCATTCACTGGAATAAAGAGCAAAACAAGATGACTCTGCCTACTGAACCGAGTGTTATGGCTTATGGCTGACATTTTTTAATCATGTAGAAGACCAAAGTCTGTCTTTTCTAGACAAAATGAGGGCATGTGCTGTCACACATCACTCTAGCCTTATCTAACTGCAGACTGCCACTGGAAGAAGCAATCCAGTGCATTTGCCTCCATCTGGATTCAGGTTTCTGTCCCCTTCTTCATACTGGACGTTATGCCCACACAGGTACTGAGGGAGGTTAGCCCTATCCCTAGGCCGGGTGAATCCTGGTTCTGTGGGCTACCATTTGGCTGAATCACTGAAGTGTGCTAACTGCCCCTGTGCAACCTTGAAACCCAACACCAGCCACATTTGGTAGGACCACAGTCTGCGGCCTGAGAGGAAAGTGAGAAAAGTGAAACTGAGAAGGGGCAAAGCTGGACTGACTCACTCTGTGGGGTGTAGGGAGATGCCCTGCCTGCCCTCAGCATGCACAGTTAGGTGGTTAACATTAGCTACTATCCACTCGAGATCACATAGGCTTTTCAAAAGTTGCCTGATGTCTCTGCAGTGCGGCAAGAAGGAACAGGAGCAGTTTCTTCCACCTCCCCATCCCAAACATGATGCCAGCCTGTGGGGCCAGAACCACAGAGATGATTAAGATACATCCTGCCAATGCTGAAACCAGTTTCCTATCCCCATCCTCTGGATGAGAAGGACCCAGGGCTGTGAGACTCAGGACAGAGAGCCACAGAGACATTCTGCATCCCTGACCATCTTTTGCCAGTAGTGGCTTTTTGAATGAAAGAAAGTGGGAATTTACCAAAAGCCGTGAATGCACTTACACTAACCATATGCTTAACTTACACACTGATTTATGCATCAACAAGTTTAATATCGCACACTGCATTTTCATAGTTCATATTCATGACAAGTACAGAGATTGCTTATGGTAAATACATACCAATCAGCATTCAGAATTTTTTAAACCAATCCATTACCATAGAAACCAAGAAAATAGGAATAATTCATCAATCTGTCTGAAGCAAGACTAGCTCTACCTGCAGCATTTCTGGCAGGTATTTCACAAGTCTGGTCTTAATGGTCCTCATCAGAGGGATGCTACTGCTTCTGAAAGAATCTATTCCAGAGAAAAGACTTTTCAAAAAGTCAACTTAAATCTTCATTAAGCATATAACTTACTGTATTAACCACAATGAATAGAGACAGAAAGGTTTATTACCATCTCATTGAAGTAGCATTTTATTTATTGGAAGCCTGGCAGGCACAATTCTCACCAGCCTTCTCTGCACAGACTAAGCAGACATATTTCTTGACACCTGCCCCTGCAGAGCAAGTTTTCTAGACCCCTGACCAGGCTCATTTCTCTCCCCTGGACTCTCTGCAATATTTCTTGAAGTGTGGTACCCAAAACTGGAATTGGGTCCCTCCTGGAGGCTTTACCAATGGAACGATTACCTCATACATCTTTTGTACAATTCTGCTGTTTATATATCCCAGAATAATATTTGCTTCTTTCACAACAGGATGCCATTACTGACTCATGCTGAGTTTATGATCCACTACAATTCCCAGATCTTTGCTACCTCTCCTCTCATTTCCCATCAAGTATTCAGGGAGGTATTTAGCCCTATCTAGATGCCATTTTATATTCAGTGCTATCCTGCTTCTTTTAGAGCGTTTATTCCATTTCTTGGGCCTTTCCCTCAAGATCCTTGTAATTTTTCAGCGCTTAGAGTCAAACACAGATTTAAAATACGTGCTCTGTAGTCCATCAGTCAAGTCACTGTAATGGTAACAGTGGATCCAGACCCCAGGATAGTCCCTGACAGTCCCCAGGATAGTCTCTGCTAAATCCTTCCTGAGCAATACTGAACTTCTGACAGCAGATTGTTGGCTGTCTTTCACCAGTAAGTACTGTGGGTATTTTGCAGCAACCTTGTCAAGAATCAATGGTCCTGAAGCCATGACTTTTGGGCAGCAAAGCTTCAAACCAAAGCTGATACGGAAAGCAATGCAGCATGTTTTCCAGTATTATTGTTCATTGAGCCCAGCAATGTTAGAGGCCCATGATTCAGACCACAATTCCCTGTGTGCTTATGAAAATGCCATTTGAGGCAGTGCAAAAACCTTACTAAATTCTTGCTGATCCACATGACTTGTTACCCCATCACAGGAAAAACAAACAAAGGAACAGGCTGGTTTGATATGATCTGGGCATGGCAAAGCACATTGATATCTACTGATGGTTTTGCTCTCTTGCACATCATTTGAACCCTCATCCAAGGATCTTTCTGGGAAATGAAAGTCAAGTCAACTGGGATTTTGCATCTCCTTTTTTTCTCTTTTTTTAGTAGTCACTCTGTCAAACTTTTTCTAGCCCAGCATCATCCAAATTCTCCAAGATAATTACCATGGCCTTCAGGATGGTTCAGTCAGTTCCCCAAGTAACCCAGGGTGAATTACAGGCCTGACTGATGTGAGAAAATCTAATTTATCTAAGCAGTTTCTAAACATTTCTTTCCCTATTCTTGCCTGAGTTCTTGCCCTTTTGTGACTGGTATTAACTGTGTCAACCATCTGATTACAGTCAGGCTTTTTAATGAAGACTGAAATAATGGAAGGCATCAAACACTTTGGCCTTGTTGGCATGTTTTGTTACTAGCTTTCCTGTCTCAATTATTAGCTGGCCAATGCTTTTTCTGGTCCTTCTCTCACTGCAGACGAAGTTATACAGTGTTTTCATGTTATCCTTTACTTCTTTATCTTGTTTTGCTGTGTTAGTATTTCTCATTTTCACTACATATTTCCTTTATACTCATTCTTAGTTTTCTGACCTGGATTTCACTTTCTGCATGTTTCTTTTCCAGTTCTACAGTTGTTAAAGGATTGCTGATGTGGCCAGACTCATCTGTTTCTAGAAATGATGTCTTTTCCTTCCATCGAGTGAATTTGGAGGATAAGCTTACTTTTTTAACAAATACTGATTCTTCTGTTACATTAAAGAACTATGGGCATTTTTCTCTTGATCCTCTTTGTTCATATCTATCAGTTCTATGAGTGTGCTCAGACTTACTTAGCACTTTTTCTCAGATTAGATCACAAAGATTATGAATTCTCCCTTAAAGGATGCTATTGTCTAGAAGAAAAACGTAGAAATCTGGGACATCCTTTAGTAAGCATTGACATATGACTTGTCAGGAATCCAAATGACATAAACACAGTCTTCAGGCTTAAACTAATAATATAGAGTTCATTGACAAAAGGATGGGCCAAAAAAAGGTGGTTCAGGGAACTTCAATAACGATGTAAATGAAGCAGTTAATGATCTTATTAGATCTAAATGCTGGACTAAGGTTAGATATGCTTGATGGATTTGCTAATGATAATGATTTGGCTGATGCCTATACATAAGACCTTAATGAAGATCAATTGCTTTCTGGTTTCCCCAGTTTTATTTAGTGAGGTTAAGAAAGCATTACTTCAAATGAGTATGAATAAAAATGCAGTGGCAAGCAACCTTGACCACAAATTATTTAAAATAATTGCTTCATTCATGGTAAAATCAGAAGCAGATTTATGTCACTTGTCTTTTTACATTGCAAAACACTGTAGTGTCACTGCAAATGATGACATTTTCCAGTGAGGTGGCATAAAAGCAAATACTTTCTGTTCCTTAGCTGTCAAAAAACTTGGGGCAGACTCTGTTTCATCAATAGAGCTTCGAGTTAGCAGAGTGAAGACTTCAATGCATTTTGCCGCTCAACCCGGGATAAAAACATAAGAAGGAACCCTTGGTCTCTTTAGGAAATTTAGGCTGATTTCAGCCATCTGGGTCAGGCAGTTGCATATGGTGTTCTCAGACAGCACCTTATAGTATTCCCTTAGATAGCTGTATCACCTGAGAAAGGCACTTCTAGTGGCCAATTTAAATCTTGGGTAGGTCAACTCTCCTCTAAGGGCAAAGAGAGTGGCAAGGGGTCATAACTTCTCAAAAGCATCTCCATCTAGAGTCTCTAACATGCTCTTCCTGGAGGCTGAAGTTGCAGGTGTGTTGCATTGTGGATACCAGTCCTATTACCTGGCATACTCCAGGCCTGGAGAAACTGATGGTGACTGGATAAGCACCACCCTTGAGAACTGCAATCCACAGTCTCACTGATATGTTTGTAAAAGACATCAGCAAAGATTTGCTGGATTCACTCTTGCACTGTTGAATAGCTGAAAGGGGAAGAGGAGGACCTGTGAAATGACTCACCCAAGATCAAGCACATGAGCAGGTGTCACAGTGAGGAGAGGCAGGTACCTGGGTCTCGGTTTCCTAAGACACACTGGTTTCCCTACTGTGTGCCTTTTGAGATATGTAAAACTAATATAGATAGTAGAGCCTCTTCCTGTGTATTTATGTAAAAATAGCTAGAGCTTTGTGCTCAGGGATATTGACTGTCTGGTGTAACTTGTAATGAGTGCTATCGCTGCTTGAGTCTTTTAAACTTTCAAAATTAATACGTTACAGTTTTCTCCTCTGCTGAAAAAGAAGGCCAAGATACAGCAGCTACAGCCTAACAGGAAGAAGTATTTTTATCTGTTTGGTTGGCTGTGAGTTGTTTGCGTGTATATATTTGTGTTTGTGTGTATGTGCCCATATGTTGTTAGTTTTCAATACCTTTGAAGCAAATAACAATGAAAGCTTGTCAAGCTGGTTCGTTGCATGCTGTATAACTAACAGGGAGGAGTGATTTCCTTGTCAAAAGCTAAATAACAAAATCTCTCAGACTTAATGAACATTGACAGGAATGTAAGTGTCCTCACAAGACCCTTCTCGTGAACAAACAGTAACATTTGTGGCATTATGTATTAATCTAAAGAGATATTAGACTACTTTGATGTTTCTTATTCCACTTTGTATTAAAATAAACATCTATTTGTGTTCAACATCATAATAGGGAGACAAGGGGAGCTATTTCTGCAGACAGGAATTAAGCTTTCTGTCAAGTCTGGTGGCTGCCACAGTCCTGTAGTCTCACCCTTAAGCTCTGGGAACCAACAGGCATCCATACTAGTACATCTCTCTGCCACACTGCTGGAGGCTGCACAAGCCAGCTCAGAAACAGAGCTGATTCTGACCAGGAAATCAAACCCATCCACACGTCATTGTGCAATTGAACAATGTGTTATTCATTGTGTACAGAAATATCTCATGTGAACATCCTGAACCTCCATGATGCAACACAGTAGAAAGAATGGTGCTGAGATGCTGCTCAGTTCCCACCATGGTAAATGCGAGCAGAGGATATTCAGCACATCCTAGGAAGGCATCCAACACCTTTGAGATTTTATCCGAAGTTTGATGTGCACTAGAAAGTCTTGTTGAGAGAATGTACTACGGGCAGACGCAAGCCTGCTCTGCTGGTATGTGGAGCCAAGAAAGCTGCATGACCATGTTAGTACAGAATCAGCCACTCATAAGACCTGCTGAGAGGCTAGGTGTGTTACTGCAGGCTCGGTACCCTGCTGTCACCATCATCTGCTTTTTCATCAGCTCTAAGGACAGACACCAGGGAGCTCCAGTCTGCACAGAGCAGCAGCAAGGGCAAGCTCGCATCAGCAGGTTTAATTTTTCTTCCAGGCTTTGTCTATAAGGACATATTTCTAGTGTACAAAGCTTGCACAAAAATATGCACTGACTCCTTGTTCCTGCCAGGAGGCAGAAAGAATAATGCCAGGCACAAACCTCTTTATGTGCTTGTGCTGTCCACATATAAGTGAGTTGAAGAAGGACTAGATATCAAAGGCTGAATATATCTGTGATAATCATCACTGAGTCACTGTAAGCTACTTCTGCTCCGTTTTGCATACAAGAGATACTACCTATTTACTGCTAGTTGCTCAGCAAATATCTGTTCTCCCAGTTTCTTTAACCATGATTTTGAAGTCTGCTCACTGAGATTAAATTGATCACTGGCTTCACCCCCCCTCTACATTTCTAAAAACACATTTTGTGCTGGAAAAATTTCTTTTCCTGACAGACTCCATATGTGAACAGGTACATTTAGCTTACCACAAAGAAACAGTGCATTAAACCCTTGTTCCTCCCTGAAGTCATCAAAAAGCACCATTTTTACACTCTCAACATTTAAGGATTGGGTGAATCCCACTGCCCTGGACCTGCAGAAATAAGAATCCTTATCAGGAAACAGGAGGACTTTGGAAGAGTGAAGAAAGGTGAAACCAGGTCCAGGTATTTCTGTCAGTTACACTGGTGAGATTTAGTAGAATAAGCAAATCCATCAGTCATGTGTACTCATCACAAGAAGTCCCTTCTGACAGAGACCACCCAAGGGAATCTCTAGGCTCTGAAGAGGAGAGGACATCCTTCTCAGGTAAAAAAAACGGCAACATAGACATTTTATCTGAGATGAGCTGAAGCAGGAGGGTCAAACATATGATTGTGGTCAAGACCAGTGTATGAAGACCAGTGTTTTTCCAATGGGGAAAAACACACACACAAAAAAGGTATTTTTATTTCCTTTACAACATTAGATTTCCCTCATTCAGCAATGTCACAGAACAATTTATTTGAAAGTGGAATCCTTTCCTAAACACATGGCACAAAACCCCTGCTGACACCATTTCAAAAATCTGTATCAAGTGTGTGCCTCTGAGCACCTGCCTCCATGAATCACGTTATCACTCGTCAGCCATTGCCTGTGGTCTGGCGGTGCCTGTGTTGCACCATTAATGCACTCAGAGATATTCCGAGGGGGAAAATTGGAGCACGTGTCCTGACAGTTGCTCATACTTGCACATACTCTAAGAAATCAATCACCTCAAGTTTCTCCAATATTTCCCCCATGGTTTTCAGAGCCCCAAACCTCCCCAAGAAGCAAGGACTTGGATTGCTGTAGGACTTCCTGAACTCATATGGTTTCCACCAAGTAACAGCAGTCAACGGAGTCAGTATTTCCATAGCTGAACAACAGCGGCTTCTGGGCTAACACATCTGGTCCCATGTTTGTGGCAGTGGCAGTGGTGCATGTTTCCAGAGGAGCTGCTTTCATCATTCCAAAGTTTTTCATCCGTGTATCATACAATACATGTGTCTCCAGTGCAGGGCAGATGTTTTTTCCCACTTGGTGTTGCAATCCTAGTTATCCAGACCAACAGACCTGC
Source organism: Myrmophylax atrothorax (assembly GCA_026770055.1). NCBI lineage: Eukaryota > Metazoa > Chordata > Aves > Passeriformes > Thamnophilidae > Myrmophylax > Myrmophylax atrothorax. Next base: position 138,959,138 of record JAOXXN010000395.1, read on the forward strand.
TGGGGCACAACACATTTCCTTCCTTTCTCAGCTTATGGGTTTCCCTGTGAGTAGAGAGACGGTGCCTTGCAAGACCCCATTGCAACATGCATGCCATCAGGGTGTGCCAGAGGATGCAGCTGCACTCAGACCTGGGAGATCAGATGTGCTCTGAACTGCTGCATGCTATTTCCATGAGCCTGGAAGCAATGGTAACTGGGATGTCTCAGTCACATCCAGTTTTGAACACTAAAGAGACAGACAGGCAGAGAAAATTGCACAATGGCAGAGTTGTCCCTAAGCACTCACAAACCACTCATGTAACAATACCTCCCATAAAGCAAAATGCTATATCCCAGAGTTTATTGCATCTACTGTTACCATGAAAGTTCCTGGGATATATACATGTATTGTAGCCCTTCTTCAGTTAACTTGCTCAGGGTGAAGATACACAGTGTTGTCACCAATATATATTGACAGCGCAATGCTAATGGCAATGACAACTTTTGTGACAAAATAGTGAAATATAAATGCAATTGAATTATCCAGATTCTTACATCTCTCTTCTTGAACCTTTGGGATGCCCAGGTGCATCTCTCTAGATTTCTTTAATCTGAAAGAGCTTCCCAATCTTTTCTGTATTAGCTCAATCCTAGCCAGAGGCAGACTGCCCCAAGTCTGTCCCATTTATATTGCTAGAATGGATCAGCAGTCATTTACCAGGAGGGTATTGCCAGAGTATGGCATGCACAACTCATGCTTCCTGCATATGGGGCAGTGGGAGCCAGCAGTGGGGAAGGTATGTCTGGAAACCAGGACGGGTGTCTATATGGCACAACACAGCACTGAACAGACAGCCAAACAAGCTCCCACTCTTATAAACTTAAACAAATACCAGCAGCAGAGAGCTTCACAGAGAAATCTCTTATTCTTTTGAAATAAGTACTACCAACTTGTTTTAATTGTAAAGAAATAATCAGAGGGAATGAGTTTGAGAGAGTTACTCTATTAATCATTTATTGTGTTATTTTTATATGGTATTGTGCTGCTGCTATGATATGTTAAATATTGCAGCTTGATGTGTGGTCCCCAGGCCCGAAGAGTACTATAAATTAGATGGATTTTTCTAAAGTTCTCTCAGTGAGAAAAGTTCCAGAAAAAGTGAGAATAGCTCCATATTGTTCTATCTCCTTAGATGCAAAATAACCCCAGTTGACTGTGTATTATCCTAACTACACAATATTCTCATGAGAATTGTATCCACAAGAATCCCTTCTTCTTTACTGGCTTTTGAACAGGAGAACTAAATGGCTATTGCGAGGTACAGCCTCCAAATGAATGGAAGTATTCTCAGGCCATTGTAAAGAGCTTTTAAGCCAGAGTAAAAATTAACTTTGTCTTTCCCAGAATGAGATGTGAGAAAGGCAACCAATGTTCCTGGCCTGAGCCTTCTTTATTAATGAGCTGAAGTCAAAGTTAGAACTATTTTCCTATAAAACGTATAAGGAGGTAATCCTTCATTCACCCAAATGGTCAGAAAGAGTGCTCCAAACTTGTGTGCACTCCAGAGTGCATTTGATCTGTGTAATCTGAGGGACCCCAAACCCT
>JAOXXN010000395.1:138973352-138989095 GCA_026770055.1 Myrmophylax atrothorax
TGGTGGGAGGTTGGACCTTTAGAGGCAGATGAAGATTTACTACTGACACTGATCCCAGTTACTGCACATTGTGCTCAGCAGGATACAGATCACAGTACTGTAGGTGAACTAGACTGTGGTCTTTTCCAAAGAGACCTAATCTGGATTTCAGGAAACCATCACCATCATTTTCCTTTTAAAAAAAGTAAATACAAAAGACTGCTTAAAACCCCAGTCATTACCAGAATAGAAGCATAATCTTTAAAATTACAAATATATACATAATTGCACAGACTTGATTATAGCTTTCTGCGCTTGCCTGGCTAGAGATCTAACAACTTTGGGAGACCTTGGGCACTCAGACTGCTTTTTTTTTAATCAGATCACTGAGTTAAGTGCGCACATATAAAGTCCTTAGAACCTAAGTTTAGTGACCTATTTTTGAAAATCTTGTTCTGTTTGCACCCAAGCAGAATTGTCATCAGTATAACACAAACGTCTGTTATAGTGGACTAAGCACAGATAAAATCTGAATTCTCATCATAGGTACTCAGTGGCAATTAGTCCCTGAGCCAAGCAGCCTGTAGAAGATGCCCCTCTGAATTCAGAAATGCAGATGTTTCCCCCATACTGTTACTAACCAGGTAATGCCATGTTATGCAGAGTGACTGCCAGGAGTCTCTCTTCCTCAGTATGGGCACCCACCCACTCCCTATCTCAGCTATCACAAGCCTCGGCATCCTGAGGATTTTCACACACTGTAGTGAAGAGGACCCCAGGGACTTTCAAAATCCTGGGTTGCTCATTACATGAGCTTCCCCTCATCCATCTTCAGTCTTCTCTGCCCTGCTTTTGACACCAAGGACCCAGCAGCAGATCCAGAGAGCTGCTGTGAAGTCAGCAGAGCCAGCACCTGCAGCGAGGTCCAGGGGTTCATGGACTATTCCCGCTTAATCCTCACTGAAGGAGGAAGAATAATTTTAGTGCACAGTAAAGCATTTGTTTAATTCCTCTTAGGTGCATGGTGCATTTTAATGAATAAAATATTGGATTACCTCATATAAACAAAGTTTAACACGATCATGAATCGAGGCTTCAGAATGCTCTCTGCAAGCTCTGAAATTGCCTTTGGGAAACTGGCAATGTTTGGCATTTCCTGACTGTATATATTTTATGGAGTATATTATTCACAAACATAAAATGTGCATTAAATAAAGGTAAAACTGTGTCCAAAGCAGCGGGGTCATTAAAGATCCCATGGCACTTTATACTTATTGTTGGTGTTAGCCCTGGTCTTCTGGCCAAAATCAATTTGGCAATTACAGGCTGTTTGCCTAAATTCCCAAGAAGCTTGAGTCAGATACCATATTCCTTGCTTCCTCCAGAGATTATTGAGTAGCAGCATTGTGTGCTGCTCAAAGTTTCTGTGTTTCATCTTTTAAATGGCTGTAGCAGCCATGTCAGAAATTGGAAAACAGAAAAAGTAGGAGGACACTTGGAAGGTTTTATTTGTCTTGGGAGGATCTTGGCAGGGGAAGGAAGGGTGGTATTTTGGTTTGGGTTTAGTGGGTTTTGGTGGGGTTTTTTTGTTGTTCTTGGGTTTTTTGTAGTTGTTATTTATTTAGTTTAAAAGTAAAACCAAAGAGAATAAAGACATCCCTAAAAAGAAGGATCTAGCTAATCTGCAGCCACGTTGGAAAAATATGGTTACAAAATATTCTTTAGCTCTGACCCAGTTGCAACCTGAATTTAATTTGCTGCCTACATTGCCCATGGCTGTAATGCCTCTCAGGAGCATGTTATTCACATGATAGGGTCCGATCCAACACCCATTCCTTTCTATGCGAGTCAGACTGCTGCTGCTAATAAGGATGGCATAATTCTCTCCTCATCGTTATGGCTGCTATCGTGTGCCAGAGGTTACATGTTCCCTTCAGGCACATGCTTTTAAAGAAAGAGTTTATTGTGCACTTTGGTGGAATCTGGAGCTGAAGCACAGAAGCCATATGTCAGGGGCTAGCTGTTTTTAAATGAAGGCTTGCCATAGTTACAGCTGTAGGTAATTATTACAAATAATAATGACTAACATTTATGTAACAGCTTTCTCTGAGCATCTCAAATCACTCAGTAAGCCTCATATATTGATTACAAATCCTGAGCCAAATTCTGCTTTCATTCATATACGCACAATGTCGATGGTAATCTCCACAGGGATTAACATATGTAGCTGAGGGAAGAAGTTAGTCCTGTGCATACATGTATGTACACGTGCAACATATACACACACACTTAGGTAGGCATGTAGAGGCTGTTTCATTTGCTGGCTGAAAACTGGAGCCATCATACAGTTTGAGCAACATACAGCAACAGCAAAAGCAAGTTGGGATTAATAAACATTTCCACAGAGCAGTTTTCTTTGGAAAATTTGGTTTTGTTTTAATCCAAAAAATTCATCTGGACAAATAAATTAATCTCCAAAGAAATCAGAAAGAAAGAAGTTGGTGTCTCTTATTGTTTTGGGTTTTTTTCTGAAAAAGTAATTATCTTCAATATATCAAAACAAAATATTTGCATATTACCAGAGCAAAATATACTTCCCACAATGAAAATGAAATAATGTGACATGTCCTAATCATTCCTTTATTTTTTTTCCCCTTGATGAATGATCTGTGAGAAAACGAAGAACAAACTTTCTCATTCACAACAAAAACAAATCCGGAGGAGTCAAATTTCCCGTGAAAAGAAATTCTGTTTTCCAACCAGATCTCCTCAGCAAAAAGAGATCAGGACAAAGATAATGAGCCTGAAGCCTTTGTTCTCTGCTGTTTACATAACCCAGGAGAAATGGACAGAGGAGCCTTTGCATCATCTTTTAACTTCCCAGCTCCCTGGAGTTTGGTTTAGCAAAAGTTTGCACCTGCAAGTTGTTCTAATACTTGCATGTTAGTATAAGAGAAGAAAGCCAACTGTTTTTAAATTAAGTTCTTATATAGGAGAATTTTGGAACAGCAGAGCATAATCACCATAATTATGAGTTAATCAAGAAGCTGAAACAAGCAATCCAGCTCCTGAGAAAAGTTGAGCAGTGAAAATTTTCTCTGGCATTATAACAGGCCTCTGGTTCCAGGCTAAACCAGGGAGAGAAGAGTCAGGACATGAATATATGACACTGTTTCCTACCACACATGTTTTTTTAGATTTCCCATACATATATTGAGCAGGCACAGGCACAAGTCCGCTTATCCAACAGAAAGAAAAAGAGGAATGCTGGAGGTGACATGGCAGCAGACAAATGTAACAAATCTCAGGATTCTGGACAGCTTCAAAAACAAATCAAAGAACACAAATCAGTGAGACAAAAAGTGCAAAGTATTTATTCTGATGCAATAAGAAGAACACTAGGATTCCACAGCACAGTCACCTTCTACAATATCTATTAAAATGAACAGCACTGAGATATTTATTTTAGAAATTAAAAAACACCCTAGTGAATTATTCAGCTCGTTCTGTGACTTGAGAGGAGAGAGTATGATACAGCACAGCTTGTTGTAATACACAGCAGCATTTTGATCTGCAGCTTTAAAGAATTTCAGATTGCTTAGAGATACATGAGGCTCCGTGGTGGTATGTAACATAATTTCTCACACAGTCTAACCACTGGAACAACTCTTGCCTTAGAGGAGGTAAGTGGTAATGTGAAACATGTTGTTTCCTATTGTGAAGTTTTAAAGAAATACATTACATGCAAATAATTAGACTTTTTCCTTCATTAATATTCTAGTTAAATATACAGTACTAACAGGCTGCTCTGGGACAGCTCAGACAGCCTGGCTGATACATAATAAAAACAAGGGCCCTTGCTAGATCATGCATTGAAGTTTTTCATAAGAATAATTCCACTTATTTCAGAAGAATTTCTCCTTATTTACTGAGGTACATCTGATAAGAGACTTAGGCTCAAAGCAACTGTATCAACAGTTTGAAAAAGCTCACTCTAATCTCCACAGAGAAATGTAATAGTTGAGATTTCCATTTAAAAAATATCTGTTTTGATGAAATATAAAAGCATATGCTTTAACAAGCTGCTGCACCAATTTCAACCAGCACAAAAGCACAGATCACATTTTAGAGAGGTATTGTGAAATATTTTTAATGAAACTTGCACAAAAGTTCACCCTCTGAGAAAACTCAGTCTACCAGACTAATACATCAATAGAAAAGAAAATGAGACATGAAAACAAACTCTGGTTAGACAACGATAGGAAATGTTAGCCTAGAGGAATGGAAAGGCTTGGAATTTAATGCAAAATTTAACTTTTCTTTTGACACAGGCAATTATCAATACTTCTTTAGTTGCAAACCCTACAGACATAAAGGCTATTTGTTGAGGAGTCAGGTATAAAGTAAATTATTCTGGGAAAGCTCTCACATGTTTGGAAGGCCTGAAAAATCAGGTCAGCTATTAAGGACTATAAACATAGGTCTATCTCCATTTTGGATTTTTTTCCCACCATCCTTGATCTCAAATCTTCCATGCAAAAGTGCATCTTCTTCCTGTAGCCTCTCTGTGGATGCATTTCTTTTCTGGCTTTTTAAGTCATATAGTGCAGCATTTTTGCTTCTCCAGCTAATGGTTAGAGCCTTGTCTGCACTTGTGAAGGAAGAAAATATTCCAGGAGCTTTATTCCACCTTGTCTGCATTTGATTTCAATTTAAAAAACAATCTGTCTTAAGAAGGCATGAGGTGGGACCGGTGCAGAGGGCTCAGGCCTTGTACTGACCACATGCAAAGGCATCCTGCTAAGGATTGCAGTGGGACATTCTGTGGGACTGGGCTGAGCCCCTTTGCTTTTACAGGACTATCAGCATGCATTTGGAAAAGTTCTTCATCCTGAAGATCCTTAGTTTCTCAGATATGAAATGTGAATAGAAGACCTTCTCTTATTATTAGCATAGGCCTCTCCTATTAGTTTTGATATAAAATATTCAGTGGGAATTTATTCCTACTGTATGTCTGAGCTGCATCTCTCACAATGAAGCCCCCAGTCTCCAGTGGTGCCTCCTGTAATACAAATAAACTGTAATGATAAATATGTCTCTTAAGGAACAAGTTTCCCTGGGTCAATGGAGCTCAGAGCAGCCCCCTTAGGCAAATTCACCCTTTCATGCTTAGCATTTAAAACTCATTTTATGAGCTGGTTATACATTTATAATGTTTAATCTTTGCCTAATACTTTTTATGGGGTCCTTGTGGATGAAGGGTACACTTAGAGGGAAAGTCAGGCCATGTGAAAACTGCTTACAAGAGCTGGAAGGACTGGTTAGCTGAGAATTGGGGAATAATCCTCTAGGTCCTTAACACCAGAACTTGAAAATGAGGGAATTATGGCTCTTTACTGCTATTCTACAACTTTTTCCCAGCTTCTGTTTTGGGCCATGAATGCTTCCCTATAGTCAAGGTAGATATGCTAATGGCTAGATGGCTCATTCCATTATTATATTGTCTCATAGTAAAACCAACATTAACTTGCCTTCTCAAAGCCTTGACTGCAGTGAGAATATTCAGCCCTTAAAACTCTCACTGACTTTAGGTGGAGGCACCCACTCAGTAGCCTGGTCTTTAATCCTATTGCACTGTTTGCAAGGCAACTGCTCACTCCTCTTTGCAGTGGTTGGTTCCCATGGGAAGTTTCTCTCTAATATTTGCTAGCTATGAAATTATACTATTTTTAACTCAAATGAAATAAATTTGTGTTTTCTGCAGTGGGCAGAGAGGAGTTGAGGAAATCTACTGATGACCAATGGCAACATCACCACTCATCTGCAAAAAAGTGTTCCCCCTTCCTCCCGCATTGAATCCTTTCTGGACCTCCTGTGAGCTTGTGATAGCATGAGCTGTCCAAGGAAAAAGCAGAGCTCAGATTGTAGCAAAAAGAGGAAATCCCTGATGATTTCAAGAGACTTTGGGTCATGGTCTCTCCTCTTGCCTCTTGTGTGTTGATCTCTGTAGGTAGAAATGAGTTTTCCCATATGCTGGATGGGATGCAGTACATGCACCCATGGACATCCTCTATCCACCTTCACAGAAAAACAGACCCTTGCTGCTTTGTACACACAAGCTTCTTCCTGCAACATCACCTCTCCACAGAGCTTTGTAAACACCAGCAGACCCATGTGGCAGAGGGGCTCTGCCAACCCACTGAAGGCTCAGGGCTAAGAGGATGCAGGTCTGTGAAATGTGCCTTCTCAGAGCACTCCAAAACATCCACAAATCCACCATCACAACGCAGGGAAAATCCTGGAATTACCCATGGCTAACACTGAGCTGGCACTCCTAGCCATTTCTCTCACACACAGGGAGTACCAAGACATTCAGTCATGTGAGCCCTGATCTGTCATTTGTTGGGGCTCACTGGTCACACTGCTAGTTCTGGTGATTGAACACTGCAAGAGTCTCTACTTTGGTCTACCCAAGTGCAACTCACTGACATAAAATGTATATTTTCAGAAAAGTGACTTGAAACAGTCTCCCTTTTATGGAAAATAACTCATTACTTCAAACAGTTCCTTTACAGAGCAGGTGCCTCTGCCTCTTTGGGTATCAAGCTCAGCTAATGTTTTGATTGACAATAAACATCTGCTTTGCTTTTAACTCACTTACACTGGTGGTTCTCTGTAGCCATTTGCAGCACAATGTGGTGTGAAATCATCCATGTGAACTGGAATCTTAACTTTACTCTTGTCAGTCTCAGTCACCACTGCAGGCTCTTACCTCACACCAAAATAACACCAGTAATGGACAAAAACATGAAGTACTGTATTGATCTAACACACTGGCAGAGCAGGAAGCCCCTGAATACTCATTCAAGATGTTGATCTGAGCAAAAATAAAAAAAGAATTATTTGGATGATGATTCAGATCAAAGGCCACAAAACCCCACAGATTATTTACACTGAAAAAACTTTTTGGCTTTCGTAGTACTTTTAAGCAATTTTCCTTGTAGTCTAGTCAGAGGGTTGCAATGGATAGTAATTATTCCAGTCTTTAATACAGACTTCAGCCCCCCTCCTATTTCTCCTCACTCAGAATAAAAAAAAAGTTATAGGTAGTAATTTTCCTTCATTGCCCAACACATAGCTGTGTGTGAAGAATACTCTCTGGATATCCAGCACGATGTAGGCTTTGATGGATGGAAATAAAAGATCATTCTCTGCAAGCTGGAGCTGAAATGTTAGCCTTTGAGAGCAAAGGTTATTTTATCAGGAAATAAATCAGAGCCCTCTTTCATTACTGTTTTTTTCCGTGCTCATCTCAGTGATGACTAGGGTGTGTGTTCAGACCACAGGAATCTGAAGAACCACCCAGTCGCTTCATCAGTCCTAGAAGACGACAGGGTCCAGAGTTAGAGCAGCGCCATCCCGGATCCTTTTTTTCCCTCTTTTTTTTTGACCTTTTTTTCTTTTTCTTTTTTTTTCTTTTTTTTTTTTTTTCTGTATTTGGTCTCATTTCTGTTTGTTTGTTTGGATGTTCTCATTTATAGGCTGGTGGTTACAGCTCATTCTATGGACTCTGAGCCAAGAGACGCTGGGTTTTAATCCCAGCAGCCTGTCCCCTGTGCTGCCATGCCAAGAGATGCCATCCCACAGCTCTTCCTGATCCATCCCCAGGGAGCTGCATTCCCCTAGGCTGTGGAGAGCATCTGAGATCCTTCTGTAAATCAATGTCCACGGCTCTCCAGTGCTTTTGTTCAAAGGAGAGGCTGTCTGATACCACATCTCCCCTCTGTTCCCAGCTCGCTGCCAGCCCCTTGTGTGTGGCACCAAGACAGTGTGTGGCCACAGGGGTGGCTGCCCCTCCTAGGGATGTGGCTATGGAGCCTCCAGACCCCCACAGAGTGAGGGGACACATTACTAGATCTTTCCTAAGGAGGCATGCAGGAAGGAATTGCACTCTGCCTATGTGTCTAAAGCCAGGGGAAAGGGGTGGTCCGACTGGAGCAGTGAGTTGGAGAGGAAGGAGGGAAGGGCTTGGGAAGGCAAACAGTGGATGGCAAAGGAGGGAGGCGCTGGGACAAGCCAGCACACACATAAGCAACACCCAGGGCAGGTGGCACAGGCTACCAGCAGGGCAGACCAACAAGGGGGTAGCTGTGGAGGAGTAGGGTCTGGATATGTGAGTGAGCAGGGAGGGTGAACACAGGCCTTGCCACGGAGTCAGCCCCATGTAGTATCCACAGCTCCAGGTCCACAGCACTTCCCTACCTCAGTCCTGAAATAAACCAGGACACCACACCTTCAAGAAAAGATACAACTATTTATAAGCATTCCAGCTATGCCTTTGATGCTATTTCAAAACCTTAAGATATAATTTAGGGTTTGTTTTGGGGGTTTTTTTTGGATATTTTAAAAAGAGAATATCAGAGAAGAGAGAAAGAAAAGTAGTTTAAAAGCCGAAATAAAGTCCTACCATCACACCTCACCGCTGACCTCCAGGCCTGCAGGTCTCACTCAGCCCCTGCCTTCCTGGCAATCAGACTTTTTAATTCACTGAGTCATGACTGAAATTTTATACCATTAAGTGTGTATTTTTTTCCAAATATGAATTTTATATTTATCAGCTCTGAATACACATCCCCCATGCCCCTTCAGGAAACATAATAGGTATCACAGTTTTACAGATGGCAAAACTAAGACATCAACACACTAGATGGCATATCAAGTTTGCCAAAGCAAGCCTGTATCAGAGATAAGGAGAGAGCATGACTGCTTCATTTTCTGTTCCGATGCAAAATCAAGCTTTTCTTTTTAATCTATATAACTTCAACCTGGCAAACTTTTAAGTCTGACTGGAGAAATAAGATCTTCAAATTAAATGTCTCTCAGTGATTTTACTGTGACTATTACATTTATTTTACACCAAAATCCTTCCAGGGATGGAGTTTTTTGCCTCTTCTTTCAAGACTGTAGATTATACAATGTCTTAATTATTGGACATACTCCATCTTCTTGGACATCTCCTTGTTATATCACAAAGATCATGAAGAATTTGCAAAATCCAAGCTTTAGAAGTGCCATTGGTCAAGACCCACATCAGACCTGATACATTTTAGAAGGTAGCATTTTAACCATGGCTGTGACCTTTTCTGGTCCTGGTCTTGTGTCCACTATATCAATCACATGCTGTGAGAACAGCAGCTGGGTTTATCACAGCATACATTTTCCTCTATCTAATTACAGTCATGAAGTCTAAATTATCTGCACAGCTTTGTTTGAAGTCTACAATGCATGCTTTGAACTTCCCTGAAACTTTCTGCTGGTCTTTCAAAATCTTCCTCTGATTGCTCTGAAGGTTTCTTGACCACTCACCATACTGAGCAGGAACCAACAAAGGCAGCATCTTCAGGTTAGTGAGAGGGACAGAGTCTAATGTGCCAAAAATTCAGCATCTATGGAATGAGTACATTACAATTATATCCTTTCACTCTGAAAGTGTAGTCTCAATTCTTGTCCTCCTTTAAGACTTCTTTATGCTGCTCAACTGATACAAACAGAGATGCTTTAAGGCATCAGAGTCCTTCTTCTAGGAAGCATCATCTGTATAAAACAGCTTGCCAGCTGGCTTGGAAACTTGTAATGACTCTGGCCCTCTCAAGGCAGTGACCCTGGAGGGAAGGGAGGAGAGAATTGGAAAGGCCAGGGAAGAACAGGAATGGGGAAAGGCAGCATGAGGGCAAGAGGGCAGCATGCAGAGTATGAGGGTGCCTGGACGCCCTAACACAGCTCAAAGGATGCTGCTCCAGGGCATCCACCAGAGCTCAAGAGGTGCCCTGAAACACTGGGAAATGCAGCCATGGCTCCCAGACCTTACAGTGGGTATTCCACCCACATTGTGCTCTTGCATGGGACTCCAATACCTGTGGGTTTAACATCTATGATACCCTGAGTGCATTGCAGAAGACATTACACTTCATTGTGCAGCAGCAGGGAGGTTACCAAAATACACTGTGAACAGACTTCTTAAATACCATTTTCAAAATGCCTTAAGGATTATTCACCTCATTTTAAATACATACTGTATTTTAAACCTGCTTAAATATATCTTTAACTGAAGACTGGACAAGTTCCAACAAAGTCATCCATGTAGTTAAGGCAAATGATACTCAATTTATGACCATATGTTATTTTATTAAATAAAAACCAACAAAAATTGTCATTGCCAAATAAAAAAAGAAAATACCTTCCCAGAAGAAAACATATATTTACTTAATATTATGGCTGCAATATAAGTTAAACGAAGCCAAGAGAATCAAAATCAAGGCTATTCTTCATGGTTTTCCCCAGCAGCTATATGAGGTAAGAGTCGAGTGCCAGCCATAACTTGCATTTCTTGTCCAGCACTAGTTGATATACTAATTTGTACGTTATGGAAACAGGCTTCATCAGTTCTGTCAAACCCTTTCCTGCTTTTGCAGTACCTACAATAAGTATTCAGCAGTATCCTCTTCTTGACTCTTTTATCTTCCATCTTTTCTCTTAAGCCAAAGCTGCTGCAGCTCAGCAATCCCTGGGACAGTATCACTCGCAGGGTCTGAGGCTTAGCCCTCCCAAGCCATTTGGTGACAGGGTGGTATCCTGACCTCAAACCCAATCACAGACTTTCCTGGAAGAGGCAAAACACCAGAAGACAGAGGAATGGAAGGGTAGGATGGGGGCCAGTGGCTGGCTGAGCCGAGGGGCTAGTGTATCCTGGTGCAAGGAGTGCTTCAAGCTGCTGAGCTCTAGAGCAGCCTGTACCCACATATGGCAGGCAGGGGAACATGCTGCATACTCCTGCAGTTTTGGGCAGCTCCAGGCACCAGTTGCCTCCTCCCAGCATCTCTGAACTCATAACCCTGGACCCAGTTACCACCTCAGTGTACGCTCCAGGCACTACAGGCACTATTGTGAGGCTGATCCCTGTCCTAAAGCAATGATCAGATAGTCTTCCCCAGCCACTTTACTCAGGAACCAGCAGGAATGAGAGCAAAGTACAGCAATGTACAGCAATACTGACATCAACAAAATTATATTTTTCCTGTTTGCTCTGATTTCTCTCTTTACCCAGAATCAAGGAGCACCCAGACTAAGCTCAGGATTCCACAGGTTCTGCCCAACCTTGTAATAAAGTACCCAAGGACCAAGAAGAGCTGAGCATTTTCCACAGCAGCAGCAGGTGTTGAGCCTTAGTCCACAAACCCCACTATTATTTACCATATATGTTGCATTAAACTAAGTACCTGAGTCACAGACAAAGACACCATTGTGTTGAGTTCTGTGCAGCCTCAGAACTGAGGAATGATCCCCACTGATGAACATATTGGGAGGAGAACCTGACATTGCTATTGCAAATAAGCTGTTCATTGCTCTGAACCAGTATCATGACATACCAGCAAATATCATTTTCCAGTATATATTCCAGAGTTCTTTTGTCCACAGTATTTGTTAACACAGCAGCACAAGGGGAGGCAAAAAGGATATATGCAGAGGGTGTGTGGGAGAGGAGAGGAGTCCCCCATTGAGGGTTTGTAGGATGAATGGCTTGCACTTGAATTCAGTGCATGCTGGCTGACAGACTAGAGGATTAAAGGGTTGCATACCAAGTGGAATTAAGAAGTGCTAGTTTTCCTAGCTCCTATAATTTGTAAAGAACGGAAAGAAAAAAAAATCTCTTGGAATTAATCTATTTCTTATGCTCATTGCAGCTGTGTTTAATTTACCCTCTGCTATTTCTCCCCTCTGATCGAGGAATGCTGTATCCTTACATTCATATTTCCCCTCAAAATCCCCACATTAAGCAGAGCTTGTCGTAATTGCTTTAATATGCTGCATTCTGGGATGGGAAAAGCTGATCCAGAGTGACAACTGCTTCTTCTCCCCCAGCATCACTGTGGCTCTGCTCCCCAACCTCACCCACCAGCATGGAGGTCCATCATCTGACCAGCAGCCCTTGCTCACTGCCCACTCCCTGCCAGGACTGTGGTGCAAGCAGCCTCTGGCTGCAGCCCACACTGGCCCATTTGACCCATCTCTGCACATGCAAAGAAGAAACTACATTATGTGCTTGACACAGTTGCACCCCGCAGCAAAGCCAGAATATTCCCCTCCGCCTGGCTCACTTTCATTCATGGATTAAAAGAAGAGTGAGAGGCCTTCACGTGGTCAGATGGAACCAGGCGTCCTGGCAGACCTGCCCACCCATGATTTAGCAACCAACAGGCCAGAAGGACCAAGCCTGCAAGAGCAGGGGTGGGGCAACACCAAACCAACAAGGCAAGGGGATTTCAAAAGGGAGAAACCAGGAAAGCAGAGGGCAGACTCAGAGGACTTTGTGGTTTTGTGCACGTGCGTTTGCCTTGACTTGGCTTGCAGCAGGTTTTCATCTGGAGCCCCTCAGATAACCTGGGCTCTGCACTCAGCAAGCTCTTGCATATCAGAAGAGCTGCTAGACAGAGTGTCCATCCTGCAGGCAGCCTGAACTCTTGCCACTAGATCTAATGTGACAGGAAGACATCTCTGCAGGCAGAACAAGAGACTCCCACCATCCAGTAGCATTGACGGGACCACTGACACTTGTACCGTAGCCCAGATGCAGAGCAAGGACATATCCTCCACCACCTTCACCTGCCAGGTGCCTACTGACCCACCTTGTAGATGAGGTGTGCAAGACCATGGGACCACTAGTACCAAACCACAGTCCCGTGTTCTTCAAGTGAAACAAGAGTTTCCATGAGTTGTCATCAGTGATTTCATTTTTCTTGCAGGCCAAACATTTGTCCATGTAACAGGATCCCATACCTCAGCCAATGTGTTATTGCATTCAGCAGGACAGGAGTGTCCATGTGGGGAGTACAGACCTCTTCTAAGGATGCACCACAGAGGGATAATGTATCTAGACCTCTCCATAATGACCAGACTGAATATAACACAGCTCTTTGCCAAAATAATCACCCCCATGTAGGCCACTCTCTCATGCTCTGTGCAAGTCATTAGGTCTAACTTATGTGGCAGAACTGTTCAGCAAAATGGGAATTATATAACAGTTTATGGGCAATAGGATGCTTATTCTGTCCCATAACTTCATTCTCATGGAAATTTCTCTGTAGGTATTTCTCCCTAGCCCTGCCACCCCTGCTGACAATGCCCTTACCATTATTCAGCCTTACTGTGGTGCCCCTTACTAGGAGTCTGAAGAGACGTTCCCCTCTCCAAAGCCGTTAGGATTCATTGCTCCCCTCTTTGAAAGCCACTCCAGGGAAGGTTGGGACAGATCGTGTGGCAGGCATGTAATTTTTTTCCCCTTAGTTTCCCATTCTGGCCTTTCCAGACACAGCTGAAAAACCATAAATAGACCAAACTCTTGGAAGGAAGGAAAAAATAAAGAAGAAAGGCAGGCAAGTAAGACGATGATGTGAAGTTACGCAGCAAGACCAGGAAGCTGACAAAGAGGTGAATTATCTGGCCTTTTGCAGGGATGGCTAATGGTAGTATGTATACAGTGCATTTGGTTTTGAAATGACCAACAAGCAGGAGACCTGTCGTCTGCAACAAGCTGGGCTGAGTGTCCTGGATGCCAGGGAACACTGGCACCACCTTGCCCGCTAACAGGCCAACCTGGAGTTTCCTCTTCTTGTGGCCACAGGTATGCTTCACCACCGTCTGGCTGGCTGCTGCTATTTATTCCGTGATTTTCTAAAAATGTGCTTGACCTAGATGCCCAGACTGTTGCCAACCTCTTTCTTTAATAAAAGTAACAACAGCAAGGTTTTGAAAATCATGAGGCATTTAGAAATATACAGACTCCTTTATGGGTGAAATAATCTAATAGACAAGCTGTTGTTAATTTACAGCCTCAATTTTCAGACACACTTCTTGAGTCAAAAGTACTTCCTGCTCCATAATTCCTGCAGGGACACAGGTGGCCCAAATTGCAGTATACATCTACTGTACATTAAAATGTATTTCGGACTTAGCTTAAACATTTTTGAAATCTCAAGTTTATGTCTAGACTATTTTAATCAGCTAAATGTCATAATAAGCCATATGTTGGGCTTGATAGGTTACATATACCAGCCCCACTCATAAAGTATCAAAAGGTGTTTTTAAAAAGGAGTCTGTGTTTGTTTTACCAGGAAAATGGTGCTTTTAGTCAGTTGTATCAAACCTACTGGCAAAGTGCACAGGCTCTGACGTAACTACTGGGAAAGAGGGAGGCCGGGGTGGCCACGGTGCGAGGAAACAGAGATGGCTCAGTCCACCCCACCAGCCCACACCAGCTCTGCTGGCAGGGAGCCGTTCCCCTCCTGCCACCAGCTCAGGGCAGACGGCTTCACTCCTGCTGCGAACGGCTGCTGGCACAGCCACCCCTGCACCCCACAACCTGTTTCTCATTGTGGAGCATTTCTGACCTGAAGCAGATGGATGTTTTCTGCCAGCCTGCTCCATGCAACCGTTGAGGGGCACTGATGAGATCCTGAGCACCCCTTTGCATAAGGTCTTACCTGGGTAGGAGAGGGCTTGCTAGAGAAGAGCAGGACCGCAAGTTCTTTGGGTTACACCAGAGAAAGTGCACTTTCACCAATAAAACTCTGCCATTACCAAAGTAAATTCATTAAGCATAGCAGCACAAAATCAACCATTCTTTCTCCAGAGTTTTTACTTGTATAAACCAGCAAAAATCAAAGTATTTTTCTGAGCATTGTTAAGCCAAAACACCCAGCTTGGGAAATGACCCATGACCCAGGGATACCTCATGCCAGGAGGATGGTTCCCCACCACATAGACTGAAAGGGATCCTCTGTTTGCTCTGAGCCACAGAGGGCCTATGGCACACAGACACGTAGCTTGGACTGCCTCCAGCAGCAGAGGATATACATGCACACAAATTCATCACACTGTCATATGAGATTATTTCCTTACGCAAAGCTGGCCCCCTTCTACATGCAGAAATTCCCCTTCCGCTTCCAGCCGCTGCCACAGGGAGCTCTTTCAGCCCCAACTCGGGCACCCTGACCACCAGAAAGACTTGGTGGCTATGGTCCATGCCATGTCCAATGTCCCTGCAGGGCACTATGTCCATCTCCCTCATCCCATTCTCCTGACAGCCCTGGCTCAGATGACTTTTACTGGAAAAACCACATATGGCCCTGGGATAAATACTTGTGAGTGTCCCAGCGGAGGAAATCCGTGGAGTTCTGTCTGGGCACTTGCCTCTGCAGGCTCCTCAGGGATTGAAGGTACATACAGGAGACCTTAAAGAGTATTTTAATTATAGTCTTTCCTTGGGAACACCAGTCCATTCAGTGCACAGGGATCCCTAGGGGCAGCAACTGAATTGTAACTAAAAGTAGAGTAACCCTCTGGTTACCCCATGAAAACTCATTGGGACGAGCAATTTGAGACAATAGCTAGAGTAACCCACAAACTGTACTTCAATCCCCCTGACACTCTCCCAGTACTTTGGCTCGTGGGTAATTTAGCTAGTCACTTTCCAGATTCACTTATTCTTCCTCCTTTTAACAAGCCTCCAGGACAAAAGGATGAGAGAGAAGTTGTCATGCTCTCATTTTGCAAAGAAAGTGTACTGCCTCTGCAGAGTGTGAAACACAGTCCAGTGGGGTGAGACCGCAAGGAAGGAGAGCCTGCTCATGGTATCAGGTAAGAGTACTGGCTTTTTTAAAAATATATTTCTCTGTCAGTGTCTCCACCACAAAACATAAATCCTTACG
>JAOXXN010000395.1:138989195-139016624 GCA_026770055.1 Myrmophylax atrothorax
TCCTTACGTGATCCCTTTTTTCTGGGTCCTCCTGTTTGCCAGCAGTAAACATCTGAGAGCTGTTTTTATTCCCACAACAGTTTATTGCTGTGCAAATACCATAATTTTCAGTCTCTACAAACAGAGAGAGATCCTCATCCACCCAGTTTGTTACTATACTTGCTGGGCAGAAGGATGTAGTAAAAGTCATGATTCTCCTTGATGTCCAAACTGGAATTTCAGTTTTTAACTCTTTCCCTGCCTACGGAGGCTTAGGGTTATTCCTTCTAATGCCAACCAGTCAATTTGAACTCTAGTGTGAAATTCCACCCCACCTTTTCCCTCTTATGTTGACCATGCAGAGAGGAAGAAATAGGTACACAGTTACTAAGCCCCAGTAGGAACTAACCAGCCCATGGAAATTGGTATGACTGCATTGAACGTGCCATGGTAAAGATATGCAACATCAGGGCTTATGGCCTTAGTTCCAAAATAAGAATTTGTCCATGGCCATGAACAACAGTTGGTCATTTCCCTTTCCTATCTCCCAAGTTTGGTTGCATAAATCCAATACTCTGTATCGCTGTTTTGAAGGTCAGCCCAGAATCTTCCAGTCTGTCTGTCTATGCCTGCAAGAGTGAGCTTTGTTGCCCCAACAAGCATCTTTGTCATGTACCACTGCAGGAAGGGGCAAGCCCAGGTAGATTTAGTTGGCCTCTCAGGTTGTTGTTGGTATATATAGATAAGGTCCTTTAACAGAGGACACACAGGCAAATGTTGTAACTCTGCAACTCTAGATGACTCATTCTTAAACTGGTGAAGAGGAACCAAGAAAAGAAAGCAGCAGGAAGCACCAAGGAATGAAATGGAAAGAGTAGACAGATTCAAATGGGTCATTTTTCTGAGACACGTGGTTCAGCTGGGCTGGGGACATCTAGTTTTCCATAGAAGTAAATGGTGACCTAAACACAAGGAAAAGGAATGGGGTATGTATTCATCAATAAATAGAGGGTAAATTCTGTTGTTAAATCAGCATATACACTGAGTTGCGCCATCACAGTCACTAGGATTATGCATGAGTTTTCAGTCCCTGCTGTCTGATAATGCTCTTTTTTTCTTTAACAGTTCAGTGTCACTGAGGCAATGATTGGTCCAGGCAGGATCAAATATGCCTGATTAAGACTCCTCGAATGCTTAATGCAATGGTTCTCTTAATTCCTTATACATTCATCATGGAAATGAAGCCCGCTCAGAGACTTCCAGAATGTCAGTCCTGGCTGTACCTGGCTGTATCCATAACAGGGGTCTGGGAAGATCTTCCAGATCCTAGGTCCAGACATGCAACTAGCCACAGCCCTTTCTTTCTGTAGGAAGGAAATCCATGTGTGTAGGTTAGAAGGGGGCTAGCAGTGTCCTCTCTCATCTAGCTGAAGGGAAAACTGGGGCTGTGAGACACCTGCTCTTTCTGTCTAAATTCAGCTCTGTGGGGAAATCAGACACTTATTTAAGGAGGCCCAGATCCCATTAGCAAAGACATCAGTCTTTCCTGTCAATTTGATGTACCACTTTGTTCCCAGATGAAGGAAGTTGAACACAGATGTTACCTTGAAGGTTGAACTCTGAGTTCAGTCTTGCACCTGAACAGGCAAAGTACACTTCTCGATGCAATCCTGCAATTATACTGAGGTATCTTCATCTAAACATTTCAATGCACTTTCTTGACATAAAAACATAAAACATTTTTGTAAGCACGTACATTCCTTTTATCATTGAAATGCTCTAAGTGGGTTGTTTGGGGTGGGTTTTTTAATCAAATCCTTGTATAAAGTGTTGCCATTTCTAATCTCTTTCTCATTAAAAGTTGGGGTTTTCCCTAAAAGTAGCTTTGCTTTCATTTTTTGAGGGTCTGTTGAGATTTCCTTTTTTTAAACTTCCAGTGAAGATGATATTTTTAACAATCAGCAATTATAAAACACAATATCTGATAGTTTCCCAGACAGACAGATCACAAGAGAGTGTAATTGGAGGTGGGTAGGAAATTACACCCCTACTATTCACAGATGCCTCTATTCCTTAGACAGAGACACTTCTGATCCTTGAGAGCTCTTTAATCTAACAAGCACACAGAGAAGAAAATATCCTTTTATTTCTGCATTGAATGTTGTTGACTACATCTCTGTCAATCAGCACAACACACAAGGTTTGAGACAGTGGATTGTGACAAATCACTGTCTGTAAGACCAAAGTGGCTATTGGATCAAATCGCTAAATGGTGTGATACATTTTCCATTATTTATCCAGTCCTGACTCAAAGCCTCTAAAATATGCACTGCAGCTTCACCATAAATTGTTATGCTGGGGACAGCTTTCATAGTACAAAATCTATGGCTTGTGCAATACTAGTCAAAACAGAAGTAAATTCAAAAGCAACTTGGGACCAAAAACAGCAACCATTTTTTGATGAGTTTAATATTCTTAATTATCAAGGAAGGACACTAGGCTGCTAAGTCACTTAGGTATTTCTGAACATACCTAAGAGTGGGGTAATCCCTAGTGTTTCTGGTCAATTTTTGGTTCCAGAAATAACCTGTTGAGTTCTATGGTGGGGCTAACCCACACACACTCAGAAGAGCACAGAGGCACCAAGGATGCCCCAGTCAGAGACATGAAATTCTGTCCTGGACCCCAAGGCTGTCCCAGAACGGCATCAGTCGCAGGGGTTGGGGTTGACCCAGCATCATGAGTCCACCAGAGCAGCTCTCAGGTACTGCACAGATGGGATGTCCCCACCCTAAGGGACTGAGCTCATTATGGAGATGCGAGGCAAGAACAAGATGGAAATGTGCAAGATTTTTTAAGATGTTTAGGAGATGAACCAAAGGCTGGGAAAAGGATGGACTGATGGGGAGGAACAGATGTAGGAAAATAGAGAGAAATAGGCATCAAAGGAGCCAGCTGCACATAAAAACATGTCTGGTCGGTATGTTTGCCTGGCAATGCAGCAGTCTGTCCTATCTTCTTAACTCTATTTCTAACTCTTTTATGGATGTGAGGGTCTCTCTTCTGCATGCATATGTGCACCAAGGGAGCTGAGTGTAGCAGCTGGAGAGGGGATGTGGCCTTGGGACCTCACCTGTGCAGCTGCCAGCAACTGAGGAGACTGGGATCCAGTCTCAGCCCAGCTGCTAGAAGGATCCGCCTTATATATATATATATGTACATCTATGTAGTCCTACTAATGGACCTCAATCCTGCTGAGCCACACAAGAGGATGGGATTAGTTAATTTGTGGTGGGTTTGTGTATTTCTGTCTGCTTTACTGGTGTTACTTTCAAGCTGTGCACATAAATAGGTGTGTGCACTCATGTGCCTACTGCGAACACATGCCTAGTGTCACTGCTGGCTGGGCTGGAGGCTGTGGAGCTGCAGCAGCCTCCCCTGCATGGGGCTACTGCTTTTGGCAACTACAAACATAAGTCTTGTAGATATTTTCAGGCAAATTTTGAAATGAAGCATCCATAATTCTTAAGTGAATTGTCAAATGTCACACTGAAATAAAACATGAACTGCAATGGCCATTAATAGAAGAACCACAGGAAAGTAAATAACAATATCTGATCCTGTTAATAAAGCCACAGTATCTTCATTGCCAGCTCTGCTTTGAGCTCTTCTAGCAGTGAAAGAGATAAACATGGTATGGAAAATGATGGAGTGGAAGCCACAAGGCAGGGAAGGGGACATCCTGGGAGGTCTGCAGGCTGTCAGCTCTGTCAGGGCAGAGGACAATTAGGTCTACGTAAGGCACATTTGTAAAACTGTCCTGACCAAGCAGATCAGCCTTACAAGGACCTGACGCCCTCCCAAGCTGCTGAACCCGCTGACCCAGAACAGAGGCAATCAGGGAGGCACACGGCACAGACAGCAAGCTAAAAACATGCATCCAAAACACAGCCAAGCCCAGAGAAGATCAGATGATGGCATTTCTCCTGGCCTCTCCCTACACCAGCACCAAACACATCCAAGAAAAAGCAGTTATAAAAATATTCACAAAATTAGAAGACGAGGGAGGAGGAGGGACAGAGGGAGTTATTGACATCAGTACAGTGCACACCACTGTCAGCCCCCTTCAGAAAATGGGCCAGATGATCTTTATTTGTTGGATTGGTTAGGTGGCTGGTTTGTTTGTTTGTCTTGATAATAATACCCTGTGGGTTTCTTCTTGTTCACCTTTTGGGTTTTGAGCCTTGAAGTTTTTCTCTCAAGCTTTTCTTCAACGAACTTCAAGCATTACTTATAAAATTACCTTCTTCTAGCATAAAATGAAACCATAGATTCTTCTACACTCTCAGGAAATGACATTGAAAGAAAATAATCAGCATCAAGAGCCACAAAAGAAAATTGCTGCATCATCATTTTTCCAATTGACTACTGGAGAGTACACATTCCTACAGGGCAGGTGAGGTTCCCCCTCCCATTTGCTCCTTTGGCCAAAAAAATCCCAATTGCTCAGCTATGAGGGAAGATTCAGTTTTCCTTAGCTACAGGATAGGCAGGATATGAGAAGAGCACAGAGGTCCAATGCTGCTGCCACTAACTCTGCTGCAAATCGTGTACTTGGCAGGGCAGAAAGGTTTGCTCTTTGCGTAGATTTGCTGTTGCTGTACCCAGGAATGGGCCGCAAAGTGCCTGAGGCAAAACAGCAGGAGCCCTCTATTTTAAGGAATGTTGTGTGTACACTGAGTGTATAAACCAGATCTGACATCCAAAGCGGCAGACAAAATTAAAAGGAAATTAAAAGAATGCTATTTATGACTGAAAAAAAATCACTTTAAGATTAGGAACAAGCAAAAGAGAGCCGGGGAACTATATAATCTTGTTGCCTTGTCTCTTCAAGTGTTTTGAAATTGCAACAAAAACAACTGTGACATCAATGTGTAAAATGCAGCACATGCCCCAAATGTTTTTACAGTGGCTGTTCACACGCGGGGTTAAGCTCTACTGCAACGTAGCCAGGTTTATCACTCAGCCAGTTACCCACAGAATGAGATGTATGTACTGCAGAGATCAAGTACTGCAGCCTGTCAGCCACTCCTGAGAAAACTGGCCTGACCAAACAGATCCAAAGCCCAGCTGCTAAGCAGTAACCTGCTCACTAGCTACCCTTTTCACACTTAATGATTGGTTAACTTTTCTTTACCATTATCAGATCATTACCCACCTTTCATGGGTGTGTACCTTCCTCTCTGTTGTCCCAAGAACTGCCTCGTGTAGGTGGGAACCTGTCACCGGTACAGGACCACCAGTCCTTCAGGCACCACCTGAAGCCATGAGCTGTGCATTAAATATTGGCACACAACGCCTTTTTGAGGCAAGAGCAGCTTCTTCTTAGCATTTGCCCAAGGCCTTGGTCATAGGAATTAATAGAGGTTAATGAAGGGATGTCAGTGAGTCACTTCTGTGCTTTGCCCCAGCCATGCATCTGTCAGTGTATCTGCCAGCAGCTCCTCAGGGCAAGCTGGGATTTTCAGTTCAAGCTGGTGACCACCAAGTAACTACTGACCCCAGTGTCCATGGGCTGTAATTGACTTGATGCAACAGAAACAAACATCCCTAGAAGGACCCCACTAATGGGGTGCAGGGCAGCAGCAGCACTCAGCTCTCTACAGGGCAAAGTCGTGCTGACCAGTCTCCTGACAGTTCCATCAATCCCCAGGAAGGAGCTTGTGTTCCCTGTGAAACAGCAAGCTCAGCAAACCAAGACCACACTGAGTTGGCCTTGAAGTCCTGTGAAACTTTATGTTCAGATGGGTTAAAAAGAGAGGATCCGACTTCCAATTTCCTGTCTGCAGCCACTTTGAAGCTGGCCCATACTATTAAAGTTATTTTTTTAATGTTAAATTAAAAAATTCTTACATTTAATGCAGAAAAATTATTACAGATGCTGAAAAGTTTCTAATGTTTCACCTGAAATGCACACTTTGGATTAAACCCTTAGATGAAATGTCTGAATGAACGTAGGTTGTTGCAAAGAAATAATTGCTAAATTTAACTCTGTATGAGAAAACCAGTGAAGGTGGATAATTGCAAAACAAGGCATGTAGGACTAGATAAAAACACAAATTCTACCTCAGCCACTTATCAATATCAAAGTGTTTGAGACAGAGGTGATTATTTCAGGGAATATATGTAACAGCACATAAATCCTTCATCTATAATGCTTCTGGTGCAGCCAAGTTCTTAATAGTCATCCATCTCAGCATTGCTCTGTGGGGCCCATGGGCAATCCACAATCCATAAGGTACCAGAAGGTGGTCCGTGAAATGATTGCAGAAAAATAATTAAGAAACTAAACCAAAACACACACACGCCATCCCCCGCAGTTGGCAGGCGCTTATGTCAGTGCCTGCCCACAGGCACCGCTTGCTCCCTGGCTGCTGCTGCTCAGATCAAAAAAGCTCGTAGGTCCTTTGATTTCAAAAGATTGAGAAATGCTCATTTAGCTTTTGTGAAATAGGGCAGAGCTCTGACTTGAGCTCCCAAAGCCCATTCCTTCTCTCACTGAATCAGGAACCTGCCACCTCCTCCCCACTGTTCCTTCATCGCAGACAAACTATCAGCAGAATTTTCCCTGGCCGGTAACAGGAGTAAGTCCACGCTGCAAAATCTGCATCTTGTGTCAAATTTACTCCAAACTCTTTCCTACCATGCTCCCAAACTCCTGGTCAGTGGCACTAGCAGGGACAGTACTGGACCCCACTGTGCCAATGGGCACCATTGCCACTCCAGCAGCGATGCTGTTCATCTGCCCTCTGCAGAATCAACCCATCCACAGTCCCCTGCCTGGGAGCATGACAAGAAATGCCTGATTTTGAAGGGTCTACAGGGCAACAGAGCTAAACCATAGCTACAACTAGAGGCATGTAACTCATACAGTATTAAATAAAAGCTTAAAGGACCCCATTATTTATAAATTTGGCATCCTGACATCACCAAATGAAAACAAAGATTGAAAAATAATAACATATAGAAAGATTTTTCAGGTACAACAGATCCCACAGTTTTCTAGTGAGCAGTTCACATGACAGTCTAGGAGTTACTGGGTGTGCATATTTAGGTGTAGGATAGATTTTATTAGAAAGCAGGTTTCTCTGTTTCAAAATCTGTTCCAGTCTCCAGCTAGGGGTACAAGAACATTGTTTCTCCCAAGTAAAGAGACCAGCATCTTGTAATTGTTCAGATAGAAGAAGAATGTAGTTCAGAGATTTTTTTTTAAATTACTCTATATTTAAAGAAAATATGTGGGTTTTTTCCCCAACATTTGTGTGCAGAACCAGGATCAACAAGCACCTTGTTTCTCCTTGTTTGGAGCTAACATCAAAAAATGGCCTGACAATTTTTCTAAGAGCCAAAAAAGTCAGCTAGTAATCATGTGGAGTTGTGTGGCCAAAGGTACATAAACTGGCTTCACATGGGACCAGCAGTAGATCAGATTACATTGGGTGGAATGAAATAAAAAATCCCAGAAGTCTAGTTTCTTTGGAAATGTACCAAGACTGTCTCACCATACCAACCTGGCACATCATACGTAAAAGAGTGACTATTTCCTAGTACAGTATATGGGGTGTTTTATAGAAGTCAAAAAATCAGAATGGCCTTAGTTTGACATCATAAACACAATATACTGTAATGTCATTGAGAGACTACTTGTTACCTACTTGTCCCAAAATTATTGCTGAAATCGAGCACACAGATCTACCTACAGTTCCCTCTGAGCACAGACATGCCTGAAAAATCCCTTTGACATACAATTTGGAAATAGGTACAATAACTATGTAACAGTAGAAATCACTTCTGTTTAATTCACTGATATTATTTACATGAGCCCAGAGAGTTTATGGCACTGGGAAGCGACACTAAGGGAATGACACCTTCTTGTGCAGCAAATCTTCTGCCTATCTGCAATTACAGCTACCCTCCCATTTGCTCACAGAGCAAGGTTATATTTGGAGCTACAGGTTCTTTCTCCCGGGTCATTCCCCACATGGGGCAGTGTAGAGTGGATAGAACCCCTCAGCCACTGGAGTAGGGCAAACAGATCTGCAGTGAGGCACCTCTTCAGCTTGAGCTGGCATACCTGCTGCCATCCAAGATGTTATTTTCCACCCCAAATTCAAGACTAGGCCCGCAAGGGCAAGTTTGTATGTAAATGAGTTGCAGATTATTAACAGGTGTCTATGCAGCTGATAAGGTTTACCTTTTGGTAATAATAAAGAGATTCAATCTGCTGTGCTTTGGGTGCAGATGTAGATTTGACAACAGGGAGAGAGCTGTCATTGAAGGCCATGAGCCCAGAGACAAAAACTGCAATTGTTAAAGTTACTACATCCTTAATCTATTCATATATTTAGCAAGATTAGATTATCTCTTTTAACAGGCTGCACTGTGTACTGGAGTCAGTGCATCATTCTTGTTGAATTAGATATATTGTCTCCAATGTAACTTACAGATCACCTATGGCCTGGAGGCAGGGATCATTTAGCTTTCAAGAATAAGAAACAATGATAATTAAAAGATGTTACTGAAAAAAATCCAATATAATTTTATGCAGAACAAGGTTTCTTTAAATGCAAATCTGTATTTGTTTAGATTATTTTCTCATAGATTAGTTTATGAATTTGAAAAGAAAAACACTATGGCTTCACCTCTCATGTGAGATGCCAAGCCTGGTAGAGCTATAAAATCTGAAATGAAACAACCGCAGTTAGATCTGATGACACTTGCTGTAACTGCAGACACTAATCCCCAGGTGTCCATAGGAATGCAAAAAGGTAACAAAAAGAAGTGATAAAGCACTAGAAAATGAATATGACCAACTGACTTCCTGAACAGCACCGGACATAAACCTAGCAGCTCCTGCAGACCTGGCTTTCAAGATAACTTTCAAAACTGGCATCCAAGCGAGGGCACATCAGTTGTGCTTGTAGCAGAGCCGCTCCCACAGTTAATGGTTAATAGATGTGTGTAAGGAAGGTAGCCTTCTCCACAAAAGTGATCCATGCAACGAAGAGTCTAAATTGTACTTATGACACATGCTCCTAAAGTCCAAAGGTATTTCCGAAAATGGGAGTCAGACACCAAGATTTACATGCTCTTCTTTTTGCCATGTATGGTTATTAACTTGTAGAAATTAACTTGGCCACACTCTCGTTGGTGCCGACTCTCCCCAGCAAGCATTAGTGGGTCTCACAGTTTGCTCTCCTCGCTGCATTCCTCAGCTGTACCAGATGTCAGTTCCTTCCTTTCAGAAAGGCTGAAAACTCATAGTGAGAAAGTCCATAGCCTCTCCACGTCTCTCTTGGGTTTTTTTTCTCCTCTTGCCATGAAAGGACAGAGCACCGCGGAGCATAACCTAGTACAAGGTAATTCAAGTTATCCACTTGCCATTAGGTATCACTGTACAGCACTGAATTATTTATTCCAGCTTCCTAGGCAGGTGTGTGGCAAATTTCCATACAGCTTTAATGGAAATCAGATTGCAACTTCAAACCCAAATTCTTCATCTGCACCACAGCATGACTGTGAAGTGTTGCTGAGCAAGGGCGGAGTGAACAGCTATGTAGGAACAGACCGCAGCCACAGCTGGGAGAAGTATGTGGGTCTCACTTAATAAAACTTGATAGAAAATATTTGTAGCTATTAAAAAATATCGACAAAGGCACGATACGCTTCATGTAACCAACGTGATTGTCTCACTAGGACAGGCACGTACTGTATTTCAAAGTTTGATTATCGGGGGGATGCCAATTGTAGAGCGCAGAGGAGCACACACGCACACACCTGCTGGCAGCAGAGAGTGGTACAGCACAGCAAGGACACTTCTTGTATGCACACTTTTATGCACACTTGCTTTAGTCCCGTTTCCAGGAGCAAATTCACAGTTTTCAGAGTAGCACATGCCTTGGATGAAGAGGTGGATCTCACATACATATAAAGGGCAAACAAAAGAGACTGGATGAGCTGGGAAAAAGGAGGTGGGACCTTCAACTCTAGTGTGATCTCATTGGAGGTACCAGAGGCTCTGTTCATTTGATTGATGGTCTGCATGCACCTGAGCAGGTAACCCTGTGTCTCCTCTGCAGTCAGCAGAGCTCAGGACACAAACATCTCATCCAAAAGTAGATGCCTTCATCTGGTCCCCTGACCATCACACACTTCACAGAGAGGCACCCAGAAGACCAGATCTAACATAGACAGCAGAAGACAGTTGAGATGAACCACTCTGGGTGCAAGTGATAAACAAGAGCCCTTCACAGGTGGTAGCCTCTAGATGAAAGTCAGCTGTGTGGCCTCATCAAAGGGCTTGCCCAGGCCAGCAACCAGCAACCTGGGTGGCATGGCAGTCAGGATCTTGGTGGTACCAGTATTGCTGGATCTGCTCTGGTAGTAGGTGGTGGGATGCTCCTTGGGTGGTGGCTCCCAGCAGCACTTCCTCTGCCAAGTCGATTGCTAAACATTTATCCTACCTGGCCTGCAATTAGGACAGTTTCATGAGGAACTCTGCACTCTCTGTGGAGCACAGTACACACCTAAAGACACCCCACCCCCATTTCACAGGGAAACAACAGAATCAGAATGCCTTTATTTATTCCCTGCCAATGTCAAACACAACTCACAGTCAGATGTTAAAATAAAATGGCCTGATTTTTGCTGTCACTCCTACGTTGTGCTGATCTGGTGAAAAATAAAAACCCACTAAAAATTTACAAAAAACTGCATAGCTCTTGAACAACAAACCAGATCAGCATGGAAGAACAAAAAGTTGGTACAAACCGACAGTGTCTGAATTTGCTTCTTTTAATAGATAAATGTCTGTGATTATCACAAAAGGGGTAGAAGCCAGCAGTTTCACTGTAGAGTCCTCGACTGAAGGGTCCTCACACTCTCCCTAGGCTTGCATAAATTGAATGACTGCACGGCTGGCATAGCTGCTTGCCTTGCCAGCAGGGCATCAAGGGGATGGCTGAGAAATTACAGTCTCAGTTATGGATGGAGAGAGGGAGAGAGCTGTGCCTGGACACTAGCCATGTTTGCAATGCTGTAGCTTGAAAGCGTGCTAATGGCAGGCATGCTGTTATCACACTGAAGCAGACAGAAGCATTGAGTACACCTGAAATTTCAGATTTTTAATTTAAAACACCTCTAAGGTGGCTTCCCTGGGTCCAGTTGCCCAAGGTACCATGCAGCCTCAGGTGAAGTATGGACTTGGGAACAACCTGTGGCTTAATTATTCACTTGAATGAGTAAGAAAACAAAATGGAAATGGAAAGAATAATGTAAAGGAGTTCCATTTTGGTTATTGTTTTGAGGCACAACATGAAGTTCAATACTGCTGCTGTTTTATTTGGGATCCATCTCCAAATGAGGTGTTTCAAACCATAATAACTACCCTTGTGAATTAACTCAGTGAGTTGCAAATTGAAAAATGCATGCAGAAGTGGAGTTCTGCAATGCTTTTAAAGGTTATTCTGGAAGTGACACATACACACAAACAGAAATGGCAGTCACTGAACAACAACAAGATGGTGCTGGGGGATGTGATGAGTATGGGAGCCTCGGTGAAGGGTTTGGGCTCTCGTTTTGAAAACCTAACTGGTGAGGACACACTCAGTTCTCCAGAAGACAGGGTCATCTGTAAATGAACACCCGAGAAATGTTTCCTATTCCACCATTTCCCATTGCCTCTACTCACATCTCTACTCTCTCTTCCCAGCTTACCAACAAAGAACAACAGCTTACAGAAGACTGGTTATCACCAGCTTCAGTCTGCTCACATTCATATTTATATACCTGGTCTGAGCTTCCTCCATGCAGCACTCTTCCCACTTTCGCCTCTGCCTTCAATGTCTCCTTCACATGTGGGTATTTCTTGAAGTTAGCTGGTTTTTAATTCCTCCTTTCCTCTCCACACAAAGGCATTCCAAAATGATCCCCCTTTTGCTTATCCTGTTAATGATTACTTTCCTGCTCATGTTTTTAAAGCACAGCCTGTTTCAGAGCTGGCCCCATCTCCACTGCCCTTTGACATACCAGGCTGGACAAAGTACCAGCACTCACTTTCCCCAGTCCTCCCTGTAACCTCAGTGTGCTCCTGCCAAAAGCACAACACTCACAAAAATCCAAATCAAGAAACATGGACCTAAAGCAAGGGGTTTTTTTCCATGGAGAAAAGACCAATATTCTGAAATAGCCATTAATCTTGTTATACTCCCTTTAGAGAGCTCAGACTTCACTTAATGTCTGTGGCAAATCTGTCTTGTCAAAGCAATCTGTGATGGGCACTCAGCTGATGAACAGCTGTAGAAAGTCTTGGCCTGGAGATGGCAAAGCTTTTCATGACCAATGTGAACAAAATCACTCTTGCTAAAAATACTAGAAGTTCAAAGTAAAGGACATACAATTTTTATATAAATATAATTTTTCCCCCCATTCACAATTTTGATGAATCAGAAAATATTCCTGTTTATATTACCCTTCAGAGATAAGCAGGATTCAGAGCTGAAAAGACCACAAGAAAGCAGAAGACCAAGGTGTCCAGATGAGGTACCTACTTGCCAGAAGTGTCACCTCCTGCAGGACAGGAGCAAACATCTCCTTTGCCCAGCAGCCCTCAAGGCTGTGTGCCATCAGCACAGTCCATCTGTTCACAAACCACCCTATTTTTGTAAATGGCTGCACCTGAGCCTGCTTTTATCACTTGGAGAAACCCATCCTTTTATCCCACCAGTTGTTCAACACAAAAGTGAGCTCTCTGGTTCTGCAAGCTCCAGTTCCCTCCTGGCTTTCTCACCCTCTCTTCTTCTCATGCCTTTACCCCAGACCCCATGTGCCACAGCATCTCATTCCTCAGTGTGCACACACACCTTTTCCAGCACAAACCCAGCTGCTGCTGCCCTAACTTCCACTGTGCCCTGCCCTCACCACCTGCAGGGAAGTGCTGCATAGAGCTGGATTTTCAAAGGACATGGAAAATGGTGCTGAGGAACAGCATTACCTAGCACCACCTTCCAGCACTCATAATTAAAACTAATGCAGGAATTGGTGAGGTCTAAAAGATAGATAGATAGATAGATAGATATAAAATATTTCTTCTACCAGGGTCTCTTTGAAGGTGGGTCTGGGATTTTTTTTTGCCCTGTGAAGCAATAGAGATGGCAAAAAGTATGAGTGGTCATCTCAGGGCACAGCACAGAAGAGGCAGTTTTGATCTTGAGGTGAGAAGGCTTCATTCAAAGGGACAAATAAAGCAATGAATTAAGGTATCCTGGTGGCAAAAGGGCTATTACATGTGAAATAAACAACTTTAATGAGGTTGCAACCTTGGATTTATAGTCTCATCTCCATGTGCAGGACTTTAGGTGCATAACTCCATTAGCACTAACGGGACGTGTACAATTAAAGCCCCACACATCAAGATGAGACTACTGCTACTAGAATCAGCCACAAACAAGCTTCAGTGAGGTTCTCCTATTTAGCTCATCAGAGCAATCCAAAAGAGAAGCTCATTTGTAGCTGAGCTGATCACTTTGCAAGGTGGTCAAGTATGAGCACTTGCTGTGAATTCTCTGTATGGTGGATATGAGCGAGTGGATAGTCTGTAATTTTAGAGTCAGATGTTACTCCTGCCCCTGGACATTTTATGGGACATCAGATCCCCTCTGCTGGAAAGAGGCTTCTGCTCTCCAGGAAGGGTCAGTAAAACTATTGGCTTAAGTCACCAACACCTCTTGCTTTCAAACTGGGGAGGTGTTGGCACAGAATTCCCAACATGGATGTACCAAAACTTCTCACCTCGCACTCGACTCCTGGGCATGTGGAGTGGAATGAAGCACAGGCTGAGCAGAGTGGCTCAGCTCACAGACACAGCATGGTGCTTGAGAGCTCCCAGCCTGAAGGTTGTTGTACTATGTAGGGCACAGCAGAGCCAAAGTATTCCAGCTAGGTGGGTATCACTGCTGTCAGTTATCTCAGGCAATGATTTATCCCACTGAACTCCTTGCTCCCAAAGCCAGCTCTGGGCTGGCCCATGCACTGGGACAGCAGGTATTCAGCTCGGGAGCGGGGGAGGGGGAAGTCTCTGGGAAGTTAAAATCAACACAAAACAGCACCAAAGATACTCTAGACCTTCGTGGGGACAAAAAAATTTCCTAGCGCATACACAATAAAGGACAAAATACTCAATATTTTAAATTTCACCTGTTCGCAGGAACAGAGCACATATTACTACACCCAAGTGACAATATGCCAGCTGGGACCCCAGGATGCTGCTTGTTTACCTGCTATTTAATAGTGCCACCAGGCAGCAATCACCAGTTGAAAAGGGCAGCAGCTTATATTATCAGGTTTTTTTAGAAAGCAATGCAGACAATACACTTGCAATTGGTTTCTTGCCAGAGTGGTAAAAGCTATTCAAATCTGAATAATGCCACGGCATATCTGAGGGTAATGGAATAAGGCAGAGGCTGCAAGCAGAGCTACAATGATAAAACATTAAATACCAATATGACTTTAGATATTATATTATGCTCTCCCGAGAGTTGTAATTCTTCTGATATATGAAGCATTCAGAAAAATGGAATTGAACCCTTTATCACACAATTTTTTTTCTACAATATTAAAAATGTAATTTTACCAGAAGCTATAGGGATTCTTATGTTCTTAATACACTTACAGATTTTTACAAGCTAACATCAAAACTGACTGAAATTGCCATACACATTCTCGTTCACACTTAACTCTGGCCTGAAAGCTATTCACTTTAGTTTTGCCCTGTAATGTCTATATTCTTGTATTCTTAAAACAGATTTCAACAGTACGAAATTTTGACATCACTCCTGAAAAGTCCATGTTCACACAGAATCCAAAAGTTTTACCATGAGCTTTAGTGGCAGCAGGCTGAAGCCTAGAAGTCTTAAATCCGATAGACATTAAAGAACAAGAAAATTTCCTGCTTAATCTAATTTAGTTAGCACAAGAACATTCTCTACAAGGCCAAGGATATTAATGGCAGCACAAGTAGCCGCATTTATGCAGAGGCTACTTAACATTTTCCATTGTAACACTCTGCTTCAGGATAACTTTGAACAATTCAGGCTAAATATTCCTGACGTTAGCTGTCTGACTAATAGGATCTTTTTTTGGAAGCTTTTACTCAAGGGATTCAGCTATTTCCAAGACTGAGGTTACCAAAAAAAAAAAAAAAGTAGGAAAACTAGAGTTTCATATGAAAAACTCTGGCGCTTCCATAAGGGAAAACAAGAGTTTTGATCATCACCCTGCTGAAAATTCAAAGAATGACCAAGGATAAAGGCTGACAAAGAACACAGAATATAGCTAGAAATAAGTAATATAAGTTAATTACAGAATTAAGAGACATAAGATATCAAAAGAAGAGGTGAGGCAGAACAACTTTGTCTGGCTGGTAGCATTACAAGACTGGAAGGGTTCATCACATCTATGATTTTGGCCACAATACTGCTTTGCTGTTCAGCAAGTAGCAAAGCAGCCCATTAACACCTCTCTGCTGTCAGGTACATACAGCATGTAATTGCATTGTGCTGCTGCTTTCCATTCTCTTGGCTCTCAGAGAAGGTAACTGTTTCCAATACAGCCTCAAAATACAGTTGGCATGGCAGTCTATCTGCACAAACTCATACAGTAAAATCACTAAACTGTGGAAATCTGAACCATCAAGAGACAGGAAAGACTTGAATTGTCAGTGCAATCTTCATCCTGTTAGTACAGAACCTTTTAATGGCCTAATCATGTACTATTTTCTCCATAAGATGTAATAATCAGGCAATTATACTTACATTCTCCAAATGATATCAAGGACCTGCTGAGCATGGGCTGGATTGAGCACATGAAGCACTTTAAATGCATGTGACAGACCACAGCATCTCTCTTAAGGAGCTTACGCTCAGAAAATACAAAAGAGAGAATTGCTGCTTATTGCAGTGGCGAAGTGAAGTGCTGGGATTCAAGGATCTGCTCAGGGCAGTTATCTGGATCTATCATGTCCAGGTTTTGATAGGGTTCCTGCTAAGGTCACATGTGCATTGCCCTGCAGTTGTGAATGAAGGAGCAGCTCATATGTTTCAAATCAAAAAGAGCTGCTCTTTCCATAAAGAAATTATTCACTTGTGTCTGTCAACAGCACCGCTTGCACTCCAGAAACAGGAGTGGCAAGTTCACAGCTTTTGCCTGGGTGGCAGGTAGAGGTGGGGGGTGGCAAGGAGAGCTTGTGGCTAGTGGGCCACAATGCAGGGATGAACTTCTCTTCAGACACAGCTCTCTCCTCCTCCGAGATTGCTCAGCTCATGGCCCAGGTCCCCTTTCACCTCCTTCAGTGAAGAAAGCCCTCTTACATTTTGCAGGAGAAAAGCAAAGCTTTGGTTGTCCCAAGAGAGGAAGCAGAAGCTGCCTATGAAAGAGATGAGAAATTTCAGATAGATGCCTGATTTGTACCACTTATTTAAGACAGCTGAAAATTACCATAAATATACAAAGGCAGTCTTTTCTAATAATGCTGTGACCTAATGACAATTCTTATGACTTAAGAAACATTATTACCAGCAAGTGGTATAGGATTTGACTTTTCTGCCAGCATGTGTAATTTGTAGACAAACACAAGCCAGTCACTTTATGACCACATAACTGATTGGGTGCTTGATTCAGAAGCATCTCTTCTCATAAATTACCTGATTTCCATTCAACAGATATATAAAATTAAAATGTCTTGGCACTATCCCCAAGTAGAATTTTTTCCTTGGAGAGTGGGAATTAATTTATTAATTAATACACTTGTAGAGTGCGTATTAAAAAAAATGAATTGTAAATAAATAATAATAATTAATTAAATAACTTGACTGATGTCTTACAAAAAAATCCATCATTTCCAAGTAGCTTGTTTTGACTCTATGTCAGCCCATCCAGGATGGATGCAGGTGGTGCACGTGAACTCAGATCTGCAGAGCTTCCTCTTCACACACCCCTGCCCTGAACTAGCTGGTGGTATCAGCGTAAATGAAGGGTAATGTTGAGCTTTTCTAAAGAGGCAGAGCTTACATAGTTATGCAGTCTCTTAACTCCTATCTGGTAACTTCTAAACTCCTTGGGCAAGTGCAGTGAGAAGACATCAGTGGGCTGAGCCACTGAGGTCCCAGAGCTGCACATCACGGGGCACAGCAGGGCTGGGAGCAAGCAGTGACTGGAGCCAGGACCAGGCCATTGAGGAGCAGCCTAGACCAGCACCCACTCCAAAGAGGGAGAGGGAGAACCTTCTAGAGGGAGAACTGAAGATCTAATGTGGCAGTTGGGTGTAGACATCATTGTGGTTGAACTAAAAAGCCCAAAAACCCACAAGAAACCAAGCCCATGAATGCTTGTGCTCACTAAAACATAACTGTAGAAAGCACTCTTCTATAAATTGAAAGGGGGTTTTTTTCCCCCCCCTAATTGTACTGGAAACCCAGATATCTTAGAACATGACTTCAGGAGTCACATTAAAAATTATCAAATCGAATATGACCTTGTAGTCCATATAAACAAGTTGTTAACATTGCTGAAGTTTGTAATTGCTCATCGTTTTGGAAACTATTTTTTTCATAGCTAGTAACAACAGATCTGCTTGACTTCTGTATTAAATATTACAGCAATTAATACGATTGGGCTGTTTTGGTTTTTGTGGTTTTTGTTTGGTTGGGATTTGTTTTTCTCTAAAAAATAAATAACTATCTTGGAAGTCACACATTGGTCCAAAGCAGAAACTGCTCAAGCATTACAATCTACTGCAAGACAGACTAGCCTTGATCTGATTACTTCTTCTTCTAAAATATGTAAATTGGTCATTATTAGCTAGACTTCCCTCTCAAGCATGTTTATTACCACATCTTGAAAAAGGCAAGTCTATTCAAGTCTATTGCAACTGGTGAATTCCAGTTATATATCTTTTCCTGCCCTAGATTCAATCTGCAGGCTAGTAATTAAATTTACTAAAGAAGTGAATTGACAGATTTGGGAACAAAAAAAAATTAATCAGTTCTGTGACAGAGAAAATCTACTTTAATTCCTTTGATTTGTTTTTAAACATTACGATACCCAAGCAAGCAAACACTGCACATGGGATGAGACCCCTGAATAGTTCCATCATCTTTGCACTTTCTAACCAATGGGATGTGGTTCTTCATCACTTTTACTGAGATATGAGAGATCACAAACTGAACAATGAAAACAGGACACATTTTTTTCACATAAAACTACATTTGTATTGGTCAAATCCAGTGGAAAAAAAAAAATAGAGAGACTGACATATTGTATGATATTTAAGGAACACCCTCCTCAGTAATAGTGAGAGATTTAGTAATTTGATCATTCAAACCAGAATAGAAATCCTTGTTGCACACATTCTTTTCATCTTGCAAAGTTTGGAAGTCTTCAACTGTGTTTCTGATGGCTAAATACATTACTACCCTGCCTTGTTTATTTTACTGACACCCTAATGCCTTTTAATATCATTGTAAAATGGATCTGGCCATTTTTCCTGACATATAAATGTTTGCTTTAATTGAAATAAGACATTAACTTTTCTCTCATTAAGAAGCCTTTTGCCAAAACTGTTGTTTTTAAAGACATCCTCCCCAGCTCTGCGAAGTTCACTACCGCTTGGCATATGATGAGTTGTGTCAACAGCAATCTGTTCTCTCAATTAAAAGATCAAAAATAAAATATCGGTCCAACTTTGTATAAACCTCCTTCCAGTTGTAAAGTTGACATGAAAAGCTTCTGAATGAACGTGACTGGACTAGTCCCAAGGAGCAGCACCACCATCTCCTGAGCAGTGCTGAGGCATTCAGGCCTCTGCAGCTGAAGGTGAGGGACATGAGAACGTTGAATTTGGGACCGTACCTGACATCCGAGCACCTGAAATTTCACCATGAATGCATTGTTCAGATCACAAAATTTCAAGCATCCTTCCAACTGCAGACAAAGCTTTCCAGAATAATTGAGGGAAAAGTGAAGAACATAATGACAGAAGGCACTGGATTTAGAGCAGCATGCTCATTTTGCTTAAAAATCAACAAGCTGTGGGCAAAACCTGAAGAAAATTAAAAGGAAGCATAAAATCCAGGGGAAGAAAGTGCACAGGCATGGAAAATCATGAGGGACATATCTCTCACCCCAGGGCTGTCAAACCAGATGAGAAGCAGTTCTATGGAGAGCAATTCAATTCCTCTTACTGCACATATTTTGGCTGGTGATATTATTTGCATCACCAGCTCCTAACGACATCTTAACAGAGCACTCAGAGTCCTCTGACTGTCAAGCGAGAACTATTAAATAGTGCTTGCTTCTTAAAGATGCCTCAGATTGTCACCAGTGATTTGTCATATCAGAGATTTGTCAGAAGACAAAAAATTGGGCAATATAGATCAACAAGATAAATGAATGTGCTCAAAAATTTACAAAGCATATAGGGCACAAACACAAAGATGTCAGATGTTCTTTACAGGTGTTACCGGTTGCCAATGCCAATCCCACTCAATGTCCTTGTTAGCACAAAAAACATCTGCAACCTCACCCAGACCTTCCCTACTCAACTCTCTGTGCATGTGTTTACATCTGCACAAACACTATCCATCTTTACCTGGCAGTATCTTACAGCTACGCTGGTCAGGGCTGCACACATGTCCAGACTTTGACAGGATGCACAGGAGTAGAAATTAAGTCTCCAAAATGTTTTAAGCATTTTGGGGAACATTGTGTGGAGCTGAGAAGGACACGATAAGCTATGTAGAAGAGGGGGGAGCACTCCAGGTTTCCTCTGCGTGGGCAGTCAGCAGCAGAATACTTTATAGTGTAGGTGGAGTTCAGTCCAACTTTGAGAACACCAAAAGAAGAATGAAAATAGTGCATCATATTGTGATGTCAAGACAAGGTATATTTGGATTATAACCAGGGCTGCCAGTCCAACCAGACATTTCAGACTGTTAAGAAAGGCTGGGATTAACCTATTCCACCTTGCACTGTGACTGAGTACTGAGGGGTGTTGCCAACCATTAAACATCCAATAAGAACAGAGTCCTGGAAAGAGGAAGGAAATCTGAGAGGAGGGTTTTGGAACTTGGACACAATAGGGTGAGGGGAGGGGTAGAATGGACAACTGAAAAACTGAATAGCCAATGGGGAAACACTTGTCAAGTGACAGGAGAACTGACCAATAGGGACACAGGGATTGGGGCAGGATGGGCGGAAGGGGCAGGTGTATTTCCAGAGGACAGAGAAAATGCATTAACTTTAAACTTCAACAAGTCTCTCATGTATGCAGCTTGCAGAATTCAGGGTGCCTTTCAGCACTTTCTCTGGGGTCCATTTCACAGCGTATTCCCACAACACAGCTTGTTTTTAACCTATTTCAGGTATTTATTTTGCTAACACCTCCTTTGCAGACCTCCTACCATATATAATGTTCCTGCTGGTTCCTTCCATATACAGTCACTAGAGATAGTCAGTCCTGTATTCCCAGTTATCCAGAAGATCACTTTTTTTCTCTCTCAAATATCTCTTCTTGGCCGAACTATTTGCTCCTACTTCTGTTTCCTTTGCTTATTTTGGTGCTACAGAAAACTAGAAAAATTAACACCATTTGCATATTTTTTATAGCAAATGAAACTCACTCATGTGGCACTGTACCAGGATACTTAAGTAATCTTTGATTTCAGAGAAGTTCACTGTATAAAAGCAAACACAAAAAAGGTGCCCAAAATTTCCAGAGTAAAAGATCAGCCTGGCAATTTGCCGGATATGTAAGGACTGAGCAAAATTTGCATCCATATCTACATAAATACTGCAAACACTCTAGTTTAGATTGGAAAAGAGTAAGTTCTTAGTCTAAACTGCAGTTTTCACACACTTCTGACTTTCCAAAACATTCACTTTAGAGGCTGGAATATTCCATGCTAGGTCCATATTTAGAGGATGTTATTTTAAAAGACCAAACCACACTCCTTCAGCCATTTTAGGCTCTCAGAACTCAACACACAAAGACAGACATGGAAGAAAGAACCCAAGAAGGAATCAATGACAGTAACACGTGTGAGTTGCCACATACTAAACCTTTAAATTAACTTTATCAATAAAAACATAAGTAGCTCAAGGTCAGGAATAAAGGCTCATCCAGATGGCAAAGCTACTGCAGGTGCTGCCCACTGACACCACACTGCTGCTCTAGGTTGGCTGCTTCTGCCCCTTCTGTCATGAACACTTCAGTAGCCCCACTGGATTGCACAAAATCATTTGGGATGGAAAAGACCTTTAAGATCATAGAATCACAGAACCATAGAATTAACCAGGTTGGAAAAGACCTCTGAGATCATCAAGTCCAACCTTTGACCCAACCACTGTGCTTACTAGACCATGGCACAAAGTGCCACACCCAGTCTCACGGTAAAAACCACCAGGGATGATGAATCCACCACCTCCCTGGGCAGCCTATTCCAATTCCTGATTACTCTCTTCATAAAAAATTTCTTCCTAATCTAGCCTAAACCTCTGCTTGGCAAAGCTTAAGCCCGTGCCCTCTTGTCTTACTGCTGGTCACCTGGGAGCAGAGACCAACCCTCATCTGGCTACAATCTCCTTTCAGGTAGTTGCACAGAGCAGTAAGGTCTCCCTGAGCCTCCTCTTCTCCAGGCTGAACAACTCCAGGTCCCTCAGCTTCAGATCATGAAGTCCAGCTATTAACTGGTTTTCATTCCAGTTTTTGACTTCAGATGCTGATTTCAACCCAGTTGGTGGCAGCAAGAGAAAATGGGAACACAGCTGAGCACAATATGGTGGGGGGGATCAGTCTCCACATCCCACTGGTTTTGTATGGTCTGAATGTGAAGCCTATGAAACATTTGTTATACGGAAGGACCATTACACCAGAGCATCCAAAGAGATGAAAATAAAAATGGAAAACTGCCCCAAATGTCTAGCACATTACAGTTGTAACTTCTCAAACAAAACTGGGAAATCTTAAATTTCTTCTGTAAGTCAGCTATACTGAACATTTGCAAAATTTGTTTTTATTTCCAAGTTAAATAAAACCTGTATTATTTACTATGACTAAACATGAATAACTGCCAAACATT
Organism: Myrmophylax atrothorax; assembly: GCA_026770055.1. Classification (NCBI taxonomy): domain Eukaryota; kingdom Metazoa; phylum Chordata; class Aves; order Passeriformes; family Thamnophilidae; genus Myrmophylax; species Myrmophylax atrothorax. The sequence goes on from JAOXXN010000395.1 coordinate 139,011,365, forward strand.
TATAAAACCTGAGTACCACAGAAAATTCCAGTTCAATAGGGCCAACAAGTACAGAAACACTAAAATATTGTTAAAATTTGCCTTTATTTTTCTTACAAGAGAATTCTACACAAACCAAGGTGACTGTTTTACAAGACTCTCTTCCCAATATAATAAATTTTCAAGATGATCATGAACAGTGTAAAGCTGTAAATAACTTCTCTTGTTGAGGGCTACAGCAAAGTTTCCTCAATTGTTGTAATCCTGGAGAGCTTGAGCCATGAAAAGCTTGCCCAGGTTCTGTGCGTTGAACTCCTTAATATTCTGACAGTAGGTATTAATTTGACCTGTTAAAGGAAAGAAGAGCAAACCCTTATCAGTTTTGAGATTCAGAAAGACACCCTAGAGCATAATTTTTAAAAAGCCAATGTGTGTGAATCATTGAGGATTTGTAGAGTGAAGCAACCAAAACTGTTTAACTACTCTATACAACAGGAATTTTACATTTTCAGGATTCCCAAACAGGTTTGAGAAAAAGAAAAAGCTAACTTAGGGGAAGAGGCAAACTGACATGCTCAAAACCCTCAATTTTCCTACAACATTACATACAATTCCTGAAAACACGTATGACGATAAAAAGAATAAACAATTCTTGCTGCTGCACAGAAAGATCAACCACATTAATTCTTCAATTTAGTTGCTCTAAAAATACTTTAAGACTGAATTTCAATTCTGTTCTTATGCATCCGCTGTCCCTATTAAAATATTGGTAGCAAATATTTTTCAGCAGCAGATTGAAAATTGTTGTACTCTTGTCTGACATTCTGCTAGCTTTTTTTTCCACCTAACATTTATTCACTACTTTATTCACTAACTTTATTCACTACTTCAAAAATAAGAGTGTGAAGATTTGTCGGTGCTTTACAAATCAAACATGCCCATCCAAACATTTTTATACTTCCCTTGTTAGCCAGGAATAGCAAAACATGAAGTCAGTTTAATCAAAATGAAGGCTGTTTAAAAGGCAAATAAACTCTCAGTGTAATGCTCTATTTGAAAAGTTTTTAAATGCTTCATAGACAAAAGAGTTAACTTTAATTCTTTATCCACAAACTTTACTTCGTCTAAGTTGAAGTGGATGCTTTCAATTCTTCCCCTGACTATAGTAAAAAGAACAAAGAAAGTGCTCTAGCTGAAAACGGTTTTTTCCTTCAAGTGTAATAGTTTTCAATTCCTCCTCTTGTGAGAGATGATTCATCCTAAGCTATCACTTTCATAAAACACACATGCACGCACATTCACACTTCCATTGCATTTATAAGCTATGCTAGAGCTGAATGTTTAAATACTTTAATGCTGTAGGATTCAGTAACTGGTAAAAACTATCAAAACAATAGCTTTTTTTTTAAAGACTCTGCAAGGAATAATAAATCAAGAACATTATTTCTTCTAAAAGCAGCCTTTATTAACAGTGGGAAACTATTAAATATTAAAATAATAATCTTTTTGTCACTTCAGAATTTAAGACAGGTAACTCTAATTAATTTTTTTTTTTACATCAAAGTACTCTTTGCTGTACAGTGGATTACTAAGATTTTGGTTTAATTTTCTCTCAGTACAAAACAAGGTGATAGCTATCTGATCCAAAAAGCCAGGTTACTTAAACAATTTGCTTTCTCATGACATTTTCCAAATTAATTTTATTTAGTAGAGCATCTATGTTGTCTGCTGTCTGTTGACACTGTGAAGTCTCAGCTATTTTCACCCTTCTAGGAGGCACAGGACAGGCACTGACTGCGGCTATGCCCCCGAGCACACCAGCAAACAGGAAATTAGGGGGTGGTACCTACACCTATCTATGCTTTGTTCCCATTTATATTTTCATTCTCTTGGGGTGCAAAGAAGATGGGGATAGTTTCCTTAAATCTCTGCCTTATAAATCAACCAAGTCATCCCCACTCTATTTGAAATTAAAAGCAAAACCTTCTCAGCTGCTGCAACAGCCAGTTCAAACCTAGAAATATTATCAATAATTTAGGGCTGCAGTCAGTGCTCTAAATCAGAAGTTCCAGCCCCAATCGCTTATTGCTTCCTCTTGTCTGTAAAGCTCCTGAAGCTCTGGAGCTGAGGGAGGGGCTGGGGCAGGAATGCAGGTAGCAGCTACACCTGCAGAAAGCCTGTCCTGTGGGCATTTCTTCACCTGTCCTTTAATATCACAAATTTAACCTATCAAGGACAGTATTTGGAATGCTACCAATGCCAAAATATCACACCATAGTGGCAACGGTAAGATGCTTTCAAAAGATACAACTGCACTTTTCTCAAGCTAAAATTCATATATGAAAAGTTGAGTTGAAAATGCTGCTAAACATTACCTGCAATAAGGAGTGACTCCATTCTTGGAGGGGGCTGTGGTGGTTTAAAAAGTTTATTGATGTCCTCCTCGGGAAGAGGGGGTTCTCCTCGACTTTGACGCTGTATATTTTCTTGCTGACGTCTCTGCTGGTACTGAAAATGAAGCAACAGATTCAGAATGTGGCAGGACTTCCAAAGCTGCAAAAAGTTTTTCTTTTCAGCTGCTTTTTACTAACCAGCAAGTATGTTTTAAAAATTATTCAATGCAATTCAAGTTATTTCAAACAATCCTAATGCAATTCACAGTTTACTTCAATTCGCTGGCAACGAGCTATCCCCACCACGAACTGGCACCTTAAATAAGTGAGACACTGCAGCATGTGGTATTGAGGTGGGGTGGTTAGTTTCTGACATTTTTCAGAGAGAAATGCTTCATCTGAAGGAAAGAATACAGAATGGTAGATAAAGGCCTCCACTGAGAAAAGCAAGGTTGGGATATGTACGTATGAGAAGCCATTACCTCAGATAGTTATATAAACAAAGAATTCTCCATTTTAAGCAAGTTAAAGGTCAAAACAATATTAATGTGAAAGGGGAAGCAAACTTGATTGAATAAGGTATTTTAAGCCAAAAATTATTAACTCTAAACTAAGAACAATGTGGTGGTGGCTGAAACTAAGCACAATAGCTCATTTCTCCATTCCAGTTTAGCTATTCTGCCATTTTGATGCCATTTCTGTGTGGGTTACCAGAGGATATACTAGAGTAGCAGCTGGTAGAAATTATTCTGCTATATATATATACATATATAAAAATAAATATTTGTTTTCAGTGCTTCTCTTTCCCATACAGATTACGCCAACATTATAAAAACTGAAGCACACTGTTTCTGCAGCTATCAGATAAACATTTGTTCTTGCAGAAGTACATGAACTTGCAAACATGTATGTGAGATTTCATACTGTATGTCACAGCCAGGAACTAGTTATAAGGTTTGTCTTCAAAGCCCTCCTATTCAACACACACACACACACACACACACAAATCTTGAAAATAAGGAGGCGAAGAGTACAGGGTGTTTTCTCTCACTTACTTAAATGTATCTGTAATTCTGTCAGTTTGAAAACAGTTCCTACTTGGTGGCATAATCAAATGAAGTAATTTTTTTCCAGTAGTAGTGACAAATACATGTTTTCAGACAACGTTAAAAATAAAATCTTAAATGCCCATATTTGTATGTGAATTGCATGTAGATTCTTCTTTCTTTGCATTACCCCATTCACTTCTCAGCAGTCTGCCTATTATTCTTTATTGAAACGGCTTGCTCTTAATCACAATTGCTCCATTTTAGAAATGAAGTTACGACCACTAACTATGCCACAATGAGCCACTACTAAAGCAGCTATAGTTAGTAAAGAAATATAGTGAGACACCATGGAACCTACTTTGCTCTGCTTTTCAAAATAAATAGATCCCCTTTTTGTTAACAAAAACCTTTGAAGTAGATGCCATCTTTCTATTCAAATTAGGCAGCAAAAGAAAACAAATTTTCTGAAGATAACATGCATGAAGCTTCTCTATTCTCAGCAATTACAAAGCCAGGGAAGACCACTGATCATGTGCTGCTTCCCTAAGGCATTCCCTGTCCAAGCTACACTTTACCTAAGTGAAAAAAGGCAATTTTGATTTTAAAATAGGAAGAGATGAAGCATTTCACGTGAACCACAGGCACTCTGTTTAATAATCACTTACTTTGTGTAGCAATACCTGCAATATTTTATCTTAGAAGTGGTCTGGCCAATTTTCAGTTGGCCAGTATTGAATTTTGTCATATCTCTGTCTGTTAGATTAAAGAGTTCAAATTTATTCTTCATGCAGGTATTTCTTGAGTAAGCAAGTAATTTTTTAACTTATCACCTGATGTGAATTGTATTCACCAAGATCTGCTCTCAGGGCTTTTAAATAATTCTCATAGTGCTTTTTTCCAATTTACCACCCTTCTATAGTTTGACAGAGCATTGCTCTACCAAAGGCAGAAAGACCAAAGAAAGTAATAATGCCTTCAAATCACAGAATAGCTGAGGTTGGAAAAGACCTTGGGAGGTCACCTTGTCCAACCCTGCTAGTCAAGCAAGGCCACCTACTCAAGATTCTCTGATCAGAATGCTTTAGATTTTAAAGAGGCCCTTTAGCACCAGGAATTAAAAGCCAGCATCACCCATTCAGTATCACTATCTACTGATACAAAACGTAACTAAAATGTTCTTGCCACTCAGAGAACAGTCCGCTGTCTTCATAGTCCGCTGGACTGTTTCCTCATTTCTAGATGCATGACTGCATATGATGGTACTAAAACACAGCTTGTTTTGGAGCAAAGCTTGTACTTTCATGTCTTTCATTTACTGAATGTCTGAACCCTATGGCCATGGTGTATTTATAAATTATTTTGGTTTATCATAAATCACTAATACGCATGTAAAATAGCAAAGAAAGCCAAATCCATGCTACATGTCACTAGAAGTGAATTCATTTGGTAATTCCTCCCTGACTAGCACATTCTGTAACTCGTATTGCGTTTGTGTGCCAAGGTTTGGTAGCGGGGGGCAGGGGCTACAGGCATGGATTCTGTGAAAGGCTGCCAGAAGCTTCCACTCACTCTGAGATGGACCTGCCACAGGCCAAGGCTGAGCCCAACAGCAACAGTGACAGCACCTCTGGCATAAAACATTTAAGAAGTCTGGGGGGAAAGTCCTGCATAATGGCAGCTGAGAGAGGAATGAGAGTATGACAGAGAATTGCCCTACAGACACCAAGGTCAGTGAGGAAGGAGGGGGAGGCGGTGCTACAGGGACCAGAGTAGATTCCCCTGCAGCCCGTGGAGAAGACCAAGAGGAAGCAGCTGTGCCCCTGCAGCCCACGGAGCAGG
>JAOXXN010000395.1:139024722-139058752 GCA_026770055.1 Myrmophylax atrothorax
TAGAGAGAGTGGAAAATTTCCACTAGAAATATGGATCCATTAACTTCAGTCTTACGTGGGGAAAGGGTGGGGGCAGCAGGCAGCAGAAAAAAACGAAAAAGGAAAGAGGCCAGTAGGATCAGAACCTTGGCAGACAACACCTTGATGTAAAAGGAAAGTGTTGTACTACAAAAACCTATTAAAGAATACAACCCAGTTTTCACATACAACAAGATACTGCATCATTCATTCTGTGTATCTGGTTATTTGGGTCAGCCCAATCCAGTTAATTGTATTGTGTTGTGTCAGATTTAAGCACCACCAGATTTTTTATAATACTGCTAGAAGTCATGCCCACTCTGCTATCAAAAGTGTATTTTCAGGGCAAACCACTATGAGAACAAAAAGTTATTCTTAGAGTTATGAGAAAATAATTTGGGAAACTCTTAATTTCTGACTTGGTGAATGCTGGCTGTCACGACAATCAGTTTGAGCATTTCGGTCAGTTTCTCAGAGCCTTTATTATTTTATTTTCAAATTCACCCTGCTTTCAAAGGAAAACAACTGCAATTTCTTTTTTATTAAAATAACTTGTAATTTCTTAAAGAATATTTAACAGAACCAATTTTTATATACAGATCTACTTGCCTGAATTTTCTGAGTGCCCATGTTTTCTTGAAGAAATACACACTGCAAGCAGTGCAGGTATATGCACATTGCAGGCTGAATTTAGTCCCTGAATCTAATGCTACAGTTTCACCATGCAATTTTCCTTCAGCAAAAGAACATGAATGGTAATGTGCTAACCCCATTAAAAGTCAAGGCAAAGCTTCCATCGACTGTAATGAGACTGGGATTTCACCCAAGGTGTTCAACTGTGGTTTGGGAAAGTGAATAAAAGTACATCCATTACTGTAACAAGTACTTACCTGCTAGCCAGACTGAGCAATTCATGTCTATCGGCTACTGCAGATTTCTTTTCCAGTTCCCACAACATCACATTGATCAGGTATGAATTCTTAATTACAATGGGCACTTCTTCAAACATGTTTTCGTATGCAATATTTGCTTTTTTCAAGCTGTGAAAAAAAAGATAAAGAATGTTTACTAATACAACCAATACCTCTCTTATCTTCATTGAATTGTTGCTCCAACAACTGGCAATTTTGTAAAAACACTTGATTGTCATAGTTCCACAATCTAACAAGAGGAAGTTTTGGTAAGAGCGCATTGCATGGCAAAACCTCACATTTACAAAAACTACAAAAAGCTGCTCTAGGAAAAACTCTCTGAAGTCAAACAGCTGCCTTGCTTGCTAATACATTACCTACACAAAAAAGCCTCCAGCAAGAAACTCCTGACAGGATTAACTCTTCCCCTTCCAAAATATTTTACTGATTTCCCTGCCATCAGGGTTTCTTGAATAAAAGTGAACAGTTAGTTACCACATGACACTAAAATACCTTTAAAACCATAACTAATACAATGAAAAATTGACCCAATAGCTGAATAATTACAATTTTTACTGACCAAAAAATTAGATTCACAAAATAGCGTATGTTTTGGAATAACTAAATTCTATGGTGAATAATAAAATATAAACTTCCAGTGTGTATTTTTTTACAACATACACATAAAAAGGTATTGCTATTGCTTTATAAGAGACAGTAATACCTTTCATAAAATCTGGAAATAAAAGCATGATCTATAAGCTTCTAAGGAAATACAGCCTTAACTTCTTTGTATCCATATTGGATTTTGGAATTAAAATTTTTGCTTTTTGCCTTCCCCCCATCCCTTCTTTTTAAGACTTTTTTTTTTGACTAATCACATATTTGTTCACTGTGGAAATGTTTAGACACCAAGCAATGAAATGATTATGTTTTTCCTCAACTAAGTAATTTTAACAAGTGCTTGTGCTTTTGCTATTGAACACCAAGCTGTTGGAGGAAAAGGATGCCAGCTAAGGCCTACATCTGTAACACACAGCTAATCTTTTGAAACAGTAATTATCCTGCTCCACTCCAGAAGATTGTGTCCACATGGGGGAGTTAATTTGGAACAAATACACAGCAACAACTATTCCAAAATACCTGCTCTACTTTCCTTCTGGAAAAAAAAAAAGAGTTTAAAGACAGACCAGCTTTCTTTCCACTTCTTTTTGTCTATTTTTGGCTCTGTTCCCAGATACAACTATCTTTTTCATGGTCCTTACAGCACGTCCACTGACCAGCCCCAAAATCAGTTACAGTTCCACCACCGACACAGATGCCTAAAGACAAGTCACTTCCACATCTGCTCAGCTCCCTGTGTCAGTGCACATCTATCACTACCCACACAGATCATTTGCCCCAGCACACACTATTACATGAGATTTTAAAATACAGTGTTTCATTATTCCATGTACCATCCTACATCCCAAATTCAGCAAACCCTATGAGAAAACATTCTTTGAAGCTACTTACGCTTCTGGAGAGAAGTCTTTCTCTTTGCAAACTTCCATGAGTTTGGGAGTCAGCCTATATGCCTTCAGTGACAAAGACCCTTGGGCAGTCTTAATGGGATCTATTAATCAAAAACAGAGGAAGAACATTATTAACAAACCCAGACTGCCTTCTTCTTTTTAAATATCTGAGTGACATAAACAGAAGGAAAATAACTAAGTCATCCTATTAAATAAAAATAGGAGATCAAACACAGAAAAGACACTATAGCAGAGGCAATCCTACTGTCCAATGTAAAATACATCCAACCATACATAGTGAGGCCAATTAGTAAACTTAACTTGGAGAACATGTGGAATCTAGACCTATTCTACTCACATTATTTCCTCATTAAGGGTCCAATTCACATTTTCTTCTCTTTCTTATGAATTACCCACAGAACTTATGTAAGAGTGACTTCATTTAAGTAAAGATTTTTCCTTCCAGTCATTATGCAGTAAATTAAAATATTCATCAAACTACATTTTATATTTTTAAAAATGTAACTTTAGAGTAGCACTAAGCTAATTCAGATCAAGCTGCCATGCTACTTCGTGCATGAGAACGTAACTGGTATATAAAGAGATTCGTTTTGCCTTGACATACTCTGCTGAATTTAGGGGGAAGTTTTCTAAACAAACTGTTACATTCCTTGGACAAAGAAGCTTAACACTTGCAGCATGATAACGGCTGAAGCATGCCAACATGAGAATAAAAGCTGTGTTAACATTCATGTTGTCTGAAACTTAACACAGTAAAACTTTTAGCAATCGGTGATAAAATGAAAACCAAAATAGACTGAAACAAGTGGAAAATTCATCAAGGTCTGATGATGCAATGTTTCCAGCCAATATAAGTATACTTTAACAACTTGTTCTTTACTGTAATCCAATTGTTAACATACTGAAACAATTTTGGGGCAGCTCATAAGATTGATCGTATTCATTAGTATTTTTTCTGACAGATACTCAGGACGTTACATTTACTTCTCAGCTGGAAACTATATGCAAGTCTGCCAGATATGGCAAACTGTGAGTGTTTGGGGAGGGGGAGGCTATAAAGCTGTTAAATTGCCTACGGTTCTGATACAGCACAGAACATCTGGTCTGGAGAGCTTGAGGAAACACCATTAAATAGGCAGAAAAGAAAAAAATCTTTGTGCTAAGAAACAGTCCAGGTTTTGTATGCTTCTGTCAGAGGTATAAAAAAAATACTTGGCAATTCGTGTGATGATTGGTCAGTCACGTACAGAGCCAGACACGCTAGCAAGCAGGGTTTGTTAGACATCTGGTCGGGTTCCACCAGCCCCTTCCACGAGGGAGGGGAGATGAAGGAATAAAAATGAAGCAGCTACTCCAGCATTCCAAAACGTACACATCAGGGCTCTGATAGCAAGAAAAATAAACAGAAAGAAGGAAACCCTGTCTAGACTTAGCTGCTGCTGAGGCTGCCGTAGACACAGGGTTGGTATTTACTTGAAAAGGCCTGCCAGGCTACTCTTACAGGCAAAAGACAGAATACAAAAATAGTAGTAATAATATTAAGAGGGGAAAAGAATAATAAAGGAAACCTCATACTAACCGTAAATGAGAACTACAGACTCCTCAATTGCGTGCTGGTAGCTGAACTGGGAGTCCAGGAGGGCACGAGTGACAAAAGAGCCATAGTACGTGGACTGGTACCAGCCAACGTGAAGATGATCAATGTTTACGTGGCGGAGGCTTCGCATCATTTCCATCTGGTATTGAACTAGATCAAATAAAAAGTATGTTTAGAAAGTAAACTTACACAACCTGTACTATTTAGAGAGAAAGCTTGATATTAAATGAGTAAATCGTATTTTCTTACTTTCATTTTTTGCAACTGACTATAAATTTGTTTACTCCCTGCTGGACTGTCTTTATTAAAATCCAGAGCTTCCTCAGAGAATGAGAGTAAGACCAGCCTGAGTAAGCAGACTTTTTTCAGCTGCATTTAATTGCGAAAGTGATCAACAAACTGTTACACGTCATTTACAGTGTGCATTACCTTGCTCATTCATAAAAAATGATACTGGGTTTCATTAAGCAGTAACATTTGACCATTTAGTAACACAGACATACTATGGTATGTTGCAATACTGTCTGGAATTAGGTAACTTTTGGAATAAAAAGGAGAATTACTTAATGAGTATAAGAAATAGATTATAAACTACCTGTGTCTTTTTCACAATAAAAACTACATTCATGTTAAGAGTTTGGGGGACCAGCCATAGATGTCAGATAGTTTTGATAGCATTTATATCTTCCAATTTTCAACCCTGTTTCTTCTTTTTAGATGTATATAGAGGCAAAGTATGCATATATGTACATACTATTGTATATAATACACACACATCTATATACAGTAAGTTACTTCAAGCAGTAGAGAACTTTTTTTTGTCAGACGTTTGACACCAACAGCTGTAACGTTTCATTGTACCAACACAAATTCTATTTCTACTAAAATGCTTCGTTCAAACAGATCACCTTGATGGAACAGAATTCTATTCAGGAATATTTAACATAATCCCATCAAGCAGAAAAACACAGCTTATCAGTTATCAGACCTTTTAAGCAGACAGACACGGTGCCTGCCGGTTAAATTTAAGGAAACAGATTTCAGTGTGATTATCAGATGAACCAACGCTCAGAGGCAACCAACAGGAAATCAAAAGCAACAACACTACACAATTCTAAGTTTTGTCTGCAGCTGTAAAATTTACAAAAATAAAACACAACACCCTTTATCCACTCATTTTTTTAGTTTTTTCAAAACTTCTCCTTGTGCAGATAAAAATAAGATATTCATTATAAAAGAAAGAAACACAAATTCATTAGAGGCAGAATGTGCTACATTTTTAGACCAACTTCATATTCTTTCAAAAGGAAAAAAAATCCAAACATATTAAAGATACGAGGAGGCATTTTTCAAGATTGGACAAATATTTTTTTCAACTTATCACCCACTCTTACAGCACAAACGACATTCTGCAGTCTCTAGCCCTTTTCATTAAATTGCCGTATCTGACTGACTATTTTTAAAGTAACACTTATAAGCACTTATATAAACCCTTGCAGACTTCTATCAGCATATGTTGGTGATTGCATTCTATTTCATAGTATCCTAAACTCAGTAGAAATGACTTGAAATCAGTGTTTCACCATGATAGTCCAGCATCCCAAAACTAATCCCGCAAAGCCATCCAGGCCTCAGTATAAAATGCCCTGACAGCCCGCCAGCAAAGGAAAGGCCTGCACCATGTGCCTGTCCCTAGACCAAGGCCAGTCTAGAGATGTCACTACATCCTTCAGGCCTGCAGAACTGATCAAACAGCTGTTTCAAAGTCAGAATGACAACCTTTTCCCTTGCCCGATCAAAGCAAGTTCACAGTACAACTTGCAGAACCAGCGGTCAGTCTGAAGCTCCTTACCCAGCAGTCCAGATGCTTCAGCAGCTCAACATTTCTCTCAAAAGCAAAGCTAAGACTCAGCTTGTCAAACAAGCTCAGTCCTTAAACTTAAAAGGTTTTGGTGGATGTTTTGGGGGGTAAGATGGTAAGTTTCTAGATTTTACAATTAAAACAATGAACACAGACCTCCCTCAGAACAAACTAAAATATTCCTGCTGTGACCACGATTTTGAATTGAAAAAGCGTATGATCCAGTTATTAAATGTAGCTAGAATGAAATATTTTGGTTAAAACAAGCTTTTCAAAGGTGTATCTGTGTGGTAAGCAAGTAAAGCTTGCTTTTCACGTGACTTACTGCAACGTGATAAAAAATGAAATTATAGTTAGATCCTTTCTAGCCAAACGAAGCCGTGAAGAGGAAAAACGGGAAAGGATTTCCAAAAGCAGCTGAACAAGATAAAAGATTTTGTGAGAATGAAACATAATATAGACTTTTAGATAGCTGAACTAGACTGTTCCTTGCAGTGGCAATTCTCTTGTAATTGTAATTGTGTCAAAGTAGAGGTGGTCATGTAATGATGGGGAAAAAATACTCAGACATAGATTCCTATGAAATCATGTGGTTGACACATCCAAATAATGTCTCCCTTGAGAAGTATAATATTCAAGAGCAGGAATACTCTAAGAAAACCTCCAAATCTTTTACAAACTTGAATAAGGTATATCATACTCCTAAAAGAGAAGTAACCAAGTTCCGGGACAACTTTTTTTCTCAAACACACCATGACCAGCAACATGTAACTGAGAACAAATTAAGTAAGATTGCCCAGAAGAAAAAGAACTCACTGAAAACTACCCAGATTTCAAGTCAGCAATTCCTCCTCTCATGACTGTTAGCAGTTAGATGATAATGAAGGCAATAGTGGAAAAAATGTCAAAGAACCAATAAAGCATCAATAGCTAACATCTTTGCCTCAGGAAAACAACTGCAGAAATTAAAACATGATGCAGTCCCCACCAGGGAGAAATGGAAACTCTTTTAACCAAACATATATATTTTATAACATGTATTAGTAGCTAGATAGCTCCAACAAGCTGCCAACTGGCACAAATGGATAACAGCTCCCAAGTTGCTTTTGTTGATACCGTTACCACTGTTTCTGTACATCGCTTGCCTAATCCACAGAATATCACCTTTTTATCTAGAAGTTTTGCACAGACTGGGCAAGAGCTTTCTCCTCCTTCTACCCAGTCTTCAGTCTGCTAGGATTTGGGACTGTCGTGCACTTTATCTAATGAATTCTCTGTTTCATGTCACAGACCTTCCAAAGCCACATTGCAAAGGTGCCACTGAAAAGTGCCACTAAGTCTGAGAGTGTTCAGAACTGAGCTGAGCAAGGAAAAGTGCAGGGGAATGTCCAGACCAGGATGCTTCCCCCTTTCCCCGACATTTAAATGTAGTGTACCTACATTTTAAACCAAATTATTTGTTCAAAAGTGTCCTCATGAGAAAGAGAAAGCCAAGAGTTGTGTTTGTCCTTCTCAGTGGTGCTGCTACATTGAGAATGCACAATCTTTGTCTCCTGAGCCATCATCCATCTCCTGGGCACCTTTCTGAGGGGGATTTTAATTTAACAGAAGACTCTCTTTTTTGCTATTATTAACAAAACCCTCCTTCCTCTAAAAGGGTGATATTTTTCTTTGCAAACAAATGGGGGAATTAATGAAGCTAGAAAGTGTCACTATAGTTTGTCTAAGGCAGAAGAAGTGCAAAACTATACAATGAGGGTGTTTTGCTTGAATATGACTGACTTGTGTGAATTTGTATTATCAAAATGCCTCAAACAAAAAACCTTGACAGTAAACCCTATTACAGTAGTTTGGTGGGTATTTTTCCCCTGAACTCAATTTGTTTTAATAAAGGTAAAATATTAAAGAAAATACTAAAATAACATAAAGACATTTTTCCTTTCTAAAAAGTATTCACAACATTAAAAACTTTAACTGGGCTTTAACATGTAGGAGATCTATACCCTACCTTACCAGCAAAAAAACATAAAAATTATACAATATATCAGATACAAGGCCAAGAATTGAACTCTGATGTGATGACCTGTTCAACACTGGGACAATTCATGTTTTCTACACCTTAAAATATCCTTGGTCAATAACTTCCCTATTTCAAAACCTAAATTAAGACTAGGTCAAATCAGCTGAAGCACTGAAAAAACCTCCCTATGATTACCTCAAAATCCAAACAAATCTAAGACCTGGGAGTTTACAACTGGCAAATTTACATCTTTCTTGAAGTAACAGATTATTCCTACAACACTTCCAAAACAAATGTTCCTGCAGCACCCTGATACATGATGCAAGTTTACTTATCACTAAATTGTTTCTTTACAAACAATTCCTTAGACTTCGCCTCTCATGGGGTCACACGCATGTGCATGTTGCTGACATTTAGTCCTTAAATAGTTATCGTTACCATCAGAGGAGATGCATTTCAGTCTGGCCACATTCCAACGGCCAGTAAACATTATGACATGTGAAACCCTGATCAAAGGTGGTCTGGAGGCAATACATTTGATGACACCTCAGATGCTCAAAGCCTTCATTTCCAAACAGAGTTTAAGTTGATATGCCTTATGAAATCTGGTTTTAAGAGAATCAACCAACATGCCTCCCAAAAAGCCAAGCCCTACAAAGTGGCAGAACTTTGTATCCACTATTACGCGCCATCACCTGACTGGTCTCACGCTGCTTCTCCCCCAGCTTGCTGCAGTGGACCCTGGACAAAGGAGGCAACAACCAACTCTGTCCTACAAACCACAAACATCTGCACAGCCTTTAGTCTGTATTTCAGTTAAATGTTTGACTTGACTCCCGTTGTACAAATCTGTCCTTTAACTATGTTCTCAAACAGCAAAAGTTGCACGCGCCTTCGTGAGGGCAAGTCACTGGTTCAAGGAAAAACGTGGGCCTTTCCTGTTTCCTGACCCTCAACAGCCTCCTCAAACCTGCAGATGAATATTGTCTCCTTGCAGAATGTTGAGCACCCAGAAGACAGATGAACTACAACTACCAAAAATTTATTTAGGACTAGGCATACTTTTCAAGGAACACAACAGTCCACCAGAAGGACACCATCCAGCCTCTGCACTAACGCTTCTCTGAATCTAACTGGCAACAGGAACACGGCAAATTTTGATTAATCTGGCCAAACTATATTGAAGAAGAGCTAAAATATCCCTTTTATAGCACTTCTACTAATGTGGATAGTATTTTTAAGGCAGTAATTTGTCTCTTTTGAAGTGGTACCATGTGGTAGCATGCGTACTGAACAAGTGCTATACACTTCACAGCACAAAAAATTTGGGTTTTTCTATAGATATTCACTTTGCCAAACCACATGTATGCTTCAGACAGTATCTTCAATGACTAAACCAAGTTAGCAGATGCTAGTTCAAGGAGCCAGCATATGCATTTGAAAAGAAGGAAAATTGATTTATTTAATTTAATTTAGCACAGAGAATTATGAAGACAACAGATTAATTCATCTCCCTCCACACACACAATCTCAATTAATTGTCTAAAAAAACTATGAATCACAATAACTGCATCTATTGATAACAATTCCAATTGTGAAGATACAAATACAAGTAATACCACAACCAACTTGTTCTGGTTAAAAAACACAAATGAAAAGGATGGGCAAAGAGAAATAAGAATTCACAATTAATCCCAGCAAAGACAACATTTTTATCTGAAAAAGCCTTTAGATATTGCTGAAACACATTTCTTAAGCAAAAGCACGTGCCACATACGTGCACAAATACTTGCAGATTTTTATCTATATCCAACCACCTCACACACACACTTTGCCTGACAAATGCACAAGCTCAGTAACTCAACAATTCTCCTATTCAGGCAGAAGAAAAAATTAAAAGTAAATATTGCCTTCCTCAATAATATTAATTTCCTCCTCTGAAATATCAAGTCAGGGTTACAAAACAGTACTGTATTTTATGCACTTTAGCTATACTGGGCTGAAAGCACCTGATCTCCTCTAAACTTGGAAGCTAAGCAGACCAGGGCCTGTAAGTAGCTGGATGGGGAAAAAATCACCTGAAAATAGGCAAAAGTCCAAGAGTCATAGTCAGTCGTAAGACCACAAAAATAAAAGCGAGTCAAAAGACTTAACTCCATTTTAATTGCTAAATTCAAGAATGAAAAAAGGGCAGAAAATATTTGGCCGAAGATTAAATTAGTTTTTAAGGAACTGTTGTGTTCTAATGAGTTTGTAACTGGTGAAAAAACTGCATTTTTGACAAATCTGCATTTTTGTACAGGCATGAGATCCACTGAATGCAGATGTGTAACAAACATCCCTATCTATCTATGCCACCAATACTCCTGCTCTAGTGAAAGCAAGCCCAAACATCTTCTGAGTCAATGCTCATTACAGCAACTGAGGCTTTGCTTGTGCCTTAATGCTTTTTAAAAACAAAAAGGTTTTTCATGTTATGAGAAAGAAGGGAAGAAACAGAAGAGGAAAAACTCTTAAGTAACAACTCATTATGTCTGCTCAGTAAACTCATTCATTTTTAACCTTGATCACAATTCAATGTTAGTTTTACGACAGCACTGGGTGATATTAATTGTGCTCTACAGAAAAAAGTATAGGACGCCCAGAGGAGATATCACTATCAGTAGGTGAAAAATGAAATGTAACAGAACATAATAAAGTAAAAAACAACATTTGGAGTGCTTCTGTCTGGAGATACTTACCCCAGTGTAAGCACTTATCTCCAGAACATTACTTATTACCAGGTTAGTCAGGAGCTGCCCAAGGACAGTCCCCACAAGAGCTGATGACCAAAGCATTGGCAGTAGGGGCAGGGATAACTGTCCTGGAGTCTGGGACACCCCACCAAGGCAGGCAGTGACTGCCCATCACCACCTTGTTGCTTTACAGAGGTGGCTCCAAGACAAAGGCCAGCACAAGGACACAGCTCCTGCCAAAGCAGGGCAAGGTAGGAAAGGGCAGCTCTGTCACTGCTGGGTATAAAAGAGGACAAGTTTTGACAGCAAATGAGTAAAAGAAGAGCATGAGGAAAGCAGAGGGATGTGCGTGACAGGACAACGGGAAAGTAGCAAAAGGAAGCACAGCACTTCCTGCACATGTGCTGGCACTCACCCAGAGTTTTCTGACAGCGAGCTTGGGGCTCCGGTCTAACCACTGAATTAGGAGGCTGTCAAACCCATCGAGCTTTTATATCATTTTATTATCTCATGAGCAAATACTCAGATAAGCCTTCGGACAAGCTAAATAAATCTCACTGACCACACAATTCTTTGCACAATTCAAGATAACAGAAATCTGTTTCTGTTTTTAAATAAACACACTCAAGCCTCAAGAATATTCTAAATAGGAGGGGCAGGACTGCCCAGGTAACTTGCAAAACTGTCTTCTAAGGTATGCAACATTATTCCAAAGGATAAAAGCATTATAATACTATCTTTAACAAATATTAAAACACTTGAGTTTACAAAAAGCATGTTTTAATTCAGGAATCTATTTTAAACTAGTCTTCAGACTGAAGTCTGAAATCAAGCAATATACTTCAACTATTTTGCTGTCAACTATTTTTAAGAAGCAATGGCCAGAAGAAAAGGCAAGATATTTTGCAGGCTTTCTGCCATATAATTGGAGTATCTTTCTTGGCATTTATCTAGAAAGCTTCATCTTCACGATATCTTATAAACACTCGCCATTTAATCCTCCATCTTTTCCTACAGGGCAGGTAAACATTATTCTTCTCTAAGCATCCATTTGGCTGATTACACTACTATTTTTACATTGGTGGAAGACAAATTTTATATGGGATTGAAATCTTTATCAAGAAAAAGAGTTTCAGTCAGGCTGCACTGTCATGACAGCAGTAAATTGTACTACTAAAAATGCCATCTGGGCAACCTAATTCTGGCTTTCCTTGTAAAAGAACAGGAAGATGATATCTCATTTCCTAATAAACATCACATGCCTAATGAAAGCATCAACTGTTTTCTATTAGGAGTGTATTCCCATGAACTTCGGCACCTTGAAGCCTTTACTTACACCAATTTTGTCCAATAAGTATCATTCTAGCTGCTAAAATGGAAAGTAGGATTAAAGGCATGAAAAGGAATCAGCATGGTCAAAAAACAACTTCATGTTACAGTAACCTTATATCTAAGTAAGTATCTCCTTTAAAAAAAGGGGGGGTTAAAGTTTTATTAAGGTTCCTGCAGTTTCTTTACTGGCCATTGATTTTTGCTTCTTTACTTTAGTGAGGCTACATTTATATATAACAGTTCTTTTTTTACAAAACATCAACATATCTATCTTAGTGCTCCAAAGTACAAAGCAATTAAGCACACAATAACACAAAAATATGTGGTGAAACTTTAACTCCTTTTCTATAGAAATGTCAACCAGTTGAATGTAGTTCTATGAAATTTTATATTACATAAACACTCAGAGAGGTTATTCAATTATCTGGAAAAATTTGGAAATGTTTAAAGATTAATGAATTACACAGTCACTTTTACTTTTTAATGTAACACAGATTTTCATATTCAACAATTTGAAAGCAGAACACACACCGAAATGGAAACAACTCACAAATCCCTCCATTTTCAAAATCAGTAAAGTCATACAGCACACATCACTCTCATTCTGTTAATAACTTTTCAATAAGTGAAGAAAAATGACAACTTCACAGAAGGGGTTTGGGGGCTTTTAAATTCCTCACCTTCCCTTGAAACGCAGCAAAAGATTTTTCATCTTTGTAAAGCTTCAAAGTTTGGGTATTTTGTACCATTCATTGTTTGCACTGCAGAAATTGTAGTGGGAAGAAGAGGAACATCCTCAACAGCTTACTAAAGTCAAAACACCCATCTTCTGTTACCAGATACAACAAATCAAGCAGTTTTCTGATGGCTTGGTATTGAATAGCACACGTCTGTTTTCAAGACTCTCATCTGTTCTTAAGTTTCAAGCTCACAAAATGTGGTCTGAACACTGGAGCAGACACAGCTCCATATAACAATTTTCCTGAATAGCAAATCAGGATTCATTAAAAGAAAAATCATTGCTACAGCCTCTTTCTTCAGTTGAAAGTTACACAAACTATTTGTTTTCTGTGACCTCCATCAGACCATGATGTAGTGATAACACTGCTAAACATCTTGTAGAGAGAGTCAGCGAAGAAAGCACAACGTGGTCGCTACCCCCACAAACCCACCGTTTGAATCAAAATTACACAGTATGTAGCTTTCAAACACACCAAGGACACTTGTTAAAAAAAAGAAGAAAAAAGAAGAAAAAAAAGACTGTGTCTTCAGCATTGGGCTTCCAGCTTCTTCCACTGGAGGCCTACTGTGCCAAGTAAGACCTCCTCACCGGGATGGCTCAAGGCAGTCAACATCTACTGCTCTTTTCAGGAGGAAAAGAGGACCCCACACAACCCCCAGGATTCACATCAGTTTTACAAAGTCTACCAGTTCTATCTAGCCCAGGTGCTGTTACTGAGCAAACAGCTGTAAATTGCTGCATTAACTTCTTTATTTTCAGTAAGAATAGCAGTTAACTCTCCCCCCTACCAGTAATGAAGAGTCTTGTCTAATACTTAGATGAATACAGTGTCACAAGGACAGTTCAGCAAACCTCTTACCACACTCTCAGAACTCCACCTGACACCTCCAACACATCCCATTGATCAGGCAGCCATTTCACAGTCCATGATATGAACAAGTGAGACATCCCATCCAACCAGCTTAGAGAGCAACGATTAAACTGTATGAAAGCTTCAACCAAGGGCAGCTTCACTTGGATCTCTGCTGTACGATCTCTACATGCACTTCCTGGGAATGTCTTCAAGCCATGAGCAACATCACTTTAATTCACACAAGCTACAAGTAAGTCAGAATCCAGGCAAAGTCCTACCCAGTAGACAAATGACAAAACATCTCTCCACTAGGAGATTCGGGGTCAGATATTTGCTTCGTAATGCACTGACTTTCAGAAAAAAATGAGTCAAGCCCTCTTGCTTGCAATGCCTGCCACAACAGAAATCTTTGCCCTTCTTTAGCTTGCAGATAGATCTGAGAGTGATGAGTTCCCTGCTGGTTCAGTTCTTGAGCTACAGATCCAGCCACTGTCTGCTGACAGACACATTTAACATCACTTATCACTTGGCAGCTCTTTAAAAGAGGGAAAAAAATCAACTTTTACTATCTAATTCAAACACAAAAGATTCTTAACATGCTGGCTTACAAAAGGGTACGTAACCAATCCCTACACCCAAAGATTTCTGTAGATGAAGCGAAAGGTTTGCATTGCACATATGGAGGCCGTGGATCCATAGTGAGCTGATACCTAATGAGAGCCATAACTAAGTACATCAAACAACTGTCTTTTTAAAATATATTAAAATATTCATAAGAAGTACATTAGTATTTTATTGTAGCATATTGGCTACCAAGAGCTGTTCTCAATTCTCTTCAGGATATAGTTTGAGTTTGTGAAACAATATGAAGGAAACTGATTTTAGGTGGGCTCAAGAGCAGAAGACAATGATTAACATTTTCTAAGGAGCCTCAAGAAAAAAACTTCAGTTTTGGAGGAAGAGTAAAACCAACAGTTCAAACCTTGTGAAAGAATTTGCCTAAAAGACTCCTAAATTACTGCAATTAGATGACAAGACATTTTCAGATCTCATGAAAACCTATGCTTTTTTATTAAGTCCTCCCTGCCAACAGTCATGACACAATCATTTTGGAAGCTGTTGGCTGCACCAAGAAACAGCAGTTCAAATCAAATTCTGACAGAGGTTGTCTTTTCCTGCATGTTAAAACTAGCCTACTTCACTCTCTACATGTTACATATAATATTATGTATTAATATAGTAATATTTATTAATAATAATGATTATTATTATTATTAATATAATAAATGTCAACATGACAGGTGATGGCATCAGTAGGGTACCGGAGATTGAAGAAGTTATTCAGTGGCCATGGATGCAGCAAGAGGCCTGTGATGGGAGACATGAAATTCTGACCAGAAATTCATCATGCAGAACTGATGACATACAAATTTTCCATGTCTCATCCATACAGTGAGGCACTGATGTTAGAAGAAACACACTGTACAGTTCCCTTACATGACTGCTGACACGGCAGCTATCGATTAATTAGCATGTGCAACATTTAACTAGTGAAAGAATATTAAGGTACTTAAGGCTTTAAAAGCGTACAGCCTCAGGCGTGACAGCACAGACTTCTAAATAACTCCAATATGATTCTTTAACACAGGGTTAGCAACTTATAGCACAGGTGCCATGGAAAGCCAGCAGCTAAAACTTTGAAATGCTCACTGGCATTTTGACACAAGAATCCTGCAAGTCAAGGAGACACACACACCAAACCTTGTTTTAACACACAAGAATCTACCACAGTGCATGGTTCAGTCTTCAGAGGCTTTCCACAAAGATGTCAACAAGGCAAAACCTGGTACATCTAAATGACATTTCAGCTTGTCAAGACAGATCCAGCCTAACTGTGCTGATTAAAATTCTCCAAATATTCAAACTATTTC
This sequence comes from Myrmophylax atrothorax, assembly GCA_026770055.1. Taxonomy (NCBI): domain Eukaryota; kingdom Metazoa; phylum Chordata; class Aves; order Passeriformes; family Thamnophilidae; genus Myrmophylax; species Myrmophylax atrothorax. The sequence goes on from JAOXXN010000395.1 coordinate 139,040,258, forward strand.
TATATCAGACTTGGACAACCTGTGTAACAGTCAGCTACTACAGGTCCTGTTTTCTTCTCAAAGAAATCAGATTCATCAGCATCACCTACGGTTTCCTTGTTTTCACTTATGTGTACATATATGTACATATACAGACATGCAGATGTGAGGGGGGTGGAAGAAGAGGGAGAGAGAAAATACACACATACACTCCCATATTTCAATATGGATTTAACCACGAATTAAGATGAATTTACCAAAGTAAATGTTAACATGCATGACCATACTTTTATATACACAGAAAAAGTAATGTAAAGGCAACTTCTCAACGAGAATCAAGACACACAAGCCTGACAGAGGGTTTGTTTGCACTATTAGAAGGTTCATCTCTATGTCTGTCCCCCCTGCCACTCCCCCACTAAAAATTTCAAGCTTACAATTTTTGACCACTGCCCAGATAATAATGTGACCATTAGGGAAATCAGGCTAAGGTAACTCAAAACAGAAATCCTCATTTTATTGTGTGTTAGTTAGAAGCTACAGCACTGCTCAGTGTCTGCTGACTGGTAGCACCATCGGTATTACTCAGTCATGTTCCTACAGCCCAGGGTAACATGGGCAATGCCTGCACCAGTAACTTCTTCAATGTGTCCTCAAAGAGACAGTGAATTCAGGGCAGATTCAGGAAGGCTGTTCCATAGCCCAGCAAGAGGATCAATAAAACCAGGAGTGGTTAGATATCTGAGGTGAAAGACAGTCATGCCTTTGCACAAGCAGTCTTTGGCACCTAACAAGTTAGGCTCATGCATTAAGTTGAAATGCAAAAGATACCAAATAATTTAAACAAAATTAAACCCCACAAGATGTTAAGAATATTAAATTTAGAAAATAAAGCTCATGGCTTTTAGGTCAAGCTACACAAGAGAGTCAGGACGAATTTCTCCTCTTTCTAGGGCTTGTAACATCATATGGCAGGATTTTGCAAGCCAAAGTAGTGTTTCAGCAACACAGCACTTGCAACTTTTATATCTAAGTGTGGCTTGTGCTTTTAAAGTAGCCAAGAACTAAACTCACACCCTGTTTAAACAGGCAGAAAAAGTGCTGTGCCAAGAAGGAAGTTATAAACTAAAGAAGGTTTTTTACATGGGAAACAAGTTGGGAAGCAGAGGGACACATCCACTGCAATCAATTCTCTAATGAGTAAGAGGAAAAAGCGCAAGACATCGGAGCTGGAGGCAGGAGACTGCGGTTCCACTGCTTGCTCAGCTGAAGGACTCCCTGATGGGGGCTGGACAAGTCAATTCTTTCCATTCCTGCTTCTTCTCTGAAGACTATAAACCCTCAGGACAGCATTCACCACCTATTCTGCACACAGCTTCACAGCAAAACAGCTTCATTTGAGGAAGAGATGAATCACTGAATCACTCGGTGGTACCTGTATTTCACTGACTGTCAAAATGTCTTTGTGACTACATTGTATTTACAAACTCAAACTATAGTTGGAGAGAAAAGAAAAATAATTCAACAAGATTACTACTATCCAAACAGACACAGAGTTCAGATAAACCGCATAATGATGACTGAGGCGTGTGGAGCTGTGATCAGCAGCAAAGTCCATCCAGAGGCCAGTCACCAGTGGTGTTCCCCAGGCGTCAATACTGGGGCCAGTACACTCCTGTCACCTTCATTACTGACCTGGAGGATGGGACAGAGTGCACCTTCTGCAAGTGTGCCATAGTACAAAACTGGGAGGAGGTTTGTGCTGACATCCAGAGCACCTCAACAGACTAGGAGAAAATTCAGCAAAGGGAAATGCAAAGTCCTGCTGCCTGGGGAGGAAGAATCCCAGGCAGCAGCACATGCTGGGGCTGACTGACTGGAAAGAAACTCTGAAGAAAAGGCCCTGGGCGTTCTGGTGGGCATCCAGTTGAGCCATCAAAGAACCTTTGCTGCAAAGGCACTTCTTGGACATTAAGGCAAAGCACTGCCAGCAGGTTGAGGGAGGTGATTCTTCTCCTCTGCTCAGACCTGGTAGAACACATCTGGAGTCCTGTGTCCAATGCTGGGCTCCCCAGCACAAGAGAGACATGGACTTACTGCACAGAGTTCAGGGACAGGCCATGAAGATGACTGGGGCATCTGTCAATCAAGAAGAGTCTGAGAAAGATGGAGAAGAGAAGGCTGAGGGGGATCTTACCCATGCACATAAATACTTCGGTAATTCAACTTAAACATATGACAAAATAGCTTATTTGTTTGTTTGCTTTCAAACTGTGAGAAAGGGCAAACTCCACAACAAGCTGCTCAGAGAAGCTGTAGAATCACCACCCTTTGGAGACCATCAAAACTCATGTGGACAGCGTTGTTCTAGTTGATGCTGCTTTGAGCAGGGGGACTGGACCAGAGCCCTGTAGACATCCCTTCCAACCTCAGCTATTCAATAATTCTATGACTAGAAAAAATGGTTTAGTAAGTTAGAACATGGTAAAGAAAAATACCAAAAAGACCCCCAAACATTAATTTCAGTCACATAAAACATCATTAGTCAATTTTTATTTTTTTAAGGGGCCAAGATCACATAGTTCTGTTAATTGTTGAAGAAAAAATACCACTATGAAAGTAAACCAAGATTGGTTTGAGTAAAATATAAGCTTCTAGAAACAACAAACCACAGTATGAAATTTCATCAAAGGAGATTTTTTACGTTTCAAAAGCAGCTATTTTCATTCTGCATTCATCTCTTTGTTCGTTAGTGAAAACCTTAAAAGCAATTATGCAGAGCACTATACAGTTCTCAAAGGATTCGGCCTAAATACCTTTTCAAATGCAAACAAGATACGAACCACAATAGGTACAAAATCTTTGGTTAACAGCCATAGACTATATCTATTCTAGCCACTCTCACTGATTGTCAAAAATGTAACACAAATGGTTTCAAAAAAATTAACATGGGTGAGCCAATCTGAAAATATTTTGTTACACAAACTGTGCTTAGATTTGCAACTGCAGTTCAATATGGAAAGCAAACATGAAAATACAGAACTGTCAAAGGACAAAATGGAAACAGAGCCAAGGACCGAATGACACTGAACTGCAATGTCAAGAGGACTTGAAAAGAGAGGCCTAGAGAATTCATTTTGTTCAGCATGCAGGGAAATGTGGCAGAAAGAAATATAAATTAAAAAGCATCTTAGTACACTGACCATTATGTTCTCTCTTTAAAGTTATATTTAAATTTAAAAAAAGAGAAATATTGTTGCAGCCATCAACAACAAACTCAGTAAATTCACTTTAATAATGGTATAATCAGAATTAAAAACTACATGAACTGCTGAAGACTTACTCTGCAAGGTATTACAAGGAATGTTATTTTCTGAAGTATTCCACTGAAAAGCAAAACATTTCATTTGCCAGAGTTACACATTCATACTAGAAAACAGTTCAGAATAATAAAAGTTTAATGAGCAGAACAGTGGCAACATTGAGGTATTTGTTAAGGTGACAATTCAGTAAGAATAAGCTCAATTTCTGCTTACTTAAAATAATTACTTCAAATTTCCCAATTTATTATATTTTTATGTATAACAATCACAGGATCAGGTGCCAGCAGGAAATCTCTAAACTTTGTCAGGAGTTTGCACTGTCTTAGAACAAAAATTTTTATACCATTTTCAGGGTCTCTAAACAACTACTTAAAACCTACAATTTGTGTTTTAAACACCTCCTCCATATTTTATCTTAAGAATATACTCAAAGGCACTGGAAAAAAAAATTCCTTCTTTCTGTAGGAAGATTGTGAGTCACAGTGATGCTTATTAAAGAGCATTAATGCATCCACACAGACACAGAGTGTGCAGCGTGTGTGCACAGAGCCCTTAGCCATGAAACACCAATCAGATTATGTTGATTGGTCCCACACTACTATAGAATTTTTTTCAGCACAGTAAATAATTTCAGTTACTGTTTAGCTTAAGAGTCTAATACACTTTTTCTACAAATAATCTTTCTTGGATTTTTACACTTAAGGTGTTGAGAGGTCTTGAAATTATGCCCCATTTCTTCATCAGGTGAAAGGGAAGATTCCACATGAGAAAATGTCCTTGCTAAAGTCCTGGGAGTGAGAAACACTTGGCAAACTGACAATTGCACTACCAAAACTTCACTGTGGGAGAGCTGAATTCACAAAGGTTTCACAAATCCAGACTTCCATTTGGGACTTGGCATAATCCAGTCCACAGTGAACTGTTTCATTTCTGCAATGGACAACCAACCTTCCAGTGAGATTTTCAGGCAACTGGCTAAATGAGCTATATGATCACTAAAATACAACTGGAACTTTGCCCATTCCACTGTTGCCATTTAAAGGAGAAGAGGAGACCAGGGTCTTTTCCTCTACCGCCACAAGGCCACAGTCTCCTTTCTTAGGCAATACTTTGAAAGCATGAGCTTTCTATGTAAGCAATTGTAGCTGTTACAAGAAGTCTATGGAATTAAGTCCCAAAGGGAAAAGGCTTTTGCACAGCCACAAAGGAGAGATCCACAGACAGAGTAGGTACACAGAATAGTCCTTGTTAAGACCTGCTCCATATTACACAAGAGTTCACAAACTCTTAAACTGAAGTGGTTTTAAAATGACTCTCTTTCACATCTCCTTTCAAGGACAAGAGCAATAACGAACTTGCTTTCCAATGCTACATTTCAAGTGCAAGAATTGCTCTTGATCTTTGCTTCATTTCACAATGTTTGATATTTTTTCTCCAGGACTTCACTGTAATATTCAGATCTACCGAAAAGTCAGATTTAAGAGTTTACTTTGTTCCTACTTACCTTCTAGTTGAAGTTGACTGACAATTCACTCTGGGTTTTGTTGTTGGTTAATGGGTTATTTCTTTTTCATCACACTGATAACAGTGATGAAAGAAAAGAAAGAAGGCAGAGACAGTCCATGATGTGTTCCCTACTGAAGGTGCTTGATGAACAAAAGTCACTAAACACACTTCATAAACATTTCACTTGCTGTCCCCTACAATTTTCACTGGTAAAACTTCCCAAAACACGGCTTTGTTATACTCTGAACCTCAAGCCACAAGTACTAAAATTTTCGTTCACAGACACCAGACACACATCAGTTTTAGGACAATGCTGTAACTCAAACATGGCAAGGGCAGTACGTGGTTTGAGCATTGAGCAGGTGCAAATGCACAGAACCTGAATTTATGACCTACCATCCTGCACAGAGACAACGTCCAGTGAGTGACACGAGCATCCCAAAGATCCATTCCTGACCTACCATCCTGCACAGAGGCAACATCCAGTGAGCAACACGAGCATCCCAAAGATCCATTCGTTCAAAAACTACCAACCACATCACCCTAAGGGGTCTCTTCTTGAGATTGACAATTATTACTGAAATTGCTGAGGCTTCTTCAACCAAAAAAATTATTTTAAACTGTAAATCATTTCTAGCAGTAATTATCAAGTTATCAAATCACATGAACTACTAATAAATATAAAAGTAGACAATGAGCTTACATAAACACACAAAACTCACTCCATTTAAGGTGACATTATCTTTACAAGCAAGCTTAGTCTAGATCAGATTGGATCAACACATGAAATTATAAAGTATCTTGTTGAAATACAGTCTAAAGAAAAATATATTTCATATGAGACATTACAATGCTTCTTCAGATTATGAAAGGGTTCCTTTATCTCCAAATATTCATAACATGTTTAAAATATATTCTGAATTTTATTTCTCACAGTGTTTGATATAAAAAACAAACCAGAAGGTTGCCCTAAAGATAAATGAAACATCTGGTGAAACTTGTAATAAGCTTCAGGCTCACATCTGCTACTGAAGTCAGTATTCCCGCACCAAGCTATAAGCTCCATGCAAAGCTCTACAAGAATAACTGAGAACAGGGAGGATTATGGAGAACACATTCCTCAATCTAAATTGATATTTCCTTTTCCATCTGAATCAACATTACGCTTCCATATGTATGCATTAATGTCCAGTGCTAACCCTCAGTGGAAAGTAATTTCTAAAAGTAAAGTTATCTCATTTAAAACCAATCTTATTACTTTATATCATAGAGGGGTTTAGGCAGTTTTACACATATGCTACCATTTATCTAGGCATATTTATATACATACATATAGAGAGGTAGATAAAACTAGATATGCATAAATATAGAGAGAGTTTTTACTACTTTAGACTACAAGCAAACTTACAACAATTAATTCATCCATATTGCATTACGTTTGGCAAAACCTATTTGCAAAATAACAAAGAGTCGACAGTCGAAGGTATAGTTACTGCAATTACATAAAAGTGAAGCCCCAAGTATTTTCAAGTAGTAACTGATAAAACTGAACGTAAGATATTTCCTAAGGAATAAACTATGTGTAAGACCCATTCCTATTTCTTTAAGGAGGTTGCTCAATATTTATCTTTTTTTACCCATTCACTCCTAAACTTTCAATTTCTTCCATAAACAACGACACCAAAATGTTTACATTTAATGCCAACATAAATTGCTTTGTATTTGTGACATTTTAAAAAGACCCTTTTGTGCCACAGAGAGTTTAGAAAAAGGCAGATATCTGCACAGCAGGGAAAAAAACCACTTACATTTTGCAACAGCTGTGAAAGATCAGTCCTCCAGAGAAACCGAAATCAACGGCAAACTGAGAAGTGTTTAGGAAATAAAATGTTTCCATCACCTCATACTATCATTCACTTCCATTAGTACTGACGAAAGAGAGTCTGGATTTTACACAGTGTTATAAATGGTAGGAACATTACTGACAGTGGAAACAGAGCTGGTCACTGAATAACGTTTGCTGACCAAAACAATTGGTCACTCACTATACAATTCTAGAATCAAACCTGAGACAAAAATCAGAAGCATAAATACCCCAAGTGAGTATCTGGTTCATCAGAAGATGAAGGGATATCCACACCCAAACTGCTTTTTCTTGGATAAAAATTTCATAGAAGAACTGAAAGTTATTAAGATGTTTAATGCCATGACAGAACACTGACACTTCTTCAATGAATAGACTACACGTTAACACAAACTGCTGCAGAGAACTCTCTTGGTACAGGGCCCTTTTCTCCCACATAGTTTTGCAAAAATGCCTTTATTATAATAATCAAAAAATTTTTACATGTACTTACTGCAAGACATGAGACAAAACCAGGGAATAGATGAATGTAATGCAATCAACTAGGGAAAACAGAGATTAAGAACGAGTCATGGAAAACATGGCTAGGCCAGTAGTGTCATGATATAAATCATGCACAATACCAAGAATTTATTATGCAGAAATAAAATTGCAATACCAAGCATAGCAAATTATTAGGTGTTGCTGGTGTCCTGCTTTTTTTGACACTCAGCAGAAAAGTGATGAAAAGTTCCAAGAGAAGAATGGAAAAAGAAGGGCCAGCTCTGACACAATGAGAACCAAGGCACGGAAGGGGCACCTGCATTTGTTCAGATTTAAGAAAGAGCAAGTAAGCTTCAACTTCTGTTCCAAGTAACTGTTGCAAATAATCCACCTTGCAATGTAAATTTGGGATACTTGTAACACAAGTGTGATGCAAAAGCTTTTCACAAGTCAAAGCAGCTGTGGGAAAAAGAAAAAACCACCTCATACCCCTAAAAACCCAAACCAACACAAATGACCAAAATGTTATTCTGATGCAGACAGCCCTATGAAGTTTGCATGCTAAGGTCTAGAAATCATTCCCTGCTTACACTGCCTTGTCCATACTATAGCAGCTTGGATGAATCTCAAGCCAAGTGTTATTTAAATACTCAGCTAACCTGTCTTACTTTGTAAGCTAAAATTTAGTTCTTCCCTTAATAAGAGTCACAGCAGTTTCTTTGCTTTTCTACAGACTTTGACAAGTAAGTCTAGAGCTGTAACGCATAAAACATTTTGCTCAGGTTTATTTCAGAATTACTCTATCTGACATGTTATTTGCATATTTAGCTAAAACAAGTCACCCCAATAATGTTTGCAGCTCTTGGTAATTTTATGATACAATAAACTCCCTGCTGTGTTAACAGACAACAAAGTAAGCAGAGAACAAAAATTACAGTTTTCATGTTACACTCAATCTTGGAGCCCCAACGGCTGCTAAAATGAGTGGTCCATACCCAATCCTCTTCCTTCAGCTATGTGAACTTCATCAGCTTATTGGATTCACTCTCCAGTGGATCAACAAGCTAATCTGACTCACTTTAAGGCCATGAAAGCAGAATGTCCTCTGCAAAGGAGGAGGCAGGAACACACAGCCAAGCACACAGAGGGACCGTCGGGACCGCTGCCATCCCTCGGCTGTTACATTAAATAACGTGCTGTGAAGGGCACCTGCAGACACAGGGCACTCCTTCTAGAATGAACAGCATCATAACTAGAAATACCCAATCAATTTTTTTTTGTTATACATCATTCAAAAAACCTGTCCTATTAAAATAACAAAGAAGGGTTAAATTACAGGTTATGGTTAATTTACCATTCTTAAAACCATCCAACTTAATCGATATGCTGATGCTGCTGTAAATGCCTGTGTTATGCAAGATCTGCTTTGCCAGGGATGCTTGAACTATAAAATTTAACAGCTGAGAGAGTAGTGTAAGAATATTTTCAAATTAAACACTACCTACAAAGATCTTCCTGCAACAGCGACCATTTGCCTCAGAAATGGCAGAGCATTGAAATGGTCTACTCCCAGCAATGCATGCCCTAGCAGGAGCTATAACCAATTAGGGAAAACACAAGAAATACACTTAAGTAGCATTAAAATAATTTGAAGTCACTCAGAAGTTACAGAATTTATCAAATAATACTTATGTACAACCTTGCCTTGTTTTTCACATTTGAGAAACTGAAAAAAATATTGTAAAACTAAAAAAAGGGCCCTGTGTGATTAATGGGAAACTTTAATTCACTGAAGTTTAGAATGTGAAGGACAAATCCATAGTCAGAGTGCTTTACGTACAGACACAGGATTTATGCAGCAAATGATTAAAACAGTGTTAGAATTCCAAAATAAATATTTTCTTTAAAAACAAACAAACAAAAAACCAAAAAACCTTTTGTGTAAAAGGCTGACTAAAGACTAAGCATTTGCTTTGTCAGCTAAAAGAGGCATTATGGGCCACTGTGTATCAACACAAAAAGTACTCTAATGATTTAAGTTCCAAATCAGTTTGAAAAAGAAAACAAGCAATAGAAGACTGCATTAATAGTCAAGGTCTTCAGGCTGATTGGTGTAGGCATTACTAATTGGAGTATTTTTATATAAAATTAAGCTATTAGGAAATAGTTTCTGAAAAGTTCTATCGCCAAGCAGAGTTATATGACTTGGAAATTTTGACACATCCTGCTTTAAGTCATTCTACATTCTTCTCCCCATCCTGTAGTGCACGTAAGTCACTCTCCCCATACACTTAGTTCTGTGGAGCTGTTGGCAGGTTGAGCAGGATCAAATTATGCAGAGAAAATAATGGTACATATTGTATTTCACTCTATGGCCAATTAACAACTACATGAAATAAGTCAAGACAGGAACCATCAAAGAAAATGCCTTCCTCTCTGCAGACCACTACAGAGACAACATGAATCACAAAAAAGATTAATCGAATTCCAATTGTGTATTGCATTTCTTGAGAGAAAGAAAGAGCACAGATATTTCCATTTTTGAGAGACCAGCAAAATAGTAGAACAATTAAAAGACTTGAAGCACATGTTTCATTTTGCAGCAAATGCAGCATCAGGTCCCCAAACTGAGTTTGATTCCTCAAACTGCATCACAACATCAGTTTTCCGACAGCACCAGCTAACACCTCCATGCCCTTTCTAGAGAGAGATGTGACATGTTTGAGCATCTTCCTATTGAAGAGTGCGACTTCACCAGCTCAGGCTTTCTACCAACCAACCAAAGCACCTTTTACCCATTTCTTGGAACCTCTCAACTTCCTCTCTTAGTAAGACAACTGATAAAAAGTAGGCAGCATATTTTCTTCTCCTTCCCATCTGGATTTCTTCCTTAGTTTGACATTCTCTATGGCTCATTTTCTTGTCAATCCAAGCAAGCTTTACTTTGCACAGAAAATCTCACCTTGGAACACATCTGCTCTTTCCAATACACAAAGCTTATAAATATACTGTTTACAGTCTGCACATGGGGATCCTCTCAAGTTCTATCCCAGATTTGTTCTTAGAAGAAGTTGACCACAACTCAGAACACAGCCATTCCTGTGTACAGGAACAACAAAGGGAGAAATAAATAATCCAGTCTCTTAGTATTTTCTTCTTTATAAATCTGTCATTCCCTTTCACTTTGAGCAGTATACTGGTAATTTCTTCATATCAATTCACAAACATCATACAGACAGTTCTTTAATACATTCTAATACAGTATAAAAAAGGATGGAGGGGAAGAGCTGTTGTAGTAAAAAGTGTAAGTTTATCTCTCCACTTCAAAGCTTTTGTCTCCCTTTCCATTTTCTGCATGTAAATTCTCATTAGCTACTGAAAGAAAGGCTTGTTTCTCTTGATGCAGGAAGGATTTTTGATTTTTTTTAATTTTCACATTTTGTGGATTTTAGGAACACAAGTAGATGTAGCAAAGTAGATTTTAGTGGGTTAATATTTTAGCAACCTAAGTATAAGGTCTTTCTATCTCTACCCCTGCCCCAGAACAGGCAGCAAGACTCTAGCTGTTTAGTCTCTTTTCAAGGTACAAGATTGGAGGGTATCAGGAGAAGACATAAACCCAGAGCAGAGTGACCCAGAACACTGGAAAGCGTCCAAAAGCCCTTTGTATGCTGAAGAGGAGGCGGATAAAGAAGGGGGTCTCATCACCCCCAGCCCCAATTCCTGAGGGGGTGGGGACTGGGAGGGGACAGAGGTGGAACTGGACGCGTGTAAAGTGGTGATTGGATGGATTATACTATAAAAGCCATGGAAATCAAAGCTTGGGGGCGCATCGATGTATTCCTGGCTGAGCCGGAGTGCTCATTAAAGCAACTACCCTTTATCTTATTTCCTACTCAAAATTTGGCTTGGAGTCTTTTTTTACAGACTTTTAAGGCAACACTCTTTGCTATTCACACACCCCATTTCCATCCACTTTTGCATTATTTCAGCTAAACTTTATAAGAAAAGCACAAACACTGCCATTTTCGCTTATGAAGAGTTGTCCAAAACCAGCTGCAAATTCCTCTCAGTTTTCTTTGAGGAACCACTCCTCTGTCAGGATGCTCAAGTAAACTTGATAAAAGCCTGTTAATTTACCAGGTCTATTTTAATCCCAACACTCAAATTGCTAACACTTCCAACCAAGAAAACACAGCAATTGGTGCATCACACAAATGCAACATGACCACATTCTGGTTTGACAGTATCTTGACACAAATAAGTGAATGTACAGCAACCCCCCAGGGCCCGTTATTCTAGTGCTGATTTTACCTGCTATGCCATCAAACAGATGCTGCAGCGAGGAGGACTTTTTCCTTAGGAACTGAAGGACCATTTACAATTTCTGAGTCCTTTTAATGTAATTTATGGGAAAAGACCGAGTTCCATGAAAAATTAGTGAGTAGCTTACAAATTACTCTAAAAATCCTCTGAGACACCCAACTTTTAGGCACATAAAAACAGCAGAAAAAACATGCTTGTGTTTGAGCAGAGACAGTTCATTAAACTGGGTACTAGGAAGGCTGAGGTACCGTAAGGACCCAAACAGTAGAATGATTTTTAAAACCTGTTTCAGCCTATAATTAAAAAAGCTCCCAAACATGCACAGATAGAATACCCTCCATCTCACCAGAACATTAAGTGCAATTACAGTTTACAATGTGCCTAAACAAAGAACTCATGAGAGGTTTCACAAAAATCAGACTGTATAAGCTAAATTACAGGAAAAACTTGATTAAAAGTTAGCATCGTATTGCAGAAAAAAAGTTACACTTAGTCTGTTCATTGAAAAGAAGTTTTTGTGTGAAGTAAAACACAGGATACCTCACCTTATCCTCCCTTTACTTGCATATTCCTGTAAGGATGTAACGTAGTAGTGCCTTATAAACCAGGAATGAAAAATTATTATCTCCTTCAGTAAATACTTTCAACATTAATCTCGTTACTTATGCAGTGCTTTAAATATTTATTTTTTTATCATTTATTGCTTAATTCTGTTAAGTGATGGGCCTTTTTTATGGCCAGATTTTAGGTACCTTCTCATTCTGGGGTGAAATGATAATTGAGATCTTCCTTGCCACCAAATTAGCGAGTCTCTGAGAGAGAGCAAATTTATAGTTTCATAAATGTAAAGTGATCCTAGGGAGATCTGTCTCAACAGAATAAATTTGGCCTCTGATATACTGCTAGGGGACATTATAAAGCTACTACCCCATCCTTCCTCCACTTTTGTAAACTGCTCCCTTTGTCTGCAACTGCCCACCACTTCCACAGCAGCTGCCAGAGACAAAAAACTAGAACCAGAAAAATCTGCCTGTTACCTTCACGTAATTTAAGAAAGCAAAAAAAGGCAGCAGAGGAACAGTAGAACTCCTTCTGCCTGCAGAGTTAGGTGCTGAGTGTGATGAGATGATGGCCAACTCCATTTGTCAGTGTCCTTTCCCTCAATTACCTGAGACTAGCAGAATTTCCAGAACTGGGTAGGTATCTGTCTTATTCTAAAGAAATGCTTAAAAATCCTGCTTCAATCTCCCCACTGCACGGAACAGTGAAGTTACCAGACTTCATGCATCATCTTTTGTGCAACATTATAGAAAAATAACTGAAAATCTGTTAGGTTTGTTTGGATTTTTTTCCCCATTGGTAATAACTGACTTATACAAATTACATGGGAAAAAAATTAGGAATCATTAATTAATTACATTTCATAAAAAAAACACGTTAAAATATTTCTAAAGATTTTACTTTTCCCCCTCTTCAGTATCACAGTAAGAACCACAAGCTTTATTTATTTTGGAATGACGATCCATTTTCCTCTAGCTGGTTATAATATTGTCCAGTTTTTTAATAGCTGTGAAGTATCCTTTTTTCAATAACAAATTACACAATCTATTAGCAAGTCAGCTGTTTCTCTCTCTTTTTCAACTTCCATGAAGGCCATCCAGCTATAGTAATTTACTGAAATTTATTTTCTCCTTGCTTCTGAAGAAAAAAATATATCTATGATAAACAGCAGACAGAGCAGACTTTAAATACTGCGACTCTCTTAACTGTTCAGGTCTTGTTCTCCAGTTGCTTTTACAACAACATGGTTAAAACATCTTGAACAAAATATTTAAAATACATGTTTCTGTTGGGGAGAAGAGCACTGTTTACATGCCCAATTTTCAGATAAATTATGTTTATAATAAAATCTGCCTTGAAAGATCAGAATACCAATAAGTACGGAGTGCCAAAAACACGTACCACCATCTGATGGCACCTCAGATTCATCTACTCATTAACTTCATATGTGTTCTGAAGTGACAATATTTTGTATAAACACCTCTCTTGCTTAAGAAAATAATGTGGTTTTGTTAAGGAGAAGCAAACATCTTCCTGGTATGTAGACAGATCACCTTTTCAAACACGTATACAGTACAGTAAGTTTTTGTAATCTGTACCTTAGATGTGGTTTTCATGAAATACTGTCTACAATGATGGAACACACAATGATAAAGTAGTTTAAGTGATTTTCAAAAAGCATACAAAGTATGTTCCTCTGACAAAAAGGGAGCAGGCTGAAACACTTTGCCTCCTCACATGAAGAACTACCTAATGTTGAAGTAATAGACATTTCATAGTCAGTTCCTTCATTTTTAGAAAACGAAAGCCATGGTTTAATATGGAGAGGATTAGTCCATGAAAGCCTGAGGAAAAAAAAATTACAAATATTTTTAACAGAAGACACAAACTGAAAATTTGTGTGTGTGTGTGTGTATATATGTACCTATATAGAGATATATATATCTCACTAAATATTCTAGAACCGATGCCCACATTTGATTTTGCAGTGTTTACACAACTGAAGAACTGAAAATGAGATCAGGTGACACGTGGCAAAAGGTTGCTACCCTCTTCTCACACACAGCACAGATTATTGACAATTTATGGTTAAATACATTCTTTGCTAGTCAGATGTTCTGGAATTGTGTTTCTGGGAGCCACAGAAAAGCCTACATGAAAAACCATATCTGCATTTCTGGCATGACTAAGGGAACACATATATTAGGTTTCCATATGAAAGTTCTCTCTTTACTTAGCTTAGCAGCAGGAGTTATTTTAAAGAATTACACATTTCCCTCAGTGTCAAAAACTTGCAGGCCTCAAGGTCTCTCGTGGAGGTAAAATAATCACTTAGCACACAGTTCATCACATTTCTCATATGCTGGGGTTTATGCATTGAATCAAATCCTTTTGATTTTTACAATGTAGAAAATACATTTACCCATTTTAGCCTTATCTTTACAAAAAGAGAGAGAATGCTAAAAAAACAAATAGCCTGCCTTATAACTTCTACTTGCCATCACCATTTCACTCCCAGTAACACCAAATTACAACTCCCACTACAGTAAATACATTTTTGATTTATGTATAACTTCTCTCTCTCCACTCAGCCAGTTTAAGGCCCACATTTCTTTCTATTGTACCTGCTGCTTAAGCTTTGCCTGTTTACTTAAGCAATTCTCACTGAGTAAATACAAAACTAATAAATTATCATCTTGTAAACATAAAAGTTGTATGTTATCATTTTTGCATTTCTCACCGATATGTTTTTGGCCAATTCCTCTTTGCCTTTTTATTTACCACTGGGGACTAGAGTTAATTCACATAAAATTTTCTCCAAAAGCCTATTAAAGACATTCTTTTCCCAATACAAATTGTAGGTAAACACTACTTAGTAGTCCATTTACTACTTAAAATTAATAACCCACTTAGCTTGTTCAAGTCCCAGTATGTACCTGTTGGCACATCTCTACTCCTCAGCAGAACGGACCTGTAACACTATTTGACTGCTATGACATCAATTAATTACCACATAGTATTCACTATATAGAATCAAATGATTTTGATTACATTTATAAAAATATTAATTATCAATAAATATAAGAACATCTACTTTTACACAGCAATGTTTCTTAAATAACAAAAACGCATTTATTATTAAAGTATAAAATGCAATCTTCAAATCCATATTGAGCTGCAGTGAGATTACGAGTGTCTCGTTTTCTTGGGAGTAAAGTCTAATTAACTTGCACTAAAAGCAGTCAGTTCAGTTTTTTCCAAAATAAATAAATAAATAAAATCTCCTCCGGGCCTGAATCATTAAATACTAAACACTTCATTTCTAGCCCACTGTGAAAGGAAATAGTAAATATGTGTTTCAAACAGGTCAGCTGGATTATTTTCTGTAAAGACAATAACACTTTGTAAGAGCCACGTTTTCTTGGGCAATATTATTTTGCAAACTCTTTTGTAGAAGGGGCAAAGCAAATAAATGTACCTTTCAAATGAGATAAGGTTTTAAAAGAAGTCTCTTCGTATTTCTTGGGTTTTCTGCACATTTTAAACATAATTGTGTAAAGCAATTGGGAGTCCCTACTCCTTAGCGGGATGCCGATTCAAAAGAAGGAAGCCTGTTCTTTTGCCAGATTCCAAATCAACTTGATGTCCAGGCCAGGAACAAAGAACTACCATACTCTCAGATAACAATTTAATAAAATTTGTGGCATCTGAAGTAGCAATCTTTACCTCAGCATGATACTCACAGTCAACAAATTTAATAAAATGACCCCAATAAAAGTTAATCAGAAATGTTTAAACGTATTGGCAATAAAACAAATTTTATGGCCAGCAGAGTCAGTTCTCCTCTGTGTGACAAATGAACTGAGGACTGAAAATGGGCTATGCATCAGTACCATTTCAACAATGAAAAACGCATGCAAGTCAGGCAGGAGAGAAACCCTGCGCAGGAACACACAAATGAATAAAACACCCACAGCACCACGGATTTTGCACTGCACGGAAGAGAAGAACAACCAGAGATGTTTACTTTTCTTCAGGACAACCATAACCTTACCTAGGCAACAGCAACAGGTCCTCCAGTAACATCTGCTCTTTAATTACATCCCAAATGCAGAGCAAGTACCAAACTCTAGAAGCAAACGGCCACAGCCAGAAGGTTTGCAGGTACACTCACAAGACAAGAGACTAATTCTGCTCCGCCCTCTACCATGCAAGTTTGAACACCTATCAGTATGAACCTCTGAAATTTGTAACATACCTAATGAGACTAAATGTAACTAACTTTCTTGGGGTTGGATAAGGAACTCGATTGCGCTGGTTAACATTACATGTATTTAATACATTACAGAAATATCACAGAATCATTTTCCACAGGAGAGGGGCTGGAACTAGATCTTTAAGGCCCCTTCCAACACAGCCCATCCTGTCATCCTATAATTTTTTAAAACAGCATCAGCAGCTGCATCTAGTTCAACTTGTCATTTGAACTGAAAATGGGCAAGTCCTTCTCCCAAGCAACGTGTGACAGCGCACGAGGAAACGGCCTCCAGCTGCGCCATGGGAGGTTCAAGTTCGACATCAGGAAGAACTTCTTCACAGAAAGGGTGGTCAAGCATTGGAATAGGCTTCCCAGGGAAGTGGTGGATTCACCCTATCTGAAGTGTTCAAGAAATGACTGGACGTGGCACTTATTGCTATGGTTTACTTGACAAGGTGGTGTTCGGTCAAAGGTAGCACGTGGTGATCTTGGCAACCTTAATGATTCTATAGTTCTAAGTTTTCTTCCTGGAAACAATCCATTACCTTTCCCATCACAGCATTCGTTCTTGTGCCATCTAAAAAGTTTCTACAATTGTCTCCTGTAACAAAGACAAGCTTTGTACATCTGTTCCATTGTATTTCTCTGTAAGAAACTACTTCAATTATGTTCAGCTCCAGTTGCTCTTATTTTAAGGAAGAAATACTGTGTAGCTTTGCTAAATGAGATGCAGGACAGAAAAAAAAGACAAACAGCAAGTTTAGGGTAAAAAATCCCATGTTAGTAACAAAAATTTTCTCTGTCTTAAATACTTGACCTTATGATTTTGCTTTGCAGCATGAAATGTGTTATGGCCTACTAAGAAGCAAAAGAGAAAATATTTCATCTTGTGAGGCAAAGAAGCTGAAATGAAAGATTAAAACCAACTACCAGTCTTGTCAAGTCTGCAGTACCTTCAGAAAAAATTATTTACTTTTTTCTTTTTCTTCTACAAAGCTGAGGTCAAAAAATGTGTTCTGCTTACCGAGCACAAGGCTAACAGCAGCTTTTTTCCACCACCTTTCACTGTCTAATGTCTTAAAATCAGAAGGCAGTCACTACTAATAAGAACTGGTACATGCAACAGGGAAATCATGTTTCATGATTTTGGGGGGCATGTATGCAGTGTCCACTGTTATCCTTGTGTACTTCAAACCAGAATACAAAACTGTCATCATTCCAAAATATTTTGAAGTACTTTTCTACTGTAAGAATTACTATTTTGAGTCACCTTTCTGAAGAAAGCTTTTCATATATACTACTACGAAGGATGCAGCTCATAGCACTGTTTCCCTAAAACATAAATTTAATTTTCACACATCTCTTCAACAAAATACCTGATCCTTTCCCAGGACATATTAACTTCTACTTTCTCTTCTCTTCCTAACCAGTATGGACAAACAGGAATTTTACACACACATGGTTAAAACAGTAAAAGGACAGCTCTGAGTATTTTATTGATAATAAGAGAAAAGGTCAGTAGGAAAAAACTAAACGCGAGTTTGTGCGATAGAGAGGTGTGTTCATACACTAGAACAGAAAAACAATTTTACATAATGCTTGTAAGTTCTAGCAGAGACCAGTCGTGCCTTTATGGGAGCATTGTTAGTTTCCACTTCACAAAGAACTGCCAGACCATCACCAGCAATACACACATTTAGCCTCAAGCATAGTAACCTGGGCACTACAGGATTACTGGTTTATGATTTCTCCAAGTGACAAAACCGAAAGGGAACACAGGAAGGAGCTTTATGACAGCTGCATATTGAGGAGAGTGAGAAGAAAGTCAAGACTTCTATTCTTTTCATGGTAAAACTCTGCTCTTCAGCATCTAAAAGAGATGGGCAATTTGCAGAGTTAACTTATAACTCAGTTGAAAGAGCACTTCATTTCCTTTTCCAACAATTCCCTACAGCTGTCACCTGTAAGACCACAGTTCTAAGTACCACAGGGAACAAAACTACAGGAAAGGAACCCACACGACAGAAGAGCTGGAGGAGCAAAAAGAGGGAGAATCAATTACCTTTTGTAGAGGGAAATTAAGTGCTGAGATGTTAGACATTCCAAAATTAGCATGAGACAATCTTCAAACATTTCTCCCACAACTATCCTAAGGAAGTTACTTCAATTCTTCTATGCATCAGTTTCTTTAACTG
>JAOXXN010000395.1:139067443-139080297 GCA_026770055.1 Myrmophylax atrothorax
AAGTTGATTTGACATTTATTCTTTATTTTAAATGTAAGCTTTATGCATCCAAATACATCAATTAATTTTTCACTTGAAACATCATAAGATAAATGTCTTGGAAGATTCAGTCAAGCATCATACAATAGAGCAGTGTAAGTAACAGGAATCATTTTTCAAATGTCATTTTAAAAAGTAAAACCAAGAGCTCAAATGTCTATGTTGGAGGATAGAGGGACTTCTTGCTTTTAATTCTGCACTACAGCATCAAAGTAGACTTTCACAAGGAGTTTCCTCATCCCTCATCCTGTCACTCATTATTTCAGGTAGTGTCTTGATTCCCCTCCAAGCACATTTAATTTCTGACCCACTATTTCAACTTCTTTTCAAACAAAAGAGTAGATAAAATTTTTGCATGGAAATCAAGTTTAGAGGTCTAACATTTTCAAAACACTGTGGCATTTTGCCTCCCAAACCCCATTTGCCTTTCAGTTATAACTGAAATTTCAGTTTCCAAATTAGCCAGGTAGGGATGCCAACAATATTCCACTGAAAGTCATTAAGAACTGGACACCTAAACTCCAGTGCTGTTTCAAAAATGTTTAAGCAAGTATGTGTTTGTATAATGTTCAGGACACCCAGAGCCAGCTGACGCCTCTGGGCATGAGCACAGTAAAGCATAAATCAGGTCGCGCTTCCCAGTTTGAGAGCTCCACAGCTTTCAGGGTGGGAGCACTAACCTTGTTCCAATTCACATCTAAACATTTCTTATTCCCACTCCCTTATTCCATCTCCTCAGCATTCCTCGTATCTTCAGCACTTGGTGCTTATTGGAAACCATCCCTATATGCCTTCAGTTCTAGTTTCTGGAAATTGATCAATCCCAAACCGATCCTTAACTGTCCTTTCCTCTCCTCTTGCATCAGTAACACACCACTCAATGATCTGGACACCAAACTAATCTAACAAGCAAGCACATGACAGAGTATATATATGTATTATTTAGGTTTGCAGGGAGGTATTTTATTCCCATTCTTTTGTTTTGAAATTACTCTTTCTATTCCTGAGAACTGTCACGCACAGTCTAGTTCCTGAATAGTTGGTGCTGCAATCTTGTCTTTCTTGTACATGATGGAAGCGATGTCACTAGACAGCAACACAGCAAGTCTAGAAAATCATCCTCAGTAGAACTGAAGCAACAAAAAATAAAAAAAAATCCTGCCTTTATAGCTTTAGTTACTCCTTGTAGGACTGAGGAAAATGTTTTTCAACTGCAAGAACTGCTAGACTCAGGGGATGAAGACCTTCAGAATTTCCTGAGTAACAAAGACCTCCATTTTTACGAGTGCTTGTTGTTCCACTGCATGAGAAAGGCTGTTGAGCCTCAGTGTGTACCAGGAGTGGCACCCAGTGTCCAAACTGCATCCTTACAACAGCGTCTTTAATTCCCTTCTTAGTCTTCCCTTGCTGCTTTCTCCCTGGCTGCAGCCTCAGAAAAATCAGCAGCTCTACACAAACACATACTCTTAAGTAAAGCAGCTCACATAAAGTTTTTGCCAAACTGTTTTAATCAAAGGTGCATAGATGAATAAAATTTTCAATTATTCAATGTGGGCAACAACTACATGTCCGGTAAAATAATTCAATTAAGCCGTGCAGCTACAGATTGAAACTCTGATTTAAATCAATATTTCTGTAGACTATTGTCTTTCAACTGTACTCAACAACTGACCTCACAGCCACAGGCTGATTTATTCGCAATCACTGGTACAGCTTTAATAGCCCAAACCAATCCTCCTAAATACGTTTTGTTAGGGCTGAAGTAAAAATCACTAAAAGAATTGGAAAAATTAAAAACAAAACAACCAACAACAAACAATTTTCATGTTCTGCAGCTATGCAGGATTTTAAGGATCATCTATTGTGCTTGGCTACCACAACTGAGTAAAAGCGACAGTAATAAATTGAGCAAATAAGGTTCTTTTGTCCCTTCCAAAATTGATCTGAGGGATAACACATACTTTTAAACAAGATTCAACACCTGGAATAAGCCATAAAGCAAGCAAGCCTCCTCCAACCTGCTGCATCTAAAAATCTACAATTTCTACCTCTTTTTTCTTTCACTATCACAAGCAGTTCAGAGTTGCACAAAATGGATTAAGTTAAAATATTTAATGATTAGAACAATTATCCTAAACCATTAAACAGCTATTATTCTATCAGTAGGTAAGAACACAGTATGGAACAATACAAACTGGTAAAAAGAAAAATAAATTAAAAAAAAAACCAAAATCAAAAAAGAACATGATAAGGGGAAAAAATCCCAAACATGTACTTCCACCTACATGTGGAAGTCAAATTACCAATACCTCTTTCAGTAATTTTGCCAAAATTCAACTGGTCAGTATTTCTGTTTCACTCACATCAAAACCTAAAAATGCCACCATAACCTCTCTCCCTCCAAACAATGAAGCCCAGCCCTGTCTCTCTCACGTGTGCGAGATGCAGAAACATCACATTCACCTCTTCAGGAGTCAAACGCCTTGAAGCCAAGTGAAATCCTGAGTTCATTAAAACATAAAGATTAGATCTCAGTTGTACTGCAAATATCTCCAAACAAGCTTTTATTTCTGAATCAAAGGCACAAAACTGGCACAATTTAACAGTTTGTCAAGAACTCCAAAATGCCGATGTTCAGTGTCGGTAGTTCCTCCCTACCTTACCCCTTCTCTGCTATATAAAAGCACACTATAAAAGCTGCAAGACACTCCACATGGACCAGGGTTTTATATATGAATATATATATACGCAGACACATATATAAATACATATATTCACACACACATAGACACTGAACAGCATGTTCAAATCCTGTTAAATTACTTCCCTAGCAAGATTTATTTCGTTTCAACGAGACTTCCACTTGCAAAAACATGCACATATTGCACAGCAAATACATCTCTTGTTAGGTGCCTAATATGACAGGGAAACCATTTTGATTACTCTGTGCCTACTTATGCATTGTCCTACAAAACAATAAGATAGAACAGCAAGAAACTAGCAATTAAGAGAGTCTGAATGCACATCGGGAATCACTAAAATCCACACTAGCCAAGTCAGGAACAATATGACTGATGAACAGGCCATATTACACTAGGATTGTTAGCAAGCATTAAAAAATTATCCTCAGCAGATGTCCCTTATGACCTAAATATATCGCAGGAAGAACATGTCTGTCTTGTTTTCCAAAGTTTAAAGAAACCTTTCCATTTCTGTTATCGACTAGAACTTCACACTGCTGCATGTTGGTTATAAATATGTACAGAGGATTTATCACACTAAACCTACAAATATGAGTATTTTACTGAAGAGCAAACAACCTATTTTAATGTGCATTTTCCTACTGCATGAATTTACGTTGTACCGAAGCATGTAATCCAATAAAAGAAATCAAACTGTGTATTCAGCAAACAGTGAAACAAAAGACAAGCTGCAAACTACAGCAACTTATCGACCACCACACCACAAACCAAAATACAGTAAATGTCTTCAAGTTAGATGGGTGAGAACCTTATCTGCAATAAAAACATTTTGTGGATACAGCCAATTAGGAATTACATAAATTTAAGCTACTACACATTATTACATGTGCAACTATGCACAACCTGCTCATCTTCAGTAGAGCTTTAAAGAAGTTTTTATTTTCTTAAATTTTGCTGATACCAAGATTCTACACAGTGGCTTACCAAACTACAGAGATAAGCAAGATTTGCTCAGTTTGAGCTTTCACAGCTTCTCCATATATTTTTGACTGCACCACTGGATTTAACAACATAGACTAAACATAAACAAATAATGCTAAAATATAGATATAAACTTTAACTCTACTAAGGATTTTTCTCTCTTCTATCAAAGACTAGTATTTATCTAGAAAATCTTTTAAGTTACATAATTATTGTGAAACCACTTCTTATCTGTTTAATTCCACTGCTGCAGTAGGTTTCCTGTCAGCAAAACGGATTTCAAGTCTGTTCCTGAAGTATTCCATTCAATATTCAGTCCTGAACCTTGGGCCAGTTTTGTGTCTCTGCCTTTCCATTAATAAAATAAATGTAAACACTATGAACAAAAGAGGTGCAACTTGGGTTAAATGTGCACTGTATTTTGAGTATGTATCATTTTCTCAGAGAAAAATGCTACCTAATTTTTCCAGGTTATGTAGTTGAGGAATTCATAAAACATCATGAGGAAAGTAATAAGAAGCAAAATTATTTTTCTTAATTTGTTGCCACTACTTATTTCAATCACTTCTATCACTTTTCTCCCATATGTATTGATTTGAATTACTTTTCAATAGAACTATAAGCATTTCCTTCATTGTGGCTCTCAGGGAAAAAAAAAAAAGAGATTTGCTCATTTTGCTGCACTTCCTTCATCTCCCTCAAGTTTATTACAGCATTCTTTGGGAAAGGAAATGGCTAAATACTTGCATTAGCAAAAAAGGAAAGGAGAAGGAATGGAAAGAGGTAATAAGAAGGTGTTAAAAGAATTCTCTCTTCCTCTTGGGCCAGTCCCATTGGGAAAAGTGTTTGCTACCAGAACAGACGAGCGAAGGGTCCAAATGGATGTCCAGAGCTAAGGGCGACCACGAGGACCACAGTGGAACAGTCTCTGAGGGAAGGACACGCCACAGACCCAAGAAAGACATGCAAAAAGCACAGAGAGTGTGATCCACGCAGTCTAATGGAAATGGGTGCTCCTGTACCCCATTGCCCAAGACTGAGGAATAATAATCAAGGATCAAGAAGTTGAAAGGAGTCAGCAGAACTGACCATGCTGTCTTTCCATAGTTTGGGCTTCGTTCTGGGCGAAGCTTTAGTTCCTCCAAACACAGAGGCAGCCCAGAGCCACCACTTTGCTAACCCCAGGCAGCACCTACCTCAGCTGAGCAACATGAAGACAGGATCTAACCAGCATGTCTGCTGTGAAACTGACTGGAAAAACTGCCTCTTCACAATACAAATGGTTATATCCAGACTTTTTCCCTGAACTGTAGTACATGAAAATTTAAGTGCTTAGCAAAAGAGAGAGAACATCTGGAAAAAAAACCCAGCAAGTTTCACCTTTGCCGTTTGTTCACAGCAACACCGTTTCATAAACTAATCTGTAGTAGAGTGGCAAAAATTAATTGGCAGTCTCTGCTTTTAATAGGAACTAGCACATTAGATACTGTTTTCCATAATATTGCCACAAGTTAATGATAAAATACAAACACAAGGTCATTTGCACCTGTGCAATTGAAAGTGTGTGGGAATATAAAATATTTTTGTATTTCAGAGTTCTTGCATATTCCTCAAACTGAACAAATAAATTAAAAGTATTTCTAAAAATTAAAAAACCTTCACATTCTTTGTAACTCATCAAAAATTATTTTTGAGTACTCAGGGTAAATAACCTGGGTGTGTTCTCTTCCCTAGTAAACAGCAAGAATAAGGCTTAATGTTTTCAAGACACTATCACAAACTACAATATAGGCATAAAATTCAGATCGATGCCTGAAATCAAAAAACCATATATTAAATATCTAAATATACTTTTATTATATAATTGGTTCTCCTCTTATGTGCACTTTTATGTCTTTAGTCAAAGTTGAGCTGATTATATTAGCACAGAAAAATCAAATTCCAAACAGCTCATTTGTAATATTTTACCTAAATTCCAGGTAAAAGAAATTGGGCTTTCATACTGCTGACCACATAAAACTTAGCGAGTTTCTGCAAGTCTTACAAAATTATACAAAACATCTATATAACCAACTAAATTATTGTATATCATGATTTTAAATAAAGAATACAGTTAAGATAGAACACAAGCTATAAAGTAAAAAACTCACGGCTTCAAGCTGAAAACTTGGATATAGTGAAATGTTTAAACACATAAGTGAGCCAGATGCAGCCTTCCAGCTTATTCTAATGCTGCTAAAAAATGGTTGCATACAAAAAACTATAAATCTCTTAAAAGAGATGCTTTTCTAACTTAATTTTTAGGGTTAGTAAGTGAATATTCTTAAGCACATTTTTCAGTAAAGTTCAGTATAGAAGTTTGTATAGAAGTTTATTAAATATGTTAATAATATCCCCTGCAGTCATGAATTAAGAGAAAAAAAATCAAACAATCTATGACATAAGGTTTTTCTGTTTAAAATTACCTAAGGAAAAATGCCATGAAATATGTTTCCTTAAAAAAAAAAAAAAAAGAAAGAGGAAAAAAAAAGAGGCTAAGAACTAGTAGAACATTTTGCATTTAAAATCAAATTACATTAAGTTCTTTTGCAGCAAAATGCCAATGGAACCTGATTTAAATAAAACTTTAATATGCCTTGTACTTTAAAGAGCAAAACGATCTCTTTTTGGATACAAAATTAGATGTTGAACGAAAGGATTAACCTACCACTTTAAAGCGTCACCCTTACAGTAAAAATCAACTTGAAAGTCCAGAAATGCAGCAAACAAAGCATTTCAGGCAGTTTGTGTGATACCATCGGAAGAGGAATAGCTGATATGCACTTTTTAAGCCTGCACAGTCCAATCGTATAAACCCCCTCAGATAAGCAAAGAAGTTCCATCACAGATGCTAACACCTCCCCTTTCTTAGTTATGCGTGGTAGAATTGGGAAGCAAAGAAGCAAACCCACAGAACAAGCAAGCGCCTGTCCTGCTTTCAGGATACACATGCATGGAAACAAATTCTCTCGTCTATACTGAGCCCTGGAGCACACAGCACATCTAGGCTGATTTAAGAACCCCAAAAACATTGAGCCAGGGTAGCCAATGCACTTTGCAACCTATTCTCTGAGTTCCTTTGTATAAAAGATTACATGCACGTTATCAGATGACAATACAGTGCCTGTGCTGTCCGCACGGCCCGGGATTCCCGCCGGGAATGCGCCGGGCGGGATCGTGCGCTGGGCACGGGCGGCCCCTGCCGGCGGCTCGGGCTGAGCCCGCCCCGCGCTGCGGGAGGGGACAGAGCGACGGGAGAGAGGACAGAGAGGGGACAGAGGGACGGGAGAGGGGACAGAGAGGGGACAGAGAGGGACGGGAGAGGGGACGGAGAGAGGGGACGGACACGCGTGTACCATCTGCCCCCGCACTGTTCCAGAGAATTACAAGGCGTTTTCCTTAGTGCTTTGCACCGCAGAACATACTTTGGCATAGGCTGCCGTATAGGTAAGTCCACCAATGCGCACAGCGAGAGCACCTCAGCGTGCACCCTGAAAAGTAGCCTTTTATCGGGATTTCTTCTTCCTTGTCCAAAAAAGATAAAAACCTCCAGCCAGCAGAGGTAGGTCCACACAGTATGAAAACTTAAGCAAAACATTTAACACACTGCATGCCCGCTACTCCACTAAATCATTACCAGTACACAAGCCATGTCAATACTGGTTTCCTTTTAGGAAACAAATCAAAAGTGACAGGTAAAGTACAAACAATTCATATGTTATTAGGAGTTTTATTAAAGAACCTTGATTATGTGATATATCTCATTTGATGACAGTTAAGCACATCTAATAACTAACCTCTTTGTCCATCACTATATATCCCAATACCTGTCAGGCAATCCACAAAAAAATATGGAAGACCAGATGGTATTACTTTGAGTGTTTGACAACTCACCATCCTTCCTCTGTCATAATCATCTGAATTCCTTATATAAAATAATCCTTATCAAGATTATTTCACAAATTCATTACCCCCAAATGATAACAACAAAAAAAACAACTTAAAATTCAATAGCCTTTTTACACAGAGAACAAAGCAAAACTTCATAAATGCACACACAGACCTGACAGACTTTTGCCAGCACTTAGTAATTGGAAAATCAACATTTACATAGTATGGCTGTCTTCCTAAATTACTACAGGCCTTATAAAAAACATGGAGGTGGAATTCACATAAATGTACTACAGCTGAAGCCAGAACCAAGGCTGTGATTTAGGAGCTTTTGGGTCATTTGTTTCTGACTTTAGTGAAATAAAACTCAAATTCCATGTAACTTGATTTCTGTATTTCATAAACATTTTATTTTCTTACAATAGAAAACAAGAGACATGAGCTATAACTGTTATACCTAAAGAGAATAAACCTAAACAAACAAAGAAAAAACCTACAACAAAAAAAAAAAGAAAAAAGTCAGCTAAAACTGCATCTACCTATTCAGTACATAGTTACAGCTACTGCATGCTCAAGGTCTGTCCTCTGCATCTATACAAGAGAAACGTATGATACAAAAAAAATTTGTTTAAAATGGGAATAACTAGAAGGTCTTTTCATAAGAAAAACGGACAAAATTTAGCCTTGACAGAGGCCTTCATGGTAAGGAGATAAATCAACACTGCTAGGGGCCTGTGATTTAATGACATCGGGACTTCTACTGCAACACCAACAAAAGAAGGCAACCTTCACAGAGTCCTTTTGTTCCCTGGGTATTCACGTCCTCTGTCGGAGATTCTGGTTTGACCATATAGTGGTTTCAAGGACCATAGGGTATTCAAACTGCTCCTCCAGTTGTACTCACACAGTTGTTTGTGGAGTTATTAATTATTATTCATGTTATTAATAAAATGGGGAAAAGAACCCAAACAACCCTGTACAAGACAACAGCTTTTTTATGAAGATGCTTTTTTACAAAAGACAGAACAGTTCACCTACGCACTAACACACAGTATGCTGGGAAGAGTAAGAAGTTCTGTGACTCTGGCCTTGAAGCCCTTAATACTGTCAAACTGGTGTAGCAGACCACAGGTTTCAAGGAACGCAACTTCAAGAACAAGGCCTCCAATAGAACAGGAGGCAGCCCTCAACAGAGGCAACACTTGCTGCATTTTCATTGCTGTAAGCAACCATTCATGTTCAGTTCATTGCTTTAGCTTAATTTTTCTCAGCATGTCCCTTTCAGCCACCTCATTTTAACAAGGGGCCCCTCACTTTAAAAAGGACATGGAGATACTGGAGTGTATCCAGCAAAGGGCAAAAAGGCTCTTGAAAGGTGTACAGAACATGTGTTATGGGTCTGTTTAGTCTCCAGAAGAGGAGGATCAAGGGGGACCTCATCACTCTCTACAACTGCGTGAAAGGAAGTTGTAGTGAGGTGGGGACTGGTCTCTCCTGCTGTGCCTGCAGTGAGAGGACCAGAAGAAATGGCCTGAAGCTGAGACAGGGGAGATTCAGATTAGATAACACACCTTTTTCCTGTTAGGGTGGCCAGGTATTGGAATAGGTTGCCCAGGGAAACAGCAGACTCACCATCGCTGGAGGTGTTTAAGAGGCGTCTGGATCTGGCATTGGGTGACACGTTTCAGTGGTTTAGGGGTTACAGTGGCAGTGCTGGGTCAACAGCTGGACTGGATGATCTTGTAGGTCTCTTCCAGCCTTGAAGGTTCTGTGGTTCTACCTGAACCTTCTGCCTCTGCAAGGGCCCCACCTCGCAGCGGATCGCAGAGGCAGCACCGCATGAGGCTCAGCAGCACAAACTGCTGCTGGCCCAGGCCGAGGAAAACACTGAAAAAGTGCCATTTATGAGCTGCAACATGTGCAGCTGCAACCATGTGAGGCTAAAGAAAGCAATCGTTTTGTGGAACTGCTGCACTGTGTTATTCTTTGTTTTACTGGCTGATTATACAACTAAAGTCAACCCACGACACGGAAAAATACAGGTAATAGAATCCTTAATCATCTGGGTACTTCTAACCTGTAAACTGAAAAACAAAATGAACCTTCTCAGGTAAGAAAGTAAAAATCATGTTGAGGGGAGAGAGGGAAGGCAGCATCAGCTTTTCATCTGTAGCATTTCAGAGGAAATCTACTGAAAACTCCGCATAGGCAGAAAAGAAGAAAAAGTTACACCCATATAGAACTTATTTTGGTGTATAATGTAACTGTCTCAAAGTTTCTATTGGTATAATTACCACAGCACTTAATTTATTAGCTTTGTAACTAAGTTACTAAAATACATCAGGCTGAAATAAATCTGTTTCAAAATAATGTCTCACAAAATCTATAATGAATTACAAGTTGTATACTTTAACTGTTGGATTTCCATGAAAGGAATATAAATTTCCTTTAAACAGGGGGAAAAACTACTCAATGAAAAGCATTGAAGATAAAAACTATAAAGTGCAAAGGATTGAACTTAACATATTGCTTAGAGATAAAATTTATATCAGGAAAAATACATTTATTTCTCAGGCAGAATATACAGAAAATAAGGTGTTTTGTAAATATTAACTGAAAGAAAGCAAAACTATCTTCAGACAAAGGCTTGGAAGTGCCCCAGAGTGAAAGTACTTCTCAGAATACCACCTTTCCAAAGACAAGCAAAATACTGCATCATTTCACAGAAGTGACGAAGACAAAAATCCCTTACAACAGAAATCTGTTTCCATTACCAAGAGCTGAATCCATTAGGTGAAGGAAGGGGAGAGAAGGGGAGAAGGAGGGAGCACCGGAACAGGGGTTCTGCGTGTAGATCACTGAAAGTATTTTCATAAAATTAAAGATCTGTGTTTTGAAAAATAAATTCAATGCCTAAAAGGATTTAAGTGCACCAGCAAAAATGAAACACAATTATCTGAAAAGTAAATGCCCAGAAGTCCAGAGTGAAGCCCCAAAATACCAAACATTCACATTGAAGCATCTTTTGCTAAAGACTCAACCTACCCCATTCTGCAATTTTTCTCCACTAGCTCACACATCATCAACTAAATTTCACCTACAGATTTCTAACAGAGAGCTGGGTTGAACCATCCCACCCCTTCTAAAAATCCCGTGCTGCACCAGGCCAACCTAAGTGTTTAAGATTTCCCTGACAGGAAAATCTTAGCAAAAAAAAAAATCACACTTTGTAAAAAGAATCATAAGAAGACAACACTGCAGGAGAAATTTCTAAGATGAAAAACACCTGTGGATTCATAAATGGTGGACAGCTCTCCAAGGTTTGCAGTAAGAATTACCTGAAGCTAAAAAAAAATCTCTCGTGTTTCCTATAGTTTCTAGAAACAGTCCAGTTCAACTCGCACTAAAAATTGTTCTTGCAGTAAAAGAGCAAGTTTGGGGTTCTTTTTTAATAAAAAAAATTAATTTTTGAAGGTATTCTGTAACAGCAACTAGTCAAAATTTGGTATCCTCTCAGGTATAACCAGCAAGAGACAAAATGACATCATAACAAAAGTGTAACTA
The DNA here is from genome assembly GCA_026770055.1 of Myrmophylax atrothorax. NCBI lineage: Eukaryota > Metazoa > Chordata > Aves > Passeriformes > Thamnophilidae > Myrmophylax > Myrmophylax atrothorax. Next base: position 139,078,660 of record JAOXXN010000395.1, read on the forward strand.
AGCATATCTGAAGAAATTGTTATTGATAGCAAGATAGAACTACATCTTTAACAGAGACGTATTTCATGTTCAATTTAAGGATATTTTCTTACTACCCTCAAAAATGTGTTTTATATTAGATTTGTAACATTTGAAAGAGGAAAACATTCACTTAAATGTGTCTTGCCAATTACCCAACAGTTTGTTTGCTCAGGTATCACCCTCCTGTACAAAAGCTCAATTCTCTTAACAATGATCACCTTGAGATCACAAGGCAAATCAGTACTTTTCAGGTGACCTGTTCCTATAGCTCTTGCAAAATTATACAGAAGAAATTACTTTTGGGGAGTACTCATTACAATAGAAGTTTCCCAACACATAACCACTCCCTATTTCCTCCCCTCAAAAGGGCAGCTGGGGTAGTGTGGCCCCTCAGTAAAGTGCAACAATCCCTGCTTCAACCTAAGATCAAGTATGACAAAGCCCTGCTAAGAAATGCTCTCTCCAGGGCCAGGAATTTGGAATTTACATAGGGTTGTTCCTATGTCCCAATGTTAGACACAGGTGAAAAAAAAACCAAATAAAAATATACAGTAAGGAAGAAGAAAAGACAACACAACATTATATGAATAAAAGAGCACATTGGGTATTATTCTGTGTGGTAGCAGCACTGAAGTGCCAAGGCCCTTATATTTACCCTCCGTATCTCTGGGCCTGAATTTGTGCAAACATGTAAAGCCAGTTATGATACTGATGTAACATACAAGGCTTGGGGAAAAGGATGTGTCCTGTTTGGTTCAGTTTTTAGCACCCTGAATTTTAAGGTTCTGGCACGTAACAAGAGATTTCTCTGAATTATCTGCATCTAGAAGAATCTTTTGAAAATCTGGCAGGATGCTTGCAAAGGGAAACATAGCTCCAGGGAAAATAAACAGGGAGTATTTATAAAACATTATTGTTTTTCACATTGGCAAGACAGAAGACAACTCTGAGGAGCCTAAACAGACACTGAATGCTCAAGCTGGCAACCTCAAGAACCATTTTGTTCAGGTTTTTATCTTCCCTAGGCTCTACTACATAGGTTAAAGGCCTGAACAGGCCCCAGGTAAAGGGAATGCAGAATGAATGTGAGCATTGTGCATTTCTTGAATGGTTCAGCCTATTTACTGTATTTCACGAGAAGAGGAGAGAGAGGACATCTCTGTGACCTGTACAGCAGAGACCAGGGAAGAAGGGAACCAATAGAAAATGTCTCCTGCAGTTGGCTTGCAAGGTTCAGCACAACCAAGCTCCCCTGACCTGGCTCCAGACTCCCCACCCATGCTGGAGGCAGCATCAGTCTCAGTGCCACAGGCTCCCTTCCCACTCCGGCTGCTCTGCTTTCTGTGCCCAGCTTGGGAACGGAAGGCTGACAAACAAAGGGATGCAGGTGAGGGAAGCTCCACCAGCACAACCTTTGGACCTCACTTAATGCCAGGATTATTACCTACTTGGGGCAGTCCCATGGTGTAATGGAGAGCACTCTGGACTCTGAATCCCAAGGACCTGAGTTCGAATCTCAGTGGGGACCATCCCCTGGCAGTAAATGCCTCCCTGCCATCCCATCCCGTCAGATCTCGGATGCTCAGCAGGGTCAGCCCCGGTTAGTACCGGGTGCTG
>JAOXXN010000395.1:139128494-139158934 GCA_026770055.1 Myrmophylax atrothorax
AGGTTTTTAAGATGAGACTGGATGTGGCACTTAGTGCCATGATCTAGTAATCAAAGTGGGGTTGGATCAAGGGTTGGCTCCTGGCTGATGATCTCAGAGGTCTCTTCCAACCCAGATGATTCTATGATTCTTCCTTCTGACATGTCCACTTCACTATCCACTTTGATGTCCTCAACAGACTTAATGAGGCTGCTTTCAATCCCATCATCCAGATCATTTATGAAGATGTACAGCATCGTAGGGCCCAGTATTGATCCCTGGGGGACCCCACCCATGATCTCCATGACTTTTCAAATATTAGACAATGACCTTTCACTAGATTCCCTGCCCTGTTTAGCAATGGTCCTATACCTTCCCTGTGCTTCTGCTTGTTGCTGATGTGTCCAAAGACCCATTTCTTGTTCTTCTTGTTCTTCTTGAAATCTTTGGCCAATTTCATGTCCTGTGTCTGTATTTTTATCCCATTTGTAGAATTTGCCTCTCGGTATATATAGTGAATTTTCAGAATATGTGTTGCCTGTTCATATTAGATTTTTATATTAATTAACCTGGATATTAAAAAAAGAGTTCTGTGTCATCCTTAGAATGCCCACAGAATTGCACTATTTCTTTTTGCACTGTGTAGAAAAGAAGTCAGATTTATTGTTGCCTAAACACAAACAAACCATCGGTGTCAAGCTTGAGTCAGAGATAGATTTGCACAAAGATGGGTGCTATCAGAACCCAGGCAGGCCTGCCAAGCTTCTGAGATGAAGACAGTAAAATTAAAATGAGGATATGGCATTCATACAAATCACTGCTTTATGCCAATCTGTGGAATTTTCTTCCATCAGTCTGGCCTTTTGCGATTTCTGGAGAATTGGTTTTCAAAATGCTATTTACTTCTCAATGCTAGTGAGAACTAGAGCATTGTTAATACATATGCTTGACAATATCAAATTGGTAGACAATTATCTTCCATTATATAGACTATCTGAGGGGTGTTTAATTTACTAGATTTTTAATTAGTCTCTGTGTGTAATGTGTGTAATGGACTAGGAAAAGATGAGGAATAAGGCCATACAATTAATCTGAAAAAATCTTGGTTCCTCTCTACATTCCTTCCTTTTCAACTGTTGATTTTTTTATTAGTTGTTGTTGTTGTTATTTATAACTTATTTAATTATATACTTTGGAATAATTTTTGGTGGATACTTGCCAGTTTGCTAATATTCACTGCCCACTACCTGCTGGTGTCACAAACACACCATCTGTTCACTTGTGCCTTCCAGAACTCTCTGAAGTATCTAGCTGACTCAAGCTGCAGGTGGTAGGATTGCTCAAAATACATAATTACAAAACTTCTAAATAACAAAACTTTTATTTAATGTATGCTTTTTTAAAACCACATTTGATTAAGGCTTTCTCAGCTACCCTCCAGTTATACCCAAGCTTACCTCCACCACAAACATATCTGATACCATTATGCTGAAAAAGAAGACTAATTCCCTTCTTTCACACTTTATTTTTTCTGAAGGATTTATCAGCATTTATTTTTCATGATTGGGCCAAAACTGTGTGTCCTGGTTCCTGTACAAATTTCTCTTGATATCCTACTAACCTGCCTAGTGGTAAGCACCACTTGTGTGGTATATCTGAAAGTGCCCCATCTTGGTTCACCCTTCTACCAAGTTTTGGATGGCAGAGTGGGTCGAAAAGCTGGGAACACTGGATTAGCCTCCCACTCATGCAGGGCAGTGCTTGAGTCTTGGCTGTTTTGTGGCTGCTGTACCCTTTTCTTGGGTTACTGATGAATTAATCCTTGTTAGAACACCTTCAAAGAAGACATCTCAGTAGGTTACAATAATAATAACATAATTCTATCAAAAAGGAAAATAAAGCAATGTTTTGATGGGATAGTGGGTATCTCTACAGGCTTTTACTGAACTCCCCAAAACAGCCAGTGTTATTTCTGTGACTGAAGATTAATTTCTGTGCCATTATCAAATGTAACCCAAGGAATTAATTGCATTCTCATATCAAAGTCCTATTTATACCATCAAGCAATCTGGAACAGATAAGCCCCTTCTTGGGAAACCTCTGCTGCTTGGCAATATTTGCCTTTGCCTCAGACAGGTTATGGCCCACTGGGACCTAAGGAGCTCACTAAAGCACCATTTGTAATGCAGCGTGACAAATCCCGGAGCCAGGGCGATAATCTCTGCAAACGCTGTACAAACAGTCCCTGTGCCTCAGCAAAAGTGATTAATGGGCTCTGCGGAATCAGCATGTGGCCCTCGGCATTAATTACTTCAGAGGGACACTAAATGGAAACCCGGAGTCTGCCAAGGATCCGGTGGGAGGCTGGGGGATCAGGGAGGCCAGGCTAGATGCAGGGCCCTGCAATCAGCTGCGCCGTGGGAGGAGTGCGAGGCATCCCGAGCATCCCAGGGTGGCTGCAGGGGCAGTGTGGGGTCCCCAGGGCACTGCTCCACAGGGAGCCTGAACTCAGGGAGCAGGGCCATGCCTCGCTGGGCACACGATGGCACTGGGCTGCGCTGGCTGCAGCTCTGCGCCACCAGCAGTGCTTGTGCCCTGGCCCCATGGTGTGTCCTGAGCGAGAGAACCTCCACTGAGCCTGGCTTTAGAGTGGGGTCAGGGAGAGCAGCCAGGCTGGAGGGCTCATGGCCCTTCAGGAGAGACAGTGATTTTCAATATTCCTTCTCTCTCTGCCATAACTGTCGTGATTTAAAATGCACAGGCCCTTTGTAAATTATTGCAGTTCTGCTGCAATGAGTGAAACCGTGCCAGTTTATCTCCAGGGGAGATCTGAGCCTAAACGTTTTACAGAGAAAGAAAGACGATGAGAAGTGTGCATTTATCTTTCCAGTACGTTCCCTGGGTCTCATCCAAAGGGAAAACTTCTACATCTTGTTTCAAGTCCTTTAAATCCCAGCTAGGGGACTCTGGTTAGAGACCCCCACAGAAAAGTCTTAATGAATTTACCATGCATTTTTTTCTAATTCATTTAAAAGATGTCAAATCCAGCAAAGCCTGCCTGTATGTTTTCCCCTTCTGCCACAGAAGATATCATGGCCTATCCAGCCCTCTAGAGTTACTCAGTGGTGGCACAGCCCCAGCTGCTCTGCCAGATGTGATGTGTTTGTGCCCAGCAGGCTGAACACCCAGTCTTTATACTGTAAACAGTGATTTCAGCTGGAAGCAATCATTTGGTTATTCTGACTGTACAGTGTGATCCAGGGACCTCAGTGGGATCCAGGGACTGCAGAGGACTTCACTACGCTCAGATAGGAATTACGCTGATGGTACTACATCAGGTGTGGACCCACCCTGACTAGGATTTGACCTTCTCTCTTGTTTAATAGCCTGTGCTGATGGATATTAGATGGGGAACTGTTCCCTACCCTAAGTTATACACAAGAAAACAAAGGCAGAAATGTCTTTTCCACTTTACATGTGAGGGAAAAAAATTACAGCATTTGGGCTTCCTTGTCATGCTCTTAATACCCTAATCCATTCTTAAAGAGTGTGTTCATCTGACAGCCACCCTCCTAAATGAAGCAATACATCAAAATGGACAAACATAGGAAAATATACCTACCAAGACACTTTGCACAGTAACAGGTGCTTAAGGAACAGGGGGTTTTAAACACAAGTAAACGAACAGGACAATTTTACACTTGCTCAAAGCACCCACTACCCCTCAGGTGTAATTCAGCATTACACTTGATTTCTGAAAGCACTGATCTGAGTGAGAGTTAGAAAGTCAAAAGCTTACAAATCAGATGTAAAGATAGTACTAAAAACCCTGCAAGCTGTCTGTCAGGATATTCCAGCATCTTTAAAAATGTGGCTCTCAAAACTTCACCAGTGAAGCCTGAACTAAATCTACACAGCTAGAGGTTCTCTGCTTTCCTTGCAGTACTCTGTATTGACAAGAAAATGCATTAAATGTTTGGAAAATAGCACAGAATTTAGTTTTACAGAGTGTAACTTCCTGAAATTGCTAGGATAAAGACAGAGAGCACAAATGTCACAGACACAGCAAGGAGGCTTAGGTCTCTCTTCTGAGAAATAAGACAGCTGAAGGTTTAAAGGGACTTTAAATAAAACAAGCAATAAAACAAAGTCATTATTTCAAACTTCTGAAATGTTGCCACTAATTTGACTGATAAATGGGCACAGAAGACATGGGTGAGAGGGAGGGTGATCCATGTAGGGATATTTAATCCAGAAGGTCTGGAAGGAGGATATGACATGTACATGAGTGGTTTTCTATGTGTCATAAACAATTTGATAGACATTTTATTCTGGAATAGCGAATTCAGAGTCATAGATATAATCAAAGGGAAAATATCTAGTCTCGAGCAACTTTTTATTTCCAAAGCCACTCATCTGGAGTCATTAATACAGGATATGTTTAGCTCTGTGCTGGAAAAGCCTCTCGACAAGGCAGATGGGTCAGAAGAGCAGTGCCTGGCAATTTGCTGATGGGAAGAAGTACTTGGGGAGGAGAAAGAGCGGCTAGCCTAGGGGCAGTGGGTCCTCGTTGTATTTTGCACCCCATGGAGGAAGTCTTTATTCTTCTTTGGGAAGGTTCTAGCTTTTGTTGATATTCAGAGAACAGTGAATCCAAAACAACTGGCAGCAGCTCAGCACGAAATGCCATGTTACAGAGGAACTCTGAGAACTCTCTAAATCACATTTCCTCACAGTGAAACAGGATGGGATTTTAGCGTCTTCTTGGCATGGTCCTGAAACCAAAATGATTCTTCACTGACTAAATAGTTTCATGAGCTAGTTACACTACTACAATCTTCAGCCAGAGACAAAAGGAAGCTGCCTTTTCCTTGAATTCTGTTCCTTGCTCTCTTGAGAGCTGGAAGCAGGACTAATACAAAGTAATTCCTTTCACTGCCAACCTCAGGCTCCAGTGTGATTACTCACTGCATTAATTTACTGATTCTGTGATTTGAACCCATTGGTTTATTGATTTATTATTAATAGGAACACTGATGCAATCATGTGATTGTTCCATTTTTAATTAACTTTCTGAAACTGTAGCAGATTTACCCTTGCTGCCTTAAAAATTAACTCCCTTGCTTATTCTTTTCAATAAACCCCATTTCAATAAAATCTGCCACACCAGTTTATTCTGTCAGACAGTTCCATGGATCAGGAGTGCACATTTAGAATAAAGTATTTCCACTTGATTCTTCCTTCAGATTAGAATGAATCCTTCTTATAATACATAGAGAGTGCAAAAGGCACAGAAGGGATCTTGGGAAACAAAGCTGAATAGGGGAAAATGCCTTTTTTTCTCATACTATTTATTTTTCCCTTAACATGCTATTCAATTGCATAATTATTTCTAACTTAATGACTGACAGGTAGAAAAGGTTCAGAAATATGACTTAGGCATGGACATAATAACTGTTCTCACTGGCAGATGAATTTCCAGGTGTCAGATTATTCAGTAGGGTGGCTTTAAATAATGGCCATAGTTCATATTTGTACAGTACCTTACAGTCTGCTCTGCCTTCTGTCACATTTGATAAGGAAATTGTCCACTTAGTGTATTGAAATTCCAACTGCAGACCTCTGCATAGAGTAATCATACATTCCTAAGGCATTTTCCATGCTGGCTATCTGGTGCTATTATTGAACTTTTCAATTTGTTGCCCGTGCTTTTTGCAGTGTGATTGTACCTTTTATTTCTTTCTCAGCACTCTTTCTGTTTGCTGTTGTTCGCAGAAATCTCCAAGACTGGGTGTCCAAGTACAAAGCAATGCTGCTCAGTCCAGGCCTGGGGACTTCATATCTTAGACAAGGAGCTCCTACACTTACTGTGTGAATCCTTCTGGCACTCTCAGAAAGATGCTGGTTTTCTCCTTCAGTTTCCCTGGCCCTACAATTGTAATATTTACATCTGGTACTCTTTTTTATCTGAACTGGAGCCAAAACAACTCAACATAGGCTGAATACATGTGCTTGTAGATGAAAAGCTCTATAAGCTGGTTCTCCAAGGTGATTTTCTGAATCAAAAAATGCAGAGAAAGAAGGGGGATAAAGGATCTATTGTCTGCCTAGAAAAAGTAGGATGTCTATAAATGAAAACACGGGTAAGAAAGAACCAGAAATTACCAGAATGTTGATGCATCTCAATTTCAGTCTCCAAAGTTACAAGCAAGAAAATGAGCTGCATCTCAATGATCTGTAAAAAAACCTGGGACATTGACTACCATGAGCTTGAAGCTAGTCTAATGAAATCATTCCATCAGATGTGAGCAAACAGCTGGAAAACTGCTGGTGTAAAGACCCTGGGATAAATTGCTCACCAAAGTAACAGCAAGTGCAGAAATATGTCAAATTTGTTCAAGTTTCAAGAAGAAAAGACAACTGCTGACCACACTGCTGCAAAGGAAAATGTGGCTGCCAAAAAAAATCAAAGGTTATGAGCCGTGAAATATCTACAGTATCAACAAAACAGATCCTCTCCTCTCAGCAGCTCTCACTGGGATTTCTGCCACTTCTGGGAGCTCACAGAATGGAGGAAAACCAGTGACTGGAGGTTTTGCTGAGCTGCACATTCACACTGAAGGGAGCCTCAGCTGATAACAAGGCTGCTGCAAGCAAGACCATGCTGGTCCTGTTGTTGCAGCTGGGATGCACTGGGGAACTCCTGGGACCTGATCTGGGACTCTGCTGGGACTGTGGATGATGAGGAAGTATGTCATGGTTTAACCCCATCTGGCACTTGCTCATTCCCTGCTGGTGGGATGGGGGAAAGAATCAGAAGGGTAAAAGTGAGAAGTGTCATGGGTTGAGGCAAAGACAGATCAATAGGCAAAGCAAAAGCCATGTGCAAAAGCAAATCAAAACAAGGAATTCATTCACCACTTCCCATGGGCAGGCAGGTGCTCAGCCCTCCCCAGGAAAGCAGGGCCCCATCACCTGCAAGGGTGACCTGAGGAGACAAATGCCATCACTTGAGTATCTCCCCCCACCTTCCTTCTTCCACCAGCTTTTTACACTGACAATGACACCATATGGTGGGGAATATCTCTTTGGTCTGTTGGGGTCAGCTGTCTCAGGTGTGCCGCCTCCCTTCTTGTGCACCCCCAGCCTCCTCACTGAGTTTTTTTCTTCTGTGTTTGAGGTGTTATTTTAATGCTGTCAATAATTCAGCTAATTTTTGATGGGAAATGAGCCCATCTGCTCTCTACTAGTGTAAACATTTCATTTATCATCATGCTTTTTCCAGCTTTCAAACTTATGCTGCTGAGAGCTCAAAGGTAATCCTGTGCATCTTGTGAGTGGGACAGAGCAAACAGAAAGGCCACAGCACTATGAGCTCACCCACTCATCCCTCCACAAATCCGTGCTTTTCCTGTTAAAGTGCTTTAGAAAGTAATATTACACACCAAAAAGATTAAGCTTTTCAAATGAAGGAAGAAGTTCTGTCACAGCTTGGTGAGCAGTGGGTGAACAGTAACTGGGAAAAAAAAAGCCTCTTCATATCATGTACAATGGAAACTTTACAGCATATTGTAGGAGGCACTTGGTTATTTTAAATCTTGTCCAATGGACCGCCAGCACCCTCTTCACATACACGCACAAGTAAATTAGATGTTACTTAATTTTCACTATCTGTCAGAGAAGAGTAGGAGGCTGGGTCAACTCACCAGAAGAGACATGATTCCCAAGAGTATCCACAGCTTCACTTCAGAGCTCAGATCAATAAGGTATTCCTGTGCCTTAGAATAAAGACTTGTAAATATGTGCTTGCCACCTGATTCTCTTTGTAATATAACCGGGGGTATGTCTCAACAAGTGATAATTGGAAAACAATGACGTGAGAAATCACCTTTCTTTAGCAAGGAGACAGCCAAAACCAGAACTGAGCAGATCACAGCCCAGGGTACAGCAGGGTCTTTCCATGTGAATGAGAGCAAGTGAAAATGGAATAGCAAAATCAGAGCTGATGACAGTCTGCCTGCCTGCTAGATCTGACCTGAAAACGGATTTTAAAACATTTCCAACCACTATCACAATTCAGGCTGCATATCTTTGTTACCTGCACACAGAGTGGCATTTTAGAGGGAAATGGGTGTCTCTTTTTCTGGCCATGCCTCTTAGTAGGCATGACGTATCCCCAAACTCTTTGGCTCAGTCTGTCGTATCTGCTATGCACCTTTCTGTGCCAAGCACACCTATTTCACATTGAGCAAATAATTTCAGGAGTAATGAAACTGCCATTTCCATCATACATGAATGCTGTGCCAGCCCTGGCTTGCTGCTGGAAAGCAGGATCCACTGTGCAGGTTGGAGCTTGGCAGAAATAGATGGGCAGGATGGGTTTCAAGAAAGCAGCAGGTTTTTAAGAGCAGGAGACCAAACCCAGGGTCTATTTGGTTTGGTACCCTGTTTTCAACAACCACCATGGCTGGGTGCCTGCAGGTTTGGGCCGAACAAGATATCCCGGGTATCTGGAAGTCTTGTTCCAGGGAGAAGTCACCAGACTGGTCACTACACAGATCAGATTTATGTACACCAGCGTAGCTTATTTAAGTATCAAGAGCATTTTTGTTTTGCTTCTGACAAAGTGTGGGGAGAATCATCAGAGGCATCAGAGAGCCCCACTGTACCTAGGTTACCTGCATACCTAGATAGAAGCATGGTCCAAGGGAAGCGCAGTTTTGTCTAAGGTTATTTTAAGGAAGGAACAAACATCTCATCCAATTTTCTGCTCTTTGACAGCAGCCAGATCCATTACTCACAGGAGTTTTTCAATGTACCTGTTGAGCAGGACAGGCTGACTAGCAGAAATCTGAAGAGCAGGATTAGAGCACAGGCTTCTTATTACAGCACGTGCCTTCCTTGTCTGTCTTCACCACACCAATCACCTTGAGAGGAGAGTGACCATGGAGATTTCAACTGGGCAGGGAGACAACAGGCAGCTACAATAGGACAAAGAAACAGGAAAAGAAAATAACAAACTATTGATCAATGTTGAATCATGATATTCCCCAGGTGGCGGATCCTCTGCCTGACTCCCTTCGGACAGCGAGCGGCTTCTGACTGTGACAGGCAATTTGTTCTGTACTTTTTAAACTCCAAGAACCACCATCAATTTTTTCCTGTCTTGTTCAACATGCAAAAAATTAAGGGATCACCTTCCTTCTCTGGACTATGGCTTTAATTGTAATTTGGGTTTTGTAGTGTTTGGTAGGTTTGTATTTCAAGGGAAAGAGATGTTTTCTGTGCTCCAGTGATGGTCATGGTGTGGGTGGTGGGTCACATGGGGAGGTCCCTGCTTGGACTCCTTCCTCCTCTGCCAGACAAAGCAAAAGGACAGCATGTAAGTTAATCAAAATGGTTAACCAAATTGGAGGCAAATGACCTCATAATAATAATAATGTTTGAATGTTGTGTTCTCCCTTCATAAGGAAAAAGGAGAGAGTAAAGGAGTGGCTGACACCAGCCCAGCACAGTCCTTTGGGGTGACCCCAGTGCTTGGTTGCAGAGGGTTACATCTTCCCATGAGGTGATGAAAACCATCTTTCCACAACACCATTTCTGCTTGTTACAGCACTAATGGAGAATGAGAGTGAGCAGTGACACAGCGTCAGCTCCCATGGCACATGATCACCATGTTTCTGGCCAAGACCATCAAGTCTCCCCCCCGGCATCCCAGCTCCTTGGTCCCAAACAACAGGATCAAAATGCCAATTTCACTGAAATCCATGGGGAGATTTCCTCTCACTCCAACAGCACTGGCATTTCAGCATTGTTTTTTCTTTATGTGACAAAATGCCACACTTTCCCAGAGTGATTTTTTTTTTGTGCCAGTAGCAAAGTTTCAACTACTATTGGATAGACTTTCACCTGCCTTTGGTTTGAGTGGTGAGATCTCCATACCTGGACAAAGAGAAAGAAACATTTGTCATGTAGTTTGAATTTAATAAAGAAAAAGAAAAAAAGAAAAGGAAAAGCAAGGGCAGAAGAAATGGAGGAAGACAGAGGCACAGCTGAGGGGGCTAGGACACCTGAAATGAGATAGTCCCGAGGAGACAGAGCATTAGAAAGACAGTAGGTCAAAGCTACACATTAAATTTATCACCAGGCTGTTATTTTTATATAGCTGGGTCATCCATCCCAGGGATGTTTTTTCTAAATGAGTGAAGCATATGGCAAGCTGCCCTTATAGTTATGGGCACATACACGAGTAAAACACCTTGTCCTAGTTTTTGCCAGAAATTTCTGCGTATACTAAGAACACAAGGAGATTTTTTTTTCTGATTCCACTTGCCCTAAGAACATTCTTTTCCTTCTGTTTTATAATAAGCCTGCTCTGAAGGTGGTACATAATTGAATGCATCGTATTTCATTTATCAAGTTTGCAAAGATACACATAAGACTTCCCTTGAGGGTTGGGAAGTCCTGATATTCAGAAATAAAAGTTAATGTCTACTTTGCTGGTGCAATGGGAAATTTTATTACTTTCAGAAACATATTTCAAGTTGAGAGACAAAGGTTTTAAGCAGATCTTTGGGAGAAAATTGTGCTTTATTTAAAATGGCTATAGAAGTAGATTAAGTCTCTTTCCATACATAAATTCAGCAATGCTTCAGACTGCTTCAAGAGGTCTGGCCAGTTTATGAAAAATCTGAGTTTGTATAACTCATAGTCAAGTTTACCAAGGGACATCTTACAGGGGGGGGCAGTGTTTACATTAAAGCATCCTGAACACAGGGAGGTATCTGTAAAACCAGGCCAAAAAAAATGAAACTAGACAATTTGAAAATCCATTCTTACTGAAAAAAATAAGCATGACAAACACTCTGGCAAAAATCTGAAATGCTATAAAATACTGTAGCAGCAGTAACTTCAGCAGACAAACTAGAACTTGTGTCTTGGAGGGATAAGCAGAGTTTTGTCTTCTGCTCTTCTGGCAGTGCCTAGATAATCAGCTAAGATTTGATGCCATTGCCTGAGAGCTAGTTAATGTCTCAGAGAAAAATGCCATCCTCTGGTGTTAATGTTATGCTCACATCTCAGTGGACTTGCAAAGCAGAGAGGGCAGGACATCTCTAGGGAACTTCAGCTGTGTTGAGTCTCTTACCCAGGCAGGACTCTTGTCACCAAGAGAGTCTGAGATATCCATCTCAGTGCCACAAAGGGATGCAAAGGATCTAGCACAGCTCTGAGATGGGCTGTAGTTGGCACCACTGCTGAGGAGATCAGCTGTTCTGGATGCTGTCCTGGGGTGGTGACAAAGTGCATCAGACCTGCCTGAGCCTCCAACAACAAACAGGTTGAGAAAGTATAGCCTCCAAAAAGGAAAATAGTGTCCTGAAGGGTATCAGGAAGTGATGCTGTTTTTAATCTAGTACCATAAAGTAATAAAATTCCTTCACTGTGGGAAAATTCTTGTTTCTCCTCAATATTATTCTAAACAAATTTGTTCTGCCACATGTTCCCAATGCTCACCAGGTTTTTCTATATGTCCCTACATTCCTACCAACAGATAGTGTTTTGTACCACAGATCAGGCTGTGCATAGACCTAGATTAGCAAGGAACACTCATATATGCTTTCAACTTGATGGACAATCAGAAAAACTGGAATGCCATTTGAACATTCCTTCCATTGAATCTACAAGAGAAAACTAGAGACAAAGTAGTTTATATGGGGAAAACACAGGATAGAATTCTTAGTGCTACTGGAACTGGAATTGTGATGCTTCACTAAGCTAAGCATTACTGTGGATAGCAGATCTGTGGCAGAAGTGACCTGGGATGGGAATTTATGGGTGTGGAGAAAGAGAAATTTCCATAAATAATGAGAAAATAGAATCACAGAATGATAGAATGATTTGGATTGGAGGGGACCTAAAAGATTCTCTCATTCCAGCTCCCTGCAGGGACACTTTCCACACGTCTTGTCCAATCTGGCCTTGAACGCTTCCAGGGATGTGTTCTCCACAACTTCTTTGGACAGCTTCACTACCCTTTCAATAGAGAATGTCTTCCTTTTATCTAATCTGAATCTACCTCCTGCAAGTTTAAAGCCATTTCTCTTTGTGCTGTCACTACATGTTCCCATAAAAAAGTCCCTCTCCAGCTTTCTTGTAGGCCCCTTGAGATGCTGGAAGGCTGCTGTAAGGTCTCCCCAGAGTTTTCTCATCTTCAGGCTGAACAACCTCAACTCTCTCTGATTCTATCATAAGAGAGGTGCTCCAGCCCTCTGACTGTCTTTGAGTCCCTTCTCTGGACTTGCTCCAACAGGTTCACGTCCTTCTTATGTTGGGGACCCCAGAGCTGGATGGCAGCACTCCAGGTGGGGTCTCACCAGAGTGGAAAAAATGGAGAGAATCATCTCCTTTGACCTGCTGGTCACACTGCTTCTCATAGAATCATAGAATCCACTGAGTTAGATAGGACTCATCAGGATCATCAAGTTCAGCTCCTGAACCTGCACAGGACACCCCAAGAGTCACATCATATGACTGAGAGCATATTCCAAACACTTCTTGAACTCAGACAGGCTTGGTGATGTGACCACATCCCTGGGGAGCCTGTTCCAGTGCCCAACTACCCTCTGGGTGAAAAAACCTTTTCCTGATATCCAATCTAAACCTCCCCTGACTCAGCTTCATGCAGTTTCCTTGAGTCCTGACACTGGTCATGAGAGTGAAGAGATCTATATCTGTCTCTCCACTTCCCCTTGTGAGAATGTTGTAGCCTGCAGTGAGGTTTCTCCTCATTCTCCTCTTCTCCAGCCTGAACAGATCAGCTGCTCCTCATACAGATTCCCTTCAAGGCCCTTCACCATCCTTGTTGCCCTCCTTTGGACACTCCCTAACAGCTTAGTATCTTTCTTATATTTAGGTGACTAAAATTTCACACAATATTCAAGGTGAGGCCACCCCAGTGCAGAGCAGAGTCCAGCTGGCGATGCTTTGCCTGATGCCCCCCAGGACACTGTTGGCCCTCCTGGTTGCCAGGGCACTGCTGACTCAGATTCAATTTGCCACTGACCAGAACCCCCATGTCCCTTTTCACAGTGCTGTTCTCCAGCCTCTTGTTCCCCAGTCTGTATACACATCCAGGGTTGCCCCATCCCAGGTGCAGAATCTGTCACTTCCCCTTGTTAAACTTCATATGGTTGGTGATTGCCCATCTCTCTAATTTGATGACGGCTTTCTGCAGGGCTTTTGATGCAGCCAAGGACATAGTTGGCTTTCTGGACTGTGAGTGCACATTGCCAAGTCTTGCTGAGCTTCTTGTCCACCAACCTCCCCAAGTCTGTCCCCTCAGGGATGCTCTCAATCAACTCTCTTCCCAACCTATATTGGTGCTTGGAATCGCCCTGGCCCCTTGTACTTGGCCTTGTTGAATGAACTTCATGAGGTTCACAGAGGCCCATCTGTCCAGCCTGTCCAGGTCTCTCTGGATGGCATCCCTTGCCTCCAGAGTGTGGACTGCACCACAAAGCTTGGTGTCATTTGCAAACTTGCGCAGGGTGTACTGGATCTCACTGTCCATGTCACCAACAAAGGTGTTAAACAGTGCCAGTCCCAGCACCAACCCCTGAGGAATGCCAGTTGTCATTGGTCTCCCCATTAACAGTCCTCCATGGGCTTTGTTGTAGAGAACATTCCCTATCGGGCTGTATCCTACTTGGATAATTTTAAATAAGATTTTATATTGTCTGTCTGGGTTATTTAGGTCTTTTGGGTTGTTTTTGTCAGTTGGGTGGTCTGATAGCTGTGATTACCTCCAGGGCAGCTGGCCTGACCTTTCCTGGGAAATCTGTGCTCTGCTGATGATCTTTTAGCTTCTTCAAGCTTCCTAAAACCTTCTGAAACCTCCCCTTGCTCAGGAAGTCATTCCCTGACTGTAATCCCCACCCTGAGAAGCACAGCTCCTTTAACAGGAAATTGATGTCTCCTGTCGCTGGGAGTTGCCACCACTTTTTGAGTGTGTGGATGATCTTGGCCTCTGGGATTTTTGGTGAAGACTCCAAGAAAGCTAGTTAACATAAATCCAAATTAAGAAGGAACTGGACCATTACTTTCAAAATTTTGTCACATGTCTAAATTGCATTGGGAACATTGTTTAGATGTGATCTGCTTCTAACTAGCAGGGTGAAGCTTCTTTTGCCTAGAAGACCTTTCAGATTTGAGGACAGAAGAAAAAGGGAATAGAAAGAGTCTCAAAATCTGTTTTCTGTACAGCTAAACTTCTCCATGGCAAAGAAAGCATATGGTATGATGCAGAAACTCATTAGTGCAGACCTTTGGGAGACACTACGATTAAGCAAAACAGAGCCAGATGAATATTTGAGAAAAACAAAAAATCGCCAGTGCTGGAGAAAAATAACTGAGAGCCAAATAACTACATTGCAGACTCACGAAAAGGATATTCAGGAATGTGATTTCTGGGAAAGACTTTTTCCAAGGAAGGTTTTCTGTCTCTGTGAGACCAATCCAGAGATGAAGGGAGTAGGTTAGCTCAGTTCTCAGTGGTGGTGCAGGAAGATATGTAGGTTGGTAAGCAGAAAGATAATGACATTTTTCTGTGGACTATTTCCACTTCATAGTATTTTAAATATTTGAAGAATTTAAGATTCTTCCCTGGGCTGCTTAGATTCTTCACCCTTTTTATAGTAAGGTATTCTAAAATTAATATACAGTCCAGAAATGCCATGAAGACAACTTTTCTTCTATTTCCAGAAGGAAATATGGGGTCACAATGGAAGATAAATGCATATGACCTCACACACATCCCTCAGTCACCAGGAAATTAACTGCTTTAAATCTTCTTTCCTTGGCCTTTTGCCCACAGTTACATGGCTTTCATCAAGAACTCATGCCTACCAGCCTTTATGGTGCTTTTAAACCCTAAGCCTGAAAAAGAAGATCTAATTTAGTTGATTGAAGGAAAAAATTAGAGGGAAACTACAGTTTGTAAGGAACTATATTAGCAGCTTCTACTACATTTAGCTAGGATCTAGAAGCTAGTTATAGGAGGGTGTGTTTAAAACATGTACAAACTATGTATTGTGGTGATGATTTATCAAATTACAGGTTCTGCATTTAAAAAGGTAGTGCCTCATTGCTACTGGTACCTTTTGGCTAAACTGGATTTCTCTATCCTCTGTTTGGAACAGAATTATTTTGAGCAGAATTAATTAGAAGCTGAAGTTTTCAAATAATATGCAGGTTTTGTAGAAGGCTTGTCCAATGACCTTAAAATGGTTTTTGATTTAAATGTCAGATCCAAATTTACTGTAATGTTTTAAGTTACATTGTTGGATTTAAAACCTGTTGCTATCTTGGTACTTCTCTGTTGGAGTAGGCAGAAAAGAGTCATGGATGAACACTCATTACTCACATCTGTGTAACGTTCAGGTGAAACCAGCTTGATTTTTCCTTAAAAGTACCTTTTCCTGGTACTTTTCCTGGTCTAAGCCTTTCCCAAGTGATGAAGATTGAGCATCAGTGACTTGTGTGCAAGGACTCAGTCCTAACTGTGAGCTCCTCCTGGTGAGAGGTGCTCTCTCCACCTCAGCAGGTTGTGCTGTGATGGGGAACAGAGTGGTGGCTCCCCAGTGCAGCTGTGAGGTACTTGAGGTGATGAGGAGTGGGATGTCAAGGCACGTAGCTCTGTCATCCTCCCAGGGTTCTCTCACATGGGCTTTACCCTGGGCTTTCTAGTAGGACAGACTGGGAAATTCCTCTGTCAGGGGGAAGGAGAGTGGAACTTTGTAGTTAGGTAGCTTCTCAAGTGTTTTTGCACAGTGCATCCCTGAGGAAAATGTCAGCTTCTGTGGAGCAGGCAAACCCCAAGTCCAGGGAACTCCTGGCAGCTCACAGCTGAGTACCGGATTCTGGGCCACGGCATAACAGCATCCATTTTTCCTTTGGGCAGAAGAACACTCAGGCAAAGCTTTTTATCTGTGTGCTCAAAATGGTGTGTAAGCCAGGCACTACACTGCAGGAATCCAACAGCTGTGGTACCCTTCTTGCACAGTGCTGCCTCCTCCAACCAGGCACAGCCATTGATACCATGTGCCCATTTTCTTCACATTTAGGTCACATCTACTGCATTGCCAGGTACCCAGGCATTTTGCAGACCAGATCCTTCTACCATAAGGAAGAAAGTGTCAGGTTCAAAAAATCACTGTTTAGTTGTTAACTAAAACCACACCAATTAATACAAAAACAGAAGTACCACACTTGGGAGACAAGAGCATGGAATCACGAAAATCTGGAGAGTAAGAGTAGTCTTCTCTTCCCCTCCAGTATGGTAAACATGTCTGGGTTGTGATTTTCCACTGATAATGCCTAATTTTGCAAATGTGGCAAAGGTGCGGGGGTTTTTTACGGTACAGAAAGAGCACATGTAGCCTTGGTTCCAGAAATTGGTCATAGCATCACAGAATCAGTTGGGTTGGAAAAGAACCCTGAGCTCATCAAGTCCAACCTACAACCAAACTCCACTATGTCAACTAGACCATAGCACTAAGTGCCACATCGTTTTTCCTTAAAACATCTCCCAGGACAGGAACTCCACCACCTCTCTGGGCAGCCCATTCCAACGTTTAATCACCCTTTCTGTCCTTTGGTGCAAAGTCTTGGGCCTAAAATTAAGCAGAAAATTCTTTGTTACTGTTGAAAAACTGGGTCTGAGATGACAGGAGTTTTGAAGAAAGACCACAGAGACAGCATGTTCATGTTTGTACCTGTGATCTATTGAGCAGGCGGGTAATTTTGTCATACCCTGCAGGCCCTGTCTCCCATCCTGCTGAATCCACCTCCACAGCTGGCAGACCTTATGTCTTCACCTCATTTGCAATGAAAACCCACAGCCCACAGTTATCTCACTTTCAGTCCAGCCTCAGGGATTCAGCGTCCTATGGCTCCACTGTACGTAGGTGCAGCACATCTGGCTGCATTTGGTACCTGCTGTATTTCCCTCAGCGGGTCAATGACCTGCACATCACAATGAGCCAGAAGGACCCTTTCCTAACAGAAACGGCATGTGCAGTCCCCTAGCTAGGCCTAACACTGCTCTCTGGGGAGGGCTCATCCTCCTCCTTCCCAGCTCTGCCTGTTGAGAGAAACCTGCATCTGCCCTTGAGGGAACAGCTCTGGGCAACCACGCTGCACTGACACCTCCCTGCACAGCTGTGGGCACCAGCGACTGAGCTGCTCGCTCAGTTGTGCCTCGCCAAAAGCAGCTCGTGGAAGATCAGCAAAACCTGCTGAACACCCACAACGCTCCGATGGTCACATCACCCTGCTGAGGGAATAGCACAGCAGAGACAGGGGAATGATGGTGGATTTGCTGCTGTTGTGAGGGCGATTTAAATATTCCTGATTCCTCTTGCATACAGTGGGTCTGCTCTTCTGGGCTTGGTTTTTCTGGGCTTTTTAGTATCAGCTTTGAACAGAGCTTCCCTGTAATTCCACAGGGTCAGTGGTGAAGGCAAGAGATCCCACGGATCCCAGCCCCAACTCCCACGCCAGGGAGCAGCCTGCCACAATTAATGAACTGGAACTGCTTCTCACAGATGTGAAAATGAAACTTTGCACTGGAAGCACCAGTGTCTTCTGCACTTATTTCAGTCTTGAGATGTGATCAAGGAAAACCTACAGCTTGTGTTGCTAAGGAGCTGCCACCATAACAAATCCTTTTGTGTCTTTTCTGGCTCATTGCTGCCTCCCTCAGCATCATCCAGACTAGGAACAAGTTTGCATTCATGTAATTACAAAATGCAAAATGGTACAATTAGTTTATTTTCAGGGTCTCTCATGTGTTATTTGATCAATCAGAGAAACATTCCTAAGCATCAAATTTGGCTTTGAAATCCAAATATTAAACTGCTTCTATTTTTTCTGACAACATTTGATTGTGGTTTCTTATTCCTTAAACATCAGCATTTCTTTTGTTTTGGAGATTAGTCCCGTAGTCAAGGAATAGGAGAAGCAGATTAATTTGTACAAAGACAAAATTAGCTGAAGTTTTCTGCAAAAATACTCAGCAGTGGAACCGTTTACGGTATTCCAACCCCTTCATTTCAGACTTAGCAATCCAGTGCAGTGTGTGGTACACGCTGCTGGCGAAGCACACATTGACTCTAATTCTGGCTTACTCTCCGGTAACATGAGGGCTGATATATTAACTTACACAAAATGAATAGAAAATTAGTGTGGACACATCTGCTGGCAGAGGCTGGACTTGAGCTCTGTCATCGAAATACCTGATTTGAGGGAGAACTTTCAACTTCTGCCTTGAAAAGCAGAATATTAACAGTGGTGTGCAAGTTGAAGATGAACATGCCAATAAACCAGTTGTAGCCAGGCCTGGGATACCTGAATTCAAACAGCAATATTATGAATAACTTTCTTAGACTGATTTAACACACATGCAAAGTTGGCACAGCCATCCAAAAAAGCAATCCTCACTCCTTCGCTTCTCTATTCTCCTGCCCGGTGCTTCTTGTGTTATGCTGGAACAAGTTCCTGTATGGCTGCCCAGTGCACAGGATGTGGGAATTGATCCAGCTGGAGAAAAAACCATTTATTTTGGTGGGTTTTACCCTGAATCAGTTCCCACCGTTCTCAAACTTAGAAAACTAAATTGTACAAATAATTACCAGCACTACCTGGGCACTGCAAGGCAGGGAAGGGGAAAGCATTCCAAAAAAGTAGCAAAACTGTGATTTACAGAGGAGTCCTTGCACAGAGAACACTACTGGCTTTAAAGCTCCATCTGCTCCAGAAGGATGCCAAGTGTCATGAGCAACTGTGTTTCTCATCACATGTATTCTTGATCAATGTCAAACAACATTTATAAGCATCCATGATTAAAGGTCAACCACACAGGCCTCAATTATTCAGTGTTAGTTTCAGGCTGTGTTATGACGTTTAATGTTTTTATTGAAAACAAAAGTCGGGCAAACAGGAAAAGCAGGGGGGGCTGGGAGAGAGCATGTAGAGACCCAGCTCATGACAACCAAACTACCTCTTGTATTCTTCCTGGCTGCTGGGGAATAGCTACAGCCAAATGAAATTGGAGGGTGTGTTCTCACAGAAAATTTCTGGCACTTCATTCTACTTATAACACAACATTAACATTAGTGTTTGGCTAATATGAGTATTTTCTCCTAGCTGACTTTTTGTACTTTTTTTAATTCTGCTTGAAGATGTTCTGAACTAAAACAAATGTAAAATCAGCTCCTGTGACAATAACTAAGGAACATCTTCCCTTCTTCTACCTCCTTTCTTGTCTATCCCATGGCTTTACCAGACATTCAGAGGTCAGCAAGAAATGCAGAGAACTGTCCTTTCTTCCCTGTGTGTTGGGACAAGCTATTTCTTGGTCTTTCTGCTTTTCTATATGTTTGTGTTGCAGAAGCTCACACTATATCGCTGAGCCACTCCTTGGAGAATTAACAGAAGAAAAAATCTTTGAAAAAGCACAAAATGAATGTAAGCCTTTGAGGAAAGAGGTTGCACAAGTAATGGCTATTTAAGAGCTTTAGAAACAGAAAAATTTATGAGCCCCATTCCCTCCAAAAAGTAACATTAAGTACCACCACACAGACTCAGGTGTAGCAGAGGGATACAACAGAGTGAAGAATAACCCTTTGAAATTTTACTTCCTTTACTTGCCAGTGTAAGACATCAGCTGGAAAGACCAAAGCAGAAAAGACAATCTCATGCCTACAAAAGATGGGCTCGGCCCACATCCTCAACACCATGTATCTGAGCCTCCAACAAAGTCCCTGAAGCAATGTTGTACACAACAGCTGTCAGGTCAGTTGCTTAACAAGTTGCTTTAAAATCATGAAGCCTGAGTTCCTGTGATACCTTTAGCTGATAATTTCAGCTAAGTCTTGTGAATTAGGAAGAGTCCTCTACTCATTCCCTTCCCAGAAACACAGCACTATTTAACCTCCAGCTGCAGATGACATCACCTGCCCGACTCCCTCCCTTCAATGCCAGTTGAAATAAGAACAGAACTCTCTCTTGGGAGAGCCAGAGCAATGTCTTCAAGGTGGGTCAGACACACAGGGCAGGAAATCATTCAACAACTCAGTCTCCTTGAAGGAGTATTTCATTAGATTCATGAACTGTTTTCCTTTTTACCCACCAAGAAGGAGTAATTTGGAATGGAGGGCATGCAGAGTACCCCCACTGTGAACAGCTAAGCTTTGCAGACAGAACAAACTCACCACCAATGGGAAGATGGAGCACAGAGAAGCATTTACAGCAGTTCCTTCTCCTCAATGCTGCAGTGCAACACTACAGCCGAACACACTGGAGACAGTCCAGCCTGACTGGGAAACGAGTGAGGAACACATTTTACAGTAATGTTATCAATCAAATCTAAATCTCTCACAAGACAGCTTTCTGAAAACTAGGTATTACTCACTGAACTGCAAGAAAAGCAGCTTCCTATATAGCAAAAACTCAGTGAATGCTTATGGTTAATTCCTTAAAAACTATTTAGACATTTATTTGAGGAGGAACTATAATAAAATGCAGATGCTGTACTACTTCTTTACAAAGGTATTGGAGTACTTTAAAAAAACCACAGCAGTCATAGAGGAAACAATGAATGCTGTGCAGCAGAGAGCGTTTCTGCATCTCATCATGTGTGTCCGTAACATGTAGGGAATATACTTCCTGTAGGTACAGGAGAAACACAGAGCACAAATGCTCTGTCACCAATCCTGAGACCTTATTCAACAGCTGACCAGTGTATTACCACAAAGCCTCCTTCCCAAGAAATGTTAGCCTGTCAGTACTACTCGCAGGCCACAGGCAGATCTAGTAACAAATCCTGTATATGGTAAAGCAGAGCTCGCATTCAGTGCCCTAGATTAGTGTCATCAGGCACATATGCTTGTACAAAATCAACTTGTCATGAGTGTTCATCACAGCTGTGTAACTGAGCAAAACTGACTACAAAAGTGTACCAGATTTTTCATGGAAGAGGCAGAACCTTTCATTCTAGTCTGAGTGCCCCAGTTCCCACACTTCTCTCCCTTACAGAGCTTGAACCAAAGGAATCAGTCACTGTTTTCCAGGGCAGGCAAGCTGTACCTACATGCACACACTGGGGCTGGCTCAGCCTGCATCCCACAGGATGAGCTCATCTGCTTCCTTCCACAGGTCCCTCAAAAGCACTACAGTCACCTGTATGTGGAGCCCAGACCAAGTCAGCTCACTGGATCCAGGCTGGCTCTTCACCTTCCCGAGACAGCCCATGTCAATCAGAATTCATCGCCCCGGCCTCTGTATGAGTTCTGCAGGTAACCACAGGACTCCAAGGGAGATGCGCTGCATCCATAGGTTTGAATCCAAGCACCTGGATCTACCAGGGGCATGTAACTTCAGAGGCATTGACATACAGGCAGAGGCAATTCCAGAAGCAAGGGAACAGCAGAGCTAAAGGAATTCAAGCTGGGTATGTTCTGGCATTCAGAAGAGACAGGCACAGAGATGAATCACATTTTATAGACAGTCTCCTCTCATTTTCCACAGACATTCCTAGCACAGAATGCTCAAACAAAAGCATAGTATGGCCAGTAGAATAACTCTCCCTTCCCACTGACAAAAAATCTATTTACATAGTCAAGATTTAAATTTCTCAAATACCTAAATCCTTACATGTCCACTCCTAACACCAAAACAACCTGTAAGTGCTCAGCCCCTCCCACATTAATGGAAGGTGTTCAAACGATACAGCGCTAACACATAACAGCTTATAACACAACTTTTATTAGAAAAGTTATACATAACAGCATCAACTATTTTCAAGAATATTAACCTTGAAAAGCAACAAAACAGACTAAAAATGTGTAACAAGAAACTAATAACCTTCTCTATAATTAAACATTCAAGTTATCTACAATGTCTCTTTTTACAAAGGGGAAAATTATGGTTTTACAGGCACATCATGTTGAAAATAAAGCTGCAGTAACTTTATACAAGTAACTTTTTCAAGGATTATTAAATCATGATCATCATGTAGTCTCAGAGTTTTTCAAACATTCACATAATTTTACAGTTGAGTGTACACTGAAATTTCAGAGTCTCAAAACTATTTCACAAAAGTGCCAACATTAAAACCAGAACCTTGAGTGTGAGTAATTTTGCCCTAAAAAACATTAAGACAGGTCTCCATAATCAACATAGTCAAATAATTTTTGGTGCTACCTGGTCTAACAGTAAAGCTTCATTCTTTAGAAATAAAACCATATTGGAATTTCCTTTGCAAAGCTGGTAAAATGTTTTGAACACAGAAGAGTACATTATCAGAACAAATTGATACTAAAACCATAAATATGTGCTAAGAGCCATTAATGCACTACACAACTAAGTGGAATTGTGCCCATTTGTACTCTATATTCAAAGTTTGTTGCCCTTTCGGTACAAGTGGTATGTGAATTTAGCAACTTTTCTTATTCTTATCTTTGTATGCCTGCTTAATAAAAAAAATCGGATCATTTACAATCTAGAAGTCTGTTTTAAAAAGTCTGGAGTTTATATACAGCTCTAACAAACCTAAAGCATTATGATATCTTAAAGGTCTAAGTGAAATGACTAGTTTTTATTTGTCACTTATTAACAGTAATTAGCCATCATCAGTAGTGAACCATAATGACATGATTAAGTGAAAAGGAATGTTTTGTCTAAAATGCTTAACATGTTCTGCCCTTTCAATGTATCACACAGAGGAAGTGCTTTCCACAAACACTCATTTCCCCTTAGCATCAAGGGCTACAAAAATCCAACTGCAAAAACGCAGTGACACAGCGAGCTGACATATCAGGCACCACCTTTCATATTGGCAGCTTTAAGAGACCCACGGTATGCACAAAGATCTAGAGAAGGGGAAAAAGCCCACTACAAATGAGAAGCAGGCCGAACATTTCAGATGAGTTTGGCAAAGTTTTTTATCAGACAATAGGTTGGCCATTCATGTTTACTTGTATAGGTTAAAAATATCTACTGAATCAACTAGTCAAATTATTGTAAGACATTTTAATTGATACTCAACATCACATGCACCAATATTGCACACATCTGCTCCGAGGTGTTAAAACAATCTTTATCTGGGCGCTTGAGCTGTCTGGTTTCTGCAGCTGGAAGTCAAGTCACCCACCCCAGCAGTTTCACTAAAAATTTGAGTGGTAAAGTTAAAATACAAACCCCAAGATAACCCCAGAATAAAACCAAGGACTTTATACAGACAATAAAATCTAAATTTTCTGCAATGGTCTTGTGGGCCCTACAGACAGGGCAATACACGTACGCACTAGTGAGACGAGCACTAGCTCTGCTCTACGTCACCTTTCAGATAATGTGAAACCTGGGACCAGGTGTTGCAATGATGTCACTGTAGGGCTCCTCCTGGGTCAGCTCTATAGCTTGCTGTTTTTTAAGTACCAGGAAACTGTAG
Source organism: Myrmophylax atrothorax (assembly GCA_026770055.1). Taxonomy (NCBI): domain Eukaryota; kingdom Metazoa; phylum Chordata; class Aves; order Passeriformes; family Thamnophilidae; genus Myrmophylax; species Myrmophylax atrothorax. The sequence continues at coordinate 139,151,980 of JAOXXN010000395.1, forward strand.
AATTTTGCAGCTGCTTGTTTCCTATTTGTATTTCTGCACAGCTCAAGCAAACTGATAGATTCTGCTCCAGTCTTAGCAAGAGCTCTCTGAAAAACACAACATCGATGTGACAAATTAAATAGAGAAATACACACAAACAATGATGTCTCTTGGTAAAATTCCGTTTGTTGTCAAACCCAGGGCACTGTGAAGGATTTGGAAGGACTTGACATTGGATGAGCACATTACAACATGTACATGAAAATTTCTATAGCCCTCTTATCTAAATGAAACCAAGTAGGCTTCCCAGAGATGTGTGAAAAATCATTCTTGAATCTGCTGAACTTATTCCAGAAACGCTGTAGTACAACACAACATTTTCTTTCTGCAGTAAGAACTAACCAGTCTTTTTGGGCTACAGGACAATTTTTTAAATAGGAATAAAAAAAAATCAGATTTTATTTCTCAAAATAAAAATAACTCCAAATATAATCAAACAAAATTTTAAGAGATAATGTTCTTTAAAAGATGCATAATTTTCCCAAGGCAAAAGCCTGTTTGTTTCTAAAATTCCTCTGTCTGTCTGAAACTAAGTATCCAAAGTTGCTTACATTTTCTCAAAGTCTTGTTGAGAATATATTTAAAAAAAAATCATGAAAATACATCTTTTTGCTGGCTAGGACAACAACTGATATTAATTTATAACAGAACCTGCTCTGGAATATCTACTAGATGAAAAGCTATTCGACTGGCCCAACCAAATTACTTTATTCTTAACCAGATCTCAACTTTGAATCTCATTGCAGACTTAATGTTTCAGCCATCCAGTGTGATGCTCTTTCGGGTACAAGAAAGAATTGAAAAGAGACAGACATGGTCCAAAGAGAATTCTGAAGCTCTTTTCAGAAACTAGGATGAAATATTCAGAGAGGAAAACATTACACATTACCAATCCAACATCTGTATAATTTAGAAATATTTTTAAGCTACAGTTTTCCTGGTTTGGGACAGAGTTGATTCTCTTCACAGCAGCTCATGGTGTTATGTTTTGGAGCAAGCAGGCTGGGGGTGCACAAGGAGTCAGGAGGGGACAAAGCCAGCACAGCTGACCCCAGCTGGCCAAAAGGACAATCCCTGCCATCTGGCATCATGCTCAGCACATGAAGCCAGGGGAAGGAAGAGGGGGGGAGGTGAGCATTTGCTACTGTGGCACTTACATTGCCAGTCACCATTAGCTGTAACCAAGTCCTGCTTCCCTGGAAACGGCTACCTGTCTGCCTGCTGTTGGGAAGCAGCGAATGAACTCCTCATTTTGCTTTGCTTGCACACACAATTTTTACTCTACCTATTAAACTGTCTTTATGTCAGCCCACAAGTTTTCTTGCTTTTCCCTTTCTGATTCTTTCCCTCATCCCAGCAGAAGGCAGACCCAGAGTGAGTGATCACGTGGGGCTGTGCTGATGACCAGGGTTTTTTGTTTAAAGCAATCTTACTTAAACTAGCAGAATTCTTACAAGCATGCAAAAGAACTGACTTCAATCACATTAGTTTACAATGTAATTTGAACTAAATTTAAGTGTATTAAAGTATTACAAGGGCTATTTAGGAGTTTAAAATTAAGTTTTCATTCTTTAAATATATAAGCAAGTAATTCTTATGATAGAAGAATTACTAACATTTTCCAGAAATGAAAAAAGCTTTTCCTTGATTACATCTTAGTTTTGAGAAACTAAATAGAACAGACACTACTACTAAATCCCAGTTTACTGAAAACTGAGCTGTGTTCTCCCACTCCCTTCCTCCAAAGCCAATACTGGAAGTTCAGACATGAAATACTGACAGTGACCTTTTATAAGCAAAGATGGAGTCTACCAATTTCACAGAAAAGCAAGAATGACTTTGGAAAACAAAACCAGCTTAGATTGATGAAACTGAAGCACTTCAGTGACAGTAGATTCTCAGGAATTACCAAAATGTTTAAGGGAAGCAAGGGGTAAGAGCTACAAACTTGGCTGAAAGGCAAAGGTAGTCCAAGAATACGTGAAGGAGACCACAGAGCAAACAAACTTTGGTTTGTAATTCAGTTCAGGTGCATACAAGGAGTGTTCAATCATATCATCAGAAAAAAGCTTTTGAGTTCCAGCAAGCAAGAATCCATCCTACAAATGGAGTCTGTGCAGACTGAAGTCACATCCTGGAACTCGGACAAGGTCGGATTCCCACACTTGTTGTTAGAGATTAGGCTTCTCATGGCATGGAATTTTTCCAACTAAGCCTAGCCAGAAGTAAATATCCTGTAAAAAGGTTTTATCCCTAGACCCTTATGGAGTTTGCCAAGGGTTCCACAGCACAAAGTCAGAGGTGGTAAGGTTTCATTAAAAACACAATCAAACTCATTTATTTTAAAATTTAAATTTCTGGGAGTCTTACTTGCACACCAAGTGTGGACATAAAGGTTGAAAAATTTCACTTCAAATTTCCTTTGGAAAAAGGTGACAATTATATGAATAGAGACTTTATTTTAATTATTTTATGTAGATTTAATCAACTACATAGATTTTTTCCCCTCCAAGACATAACTGATATTTTAAGCTGTAACATCTACTGCAAAGAAAGCTCCTTCTTAACCTTGTAACTCAGGTCAAAGACATCAGTGGGCACACCTAAAAGCTACTTCGACAGAAGGAAAAGGATCATGTGTACCTGAAGTCCATGGAGCATTTGTTGAGTCCTCTTGTTCCATCTCCTTTCTTCTTGATCCTGATCACCCCCTGTGCCATCTTCCTCCTGCACGTAGATATAAAATAAAAACTGTCAATGAAGTTTGTCTTGATAGCCACAGAATATTGAATACTGTAGCTAAGAGACAACGTAAGTTATCATATTTTAAGATGTGGTTGATTTTCTTGCAAAAAACTATTTTCATTAAGTAGCACAAGCTAATTAAAATGAACAATAAGTTCAAAATTTCTTGTATAAGGCATCATAAACATATAGAGTGTTTTAATCCAGCCACATATGAAAACAGGAGAACCCCCTAATTCCAAACAGAATGTGTATGCAATTTATAATATGAAATAACATAAATATTATAAAAGTAATGAAATAATTTAAGAATTTACATTTCCAAAGGCTATTATTTCCCAAGGACAGACTGAAGATTTTTCTTATGCCATTTACTGAATCCACAGTCCAGTATTTCTGGGAAACACATAAACTCTTTCTACACGGAATTCTTACCTCTTCTTCCTCCTCCTCCTCTTTCTCCTTTTCTTTCTCCTTCTCTTTTTCTGGCAGAAGCTCTAGCTCTGGTATTAGCTGGCAGATGTTTTGGGGCTCCTCTGGAGGCATTTCTACAGGTGGAATTTCCAGTTGTTGTGATGGTGGATGCTTTAAGAGGACACAACACAGTTAATCAGTATAATTTTGTCAGTGCTTTGACAATATAATGATGATGCAACTGACCAGTTTCAGAAAATCCAAGTATCCAAATCTTAGCCGTTTGTCAGCATTTTTCGTTTTTGAAAGCAGAAAAGCCATTTTGTTTTGCTATTCATATGTTTATCTTTAATCTTCTAGATTCTACTAAACCAGAAACTGATACCACTAAAAGGACAAAGGCTTTTCAGTAACTTCACTTGGTCCACCATCCAAATTACTGATCCCACTTCTTGGATTGCCACATGCAAATTTAAAATTCCACATGACCAGACACACTGCTACACGAATACACTTTTAACTCAGTGGAGCAAGACATCTTCAAAATATCAAAATGCTGTTCTCAGCAATACAAATGGAAAGGAATTAAAACACAGGTACCTTGCAAAGTTTCAAAAAATGTAAGAGTGACTTCAATGCTCAAGTATTCTCAGAAAATATTTATATCAAGAGGAAAAGGCAGAAAAGCAGTTTAACAGGATGAATGTAGTCAGTTTTAATAAAAATAATATACAGTACTCTCCTCGAGAATCTATACACAGTTAAGTGTTTGCCAGTAAAGTTACCCTGACACCTGAAACTGTTTCTACACATACCCTAAAACAGCTAAGCAGCTTCTGACTTGGTCATACAGCAGGTAACACTACAGGTATGTTGCCAGAAGCCTGACCTGTTTGGTGTGATCAAAGCATTCCCAACACATCACACCTCCCCGTTACACTGAGTTCAGCACAGCTGATGCTGATTTCACCCCATGACAAGGCCAAGAGGAGCAGCAGCTGCCACCCTTTTTAATAAGATAACGTGATATCTAAGTGTCTCATTCTACAGTGGAAAACCTGTTAGCCAAGGAACATGAAAAGTGAGGTTAAAAATACACAAATATGAGACACAGCATAAACCAGGACTGCTCTCACCAGGCAAGCATTCGGAAAAAGAATACACCTTTCACTTTGACCATTTCCTTCCTCTCCCCTTCAAAATATTGTTTCCTTTCACACTGCATCACAGCGAGTTTCCAAGTCTACTCATAATTCAGCAAGGAAATTATTTTCAGACAATCAGAGTTTGTCTTTGAAGCCTTAAGCCTGGAACACTAGGACTGTCTTAAAAATGAAGTTTGTGCAGCAAGCACAATCCCTGTGGAAGCTGTTCAGATACACTTGCCAAGCAGAACTTGATTGCTTTGTAAACAATACACTTAACCCACTGAAGACTTTTTCAGGAGGAAATAGCGTTATTTCTTTATTCTACCTGCATTTTAAATGTTTCAGTAAGCCTCAATTAAGAAAAACACCAGAATGACTACCCAGGGGCAAATGTTCTAGTGAATCTCCCAGGACCAAAGAAACTTAGGGCCTCAAATCTGTTTCATTTCCTGCTCAAAGACACTTCACACTTCTCATTCTCCATTAAAAAAAAAACCACAACAAAATTTTACTCACGGGTAACACTGGCTCAGGTTCTACTTGCTGCAGTTTGCGTTTCACACCTGTCTGAGGCGGCGGCGGCGGCATAACAGATTCATCCAGATTGGTTCTGCTGCCTTCCATCATCGACTCTTGTAAACGGTTTGGTTCTTCCAGAATAGGTTCATCTGTATTCCACAACAAACCATGTTTTAGTTGCTTTAGAATGTAATTAGAAACTGCAACAAAGTTCAATCTGCTTTTAATTTAGAGTTGAGCACTCTTAAGAGCCTGCATAGCTTTTGCAGTGACTTAAACAGAAACTGCATAGATGTGCATACAACCTAATCCAACACACATTTAATCCACTGGTTCAAACAATTCCTAAGCATTCCCCATTTCTAGCAAAAATAAGTTATTTTAGGTCAGAGACTGTACATCAAGCTGAACAACCATTACAAAGCTCTTTGCTTCATTCATAATCTTTGATGACTTAATATAAATCACAAACAAAAGAGAAAAATAAGCTCCAAGGGAAAGCAAAACATCTTTCACAAGACACAAACCAATGACATCTCGTTGCTGCTGTTGCTGCTGCTGCTCCTCTCTGGGAACTTCTGGGTTTTCAAAGTCTTTAAGGAACTCATCAAGGTTGTCAGCTTCTCCACCTTTCCTCCTCTTTCTTAGATCTTCTGGTACCAGGGGTGTAAGACAGCGAGTGAAGAGCTACAGAGGAAAGTTAACATTATTCACTATTGCAGTTCTCAGTGTCCCTAATTTCATTTCAGCTCAAGTAATTATGAGCTATCTTCCTATTTTTAAGCTCCTCTCCAACAGTACTCTAAGACTTAAAAAAACTAATCTATTTCTGTAACTGATAACACCAATGCTTAAAACAGTCACCTTAGTTGTTTTAATATGGATTTTTTTCCCAGTGATGAACACTGCTGTCACTGTATCACTATTCATATGCTGATGTTTACTATGTATCAGGCACAGTCCTGAATACAGTCCATTTAAAAACAAACCTGCACAAAAACATTACCTTCAGTAGCCTATTATTCCACAAAGGCTGTGCAGGCAGAGAGAAAAGCTTTTCAACTCCACCAGTTTCTTTCCACATCATCAGTTTCTTAGTAGGCGGTGCCAAATCCAAAGTAGTAACAATATCAGAGTAGTCACTTAATTGGGCTCGAATAGTCTTGCTATCCAGTTCTTTCACACTGTCCACAATCAGCTTTCTCTTCCTCTTTGCTTTGGTTTCCTTGACTGTTGAGATTTTTAGCAAATAATGAAGGTTAGCTGAGATACCACACCATAGAAGGATCTTGCAGGTTCTCTATAGGTCTTATTAGCCCAGGTATAAAGCTGTGCATAAGAACCTAAGGCAACATTAGCTTTGGGAAAAAGACTGAAAAGCTCCAAGCAGTGTGAAAGATCAAATACTAGGGATGCTGTCCCATAAACTACAAATTCTTTTGTGCAGACTTGTAGTTCTACTGAATCTACCTAAGCCTCCCTGTCCACAGCTGCACATGCCTCCCTCCTCCATGGCTTGCTTGTTAGGCTGGTGCAAACCCTGGCCACCACGTTGATTAAGGGACAGAGCACCTAAATGAGGGAAGGCTCAGAGAATTGGAATTGCTCAGCCTCAAAAAAGAGAAGGCTGCAGTGTGACCTAATTGTGGCCTTCCAGCACCAGAAGGGAGATACAATTAAGATGGAGGACACTTTTTACAAGAGCATGTAGTGACAGGACAAGAGGGAATGGTTTCAAACTGATAGACAGTAGGCCTATATTAGATATTAGCAACAAATTCTTTACTGTGATGAGTGGTGAGACACAGAAGCTGTGGCTGCCTTATCTCTGACAGCATTCAAGGCCAGGATGGATGGGGCTCTGAGCAACCTGGCCTTGTGAAAGGTGTCCCTGCCCATGGCAGTGGGGCTGGAACTAGATGATATTCAAAGGTCCCTTCCAAACCCAGTCATTCTATAATTCTAATCACAGAGTTAGAATATCACTCCAAGTTTTTCCTCTAAGCTCTGCCTGAGCTTTGGTGGAGTTCATGTGGGTGGTTACCTTACCTGTAACTCTCACCCTGCCCTAGGATGACTCTACTGTACAT
>JAOXXN010000395.1:139163390-139175697 GCA_026770055.1 Myrmophylax atrothorax
ACTGTACATTGCTTACAGCCTGGCACTCTGCAGAAGACCCTGAAGCTCTGGCAAATGCTGTCTTTGGTGGTCCCAGCAGAGTAGCTGGACCCCTGCTGCCAGCCTGCCACGAGAGGGCAGTGCCAGGGCGCTCTGATTGGCCAAGGAGGGAATCAGGGCCTGGAGCTCAGTCTGAAAACACAGATACTGGAAAGATCTGGAAAGCTACTTTCTTTCCAGATCTTAATTTTTTAATAAGGCAGGGATCTGTTTATAATCAGCCAAATACAGTATTGGATAAAATAAAGTTTCTTGCACTAAAGAAAAAGGCAAGGAAAATACCTATTTAGTAGAAATTCAAACATAAAGATACATCTGAACTCAGCAATCTATTAAAGCTACAAATCATTAAAAGAGCACTCAGTGTAAGCAGTCACTTCTGGCCTTCAAAAAGCCTATCAAAAACTGCTGCACTACAGATAGTGTATTAGAATTAAAGACATGATGACTTCTATTTCAACTCAGTGCATTTTTATCAGCATGTTTACCAAAAGCTGCAGTATCATGCTGCTGCACTACTGACAGCAGAAACTACAAACCGCTGTTCTCCAAGACCATCCATGTAAGCTACCTACCTGGAAAGAACTGGAAAGCTAATGTTAGAGTAAAAGGAATTCAGTACTTGGTCCCTGGTTTCTCTTCCAGCTGAGAGGCAGAATCAGCAGCAAGGCTAGATATTAATTTCCACTCCATCAAGCTAAGGTAATCTCTGACAACCCCTGTAAAATACTCCCAAATAGCTTACTCACCAGTTATATCAATAGGCTCCAGAGCAAAAGCCTCCTCTTCATTGGGAACAAGTGTTGTCTGATCAGTCATAGTTGGTAACGGTTCAACAGGATCTACCGAGTCCGGGCTGTCCGGTCCACCCACTGCCAATTACAACAAGCACCTTGCAATACTTCAAAACATTGAGAAACTGTGCTACCCTACCCATCCCTCCTCCACACCCTCAAGTGCTTTACCACATTTCATACTTCTGAGCTTAGTATGCTTTTAAGGCATAAGAATCAAAATTAAATTAGTTGAACACTAATTCTAGATCTAGCCCTAGATCATACTCACTTGATACATTATCATCATCATCCATATCATCGTGGGGAGGTTGCTCTGGCATCATTACTCCACTTTCTGAGAGTGCAGGTGGGTCATCAAAAATACCACCATCATTATTACTGAGAAGTTTGTCATCTGAAGCAACCATATGGAAGAATCAGTTTTGCATCCACAAATTCGTAAGTATAGACAAATGTACAAAATACAGACAAGTTAATTACAACATAGATAAAGACAGTGCAAAGGTTAGAAAACTTCCAATGCTGATACAGAAGAAAGCAGCAGCGCTTTTTCAAGGTGCACGTCAGCTCCAATTTTAAGCTTACAGACAACTTTTACTACAATACACTTGCCATGTATTTGCATCTTACTGGATTTCTTAGAACTTCATTTGAAATGTGCCTACGCTTAACATGCTGTGTGTCATCTACACTGCTGTAGCACTTACAAACCAGAATTCCACTGCTGATGGAACAACTTTGAGAGGGATCTTCACTACAAAGAAAACAATTTCTCCCCACCTACCCAAGAACTTATTAACGCACAAGATAGGACAGAGGAAAAACAAATTTCTCAAACTTACCCAATATTCCACCATCATTTCCCTCTCCAAAATTATCATCTTTGTACTGGTCTTCATATTCCAGGTGATTAGACTTCTCATTGAGGTGACTGGTGCTCTGTTCGGGTTCCAGTAAGAGGTTGGAAGCACTGGTGCTCACTAGCATGTCATCCTCAAATGCACTACCTTCTCTCATCATCTCACGATCATCCATCCCAAAGTCACCTGCAAGAACACAATCTCACTGCCATAAATGAAGAACCAAGATGCAACACACCCAGCTAACAGATCAGCAAAGGCCCACATGTAAGACCAAATTTCATCTTAATTGCAAAGTTAATGACAAGATGTAAGAAATTATACCCAGCAATACCATAGCAAAAGTACTGTTGAAACAATTATAAAAATAACTATCTCCTTTTCAAAGCATTTTATTGCACTTATCTGAATTGATATTAGCAAAATCCCACTAATTTTTAGCTGAACAGAAACCAAAGAATTCAATGGAATTCAAAAATATTGTACCTTATGCCCCAAGGCTGGGCTTCGAGTACAGAGAGCAAACCAACACAGAATCAACACCACCATCAATTCCCAGATTATTCTTTCAAAAAGAAAATTACTAAATTATGGCTCACAATACAGTACACTGGGAACTAGGCATTCAAATCCAACTGTCTTCAGGCTTTGATTCAGATTTTAGAACACAGTCCTTGAAAAGACAGCAAAAGTAGTAAACTCGTTGCCACTGACTGCTTTGGCTTTAGAAATCTCCCAACAGTTTCTGACTGAGAACATGCTTATGTTTAAAGCAACAGCTGACTTCTTATTCCCATCACGTTTGAAAATTATAATTGATATAGCACTTCACTAATTAACCTGAATGAATAATTTCCAGCTTTTCTTTCTGCCTATTCTAGGCAGCTAGAAGTTTGCAGAGCATTAGAGGACAGACTTTATGGAGAGACATGTACAAACCAAAAATTAAACATACAAAACCAGAGCATCTTTGAGCTAATTTGTTTTGTGCTTAGTGAGCATTCTGTAGTAATTGCAAAACCGTATCTTAACAGTTACCAAAATTAGCTAGAACACATAGTAACACATGAGATCTTTACCGAAGTCATTATCCTGGAGGATACTGATGTTGCCTACTTCTTCTCTCATTGTAATTTCTTCCACTCTACTCTGGTTCAAACTGAACTGCTGGGCCACATCAATATCACTTAAACAAGCAGAAGGCAATTATTAAAAAAAACCAGATAAAGCCTGCTTAAAGAAATGTGACATTAGTTCATAAAAGGTACATTTTATACTTCAGCCAATTATTGAAAAAACTGATAGTGAAGACTGAATAGAAAGCATTACTTAGAACAGTCAGTCCATTCGTTACTGGTTCAAAGTTATCATCCAAATTGTGTTAGCTTCTGGAAATACAGCAGAAATCTCTCTTACTCCTTGCTGTGTGTGGGTTACTAACTTTAAAGGCCAAATTAATAATCAAGAAAAGACTTCAACTTCAAAAGCTATTAATATAGCTTATCAAAAACTGTATTTAGAACCACTACTATATTTAGAACCACACTGTGATATTAAGGTATGTTTCTTAGAAGAGCATAGAATTTTTATGCAGTTTCAAATTAGTATATACTCTAATTTGAATATAAACTAAATAGAACAGTGAGTAAACTGTATCCTAGAAGAGTAGCATCAATTTTTTCAAGAGCAAGAACTATTCAGGTTGTACAACTGTTATGTTTACAAGTAACACATTAGTAATCATAAGTTTTAAGAATTAAAGAAGTGCCACAGAAGGTCAACAGGAACACCTCCATAAAACTGATCTTGTCTAACCTGAGAATGTGTGTGATGCAGTGACTTGCACAGAAGAAAAAGGAAAATAATAGATACATAAGTTTTTCAAAAGCCTCTGTAAGGACAGCCTAAACTTTGGTTAAAATTACATGCTATAATCAATACAAAGACCATTGCACACTTGCTTAGTAAAGACTTAATACAGGCTACCTACAGATTCTTTTCCTTTACAGTCTGCAATGAGTTAGCTGTTTAAAACCAGGTTCTCCTCAACTAAACCCAAATATTATTTGCATGGAAGTAAAACACCCTCAAGCTTACTCCAGATCAGGAAGTGGTTGGTCGAAATCGTGAAATTCCTCGGGTAAGGTAATAGCATTGTAAGCAGCCTCTCGGTTTTCCTCAGGCAGATCAACAACTCCTGCAGAGAAGAACACCCGAACTTGAGTTCCCATTCCTTACAAGGACAGCACTTTTCTCTGTGCCTTTAGCATTGTTCACCCTGCATGAGCTTCTTGTCTTTAAACTTATTGAACTGAACTGATGCTGAGACACCTACAAAGAAACCTTAGGTAATGTTAGTAGTGAGATTCAGACTTAATTCAACATATATGCCCTCAAGCCCTTGCACTGTTTGTACAACCCTGGAAGCCTCAAATCCCTCAGTATTGTTTGTGTAGCACTATGCAGAGCTGTGCAGCCAACACAGGCACTGTATCACATCGCTACAGGTACCTGCTGCAAAATAATTTAGCATGATGCACAATATGAACTGCTGCGTTCTACCATTCAGTTTGGGTAAAGCAGTGGCTGCACAGTATGACTACTCTGCTACTGCTCTGGTCATTTGCTCAGTTCCATTAGCTCCAAATGTCCCAGAACAGCACTGACTGTGCTAGGCCACACAAACTCTTAGGATTCTGCCCATATGAGAGCTGATTACCTAAACCACATACATACCTTTTTCATCCTCTGGAGATGCTTAATCTGTTATTCAGCAGGCACTCTGAGAGCATGACTATCAGACTTGGCATCACTAAACCAGTGCCAGTAGTTGGTACCTCTCTTTTATGCCAAGTCTTAAGAGTTCAGGACACTTGAAAGTGCGTGGGAAATGCAGATTCCTTCTGTAACTTGCAGGAGATTTGTGTTCTATGCTCTGCCTTCCAACTCACACATACAACACAGGCAATTCTGAGGTACAGACACTTCAGAAAGACTTTGCCCGCTGTGCTTCCCTCCACAATGGATAATCAAAGAACCACTGTCCACAGAGACCAGGAACAAGCACGAGTCTGTAGCTTACCCAGTGTTGTACTTGGCTAGGAATGAAGAAACCTACTCCATCTTTTCAGGGCTATTCAGTATTTTTAACTGTGGCTGCTTAAAACGAAGTATGTAAATGATTCTCAGAGCAGACAATCAAGACAACACTTAAGCCACAAAACTGATAAACTGAGACCAAAGACAAGTCCCCTCAGTTTGTTTCAGGTCACAATGCCACTTTTTGTACATCTTGATTTTAAGGTGCTTCACCTTCTACGTGCATGCCTTCTTAATAAATATATTTATCAACATAACTTATCAGAGTGCTTAGATAAAGACAGATACCTGGACGAAAAGCCATCTTAATCTTAATGAAAGCCTCATTACAGTCTGCAAGAAGGTATTTTGCTTTCCTGTGGTAGATTCGAACAACGCCGAGTAAAAGATGTCCCGACGTTCGAAGTGCCATCTTCACCTAAAAACATCATCGGTGAATTAGAGCAGCCTCACTTTTCCTTTTAATGACATTTCAGTCACCATTCAGTTACCTCACTCAATAAAGATCAAATATGCAAAACGAGTTCAAAAATCAGCAGAAAACTGAAGAAAGCAAGCATGCAAAGTCTACATTCAGGATGATACTCTACATATCATTTATGGATGACCTGGAAAATGTCAGTAAATTACCAGCAGCTTACTCCAAAAATTCCCAAACACTGCTCTGTCTAGTGAAAAGAGAAAAAGGGATGAACCCCATTTTTATCACATCTTTGTTACTTTAATTGTGGAAGACGTGAAAAAAACAAAAAGTTGGACAGCCATAAATAATGATTTGATGAAGTAAAATATGGTTATAAATGGTTACTTGTTACCTTTCCAATTTTCTGTCCTGCAGTTAAAATCAAAGAGAAATAGTGGAAGATACAGAGTGCCCATAAACAAGCACTGCCACATTAAAACGATTTTAAGTTCTTTTCCTCTTATCTCACTGCTTTACTATGTAATCAAGTATCTGCTCTGGGAACACAAAACTGATAAAAATAATCCAGAGAATGACTTCCAAGTATTTTAGGCTGAAAGAGCACGAAACTTGTGTTGAAGGGTACATGGAACAATTGCTCCACAGAAAGATTAAGCCATACAGGATTTAACTTCAAACTAAAAGATTTCAAAATTTGTATTGTCTACAATGTCTTTCTAATATTTCACCCAATGAACATGTTACACAAAGTTAAACAGATGAAAGAGTGCCCATTAATTTCTCCTCTCTCTAAAAGAATGCTACAGCTCACTACTGAGTCTATGAGCATCACCTTCTTTATCAGTCCTTCTAGAGCTCACAATGAAGCAAATCCCTGTTCTGGAAGTGTCTCTGTGATTGTACTATACATCTTCCACTTACACTTAGCAGTTCCTCTGTACACATTATAGAAACTGTTAACATTTGAATCAACTAAATAAAAGAAAAAAAAATTTCTTTCTTTTTCTAATAGTTGCTTTTTGTACAAGACATTCAGACATCTGACCTGACAAAAGTCACAACCGTATCACTACTTCACTAATTCTAACATGAACAATTTCATTGTCATCAGTGGCAAAGGGAAATAAAAACAAAAACATTTTAAAACATCAAACTACTCAAAATTTCCTCTGGTTTCCCAGTAGAGTATTTCACATCTGAAGAGACATTCCCACCCTTTAAAACAGCAACATTAAGAACTTTGTTTGCCTCACTGACCCAAATAGGAACTTGTACATACACCTGTATGTACTTTTCACTACAAGGTAACATTAGTGTAAAATAAATACCTTTGGGGAAATGATACTCTCCACGCTGCTCTCCAGGTTACATTCAAAGACATGGGCTTTGGTCAGCTTCTTATCCCAGTGGGCCGCCAGCCAGATTTTGGCCAGCGGCCCACGCTTGCTCAGGACAAAGTGGGCATAGAACATGGTCCCAGATGTCTAAAACAAGGTGCAAACCTGCAAAAAGAAAGGCAAATAGTTTTTCTAGATTTTTTATTTTATGAGGAACATCCTTGTAAACACTCCCCTCATGCTCAGAAGTCATGCACATGTTTGCTTTTGAACCACTAAGGTCAGACTATTTGTTTAAAATATTTAAGAAGCCAACCACTTACAAGTGGTGTTCATGTAACAGCATATATATATGTTACATATATACACACACACATATATGTGCTACAGAGGAATTATAAAGCAGAAGGAACAACAACCAACAGCATTTACACAACTGAAAAATTTTTGCCATCCCTCAAGAGAAAATAATCTTGGTTATATTAAACTTCATGGTAAAGATACCAAATTCTCATAATGCAAAGAAACACACCTCAGTTTTCAGTCCACAGTAGTTTTCCTACCACTTCCACGTTTTTCTACTCTTAATTCAGTAGCTACTACTATACTATACCAGTATATATTCTACTGTTTCTATTGTTTCAGTGAAACATTCACAATTATAAAATATACAATCCTAAACTTTTTGGACTTCACTATATTTTCTTAAACAGGAAGGACAACTATGCCTTCATTTCTGAACAGACAGTTCCCCATTTCATATTTTTTTATTCAAGTGTTTACAAAAATGGTGAGAAAATTGACTGCTTTATTCCAAAGTTCCTTAAGATTCCGTTTTCTTTCTCCTTTGGCAGAAAAAAGACTTCCTTTTATCTATTTACCTAGTGACTACCTTCTTACATGGCAGTTGCCAACACACCAAACCATGGGGAAGAAGAACAGAGTGAAGGCTTATGATCTAAACATGCCAATTCAATGCATCTGTGAGCATGTGATTCAACAAGCTGAGGGGAAAAAATTTGCTTTAAACAAGCGGAAGATTCCTCACAAATAGTTTTTATAGCAATTTCTATAAAGAGGGAAAATGAATAAAAAGAGAACAGCAAAGATGCATTTTAGCTTTTACCTCCTCCATGCCTAAAGATGAAGTGCCAGAGGCAGCACAGCAGGTGACAGCTGTGACTGCTGGAGAGGTAAGTACAGGGGCAAGAGAAGCACCGGCATTACTGACCCGGCGGAAGCCACGGCAGCCTCTGGACTTCTGAGTGAAAACTGAGAAATTGTAGATCTCAAAGTCAAGCCCAACAACTATTTTTTTTTTCATTTTGCATTTGTGGGTGGTTTTGTTTGTTTTAATAAAAGAAATTTGGAGGAATATGAGGATAGGGAAAATTTTCTTAGCAGTGGTACCATATTCCATACCTGTACTGCTACTCACTCATAGGTATTGCTCAACACACAAGATGAAAACTCTGAATTTCAGCTGCATTAAACAGAGAATTATTTGGATAACAGAACTAACAATCAAGCTCTCTCTCAATGACAGAACAGCCACTGATTTCATTCATAACCAAGAATGGAACAGTGGAAAGGATTTAAAGGAAGTAGGGGCAACGTTCAGATTCAGCTCTAATTAACTCAGTATACAGGATTAAAACTACTCTAAGCAGTCAGGTTAATAACTTTGAGTCATAATGAAGCTGCAAATTCACAAAAAGTTGAAATGCCTTTTGTATTTGTTGAGATTGTGTATGCACTGAGGACAGCACCTCACAGGGATGGACTTGTACGAGCTTCTCTAGGAAGCACAAGGAAATAAATTTTGGAAGGCTCCTTGATCAATAAACATCATCTAAAGGTACTCCTTTTCACTTCCCCAGTGTTTTTTGAAAGACATCACACCATCTGAAAGGCCAGCAGGCAATTGAACCCTTTGCATATTTTCAAAGGCCTCAGTATTTTTGTGTATGCAGACACAGCTTTCCCAGCAGAGCATTTTGGTATCCTGAGTTGCTACCACAGCCACGCAGTGACCTGGTCACAATAAGCCCGTAAATTACCCCTGAACATGAGGAATAGGGAAAAATACAAACATATAGTTAACAACCACACCTGTATTAGCACACTAAAACCACTCAACAGTTGCAAAAGGATGTGCTTTGATAGTGGGATTTGGCACAATTATTAAAACACGTAGCATGAGTTGCACAAAACTTCAGACATAGTTAACTGTAACCCCAAACATATATTAAAGGTTTCCTGTTAAATGTGAAACACACTATTTGGATAAATTGTTTCTGTCCAAGTTGCACATCACTTTAAATCTGATACTCTTCACCCATTACTGAAGCCTTTCACAGAGAAACAGTGACAGTTGCACTATACACAGTTTTAAAGTGTTTCAATCTGAACTGTTATTAGTGAATACTAATTCTGCTCCCTACAGCACTAATTTCCTGTCACAATATGAGTCTCTCACTTCCAAATTTCAGCAGATGCTCTGCTCTGTAAGGTGGTATCTGGGTTACAGCACCTGTACAGTTCTGAACTGTTTGGTGCCCCAGCACCACTGGCACCAGTGGCTGCTCCCGCTGCCTCCACATTTCCTTCTTTCTTTTCAGATACTCCTTTTCTGTATTTCAGGCTTTTTGTCGATCTTTAATTCATAGGACAGTAGGCTGAGGCAGTGGCACAAAAGGAGAAGCAGATTTTCTGGCATAATTTGAGACTGGGATGACTGTTAAAGGAACCAAGAGTTTTTTCAAGTGGCAGAGTGCTCCTGCAGACACACAGAACAGTCCTGGCTGTGAACGCAACTGGTAAGAAGTGACTGAAGAGCAGCTGAGGCTCTTCAAAGCTTGAAAGGTAAAATACAACTGTCAGTTTCTGAAATTGACAGGATATGAACCAGGACCCTCAAACTTGCCCTAAGAAGTTACACTTTCTTCTGTCTTGCTTGCACTCCTCTAAGGCAAAAAGAGAGACCAAATCCTGATCTTGTCAAACTGAGGTTTTAAAATACTTGAAACTTTATTTCAATTAACTTCAAAGTTGCTTCAATGTGCCACAATTGTCTTCAAGTTCCTCTGCCTAAATTGGTCAACAACCGCACATTTTAAAAAGAAACATAAAAAAGGCTGTATTTCTACACACAAAGTAAGTGAACATGTAAAGCAAGACTAATGCTGGTAGTACTCTGGTAATTGATCCTGCCAAAGTAGCAACAAAAAAATTTGGTAGATGCCAACTATGAACTTCATCTTAACCCTCAACATATTAAGTCTTAAAGACCTTCTGCATATTAGAATGGCTAACTATCTAAACTCTGAAAATCATGCTGGCATAGTCAGTCTCATTCCTCAAGGCACTCAGAAAAGTGCTTAATGAACTAACAGTTCACAATAATACTGCAGACAACAGACAGAATATTCACCGTATTTTGTTCTGACTGTGGTTCACTTTAGCCCATTAAACCCGCTGTCTGCTGCTCTCCAAAGGTCAGGTTATGGAAACACACACCAGGCCATAAGTAAAGTTCAGTCTTCAATTTCAATGTCACCTACTTTTGTTCCTGTTGCAAGGCTACTCCCAAACTGCAGTCACACACAGCTAAGTAGACAAGTTCCATACTATAGTTTAAGAAATCAGCCAGGCATTTTAATTCAGTTATCCTTATGCTATCCTTCAACCTCTCTTCTCTGCTGGTTTCCCTCTACGCACATTTCCCTCCTGTTTCTGCCTTGCTAAGCCACGGCAGCCCTGGGTGACCCGGGGAACGGCGGGACCACCCTCTGCACCTGCAGCAGAGTCTGAGTTGGCCCTACCAGACTTCAGAAGCTCAGAAGAGCCACCCTGATCCTGAAACCGGACTTTGAATTCATCAGTTTTAACTCGCAACCCTTCCCTGTACAGTCCTGACACGACTGAACCTCCCTGCTGTGGGCACTCAGCGCTGTCTCCCTCACAGGTTTCAGCAGCACAACAAAAATTCATCACAAACTCCACCACCAACACCTTAGGGCTCCTTGTCTCTTTTCACCACTACCTTATTTGATCTCTTTCCTTCAACCACCTTTGCAATCCTCTGGTTAATACACACTTTTCCAAATTTCAATACATTTCTTTGTGGCACCTGCAGCTTTACTGAAGTTTAGTGACAAGTTGCCTCAATTTTTTATGCCCACAAAATCAATTATTGAAAAAGATGAAATTGAACTAATTTGACTTGACACACTTTTGAAAAATGCATAGAAGCCTTTTCCATTTGTCTCCAGGTCTTGGTTTTTCATCAACTTCTTTTTTTTAAATTCTATGGCTGAGGTTGCACTACCAGGCCTACTAAATACTCAAACCACACCACTTGTTACAGGACCTGCATTCACTGTTCTCCAGTTACAACACACCACACACCTCCACAGTCAGAGGGAACCAGCACTCCACTAAAGCTACTCATTCAAAAAGCAGACAACTCACAAGTACTGCACAGAGTCGGAGACTTCTGAACCCTGTGAACACCGTCCCCTCCTCCTACAGTTCCACATTCATACCTAAGCCTCAGCAGGTCTCCTGCCCTTGGCCCTACATTTAGAATGTTCACTCAACCAGTGGAAAAGAAAACTTTTTAATTTAAGGCGACCCTTCATTATCCCAACCTGCTTTATTCCAGTTCCAAGTCAAGCCAACAAACTTGCAGAAACCAGGTACTGACACACTTCTTAAAGGTACACAAGTTCAACAGAAGAATAGAATTCCTTATGTTACTCCACCTTTTGCAGCAGTTACTCCTCTGCACTATTCACCCAAAGACCCCAGATGTAAAAAATAAACTTTTTAACATTTTGCCTCTTAGAAGTTAAACTGATGCAGTAACTGGGACAATTACTCTCATTTCTTTGAGAAATTCCATACCAGCAACAGGGATGGCAAGACATGATTAATTTCATTGAGTAGTAAGGTAAGTTTATTGTAGGTTTCACTAATTTTTTGCTCCTCCTTTTATTCCCCGCACCACACCACTTCCTCTCTAGCTAAAACTTGAAATCAGCGGCCTTTGCTTTTCCAAGTTTCTCAGAATGTCAAATATTTACAAATGAACCTTCACAAAATAAAATGCATGCCTGGCGCTACTAATGCTTTGACGTCCCCTATTTTTGATGACACAAGTTTTACTGAGTAAGGAAAGCCTGGTTATTGCACATGGTCACGCAATGTGGGCCTCAACAGTAACTTCTCCAAATTTACAATATTTCCTTTATGTATCTAAATTTTAGGGAAAGCCTTTTTCACTGAAGCAGTGCCATGCCAGTAAGTCACAGTGACCTTAAATTTCCTTTTCTTTGGATAAAAACACACCTTGTTTTACATTTAACAGCACAAGCCCTTCTATTCGGGATCAGTGAAAATTGAACAACTGCAGCAGGATTTATAAGAGCGTCCATAAGAGGAGGACTCTTGGTTCTTCAAGAGGCCGGCATTTTTACAGGGGCCTTTATATGCAGCTCAACAGCCACTGCGCCCAGGCAGTAGTTCATGTTACTAGCGAGGACTGCGAGTACATTCAATACCCTGCTTCACTCGTGACAGAAGGTAAATTACACTACAAAACAGGAGACTGGCAGATGAGACGTTGCTCCTTTCCCCGTCCCCGGCCCGCAGCAGCCCCGCTGTCCCTTCCGCGAAACAACAACCCGGGCTGTGTTACAACGGTGCGACCGCCGCAGCTCCCCGCGGCCCCCTCGGGAAGCGGGAAGG
>JAOXXN010000395.1:139236169-139246260 GCA_026770055.1 Myrmophylax atrothorax
GTTTATGGACAGAAATTTAAAGCCAGTACATTTTATCATCTGTATCATTCAGTGCCCTTTTTTTACTGAAGCTTTGCAATGTTCTCTTTAATTTCCAGGAGAATGAATTTCACCTTTTATAACATTCAAAGACAATTATGCTGTCTTTATGATGAATGATGTCACCCTGATCCCAGCAATAAAAGAGAATGTACTAATGCCAATAAATATATTAACTGTATCAATCATTCTCCTGATTTTTTTTACTTTGTTGTTCAGAAGAAATAGCATGCAACCTTGAGCTTTTAATTGGTTAACACTTCCATAAACACCATAATGGCTCTTTAAATCTTTCTTTTGTCATGAGAATGGGGAAAACATCATGAATAAATAATTGACTACCATAGCAGAGCTCAGTACTGATCTATGGGTCATTCAGGAGGTGAACTTGATCTGAAGATTTATTCAAACTCTACAAGACGGGTTGAGCTGTTTGTGCTGGAAGTAGCTGTATAATACAATATATTTTCACATGCCCTTCCAATTACAAAATGTTCTTCAATGAAATGCGATATTGCAGTTGGACAATGGTATAAAAACACGGGCTGAATTCCACTGAAGTCAGTGGATGTGGGTGTTCTCTGACATGGCAGTTAAATGAGAAGTATTAGAGAAGTAGAATTTAAATCAAAAGATTAAACGGGCCATACCTCCCCAGCGGGCACAGGGAAGGTGTCGGTGGGGTAGGATCAGCTTTGTCAGCGCCGCCCTCCTTGCTGCCGATGCTGTCTGCGCACTCACAGCAGGAACACATCCCTGAATTTCAGTCACATCTACTCTGCACATGGCATTTGACAAGCAACAAGCCTTTGAGAGCTGCGGTTTGAAGCTGAGCAGTTTTCCTGAGTGGGATTTTAATTTTCTCCCTAACTACGTCTTGTTCAAGTGACATGACTGGCTTGAGTAGAGCTTTAACCGAGCTTGGAGTATAACCCAGCTCTGTTCCCAATGTACAAAGCAGTTAAACGCAGGCCGACTTAAAAAGGCCTGTTTCTCCCCTCTTTATCGGAACATTGACTTTCACAAAATGGCTGGAAAATGAGGTGGAGAACACCTTTACAACACAAATGACAGCGGCACTGCCGGGCGCCCCGCGCTGCCCAAACGCGGGCAGCTGCTGCCACCTCGTGGCGCGTTGCGGCACCGCGGCGGGCTGCCCGGCACGGCACAGCACGGCACGGCGTGGCAGGCACAGCACGGTACAGCCCGGCACGGCCCGGCACGGCACGGACGGCGGGGACACAACAGCATGAGGCGGTCTGGGGCAATTCTTGCTGATAATTCCTCCTTTGCTCGCTTCCCGCTCCACACCTGGATGTTTATCTGGCTGGCTCCGTAAAGAGTTTCTTCCATATATCTAAACTAAACCTGCCTTCTATCAGTTTGAAGCTGACACCCCTTGTCCTATCACTTCATGCCCTTGCCAAAAATCCCTCTCCAGCTTTTCTGTAGGCCCCTTTAGGTACTTGAAGTCTGCTATAAGTACATCCCGCAGCCTTCTCTTCTCCAGGCTTAACAAGCGCAGCTCTCTGAGCCTGTCTTCACAGAAGGGGTGCTCCATCCCTCTGAGCATCTTTATGGCCTTCATCTGTACTCCAACAGGTTCATGTCCTTCTTATTTGGGGTCCCCAGAGCTGGACAGAGTACTCCAGCTGGAGTCTCATGAGAGTGGAGCAGAGGGAAAAATCCCCTCCCTTGACCTGCTGGCCACACAACTTTTGATGCAGCCCAGGACACAGCTGGCCTTCTGGGCTGCAAGTGCACATCACTGGGTCATGTTGAACTTCTCATCAACCAAAATCCCCAGTCCTTCTCCTCAGGGTTGCTCAATCCATCCTCTTCCCAGCCCGTATTTTTGTTTGGGACTGACCTAAAATCCTTCACCCAATGATTTATGCCCTTAAGCTGCTTTTGGTTTAAGGAGGGAGGCTGTGCATTTAACACAGCCACCGAGCAGACCAGCTGGCCTCTGTTCTCAGGACGTATGTCAACAGCAGCTGGCTCAGCCTCACTCCCAGTTGTCACCTCACCCAGTGCAGGGGCTCAGCCAGGAAGGACATCTCCCCGTCAGACTCAGAGCACCAGCACAGGTTCACAACCCA
This sequence comes from Myrmophylax atrothorax, assembly GCA_026770055.1. Classification (NCBI taxonomy): domain Eukaryota; kingdom Metazoa; phylum Chordata; class Aves; order Passeriformes; family Thamnophilidae; genus Myrmophylax; species Myrmophylax atrothorax. The sequence goes on from JAOXXN010000395.1 coordinate 139,238,311, forward strand.
GTCAGACAGGCAAACTGGTGCTGACACTGGAAACACTCACACTGCTCCCTCTCCATTCACAGCATCACACAGCCTTTCACACATGCATCCTCTCTGCCCTGCTGTTTGGTTGCTCCTGTTGTAGCCCTTTGATTGGAAGCCTCTTTTGAGCAGGGATCCTGTTCCCCTGCAGTTCTGCAAAGTGCCAGTCAAAATGCTAATTGTGATGGCAAAGTCTAAAATTTGAGAGCGTAATTGACACGTGCAGTAGGGCTAACTAAATTAAATATAGCTGGTGAAATACTGAACTATCTTTTAGCTGTAAGAGAGCCCTCATTTTTCAAAAGCTATTTCATCTCCTCTAAACATGAGAAAACAGTGATAAATAACTGAAACCCATGCTGAGTTTTTTATGGCAATCAATGTGTCTGTGGCAAGTGGCCCACACACGATCTTTCTTTAGACAAGATAAGAGAGTACTAATCAACAGCAATTATCTACTGGCAAAACCTAACAAAATTCTGCAAATATGCACAAAATAAACAGTCTGCTTGCCTAATAATTGGGCTCTGAAACAAGCTGACAATTTCTATGGATAATCACCTTATAACTAACTATTGCAAGTTCTGACTGCACATCTACAAGCTATTGATTTTAGAGTCTGAAAAGGAGTTCCTGGCAGTTTTTATGATAATGGTGATAAAGTAAGAAAAACACTTTTTTTTTTAACTGCAAAAAGTAAACAGCACCCACAATATTGGAAAACAGCAGATCAGTGAGAGCTACAAACAGGGTACAGAATGTTCAGTGTTTCTTGGTGCAGGGGAATAAGTTGTAAAAAGATGAGAAGAAGGATAGAAAGTCTTGCATAGGACAGAAGAAGGGTTATAGGTACAGTTAACTGTCCTTGTATTTCCTAACAGAAAACTGTTTCTGCAAATAAGGAAAGGTATTGGATAGGAAAGCACAAAGAATAATTGTTCACTGAATCCACATACCTGTTTATTATTTAGGAGGGTGCGAAAAGCTTTGGGCAGAATGCATTACTCTGAGATAAAACTTGAATTATAAAAAGAGAAAAAAAGGAAGGATGCATTGCTTAACATTTTTTTTTCTGAAGACAAATAAGTCTCTGGATAGATCTTTATGAAATATTCCTTGGTTTCTTACAGGAGCAGCTAAAGAGTGAGTCACATATATTGATATCACAAGATATGTGTGTGGGAGGTAAGCCTGGCTCTTGCCTCACACTCTGCTTTAATATAAAGCATTATTCACCTGCAGCACATATAGTTTTTGTAGTCAGCATATACAGGTGAATTAACTGTGTGGGGGCATCCTCTCTGCACACTGGTAACACAAATAAACATGAGAAAGCAGACCTGACTACTAACATCCTTCTAGCTGTTGATGGGGCTTGCCTTTGCTGTCAGACATATTACATCTTGCTGTTCTCCAGCCCTAGATTACTGTCAGTATTGGTACAACACTTTGTTCTGGAGCCAACAGCCACGGTAGCTGTGAGTTAATGCCAGTTATGAGCAATTAGCCAAATGGGTTATGAATTTAGGTACATATATTAGACAGACTGTCTCTCCCTTTAGAAACCTGTGACACTCCTCCCCATGTGTGATGTGGAATTTGTGAGCTTGCTTCAAAGGACTAGTCCATGAAGTCCACTAAAAAAGACTGACCTGTCAAAGTACTGACTGGGGCCCATTAAGACTGACCTGATCCTGTTTGTTCCCATTAATGCCAATCTGCTATGTGACTGTGGGATTTCTCCAGACCTGAGTTTCCTCAGTTTCCTCAGTATTCTTTCCTCTTATTTCTAGAGTATGGAACTAAATATTATGGCCTTTATTATAATTCATCTTAGTCTACCTCCCCTGGTGGCTTCTTTGATCTACTCTGTGGCGTTCTAATGGCTGGATTTTGTCCTCTGTCCTCTGGCTCTCCCCTTCAGTGCTGTAGGGAGAGGCTGCCTCCCACCTACCCAGCCTCTTGGCTGCTTCAGAGTCCTGCTTGTGTTCCTCTGAGGGGTTTCACTGAACTACCCTCCATCAGTTTCTCATCTCTTCAGCTTAACAATGCAAGTACAGAGTGTTAAGACTATTATAACCCAGCCTTTTGATGCTCAGCAAACATCCATGGAATGATGCACTGAGGCTGAACTGGCTGGGCTGTACATATCATATCAGATATATTGTCCCCAATAATTTCTGTATCCTGACCCTTCTTCTTCTTGTACTCCTCTTCAATTGCTTCCTTTTGCAGACACTGCAGCAGCCCTTGACTGGAAAAGTGAGTGGACTCTCATCAGAAGTGATATTTTCTCCTGTGTCATACTGGGATTTCACAAAGTTGCAAAGAGCCCCACAGAACTTTTCTGTTGCTGATTACATGACTCCATGCACACCTTGCAATGGTCTGTATACACTCTTGGGCCATTCATTCCTGAACAGCTGTCGATTTCTGGAGCACCTCTGTGTGTTAAAATCAGGCCATAGTTCAACAAGCACTTAAAGCCAGCAGAGCTACTAAAAGAGATTGTATTGCCCCTTCTCATCTCAACTCAGCTGTTTCTGCTTCCACATTATCTCCTTCCCTGTGTTGAATTCCAGCCCCAACCCATCCAGCTCTGCTTTTTGCTGGCTGTGATCAAGACAGTGGCATGGGTTACCACAGATTACCCCATGGTATCCTGAAGTAACCAGACAGAGACAGCTTTTGTGCCCTTTCTTCCAGCTGCCAGATCTTTTTTCCCCATGTGCCCCAGGCTGTCTGTGTCTTGCTGTGGCACCTGGTGTCACTTTTCCTTGTGCTCTAGGCATTTCTGGCATCCAGAGAGGAGCCTTACTTCTTTCCTTAAGGTGTTTTGAAAGCATTTTATCTGAAAAATAAGAAAATAGGTTTTATTACCGTTCCAACAAAATAAGCCCTGGGGCTCACTAATGCAGAGATACTTAAAAAAACTGTGCTCTTTCTACTTTCTGGAGGAAGACGATGCAGTTCACTGAGAAGAGAGAAATAAAATCACCAACATCAGCTATGCAAAGCATGGACAAGCACCTTGAAACTCCCTCCAAGCTCTGGCAGTGCACCCTTCTGATGGGGGTCTGTGTGCAGCTGAGGGTGGGGGAACGGGTGGACTGTCATCTGCATAACATCATTTCAATTCACCTGGAAGTAGCAGACCCTAGACAATGAAGAAAACTTAGGGTTTCAAGAGTTCACCCAACTCAGAGCACATTTATTCTGAAAGTTCACTTCTAGGAATATAACCTGAGTTTTCTGTCGAGGTCACATTGACTCTGAAGACACGGGACCTGTGCAGCACGTTTTCAGGTGGCTGCTGCTGCCCATCACTGTTCTTTAATTCAGCAGACAGTGGAAATGCCAGGGCTTCTCATCAGCCGTATGTACATGACCCTTGGAAAGCAGCAGCATGATCTCTTCCACACCATTACTTTTTATTGCATTCATTGTTATATCTCTGTGAAACAGGGAGACAAAATACCCACAGAGCTATTTTCATTCTTTGACAGACCGAGTCTGTTGAGCCTTGTGTGTGTAACATGAAGAACATCAGTCATTTAGAGCCAAACTGCAGTTGAAAAGGTCACAGTCACTGTGACAGAGTAAATGAAATGTTTAATTCAAATAGAATATCAGTTACAGTTGCAGTGGTGCTCAGAGTCACTTGTGTTTTCTTTTCTTTTCCCTAAAGCTCAGCAGAGTATGATTCAGCATTAACTGTAGGCACCCTTGTGTTACAGAGCCCTTCCAGAAGGTACTTTGTTCTTATTTTAGAAGTTCTATAAACTGAATAGCAGGTTGTGTCTGCAGAACCCTGCTTCTTCTCCATGGATTGCACAGGAACAAAATTGGAAGAAAGGGAGATGTATTTGCATTTTTGGTATATATAGTAGCATCGGTCACAGAGCCAATTTTGATTTTTTTTTCGGTGAAAACTATGTTCTTTGGAAAATGTGAGTTTTTGAAAAAGGATATTTTTACCCAGGTTGTTTGTGGGGAATTAAACAGTTTTAGCTGGAGTCATCAACACTGTCCTTGATCAGCTGGGCTCTGCTCAAGGCACTGGCCAGCACAGCTGGAGAATAGCATGGCCTGGCTCCCGCTCCCCAGCTTGTACTCTGGGGTGGACTTTTGAGGCTCACATGCACATGGGTGCTTGAGCTTCTCTCTTTATTGTAAGGATTTCACTCTATCACAGCAAAATTGAGCAGCAGCTACTCTATTTATGTATTCATGTGGTTGCCCATGGGAATGGAGAATTTTGTGTTCTATATTCATGGGAAAACTCACCACCATGACCTGTCCCAGCTATGGCCACACCCTGCATTCAACTAAGTGCTTAAAAATACCATAGACGTTAGACCTAAGGGCTAAGGCTTCATCTTACTTCTCATCCCAGCAAAGCATATCATCCTAACAGGTTAAACACCAGCTAGCACCAACAGGATACACTGTCATATTGAAAATGTATCAGCTGCATCCAGCCTCAGCCTGACAGAGGAGCCTTGGGAAGGCTCAGCAGCACTAGTGCTTTCTTGACTTGCCAGAGTTTTTATTTGGAACTAGAAGAGTGTGAGTGTAACAGGGCGACATTCCCGGGACCAGGCACAGTTCACTGCCCTGGCTTTGCTGTGGGCTTAGTGACTGCCCAAGCTGCCACATGTCTGTGGGTGATGCAGAGAGTTCACAGGCAAATGAAAATGATGCCCAAAGCTGGGTTGCCAAGGAAAAATGCCCGATAAAAAAATATGCCAATTTCATATGTGAGTTGGGGGAGGGTGAAGAAGAGATTAATGCTGCTGTCCCTGTGATCTTTAGTAGTGACTTATAGATCATCAGAGCAGTGCTGGCTCATTTGGAGCTGGCATGGCTCTCTTGGCTCTTGTTGGTGTGGGTAATGCCCACCTGCTTAAGTCACTTGCAGGTACTACAGCCTTTGCTCTAGCTCTGCACAGCCCAACACTTTGGTGGAGCTGATGCTTGCTTGTTCATGCTCACCAAGAGCTCAGGGAATGCAGACATGCTGTTACTCATCTGAAGCACAGCATCTCCATGAGCCCTGGATATGAGGCCACGAGTTTCATCAAACTGCCCAAGCCTGAAGTTTGCTGCCTAAATCTGTAATCAAGCATGTGAGTGCACAGCCTGCAGTCCAGAGACCGGTTAAAGAGAAGCATCCATGAAGAGGGCAGAGAGAAGGGCTCTGCTTCCTTGGGCTCCCTAATTTTTCTCAAATTGACTTTGCAGCTCAATATAAACCTCTGTGATTTTAACACTGGCTGCTTATCCATGCTTCTCATTTTTGACATGCTGAGGCTGTACATTTCCTGGAAATAAAATGACTGAGGGAAGCAGAGCTGCAGAAGGAATTTGAAGGTTTAGTGATTCGCACACAAAAGGCCTTCTTCTTCCAGGCATGCCTGCCAAGTTCCAGTTTTCAGCCTCTGATGCCTTTACTATTAGATTAGAGCCACTGAAGCGGTCCTGAATAGTTGCTCCCAAGGACAACAGCAGTTGCTTTGCTGAATGGCAGGAGTCCTAATAGCAGCCTCAGCAATCACAAGAACAGCAAGATCTCTCTGTTGTCTCTCTGTGGATTTCATCTTGATTTAGACTAAAAATGTCACTGCTGTGGAGGATTCCATGTTTGGTGTTCCTCTCTGCTAATGGACTCATAAAATCACTTCCTTCTCTTTCTCTTCATGTTGCGCTTATTTCACAACTTCCCAGTTATAACTAGAGGTTTTGTGACTGTTTTACAGGGTGCTCGTTGGCTTAAGTAAAGAGCTCTGGTGCAATTGTGAATGATTACTGTGTGTTTTGTGGGGGACCTCTCAGAGCAGAGCATTTGGGTAAAGAGAGGGCTCAGATAATGAACCTGCAGTTTGGGAGTGTGTAAGGAGTTAGAAAGACCTTGTAATTAAACAGCACAGGGAAATAATCTGAACAGAGCTGGAGAGCCCTTGGAGCAGGATGGGCTGGTGGGAGCTGCCTGGAGCCTCTGCAATGCGGTGAGCTGCAGCTCTGCCCCTGAAAATCCCATCCCTGCAGCTCACAGGGGGCCTTCTGACATTAGCCCTTATTACTGCTCACCATGGTTTCCCCAGCCAAGATCAAACTTTATTTGGGTCACTTGTAATTCTATCCCCTCTATTCCTTCTTGCTTTGACAGGGCTGAAGGAAGGCTGAAATAATTTCTTAGGTGAAATACAACCTGTTGTCCATGGATTCCTGTATTTCTGTGGGGTATCTCACAATCAGCAACAACTGATCAGTGCAAACATTTCTGAAAGTCCCTAAACACTGTTTGGTTGCTGTTCCTCATTTTCCTGAGCATCTCTGTCTCTTCATACTGTTGGAACACACTAATTGCCACAGTATCACTGCCCTGCAATGAAAAAGATGCTACTACAGCACACCTTTGTAATTTGCACAGGCTCCTGTGCATACCTGAAGCTGTTTGTTAGAGAGGAGGGTCCCTAGGACTTTTATCCATAAATATAAAGCAAGATAAATATATACATTTGTTTCTTCTTTGTGTGACATACACTTGAAAATATTAATAATTCTGCTGGTCTTACACAAGCAAAAAATGGATTGCCTGCAAATCACAGCTAGAAATAGAGTTGCAAGATGTGCACTAGGTCACGTTTTAGGCTTACATGGAAAATATATTTGAGATAAAGTTCATCACCTGCCATTCACCTTTTAGCTGCTGTTTCCCAGGAACAATACAGGTCCCTCCTGTCAATTCTGACCATCTCCAGCAGCATCACAGCCTTCAGCTCATGTTCCATCCTCTGTTATTTGTTTTTATTGTCATGATTTTTATGAAAAGCCCCAAATAGCAGTCAGATAAATATTGGATGCAGCATTGCTTGGACAACTGCTCACAGGCCTCGGACAAGCCAGACTGCCACTTCCTACCTGGGTGGTCATAATTAGTTTTTATATGCTTTTGGTATTACGTACTTAGCTAAATGTTTTGAGTTATAGTGATATAAATGGGGGAAAAGCAGAAATCAGATAAATTCACAGAATTATAGAATGTTTTGGACTGAAAGGGACCTTTAAACCCTGCTGGTTCCAACCCTCCTGCAATGAGTAGGGACATCTTCAACTAGATCAGGTTGCTCAGAGCCCTGTCCAACCTGACCCTGAATATTTCCAGAAATGGAGCTTCTACAGCCTCTCTGGGCAACCTCTGCCAGTGTTTTACCAACCTCATTGTAAAAAAACCATCTTCCTTATATTTAGTCTGAATCTCCCCTCTTTTAGGTTAACCATTATCTCTTCTCCTAATGCAACAGGTCTTACTAAAAAGTTTGTCCCCATCTTTCTTACAAGCCTCCTTTAAGTGTTGAAAATTGTGAGTTGTTGCTAAACTGTAGGTTATACATGAACAAATGCAAAACTGTCCTTGCATCAAAGTTAAAGCAAGTGCTGAGTAAATTACATTATGAGTGACAGCAACGTAGAGATCAGAAGGAATCTATCTGTGGTGGATGTGTGCAATCAGTCTCTCCTCGTGTAAATCTTTCTCAGGAAATTCTCTGACTCAGTAGAAGGCCAGAGCTCTCTCATTGTGTGCTGCAAAAAAGGTACAAGGGCTGAACCCAGAGCTTTGAAACTGCGAATCTAATTTAATGACTTAGGGAAACTGAGTCCAGTAGATGGCATTTTTGCATCTCAAATAATAAATCCACAGTTCTTTATGGCAATGGCCTGTAAATGATGGCATTACATTAGTTCTGTTGTGCAAAATGCCAGTCTTTTGTAAATCTACATCGTTTGCTTCCTTTGAGCAGGAACTTTGCTGTGTACCCAGGTAAAGCCCATCTTCAGGGTGACATTGTGTGCTGGTTTAGAGGTAAACCGGCAGGAGAAAGGAACTCCACACAAAAGAGATTATGAGTCAGAGTTACAATTTTA
>JAOXXN010000395.1:139251658-139264504 GCA_026770055.1 Myrmophylax atrothorax
TTTGATATTGTTGTTAAGGAATGACCCACTATTTCTTTAGAAATCATGCTGTTATCTGATATCTTTCTCTTATAGACACTTTTTCCACTCTGCAATATTCTTTGGCTTTCAAAAGCTAAGTTCACCTCCCTTGGTTTCCTCTCTTCAGATCACAAATCATTCCTAGTTTCCCTCTGAATTATTTTTAACTTTCAGAATTCCTTATGGACTGTTTTGTTTGAAAGTTTTTAGAATCTTGTCTTTCCTTTTCAAGCACCCTCATAACACTCTTTCTTCTAATGTCATTGTGCAGGTTCAAGAAGACAGGAATACATCTGACTACTTACTTAAAATGTCTCACCACCCCCTCATACACCAGAAGTAACTCTCCTCCTAAGGTCTGATGTCAAAACTGCACCGAGCCTGTCTGATCCTTGGGCCTCTGAAAATGTCTGAAGTTTCAAATCCTTGCTGTTGAAAGGAGCAAAGCTGAGCAGGACCATGAAGCGGGTTCACCAAAACCCCATTAATAGGTACAACTGAAGGTGGACAGTGTTCCTCATACAACAAAAGAGCTCCACAGTGTGGGTGCGTGAAGCTCACGTCAGTCATGCCATGGGCAAGAGACCTGTGAAGATCACCCGAAAATGTGCTGCACACTCCCACACAACATATTTCTCATCTCTTTGGCTACTTTCCATCTTCTAGAGGTGCAAGAGAAGGCAGTGAGCTTTGTGTGGCCTTGCTTTTCCTGTTTCATGGAGCAGCTGTGACTCCTACTGGAGATTTGCTACTTACCAAACCCAGCACACATGGCATGAAGGCGCATATTGGTTCATCACTACGTTAAGGAGAAACATGCTTGCATGGGAGAAGAGAGGCCACTTCTGGAAATTCATTCATACACTGAGACAGATGACTGCTGAGATACTGATTTCAATGTTCCTACCACAAAACCTCCTGGGGAGACCTGTCCTTCAGCTGTTCTTCATGCACTCGGTGTGGGAGAACTGGTCACAGTGACCTCCTTGTTCAGGCTGTGGCTGCTCTTGGAAAAGAAATGATGCAGTGAGTTAACTGAAGGAAGCACTTGTCTTTCTTTTACTGAAGCCATCAATGTGATTTCTGACTTGGGGCAAGACAACATTAACAGCCCAGGCCACCAGAGAGCTTGTTGACTGCAGCTTCTTGGCTCTGGTGGAGAAAAGATGGTGAGTGAAATCTATAATCACAACCAGGCTGAAACTTGGGTGCCACTGTCTTCGGGGACTTATCAAGATTTAAAACATAGCTCAGGAGAAGAAATCAGTGTAGAGATGAGAAGAAGATACTGTTAAAGCAGTAAGACTGGTTTGACTATTCAACAAATGCAGTGCATTTCCTTATCTATCTGAGCCATGACCCAGCAGAGGTTAACTACTGAATTGTACTGCCAAAATGTTTATTAGTTAAAGTAATTGTCTATCTTGCCACTTCCAGGAATCCAAGATAGATCTTTCTTCTATTTCCATGATAGTATTTTATGGAAACCATTAAAAATAGAATACTCAATTTAGGCTGAAGTGAAGTACCTGAATCTTATATAGCCACCAAAATCAATGAACTAATTTTCAGAGATGATAATTATTTTGCAGTTCCTATGAGAAAAAGGAGCCCATGAGTGTTTGGAATTTGCATAGACAGTTTCTATTTTTATTCGTCTTGCTCAGTAAACCTTTATTCACTAAGAATATGTGGGTTGTTAGCTGTTAATTATTATTCTAATGATATTCTGCTAAAGGTGGTCTGGAAACCTGTTTTCCCACTTTTTGACTCATCTAGTTTGAAAAAAATTGTATTAAGGCTGTTTAAAATAACTGTGACGTTGATATTTTATCTAATCCCCATTTTAACAGGAGCAGTCAGTGTGCTCTCTTTCCATGAGCAGATGAAGCTGTATATTGCCACTCTAATTCCTCCAGTTCTGTGATTGGATTTCTTTAGCCTCTTAAGCTTGACAGCAGTGCTTTCCACATGGAAAGATGTAGTATCCATAAAGATCCGCCCCATAATCTGCTGCTACAGGAGGAGTCCTTACCTCCCTCTGAGGAACATGTGATTCTTGCAGACTTCTTCGGTGATTAAAGGTAACTCAGAATCAAAAATCCTTTGTATGTAGTACAGGCATTCAGCTCAAGACTGAGACACCCAAATGAAGATCTCCAAATGTAAAGTCTCTTGATTCAGGTGCCTAAACGTACGTGCCTAGTGCTTTTCAAGATGCCCTCATGAGTTTCTTGAGGTGGTCATTTGGCCTTCAGCTGCAAGTCTAGAAGAGCACAAATCTCCTGCAGGTCATGGCTATATCTGCCAACTGTGTAGATTTCCTAGGTCATCTGAAATGGCACTGGACACTTATGTTTACTAATTGAATAGAACCCTGCATAGTATTAGACTGAGGGACATAGAGAGAGTCAGTGGAGAGATTCAGCTCTCACCAGGTTGGCAGCTGAGTCTCCCTAACCTCCACTTAGGGTACTGACTACAGCAGGGATTTAGACACCAAGCTAATCTATAGACATTTACTTGCAAACACCTAATTTTAGGTTGTTTTTATCCCAAACTGAGACCAACCCATGAAGTGTTTGTTATAACAAAGGATGAGTTCAGAAAAGGATGGCAGAACATGTGAAAAGGAGGGAACTGCCTTTGTCAGTGACTCAACAACAGATACAAATACTGGCTTGTACAAGCTCTCCTCCAAATGTTTCAGTGAATGACATGCCTAGAACAAAGGTGATTATGAAAGGGCAACTTTCTCTTTTTACCTTCCACTGTCTAAGGTTAAACTGTGCTTCTTCTATGGAAGATTTGTATCAGTGAGCAGCTGTAGTCCAGATACAATGACAGTTTTTTTCATAATTGTCCTGTTCTTTTATTAACAGAATTGGCTTAAGCACCAATCACTGCATTAAAAGTAATCTGAACTTTATTGTGCCCTTCTGTTTCAATTAGGAGTATCTACCATATGCTTGAGAGAAAGGGACAATATTGAATGGTAGAATTCTTGAAATGCTTCCAAAATTAACCTTCCAGTTTCTTACACTATTAAAAACAATTCTCTCCTGCTGCTCAATGCAATTTGCAGGAGGTGCTGTGAAGGAACAACCTTGAATTTTCTTATGACAGTAACTCCCATCATGAAAAATCTCAAGGTGAGAGCCTCTCTTACAACCATGTTTCTGGATGACATTATAGTCAGAGATGTTCTTTATAGTCTCTGGTGGAAAAAATACACCAAATTTTATTGGCAGCATCTCTCTGACAGATGCCACTACTGTCCTTGTTTAAACCAGCATTAAAACATTAAACATAGTTGGAAGAAAACCCTGTTGTGAGAATTTTCATTTAATGAAGTATAGAAATTAAAAATGAAACTGGAATTTGCTAAAATAAAAAATATGGCATTAAAGGTGTGTTGTGTGGGCTGCTGAGTTCCAAAAAGTAGTCCAAATAGGTGTAAAATGGAATAGTTTGCAAAACTGAGAAAAGAATTGCTGTGTGCGCCAAAACCCCAGTTTCTTTCTTAACCACTCAGTAAGTTTCAATTTGTTTAATGTCTACTTTTAGCACTGTTCTTTAGAAGTGGAGGAAACTATTTAGAAGCAATTTTACAAGATGGTGCCATACCAATTACATGGAAGATCACTTCATATTTTTTCCTAAGGATTACAGTCCTGAAAACAGAAAAAACACTCTTGCTTTTAAGAGCAGAAAATTGTGCCCTAGTTGAACTGTCATCTTTGCATTTATCAGGACTATTATCACAGGTTGTTCTGCAGTTCAGAACAAACCCCCTTAAAGTTCTCTGGTACACATGGCCAATCAAGCATTAGTCTGAGTGCCTGGAACTCTTGCTTTACTTTTTGTATTTACTCTTTATATGATAACCTAAGTGAGATATTCTGTGGTGAAGTGCTGGGTCTTCCAGAAGTCTAATCATGGCTTTCCAATGCATAATCCTGCAATCAGGACCTCTCACACAGCTAGTTGCACCGGCAGCAAAACTGTGGGCAAATAGTGAAAGGCTCTGGAAATTTATGTAGAGCTGCTACTGAGTAACTTCTGTGAAAGGTAACAGCCTTCTAGAAATCCCAAGTCAGTGACCTGAATAGGAATTACTTTAGCCATTCCAGACCCCATTCCTGCCTTATCTGATCTAACGGAGATCTGTAATGTTGATGGAGCTGTGCAGTACAACAGGAGCCATGTGTGGTCATGAAATTGCTTGTCTCGTTTGTAATGCTGTTACTAATATTGAATTCCTACATAACCATAAGCATAGAGTAGTGTATATTACTTGTGTACCATTACCCGTGTAACATGTTTGTAGCATGTTCAGCAGTGATCTGCTTACTTGATACAAATAGAAACATAGATGGCCTGTCTAGTCATTCAGTAAAAGGTGTTTCAGAGTCTTTCTGTTGTAGCTTTTCAGCACAAAAAAATGTCTGAAATATCAATTTTTGCTGGATAGTAAAAGTGTTGCCTGCACAAATCCAACTACTATCATTCTGAAATCTCCTGTTTTAAAAATTTTCCATATTTTGCCATGTCTTGAGACGGCAATTACCATTTTTATGATTCAAACATGTAAGTATTGGAATTAAAAACCTACCATGAACATGTATCTTGTTTGTGCTCTGACACTTTCTATTTTCATTTGCTATATATTTCACAGATTGTTGTTACTGATTTTAGTTTAGCTCAGATGCCTGGGCACTTTTTACTGTCAGTACTGTTCAGTACTGTTCATTAGTCAGCTATGTACATTTTCAGATACTTCCATACCTTTACATTTTTGTCCTTAGTAATTCTAAGTATTCTGACCTCCACCATCTCGAAAAATATTCAGTAAACCTGTACTGAAGTAAAATCAGAAAAACTACACCAGACCCTAGCCCTCACCAAGAAATATTTCTCCTGGTACTGCATTAAAGAGCCATATATAAACACCTCTAAGGCAAAGAGATGGAAAGCAACTGCTTGCATCAATAAGTCATTAGCAGCAATTAGGACAGAAAAAAATTGGCATCTAGCTATTTCAGATGACGACAGAAGAGAAATCTAATTGTAAAAACTATGAGAATGTAAAAGGGGTATTGGAAATCCATATCCAGTGAACTAATGCAGGCAGTGTGAGCACAAGCTGCAAAAGTCACTAAAATTTGACAAGCCTTTTTGAGCAACACAGTTCTGAAAGCAGAGAAAAGGCATATGAGGTGTGAAATAGTCTGTAAGTTAATAGCTGATAGACTGTCTAGTCTCTTCCCAAGTTCCTTTGCTAGGTCTAAATAGCCAGCAGCACAGTGAGTATAAACACAGCCAGTTTCCTCTTGCACAGGTGTTACTGCACTGATGTCAAGTGAGTAGCATTTTTTTAGTGAGAGCAAAATTTGGTCTACAATGAGAAAGCAAAGCACAGATGAAATGCCCTTTGACAAAATATGGCAAAGAAGTGGACGGAGTGGTGTTGATACAGCTCACAAGTGCAAGCAGGTGGGAAGTGCAGGAGATGGGACAGGCACCCAGCACACTCCAGCACATGCAATTCAAATAAACTCTATCGACACTGTGTTTGGATACCTTCCTACTAGGATTCATTTGCAATACTGCAGGCTGATTTAGGTACCCAGGCATGAGTGTGTGGATCTCCTGCATGTATCCTTCATGCATCAAATGGCCCAAATCCTCCTTAATCTGGAATTTGGGTGCTTAATCCTTAATTTGGTTGCTGTTCATGGGGTATTTATTGTCCCTTTGCTAGCTGGGGAAAACAACAATGTTTTCCCTGCTATGCAAATATCAACACCGTTATTTTTACACTTAAAAATCTAGCAGTTTTGCACATGCAGAAAATATGCTGTATATACACGGTGTCCAAAATACTCTGAAAATCCACAGAAGTGACTGCTAATGAATACAGCTTAACAAGGCTAACATTTCTGTCTCTGTGTCTATTTAGTACTCAGCCCTTCTGCTGTCACTACTTCTAATGGGCTGAAAGGAAGATGCCTGTGTGGCTGGAGGCATATTATTACTTCAGGTGCTTTCATGCAAGTCATTAACCATTTCTCTGCCCATCCTTATTGGAACTATCAGCCTCTACCAGCCACATATTGTGATGATAGCACTACACAAGACCTACTTACAGATCTTTTTATTTATAGCATCATGTGAGGCCTAAAGCACTGCCAGTTCAATGTGAGGATCAAACAATGGTGTAGCAAAAGAGGAATCCACTTTGGCTCAAGCAGCCTGTGCTTGGAGGCCACTTAAATAGCTGGAATGAATATAGTCATTTCCAGTGGGCTTTGGAACTCTCTTCTGGTTGTGTCTGTGAAGTCCTGAGTGTGAATCAGAGTGGCAGTTGTGGGCTTTTTATGTTTAGGACTATAAACATAATCCTTCATTCAGACGCTGTGATGCTGAAAGCTGTAGAAATCCCCCAGGCTCATATAAAGAGGAAGGCTCTTTGGTAAAAAGGATGGGATTTTTTTCCCCTTAAAATACCACAAAACCATGTTATTTCCATTTATTTAAAAGCAGCTTTCTAGCTGCCAATGGATACTTATATTGTTGGAGTATCCACTTGAGTATGGCAACTTCCTGATTCCAAACTGGTTTTTCTCCTAAATGGCTATTAGATTGCCTCTATCTCAAAATGTTTTCCAGAGAAGACCAGTGACGTTATTTGACCTTTACAGATAGTGAAACTTAAATCCTCAGAACTTCATCCCCATGAGCTATCTCTGGCCCTACTACATTTCAGTTCAAAAATTCTTGCCCATACAACCTTGTCTCACTGCATTTCCCAGTAGATGCATATGAAATGAGATCCTGAAGGAATTAGCTTTTCAGAAGAGCTGTCACTGATGTTTCAGGTGATGTGATATGACCAGCAGGCTGAGGGAGGTGATTTTCCTCTCTACTCCGCTTTTTCAAGACCCCACCTGGAATACTGTGTCCAGCTCTGTGGTCCCCAGCATAAGGACATGAACCTGCTGGAGAGAATCCAGAGGAGGGCCAAGAAGATCATCAGAGGAATAGGGTACCTCTCCTCTGAAGATGGGCTGAGAGAGTTGATGTTGTTTAGCCTGAAGAAGAGAAGGCTCTGGGGTGACCTTATAGCACCTTCCAGTACCTAAAGGGGCCTATAGCACAGCTGGAGAGGGACTTTTGGCAAGGGCATGTAGTGACAGAACAAGGAGGAATGGCTTCAAACTGGAAGAGGGCAGGTTTAGATTAGATACCAGGAAGAAATTCTGTACCATGAGGATGGTGAGGCACTGGAAAAGGTTGTCCAAAGAAGCTGTGGATGCCCCATCCCTGGGCAGTATTCAAGGCCAGGTTGGATGGGGTTTTGAGCAACCTGGTCTATTGGAAGGTGTTCCTGCCCATGGCAGGAACACTGGAACTAGATGATCTTTGAGGTTCGTTCCAAACCAAATGATTCCATGATTTTATGATTATATGATATCAGTTCTCACACTATTAATGCTTTTACACTGTAGTAGAGGAGACTTGTATTGTTGTTTGTAAATGAAAAATTAATTCCAGAAAAGTTATAGCCACTATTTACCTTGTTGTCTAACTAGAAAAAAAAACCCCAAGGAATTAGTTGTGGCTTATTTTATGTAAAAGGAGAGCATTACTTGGTCTTTGATTCTCTGAATTTTTCTCTATATGGATCTCTTTCATTCTTTCAGAGCTCCCACTCTTTGTCTAGCCAAGGATTGGAGAATAGGTTGATCACAGACTCAAAAGTCTATCATTACCACATTGGAGTAGACATTTCTATATTTTCTTATATAATAGGCACATTTCTTCTCTTCCCCGTCCTCCCAACCTTGAAATATCTTTTATCTTATTTTTTCCCCATCCAAATCTCCAAAATACAGTGTGGCCTTTTATTTTGAAACTACCTGTCATTATGTGAAACTATTTCATATTCAGGTGATTAAATTCATTTAACTTAATTGCACACATAATGTTAAGTAGCAAAGGTTTCAAAAGCCTGGTGGAGTTGCAGTGGAAGCTATAATATTTTGGACTGAATTTTGTACCATCATTGTCCTCTCTACACTAAATATGTAGGAAAAGTCATGGGGAAAGAACCTTCAAGGATGTAGTAAAATGTATAGTTCTTCAGTCTGGGAAATCTGTACAAGGATTAAATACAAATAGGGCTTTGTGCTTATTGCTGACGGACATCACTGTTGGGTCATGAAGTTTAGTTTGCATACAGCAGATGAAAGGTCTTATCTACCAACCCTGAAAGAGTCATTTAAACTATAACATCTCTATTGCTTTCTGATGCAGGCAGGACATTACTAATTTGCTATCTCACCAGGCTTACGTGCTTCTAAATTTGTCCATCAAGTGAAGATTTTTAACAAAGAGCTTCAGTTTACAATGACAAGTAGTGAAAGCATAGAGAATGTTCTCTTTTGGTAAAGAGTAAAAGCACTGCCATGGGAATTAATGAGGTGATAATTGGTCAGAGGATGCTCGGCTCACACAGAGCTCTACCCTGGAGCTTAGCGGGTACCCTTTGCTCTGTGAATGTGTATGAGGCAAAAGTCATGGAATTTCAGTCATAATGAGACCTAAGTTTGAAATTCAAGTTGTCCTACAGCTGCAAGTGTGGTGTAGCTGGTAATCAGGGGTGTGCCTGGGTGTGCAGCCAGCATACTTGACCCTGAATTCCTGCTCCCGGAGCTCCCAGTCAGCCTCTGATGCATGAAACAAGGGGTGTGCCCAAGACAAGACACTGCCTCCTGAGGAGGGCACTGCCTGAGCTCCCAGCCCCTGCACAGCAGAGCTGTTGGACAACTGCTGCAGGAGCCCCCCAGGAGGAGTGTCAGACTGGCCTGGAGATTACTGTGGGCAGCTCCTGCTCTGCCTGGATGGACTGACAGGCAGTATTTAGGTGTTAGATGTGTTGGTTGAAATGGACAAGAACCTGGACATCCAAAGGACCCATCTGGACAGTTTCTGCTGCAGAACTGACCAGACTGTGCATAGGTAAGATGCTTGTAAACAGTGGAAGCTGTGCAGATGCAGAATTGGGCATATAGCACAGTGTTTGGTACAGAGTCAAGACAGATATTTTGTGTGTAATTTAATACTATCAATAGAAACAGATCATGAATGTGCTGCAGTGGTCATGCAGGACCACTGTCCAGATGGATCATAAAAAGTGGGCAGACGTTTGGGGAGTCTCACCAGGTCCAGCTGAAGATGCTGTTGGAAGGACCCCCCAACAGAGACTCCCATCACCATCTGGGCAGTAACCAACCATGCTGTTTGAGGGACTGGAGCATTACTCCATGGAAACAACCCCTCAAATCTATTTATTTTTAACAAATGCTCTGTCAGTGAATGTTTGTCAACATTGATTCAATGCTCCTGGGGCGCAGAGTGTGCAGAGAGCAGCCCCCAACACACGCAACACACAGAAAAAAGAAACATGATTTCACCTCCTTTGGAGCAGCCCTCCTTTATCATAGGAAGCAACCAGAACCCATATCTTACTCCTGAAACTCCTGTTTTGGACTTCAGGTCTTGTGCCAATGCATATTTTATTGTTTTACTGAAAGTGGGATCTGTAATAAATATTTTCTACCATCTTATAGGTATCATGTGGCAATTAGACAGTCTCCTGACAGGGAGAATTGAATTGCATCGTAGCATGGATAATTAAACATGGATTCTACATGTTTCAGGAGACTATCTTTGTAACTGAGTAAGACCTCTCGCACTCTCCTCTGCCATCTTGCTTGGGCCTTCTCTTGCTTACTAGTAAGAGTCTGCTTAAGAGCTGGGAACTCTTGGCTCCCCTTATAGGGTCCAGTTTGAAGGAACCATTCATATCTGGTTTAAACATTTCTCAAAACCTTTAGTGATGGAGGGTTTGTGCCTTTGTTTACTTGTTCCATTGTTTAGCTATTCTTCTAACTAGACAGGTTCTTGCCCAGCTTTTTCTTTTGCTGCAAATTATCATAATCTATGGCTTGTGCTCCTTGTGCTCTGCACAACCTCTGCAACATCAGCTTTCTTTTGCCTTTCTACCAGCCTGCAAAGCTAAGTCAAACCTATTGTATTTCAGTCATGCCCTACAGAAAAATACTTTCAAAGTGCCACTTTTCTTAACACCAAGCAGACGGTCTTTATCTCTGCAGATATGCAACATCTAAAGAAGAACATGGCACTCCTTGCCGGGCTTTACAAGTGCTGGTGAGAGGAGATCAGCTGCCCATTTTCAAGGATAGAAGCTGCCTTGCTGGCAACAGCACGACATCAGTTATGTTTAGATTACAATTCCCTACAATCATCTTTTCTGCTGTGCTGCTGCCAACTTATTTTTCCTTTTTCATTTTGTTCTACTTTTCAAGTGTAGCACTTTTTGCTCTTGTCTATGCCACGCTCTATCTTCCCAACTTCAGATAATTTCTCTAATGTATTGTTTTAAATTCTAACCCTCTCAAGTGCTTTCAGTCTTCCTTTGCTCATTATTTTCAAATTTGAGGACGTCCATGCTTTTCTGTTATTCAGTTCATTAATGGTAATATCACACAGTACACCCAACTGTGTACGATACAGCCTGTGTGAGTTATTGAAAATTGAGTGCAATCTTACAGCAATTTGTGCATTCAACTTTATAGTGTTTGAATCCACTGAATTCATACTCATTTCATAAACTCCATTAAAAAATCAGAGCTATGCAGGCTAGGCAGTAAAAAACAAAGTGTGGTTGTGAAGAACTGGGTGGCCAAAGTACCCATTTAGTCAGATTTTCAGCAATAAAACATTAATAAAACTTTTTCTAGAAATCTTACCAAATCCTTGGCAAAACCTCAAGTTTCAGCAATGGAAGATCTATGGGGAAGTAGGACTGACCCCTTCATACTTTAGTTAGAACACTTTATGCCCAAAAAGCTATTACTATCACTGCTAAGGTTATATTTTGAACTCTCCAGAATGTCTTTTACTTTTCATTTCTTTTCATAAGATCTACTGCAAATGAGCATCTCTGGACATCCGTGTAACAGAAAGAACTGTTATCCATATACTTCTGTGAATAGTTCAGGAAAATTTGGCTCAGTAAAATCTGGGACTCTGGCTACTGTTAAAGTTATTGCTGGCTCAGGTTACTAAATTTTTTAACTCCTTGATAAGTCATTTGAAACATAAGCTTCCCAGACTGTTTCAGTTTATTACTCTTTTTAAGTGAGCAGATCTAAATTAGAATCTCCTCAGGTCAATAGCTCATTTTTATCACAGAACATTTGGACTGTACCATATAGATCAGATAAATCATCTTTCACTGCACTCAAAAGTTTTAAACTACAAATCTGTGGTATAAAACTACCATGGATTGGGTGCTAGGAAAATGATACATTACAACTGTTTCTACCTACCTATGGCTTTTCCTGAATAAGTGCTGTGTTTCAGAACAGAAATTATTTTAATTGTGGATGTTTCCTCAGACTGCATGACATATTTCTCTCTCTTAAAATAGGCTGTTTACTTTTTACATTACAACCAGAGTCTCTGCATTGGGTGTCATAGGCACTGTTCAGATTATTTACACTATGAAAAATACTAAATAAGATATTTGATGACTTGTGCAATCCAGAGCTAAATGCATGAGGAGACTCAAAGTGGAAGTTAAAATCACAGCTGTGTCCTTGTCAGAGCACAAATCACAGGATCGTGGAAAATTCATGTTGGAAGGGTCCTCAGGAGGTCTATATCCCATCCTCCTACTACATAGAGCCTGAATTTCTCTTTTTTTTTTTTTTTTTATGTTATGCTTATTGTCTGTCATCCTCCCACCAGGCGCAGCTGTGAAGAGCCTGGCCCCATCTCCTTGATGACCAACCTGTGGGCCCTGGGGGTTGCTTTTGGGTACTCCCCAAACTGTCTCTTTTCCAGGATGAACCAACCATTGCTCCCTCAGGTTGTCTCTTCCTCAGCATCTCAGTGGCCCTCAGCTGAACTCATTCCTGTTGATTGATGCCATCCAAAGATGATTGCTCCTTGGTTTTGACATTACTACAGTTCTTACATTAAGCCATTATGTGGTGTCTGCTGATCAAAAACTGCCACAGCAAAGGTCACTACAGGGACTTCAGAGGCAGATGACATGACATGGAATAGAACCACTTGAAATTTTTTTCTGAAACAACTTTTTTTTTCTTTGGAAAAATAACCTTGCAACCAAAACAGATGGGGTTTTCACAGCAATTTTCCTTTTTTTTCTTTTCTCTTTTGATTCTTTCAGCAGAAGTTCTTGAATGCGTGTGAGATAGATTTCGCTTCATGTTGCCTAATTCATATGTAAAATTAAATAAAGGATTTTTAATCTCAGTTTAAAGTACAATTATTTTTAAACAATTAAACCTCTTTTCAGGCACTGTAGTGAAAGATCCTGTGAATTTCAGGGCAGAGGGAAGCCTGACGTAAATGGGGACCATGCAGAGTCACATGAGCAGGAACATGCTCTTGCCATCCAGCAGGATACTGGTATGGAACTGCAGCCACCAAATCTCAATAGTTAATTTACTCTCAGTGCCTTGACCTGAGTCTTTCCAGGTGGCAAATGTGAAAGGCAAAGTTTCAGAAACACAAAGATACAGACCAGCATTTCCCCATGTTCTTGGACACAGGTGTTAATGAAGTTCCTGAGGTCTTTTTCCAGGACACCATCTGTTGCCCTGGTCAAAGCATGGTTCCAGAAAGGATTTATACTGCTGTTAGAAAACAAGGACAACTTCCAGAGTTTTTCACTGTGTTGTCATTGCTTCTGTTGGACTTGCAGCT
>JAOXXN010000395.1:139264645-139276044 GCA_026770055.1 Myrmophylax atrothorax
TTCACTGTGTTGTCATTACTTCTGTTGGACTTGCAGCTGTAAATTACAGCATCACCACAGCAATCACAGGTAGGCATCCACACCTGTGAATCTGGACAGGGTTACCTGGAGGACTGAGAAACAGGATTGGAATTCAGAATACTTTTGAAAAATTGAATAAATGATTAAAACAAAAAAAGGAGATGCAAGTCAATCAGACCAAGTGAAAGGTATTTATACACAGGTAGTGGTAATTGTCTGCTCCAATATGCAATAGCCAAAGTGGGGTAAGCACCAGTGTAACAGGAGAAGATCTGGCTGGGGGTGAGGGCACTTAGTAAATCACAAGAACTAAAGTCAGTAACTTTATACTGTTTCCAGTGAAGTATCTATTGCCATGAGATACATAAGCAGGATTTTGTCTTTGTGACACGTAGTGGAAATCTTTCTCCTTTCAGCACTGGCATGGCCCCAGCTGGAGGCTGTGCCCGGCTGCTGCCACTCAGGAGTGATGCAGCCGCTGGTGAGTGTCCAAAACAACAGCCTGAAGGAACTGAAGCTGTTTGCTAAAGGAGAACAGCAGAGAGGCATGGCCATGGCTTCTAATGTGTAAAAGGTAGCTATAGAGAGGGAAGGAATTAATTCTCCATTATGAAATATGGCTTAAATTACAGTGAGGTTTAAGTTAGGCATTTGGAAAAGCTTTCTAATAGCAAAAGTAATTAAGCACAGAAATAGACTCATGAGGAATATCCATCATTGGAGGCTTTTAGAGAAGGCTATGTAAGCTCTACAGGAATGGGCAGCCCAGCCATGGGGCTGAAAAGGGGGAAGAGCTGTTCTGATTTGGATGCTAGCACGTGGAGAAGACTTACACTTTCCAAATGCAAATCTTACAGCTGTAACAGTGTTGTCTTCATAGCACTAGCACATTGATGACCCGGAGCAATTACTTAATTTATTGATGTGTGCAAACCCCAACAGAAGGCATGTTTTTACAGATGGCACCTCAAAATGTTAGGAGCACATGGAACAGAGCATCAAAGCAAACCTCTGATTCAGCCCTTGGTATGAGGTTAGCTCAGAGGCTCTGTAGGAATTGGGGTCCAGCTGACACTGCAATGTACTAGTATTGATATGCAGGAAAAAACCTAGCAGGTGGGTGCAACCAATCTTTGTAATGATCAGCCTGCTCTTACTCAAATGCCTTCCTGACAGATTTTGCTTAGATTAAATTTTTATTGGTCTTAAAACCCCCAGATGGGGGGAGTATGTGGGAGTGTGGAGGGAGACTGGTGAAGAAGGTTTTTTGTAGTAGAAACACTAACTTGCATTTTACCAAATCAGCTCATATGTTTGCATCCTACAGATCTACAAAACTAAAATATTTTTAAAAGAGAAAACTAGATCCAAATTTATCAACAGGCTTTTAATATTAGAAAAAAATTTAAGAGCCAGATTCATATTAAATGCAAACTTATGTACCAGCTTGATGCTACCCCTGGTATCATCAGGTAGCTCAGGGACATGATTACAGTCATCATGACAATGCTATAATAAAAGATTATGAATAGCTTGTTGCTGACTTGGGAGCATTCTGGAAATCTCATATCATAAAACCAGCATTCAGTCTCTTTAACTTCATTATGTTAAAAAAAGTTATAAAAACTCACTGCATAATTTTTACTGTGCCCCATACACAAGAGAGCCATTATTTGACTCTTCATTTAATTTCCAGATGCTTCATATGCACCATATAAAAGGTATCCAGAGAATTTGGGCAGGAAACAGACTTACAGTAGGCAGCTCAAAGGTATGCATGTGTGGAAAATACCATTAAAATTATAGTTTGTTTAGTGTGATTTGCTTCCCTAAACTAGAAGTGTTTCAACTATTTCCATAGGCTGAGCTTCAGGCTGCAAGGTCAATGTCCCTTCAGCCTGTCTGGGAGTCCAGGAGGGCACTGCCTGGGGATCACATATATGCTACACCTCTGAGATGCTGGATCCAGGATTCTCTGGTGTTTTCTGCCTTGAAACACACAGCGTGTCCCATTTGGATCCCTTACAACACAGGTACATCACTACATGCCATAATGCAGTGCAAGAGTGGCAGTTTTTGAAGTCCCAGTCCTGGCCTTATGCTGGACCTTTCAGTTTTACTGTAGTGAAAAGAGAGAGAAAGTAGGTGGCTGCAAAGAAAATCTTACTCAGATAGCAATTTCCAGGAGACAGAGCAATGTGGGCTGCTTTTCCCCAGGTGGTTTCAGGCAAGCCATCCCTGTGCAATGACACAAGTGTGTGGCTCAGGAGCCTTCATCCTGCGGCTGGGGTGCACCCAGCCTGAGTGCATTGTGCATACTCAGGAACCAGAGAGGGAGCAAGCAAAAAAAAGCAGCTCACTTCTTCAAAGTTCCATGGTTCTTGAACATTTGAATTGTGAGACCTGGTTTCCTTCCTTCCAGTAATATTGCACATCATTGCAAAGAATATTTTGGAAGTCATGCAGGAAAGAAAAAGGGCTTGAGCAATGGCCAGTGCCTGCATGGCCTAGGCAAGAAGGATGTCAGGACTGTTTCAACAACACTGCAATTTGACAGGCTTGAGAAATCCTGGTTACTGGGAAGACTTTACACAGATTGTCCCTGCAAATGCTTTTACCAGGTCGCTCTGTCCTTTTCCTAATTCAAACTGCAATTACAGAGATGATAAAATGGAAAATAAATATATATGCAGTAGCTGAGAAAAACCAATTAGTTTTGCACCGGTGAGAAATAATGCAGAACTCCTTGTGTTTTTAGCAAACTGGTGCTCAATATATATTGTAATGTGTTTTCATGACCCAAATATACTTAGGAAGAGCATGACAACAAAATATACATTGGGAGTGTAATAAAGGAACTAATGCAGTAAAGTTACTATATTTTATTAGGAGAAGAAAACAATTAAAATGATATTCAGGTAGTAACTTAGGAGCCAAATGTCATAGCTGTCTCTTTTGCTGCCAAAATATGTGTACTCTCTTTCTAACAGTCTCTTTCCCCAAGGAAAAATAAATGTATCTAAGAAATACTTGTTAGCAATGCAATTACCAGCTTAATTCCCCAACCAACCTCAGACATCATAAAAACAAAACCAAGCAGAAACCCTTTGCAATTGCAGTGGAGAAGAGACAGAAAACCACTAAGTGCTCAGAGGAAGATAATATATTTTTATAACAAAAGCTGACACACTCTTTGACAATAACATTTGAGATGACATTAGCATTTGTTTTTCAACTGCACTCTCTTAAGCTACAGCCTAGAATGAAAAATTTCTTCTAAGGGTAGACTGTGCTACTCCTGAACAGGACTTTTGGGACACTCAGACACCAAAGTAGCTTGCCAGACTCTCAGAAAAGCAAAGCAGCTTTGTGTCAAAATAACATTTCTTGGCACTACTTACTTCTGAAGGTCTGGTCCCTCCAAGGAACTTAATGAGATCTGGGTTATTTGTATGATGTGGATTCAACCATGAGAGCTGAGACACTGGGAATCTAAATCAGAACACTTCTGAAATGCTGGCCCTAAGAAAATGAGATCAAAACAAAAGTTTGAATAAATAAGATAAAAAGGACAAAAAACCTTATATTTTTCTTTTTTTTCTGCTATAATACAGAAAACCCCATATCACAGCTTGCAGAAAGAAAACCTTCAAGAGGCCTGGCACAGGCCATAGGAAGTTCATTGCAGTGCAAGGCTCATGTCTGTGGTGTCCTTCAGGATTCCCACTCTGAGGTCTAGATTCATCCGTATCTCCTCCTGCATTTAGCACTGTGCTCCCTACCCAGCCTGGGCACCCTGGGCTCTCTCGCTATCCACAGCAAGGTCTTGAACTCCTCCAGAGATTTCTCTCTAGGTAGGGGCTGTCTCATACCACTGGCTTCACCAGGAGAAACTCTGAGGTTGGACTCTTCCCTGTGTGGGAAGTAGATGTCTGATATTCTGGATCTGAAGCTTCAGGCTCTGTAGAAGGATTCCCACTTGATTTGGTAGCAGCATAGACTTTTATTGTTGGAGGCAGAGGTGTACACCACAAAATGGTACCATGCTGTGTTTCTGCTAGATCCCTGCTCCCAGTGCAAACTTGAATTTCTTTGAAAAGAAGCTGAAAATTCTTTTTCTCCCCAATGACTTTGTGCAATTTAAAATCCCATCTAAAACATTGCAGATGACTTCTACCCCTCAGTCAGTTACTATCAAAAGTCTCCATTCTTTTGAAATACTGGCAGCAAACCCAAGATAAATATATTGAAGTTTAAAATTTTAGTATTTTAAAATATTAACATTAACATCTTTTTAATGATTTTTAAATTGGATCTAAATCAGGGTAGATATTTTCCTTTTGACACTCGCTTATAAATGGTTACTGCATTGATAGGTTCACAAGAAGAGGAAAGTGGTTTTTCTTTCAACTTGTCTCCAGCCTTGGATCCAAAAATGACAGATGGCTGGAAGGCACTGGAGCTTCACTGGGTGAAAAAACATATTCTCACTCTAAATATAAAAACTGTAATAACCAAGCCCCAGAAATCACAAATGCCTGGATCCCTGGGTTGCAGGCAATGCAGTACAGAGCTACTAGTGCTGATGTCAGAGAAAGGTAGAGAGGAGCTTTGCAGATGATCTCTAAGATGTCTCTTGGCTCATAAAAATGATCGACTTCACTGGCATTTTCAATTAATAGATGCACTGACTTTTCCTCTGTACATTTAAGCTGTCAGTATCTATTCCCATAATGACAGGATATGAGGAGTTGTTTTTTTTTTCTTTTTCATATTTAAAGTGTGGCTGATTAAAGTTGAAATGGGATCAAGGATACACTTTTTTTACTAATGGAGACTTTGGATAATAATGATGAGAAGCTTTCATTTGCAAAAGCCAGTGTGATGCCTCACATGTCCATATTGGATGTAAATCTTGAGAAATGTCCTTGACTAGGGTCATTAGAACTGGTATGATTGGCTATGTGACATTTTTAATGCAGACTCAGAAACAAACGGCTTTATTATTGAAAGCCCAAGATGAATTTATTGAGATGCTCTGAATATTTTTTCTGAAACAGAAATTCCACAGACAGCTGCTGTCTCTCTCTTAATGAGTTTCAGAGTCTGTATAAAGAGGAAACCCAAGTCTTTGTGGAAAGCTCTGAAGAGATTTCTTTCTATCTTGCCTCACAACCTGTCTCCCGAGAAGCACAACCATCAGCACTGACAATAATAAACACAAAATGCAAGTCTAGATTAAATGCTGTGAATGATCTATGGCTTTGTTTTGCCTGTATGCACCTGTGGCTCAAGACCCTTTTGCAAAATGATGGGAACATCTATCTCACTAAGAAAAGTTACATGCTTATAGTGATTAGAAACAGAAACTGGCTTTATCTGTAATCTTCTGAGGTGGATTTTAAATTTTCCTTGTGTTGAGGGTGCTTAGACCTGATACTTCAGCTTAGCACCTTAGAAAGGCTGAGATCCACTGTAAATCAAGTCCCAGGCCAGGTTTGTTTTTTCAGACATCCCCAGTCTGCAACAGGATGTTGTTGTTTGGTAATTTCTAAAGAAAAATGAGTTGAGAAGCTCCCAGAGACACTGCAATAATACTGACATTTATGGGAAGGGGAGCCAGCAGAAGCCCTTGTTGGGCATGAATTATAAACCTATGTCAGGTTCCAGGGTCCACAGCTGGAAAGCCATCTTCTTTTTCTCCCTTATTCCCTCTTGGCAGCAGAATAAAATTGCTACTTAATGGCCTTTCTGGGTTGGTAAGTAGTGTGGTACTTCTGTTTTGTAAGATTCCTGCAAATGCCCTGGGTCCATACTGTTCATCTTTGGATGTGATTTTTTTTCAAACCAGCCTTTGCAGCCACCCACATTGTCAGGTCCAGTAAGTGGAAGCAACTTTAAAATACATTAAAGACCAACCTTTTAATGGTCAGAAGGAGATTGATGTTCCAGACATGAGTCATAGAATTGATCTCTTCCACCAATGGGACTGATAAGGGTGCACAGGTGTGTATAAACACCTGGAAAAAGGCTCCCAAGGAAAGAGCATTAGAGAGGCAAAGGTGACAGCACATTGTGGAAAAAACCCCATGAGTTTCTGCTGTGGTTGTTCATAAAGTCACCTGAGATACAGTCAGCTCCTTGGCTCACAGGTTCTGGGGGAACATTTGCACAGCTGACATGCATGAGGCAATGTGGGGATATCTGATGGCATAAATCCATTTTTTCATGTAGAAATGCAGCCCCCACTTCCATGAATTTCAGAGAGAGTGTGTGCTCTGCTAGCTGGGGGAAGGGAGTTCCCAGCTCATCATGTCCATATCAATTACCCCACCCATGTGAAAAAGACTGCCGAATTTAGGTGCAGCCCCCAGTATTTGCTCACTGCCTAGTGCTAATCTCTCCTGCAAAGGCAGTGCACAGGTAGGGATCTCAATGACGGTTTGTTTCCACCAAAACTATGGTAAAAGACAGACAGCGCCCATGCAAAACTTCCCATTAGTGCTGAAGTGAATGTCTGAGGTCAGGCTGTGAGAGAGTTGAGGCTGGAGGTCTTCCCTCCTCCAGGGACTGTGGCTGTTGATAGAACTAACAAACTGAATAAAGCAGAAATAACAACCTGCAGTCCTTCCTGCTGAAATAAAGATTTCAATAGCCTGTGTTGCAAATGGCAATAATAAGCAGTCTCTTCTCCTTTGAACCATTAGGAGCAAATATGACGGGGATAGAAATCAGTCTTTAGAGCAATTGCTCAGATTAAAAGGCTTGCACAAACCTGGAGTGCAGGAGGTTTACTTTCCTCCCAAGCCAAGGAAGCAGAAAGGCAAACAGGGGTTTGACTGTTTCCAGGCAAATCAGACTGTTTTAATCACCTTCCTTCTCCCTTCCAGGGCATCCATGCAAGCATCTGTGTGCACTTTGATGTGTGCACACTGTGCTTGACCCCCAGCCCAGGACTGGGAGTCCACGCACCCACCGAGTGACCAAAGAGCATATCCAGCATCAAACATGGAGGAGAAAAAAAGAAAAACAGGGAGGAAGGCCCAAAACATCCAATCTGCCATGCTCAGCAAGTACTGGTTGGCATGGTAGTGACGCCACCAGTACTAGGAAAGCAGCTTTCTCTCACAGTGGGTTTACTGAGAAGATTATTAAAACATTTTCATTTAAAAATATTTGATAGAGACTTCTGCATATGTCAAGAGGACATTTCTGCCCATATCTGCTTCCAACAGAGAAGAGATTGGGAGGGGGAAACGTAAGCAAAACTCCATCAACTTTCCTCATGGCTACCAAAAAGGATCTTGAAAGAGCTTGTCTTGTGAGTGAGAAGGACATCAAGAAGTACTCCTTGGCCCTGGGCAGGTAACACAACTCTTTGTTTCCTTCACTGCCATTGCCTGAACAATATGAGATCACTGATCTGCCGATGGGCTGCCGGAGTCAAAGCCCAGAGAGCTTCATAGTGCAGGCAGGGAATATCTTTTACTACTTTCAAAATGTTTTGTTTGATTTTTTTCCTTTCCAAACTTTCTTATTAAATGTTTGAAGCATTTACTAGACAGCAGTCTGACGTGTCTGTGTATGTGATGGATTGAACCAATCTACTGCTGAAGCAAGTGTCTCCTGCTATGTATTTTATAAGCTTAGTAGATTTATTGTAGGATGCAAAACCTCATGGATTATGCTGCAAATTTAGGCTGAATTATAATCATGCTATTGACACCATATTTGATTCAAGGCTCCTTCATGCTTGAATGTCTAAATTATCCATTTGGTTGGAAAGAAAGGTGATGCTTTATTCCTGTGGATAGTCTATTGGACTTAGAGCCGATGTACCTCTCATGTGCCAGAGGTTCTTGTGAGTAAATGCTTGTTTGAGTGAGTAAAGATCCTCTGAAAGCATAAGATATGCTGTAGCTTGTGTTAAAAAAAAAAAAAAGTATAAATGCCCATCAGAAAATAGTTTTGCAGTTTAACTTATTTTTATTCCTCCTTTTGACTCAGAGCAGTAAGTATTTTTAAAAGAAAATAGCTGCTCAGTTACAGCTTAGCATGTCTTGACATTTCCATTATCTCATTGGTTTTCAGGTTATTTATTGCTTGGCTTTCTTAGAATGTGTGGGACAGAAACTTGGCATAAACACTGTCAGTTCAAATGGAAATCTGTCCATGTTCTTATACTGGGGTCAGTGCCATCATATTTTAGTCCTTTGAGTGTCTGGGTTATTATTTAAATATTATTACGTGGCTCCATAAATATATATGGCACTGTCCAAAATGACTTCTGTGTAATATTTATATTTCAAAAAGATCCCATATGATTCTGCAGTTCATTTTAGTTACTGAAGACTCTCAGTTCTTTTGAAAGTTTGCAATTTTGTGGGCACAGCTTCAGTGCTTGAGGTCCTCTGGCCCCTCACCACCTCTGGACACAAAGGTCAACTCTGGACAACCCCTGTACATGGTTTCCTGAGACAGGGGCAGTTGTCAGGCTGCCTTGTGAGGAAGCCCTTAGTTTCCCTGGGTCACTGATAACAGGGAATATTCCTGGTAAGAGGAGGGATAGGATGCACGCTGGGGGCAAGAATGCCTGGCAGCTGATCCTCCCATCTGTGAGCTGACTCACCTTCTGGAGGAGTCAATTTGTTACCGATGATTATGTCTTAGTTTAGGATTGAAGTTAGTTGGGGTGAATCTCTGCAGAGATTGCACCTGTTGGGCTGATGGCTGCAGCTGCATCCAACACCTCTGAGCTGGAGGGCTGGTCCCAGCAGGGTTCTCCAATCCTGAAGAGCCTGAGTGATGGAGGTGGTAACACCTCTGCAAAACAAGGAGGACTTCTCGTCCAGCCATGTGGCTTTTTTGCTGCACCTCCATTTGGCTTTTTCTGCCAGATGAAACTTAATTAACTGCACAATCTAATTACTCTGTCCAGTCCCAGAAATAACCAGAAATAGGGACTGAGAGCCAGTGGCTTCCTTCTGTTGGGAAGAGCTGGAAGCTCAGGGGAAGCCCATGTCCTGCTCCCCACTGCAACCCAGTGGTCCAGGATGCCAGCCCAGCAGCTTGGGGTGCCAGCCCAGTGACCCAGAGTGCCAGCCTGCAGGCTGGAGCCAAGCCATCAGGGGATGCAGCCCACTGGGCTCAGGCTTACACAGACCAGCTGCCTGCACAGCTTCAGGTGTCTTAAGCTGATCAGTAGCAATAAGCCTTTGGTATAAATTACCACATTTTTCCATTCCCCATGTGTAGGCTTAATGAACAGCTCTAATGCTTTCAACAGATTTATTTTGCACACAGATTGCCTATTTCTTTGCCATCCCCCAGCCTCTTTCTTTTTGATAAATGCCATCATTACAGTACACAGGAAACAAGGTTTTGTCTTGACCATGTGAGTAGGAAGCCTGAAAGCAGACCCTTTTCCCTTCCCTCAGGGTTGTTCAGGAGGCTGTTTGGCACATGCCAGGTGTGTCTGCAGTCACTAGCAGGTTTGGATGCATTGAGGTTTCCCATGCTAAACCTGAAAGGTTTACAAAGGTATGGGCTTCAACTGAGCCCTCTGAAAATCAGATCAGTTGTGGGCTTGTAGGGTAATTCACATTGGAAAGAATCTCAAGGAGGTCTCTGGTCCAGCCTTCTGCTCAAAGCAGGGTCAGCCAAGACACTGAACAAGGTTGCTCAGGGCTGCATATGGTCTAGTCCTGAAAAAATCTCTCAGGATGGAGACTGCACAACCTGTCTAGGCAGTGTGCTCTAGTACTGAAATAATCTTACCATTCTGGGGTTTTTTTCCTCATACTCAATCTGAACTTGTTTCAGTTTATGACCAATGACCTCGTCCTTCCTCCGTGCACAGTAACAAAGCTCCATCTTCTCAATAGCCTCCTCAAAAATATGGGCAGGCTGCAGCTTGTTGCTCATGGAGCCACCTTTTTTTCTAGCCTGGACAAGTCCAGTCCCTGCAGAAGTGCTCCAGCCTTCAATCATGCAGGTCACCCTTTGCTGAACCTGCGCCAGTTTATTGATCTTTCCTATATGGGGGACATCAAAACCGTACACATATTCTGTATGTGTTCTCACAAGTCTGTCTGCCCCAGGGTCAATACTTTTCATTCATCCTTGTAAAATTTAAGAAGGGTGCTGTCGACCCTTCTTCCAGCCTGCATGTGGCAGCCTTTCCCTCCAATCTACCAGCTGCACCCCCAGATTTGCATCCTCTGCCAACCTGATCAGGACGCACTACCCTTTCTCCTCAAGGTAACAATGACATCATACAGGATGGGTTTCAGGAGAGGAGATCACTTCCCACCAGCCTCAAGGAAGGGTATGAACCATAATGGTGACAGGCTCTGAAGCTGAGCACTCAGAACCTCCTGCTTCATGCAAGAAGTGTTGTCTGTAAGTCATTCAAAGACACAATCATATAATTTCTCTTTAAATTTGGTCTGAACTAGGTGTCTAAGATAGTTTTCTATAGTATTTTCACAATCAGTGCTGGTGGTAAGAGAGGATAAGTTCTTCCAATGATTAATCATTTATTATGCTGGTTTTTTATTTGCTACCACCTATCTAATGATCTACATAACAAATGGCTCAACCAAATTCTGGAAATTTCCAGGAATGAAGACAGGCCAGATGATTTTATTTCTTGCTGGCAACAGATCACTGTAATATTGACCAGAAATATTCAGTATCACACTTCACAGGTCTGTGACTTTGTATCTGATTTTGCCAGCTATACTGTGAACTAGATTTTGGCTTGATCCAGCATGGTTTTACAAGTTTCTGGTTATGCTTTTTATATGTCAGTGTAGTGGGATTTTGAATACCATCACACAAGTGAAGGTTATTTGTTTTATTTGGGTTTTTTTGTTTGTTTTGTTTTTATTTTGTCTTTGAGACAAGAGAGAAAAATAGGGAGGAGGGGCAATGCCAAAAGCAAAAAAGATGTGTAAAAACCTTAGGGCTTGTCTTCATGAAAAAGTTTTTAATACAGGGCATTAACATGACCTGTAGATATTCTTACAGGGCATTAATGTGACCCGTAGTTATTCCTGTCTATTAGTCTTAGGTTCATACTTGAGTCCTGCCTGCCAGGCTCATACCAGTAGGCAAAAGTTTGAACCAAGCCTGGGAGATAATTTCTTCAGGTGAAGAGTGATTTTGTATGGCAAGCACATAGGGAATATTTTCTTCTTTTTCTGCCTTTCTGCAGGCAATATGAAAACTCTTATGAGATCAAAGAGCCCTCATCAAATAAAGGCTTTCCACCTCTCCTTATGCTTTGCAGAAGAACAGTTTATATACCTGTCTCAAAGACAGAGCTGCCATCTCAGCAATATAGGCAAAACTGAATTTTACTGTCCGAAATAGGA
>JAOXXN010000395.1:139284243-139324437 GCA_026770055.1 Myrmophylax atrothorax
TTGAGCTTTTGTGCATGCAGAAAAATATCAGTGTTCTATGAAAAGATAGGGAGAGGATCCTGGAAATGTGATTCTTAATAGGGCTTTTCATGAAGAAATCTGATGCTAAAATAGTCACAGTACAACAGTCCAATAGTAATATAACCACAGAACTAATGCATCACAACTCTTATTATTCTTAAGTCTCTCTCTCTCACACAAAGAAATTTGGCTTTTGTATTTCTTTTAATTCATACCTTTTACTGCATGAATGAGGTACAAAATGAAACAATCTTTGAAGGGGTTTGAGTCTTGTGTATGATGACTGAAAACTGAGTGTTCCCTTTTATTCACAGCAAAGCAGGTCTTGAATTTGATCTGGTTGACTCAAACTTCTGACCAGAGCCATGATGGAGACGTGTGTTTCACACAGGTGGACAGATTGCCGGGAGCCTGGCAGTGATCACAGATGCAGCACACATCCTGGTGGATCTGACAAGTTTCCTGATCAGCCTCTTCTCATTGTGGCTTGCCTCCAAACCTCCTACCAAACAGCTAACTTTTGGGTGGCACCGAGCAGGTAGCAAACATCTCACAGTGTGAACATGTGGAATGGGAAAGGGAAGTTATCATATCCAGGGACTGGAAAACATGCTGATGTCTAACACTGGTCTGCAGGCATTTAAGACAGTGCACTAATGCTCTCAAAGCCCCCAGGACACAAGACAAATAGAGTAAGACAGTGAACTTCAAAGAAGTAAAGAGTGTCATCATCTCTTATCTATAAGTGTGTCTTTCAGTTAATTATTTACTATAGTTTTGGGCTGGTGCAATCTTTGGCTGGGATAACAGCAACTTCCTTCAGTGATCAAGTGTGAGGAGGACTGAGCCCTCAATCTGTAATGAAACACAAGTTTCTATAAAAACAGCAATACGCCTAAAAATGACGTTTACTCCATTTATAAAGCAAAAGATTAAATCAGTTTTAGAAGTCAACAATGTTACTTTTGTAGAAAACTGAGGTCCTTTAACATTTACCCTTTTCTAGATCTTCTCTCTGCAATTCCCTTTATCACTGCTGGTTTTTATCAGATGCAAACACAGGCAGGTTTCTAAAGTACTCTGTCCTTAATCAAAATCAATATTTTTACTGATGACATCAAATACCAAAAGCCTGGCAATCAACCAGAGGCGTTTTCACAAAAGACAAGACAGCAGTGAAACATTAACTGTGAGAAAATTTTCTCAGACTATGAGTCTGTTCAGGATTTGAACACCTAAATATCAATGTCTACCTGTGTATGAGCACATGTAAGAACAGGGTCCAAGTCTCTGATACATTCAACAGAAATCTAGACTCCATTCAGCTGCCTAAACACAGAAGTCTAGTGCTACATCCCTAGGGTATGTATGCATGTATGTAGGGTATGCATGGGAATGGCAGTTGTCTCACAAGACCTGCAGGTGACTGCACAGGATGCCAAGCACAAGACCAGGCCATCTCAAATATGATCAGGCACTCAGAGTTAAGAAACTACTATGTGTTCCCAGTCAGCCAACAGAGCTGGGAACAGCATCAATCACCATTAGTTTGGCATCCCTTGTCCATAAAGACAGCTTAGACACTTAGCTCACAACTACAGGTAGATATTCTAATTTAGTTGTCTCACTCTGGAAGTGAATCTCCTGCTGGATGTCTTAGGGCTCAGTTTAGTTTCTCATATGTGAGTGATTTGTACTGTTTGAAATCCAGCTGCCACTCCAGAAGTCTACTGATCAATCGTACATCTTTTGTCAAACCATACATGGCGACGTCAATGCATCTCAAATAACTCCAGACACCTGTGCACTTGAACGAAGGATTCAGATGATAAATTCCTCAAGGACATTCAATATAAAGATCCAGAAGAAGCTTCTGACTCAGGCTGTCTGTAGCCCAAGGTTGTTTGTAGCTGCAGAAAGTACTAAGGAAGACATATGCCACGCTCATCATGTCTTTATGTAGCTCTCTAAGTATGTTCTATCAACTCTGCTGGAAACAGTCTCCTGGCTGAGAGGGAGGTTCAGTATGACTCAAGCATGGCTGGCATTATGTAGGCAACACACAGCTGAATTTTGCAGCCTTAGAAAACTACTATTTGCCATCAGTTGATCCATCATTACTTTTTGTGTTTATGCTCTCTCAGCCTGGAGAAAAAATAGTGAGAGATTTCTCTCTTGCTGATGTAGGCACGTTCAGCCACCTCATGTAACTTCATCCTCAGTCTGAAGTAGACTATTTGTTGTCATTGCAATGCAGAAATTCAAAATCAATCCTTTATTGCCTTTTTATCTGCAAAGAGAGCCCTGCATCAAATGGTAGAGGCCATTTAATTGCATTCCATTATATTTATCCTGTTTCTTGCTTATTTTCCCAGCTATATTTCTGGTTTAATATGCAGGTGGGTACCTTAATAGAGTAGCTGAGGGCAGTCAAGTGGCAAAGTCATTCTCCACTGACTACCAAGGTCTTGCAGGTGCAGCACTCCATGTCACTGGAGGCTATTTCTTCACTGCTTCTCTCAAACTGGTAGATATTGTCAAGAAAAGACTGTGTGACAGGGCCCAGGTTTAGCAAAAGCCATCTGAATGCCTCCTGCCCTCCAAACCAGAACCAGTGCAGCTACTTTCAACAACACAAATAGAAGCACAACATTGATTAAGGTTGATAGCGTGAGCCAAACCTACTTTCAGGTATAAAATCTCGTCACCTCAATTTCCCCCTGCTGTGATTCAGAGATTCCCACACAATCCTACACTGTTATTCACTGTGCTCTGTTAATGCCAGTAGTTCTGAAGAAATGCAACTGAGAACGTTTTGAGTGAAGGATTTAGTGTTGCTGAACTGTTCTGTAAACTTAGCTAAACTTTTGCTAAGATATTACATTGAAAATAAATACGTATTTTCACCTATGTAGGTAAAAATGAACTCCAACATATTCTGTTGTGGAGGATATGCACACGCCCACACAGACATGAGTACAGGTGTTGACAAAAGCTTTTGCCTGCTTTCATGCCCATGATAGCACAGCCATCAACACCTTCAGTTGGGCCATGTTGCAGAGTTTCAACCTGTAACTTGCAGAAAAAAATTGTATGCTTTATGTGAGCTTCTATCCACTTTTAAGCAAAATTAGATTTCCCTGTCAGTGCACTTTCATTTGTTATTTGCCAGTTTCAGAAAAAGTGGCTATTTGATAAGCATTTGGAACCTGGACTGCTGCAAAAGGTGTGACCCTCATA
Source organism: Myrmophylax atrothorax (assembly GCA_026770055.1). Taxonomy (NCBI): domain Eukaryota; kingdom Metazoa; phylum Chordata; class Aves; order Passeriformes; family Thamnophilidae; genus Myrmophylax; species Myrmophylax atrothorax. The sequence continues at coordinate 139,287,505 of JAOXXN010000395.1, forward strand.
AAAATATATTCAAAATCATAAGCTGTTTTCATGAATTGTCAGTGGAGGTCTGTGAAAATGCTTTCTGGTTAACTACTGCCTTTCACCTTACTGTGGTCTGTCCTTCTCCTTGGTATTGTCTCAGTTGTTCTCATTTACCCATTCAAGTCACATGGCAATTACTAGTGCCACATCCTATTAAAAGCATACTGTATGTTCATATGCACTTCCCTGGACCTCTCCTATGGCAGTGTAATAAAAGGTGGCCTTGGGGACTGGATTTATTTGAGCCCAATTCAGAGCCAGTAGAGACAAAATTAAATTTTGCTGCCCCAGGGAAAAAATAACTTCTTTTGTTCTTATCACACCTGGTGGCACAAAAATGATTTTGTGGCATTGGCAGGATGAGTTCCAGGATAAGTTTTGCTGCCAGGACCTTGTTGGGGGATGTCAGTGCCTTTCTGAAGTGTAAAGCAATGAAAACTATGCAGAAATGGGGGGGGGCTAATGGAGGAGGATTATGTCTGCTAGTGGGTTTGGGTGAGTTGTGCCTCTCCCTCCTCCAGCCTCTGCTTCTGTGACCAAAGGGCTCGCCTTGGTTGTTTATACCACACTGTCAGAGCCAGGCAACTACACAAGATTTGCTCTTTTATCCCTCCTTCCAACTATAGCTCTTTTTGCTCCTACCAGAACTCTCCAAATGATCTTTTTCATCTCTCCAATTTCTTCTAATACTGCATGCACTCAACACTGGAAAGGAAACAGGAGCAAGTAGAACAGGGTTAGGCCACCACAAGTACAAGACCTCCCTGGGAAGCCACTGGATTTGCTATGGCCAGAAATTATTTTGGCCCATTCTTTGTGTGCATCATCTGCCAACATACAAGGAGCGGATCTTGCTATAAAGCTCTCAAGCCTGGAACTGTTACCATTAACCTCTTAAAATTTCTTGCATTTCTGTTCTGACAGTTAAAGTTAGATTGTCTTAATTCCTAGAAATTCTGGGAGCTTTGGTGTCTATGATAATTGTTTGGATGGTGACTGGTGTGTTGACATATTTGGCCAGCATGAGGCTGCTGCACCCCGATTACGACATTGATACTACGGTGATGCTCATTACCTCTGCTTGTGCCGTGCTCGCCAACATCCTGTAAGTTATTCTGTTTTCCTCTCCATGGAATATTTGAATTTTGAATCTGCTTCTGTAATTCAATAAAAAACTATAGAGAGATATTGACCTCAAAAATATTAAATGTTTATGAATTTCATGAAGATATGGAAAAGAGTCAAGAAGAGAGATCTTGCTTCTCGTTGAAAGTTGCAGTAGTTAGCTGCCACACTGGAAAGGCAAATTATAAATGCACAAATTCCCAGAAAAGATTAATCTCCATCTCACTTTTTATTAGATGTCAGAATATTCAAGAAGAAAATGAGGCCTTATAATTACCCTGCTCACAGACTTCCTTCTTTGTATTCAAACCGCTGAAACACGTCGGAATTATCTGCTTAGCCACTCTGCATTTCTGCTTAATGTGTCAGATTTTACTTTTCAGCATTCAGAAGTGAGAGGGGTGATGGTATGTGTGACACCACTGCTTTCAGAGGTGTATTATATCCGCTGGTATTTGCGGCTTTACGTCTCTTGCAGACTAAGCCTGGTTCTGCACCAGACGGGCCACGGGCACAGCCACGGGGCACAAGGCAGGGAACACGTGTCAGCCTCTCAGGAACAGCCAGCTCTGAGCAATGCCAGCCTGCGGGCAGCCTTTGCGCATGCCCTCGGAGACCTATTCCAGAGCATTAGTGTGCTAATTAGCGCACTTATCATCTTCTTTAAGGTTAGTTTTATTAGTTCACTTGCCTTCCTTGCAATTAAGGATGAGTGTTCCTTACCTCGCATTGTCACACTAGGTACTACGTAAATGTTTCCTGTCTTAATGATGCATATTGCAATTTAGTCAAAGAGAATAATACTTATTCTTGGGAACTGAAGTGATTGTTGAGAGTGTAACATTTACTTCTTGGTGTTCCAGCTGGATAGTTTTGTGTGTCTCCCTTTCTTCATCTGTAGCACCTTCGTTCCCTGTGCTGAGGCTCCCTGACTGGCAAAGGAGGCCAGCATTCATTCTTTACTAGATGAATTGAATATATTATTCTTTTATATTAACTAATTAAAAATTACGATAGCCAACAATAATGAAATTAACAAAGTGATGTGTTCATATTTTTCTAGCCAGAATACAAAATAGCTGACCCGATCTGCACATTTGTGTTTTCCATCTTTGTTTTGGCAACTACCATCACCATTTTAAGGGATATTTTGATTGTGCTAATGGAAGGTAGGACCTGATTCCAGAATCAATACAGTTCTATTTTGGGTTTCTTTTTTTTATATCTCCTTCTCCATAATGCTTATATGTGCTGAAAAAATTATAATAACACACTTCTGCATCAGTTTCCAATATTCTCATGATTCTGATTATCCTTTATACCTACTTAAAACTTTAATCAAAACTGTTTTCTACCATTATTCTAGGTTTACACATATGCCAGTTTTTGTAAAAATCAATGTATTGGTATTTTGCTAATGAGCTCTGAGTTGCTTTTGTCTGTCACATCTTTAGCGTTGCTTTTGTTTGGCATATGAGATGCTGATGCACCTTGTTCATTGCGTATTTCCTCTACCTGTGTGAAATACAAGTCTTTGAAAAAGAAAGTGTTCCAGTTAAACAGGCTGAGTGCAAAAGGCAGAAGTTTAAAAGGTTTTTAGTTACCCCAGGCTGGAAAAGCAAGCTATTGGACCTTTCCACGCACATTCAAGTGCGCGGGAATAGACCATTCTCAGCACATCAGAAGCAAGAACTAGGCTTAGCAACACTTAATCCTCTCAGCTATGGGTCTGAACATTCGATTTGCGAGGCCAGATGACTTGAGCATTCACAGAGGCATGGCTGTGCCTTCCTCATACTGAATAACATAATGCAACCTCTTTCTCAGCTATGAAGACGTAAGGATTAAAGGGAAAAGTAGCTCTAACAGTGCAGGTTTTGAATGGATATTCAGTGTGACTGTGTGCATGGCTATTTACTCCTCTCTTTCATTTTGCACTTACTTCTGTTTCAGGAAATAAGATTTCCAATATTGTTTTACAGTAAAGCTTCATTCTAGGGTTGGTTTGCTTTCAGTGATTGTGAGATACAGATACATCCACGTAGAAGTGTACCTGGACAAGAGTGCAGCAACTGGCTGCATTTTGGGTGCCAAAAAATCAGAAGATCTTTTCATTACTGAAAAAAAACAATCTACCAGGAAACCCTGGCAACCTCTGATGCTCAAAAGTCTCTTTCTCAGAGCAGTGACTTTCAGTTTCCATAATAAGCAGTGCTGACATGCCAAAATCAGCAGTGCTCTGTTTCCCCCATGCAGCAAGTCCCTTTACACTGTCCTCCTGGGGAGGTCTCTGAGGCCAGTCTCCTGTCTCCTAAATAGCATTCCACCCAGAATTTTGAATGTTGGAGCTGGTGTTGGAGGTGTCTCATCCCATGCATTCAGTCTGTCCCAGACTGTCAGCCCCAGAGCCCCTGTGATGGACTGTGTCATGGTTTTCTCTAAAAGAGCATGAGCATGTCAGCATCATAAGTCAGTACTCCTTATAGCACACCATTCTTGTAATAAATAGATAGGACAAAGCATACAACACTGAGGTCATTAACAATTGCAAGTAAGTATCAGTTATGGTATGAAAGACAAAATCAACCAATACTGTGCTCATCATTATACTTCAAAACTGGTGGAATTAAAAATGTTTTTCAGCTTACTGATTCATGTGGATCATGATGAGCATCCTAGCTTATAGCTGCTCATGTGCATTTGGAAATTCCCAGGTCTCACTACAGGAAGGACTACTTAGTCAAATTTGGATTTAGATTAAACTCTGAATTTCATGTTGCAACTCATCCTGTCACAATTGTCCTCACTCTGAATGAGGATCATCATGGTAAGAAGGCTGATCTAGGAAAACCACCACTGGCTACTCCTACTCAAAAACTAGATGTGGGTTCTAATATAATTTAAGATTCCTGAGTCAAACAATTTTAATCTTTACATTTGTCTTCCCTTCTCTGCTAAATAGATGCTTCTCTATTGTGTAAGTATTGAGGACAAAATTCCCCAGAGGTGCTCAAGTGATGCCATAAAATCCGCACTCGCAAAAGATGTTGCAGAACTAGGACAGGTTCTGGCTAAATGGCTCACCCTATGTAAACTGAACCTTCAAGGTATCTCCTAAAACAAGGACAAGTAGAAAGCAAGGGGTAGGACTAAATAGCACAGTGAACTCTGAAATAGATGGGCTTTCCAAGGCATTGAATATTTTTATAGGAATTATATATCTAAGTGATTAAAGTTCATGATACATTTTCCTTTATTTATCATCATTCCTATCCCTTAAAAATATTCTTTTCCCATCAATTTCTCCTTTTCAGGAACATCAAAAGGATTTACTTATGATGAAGCAAAAGCAAGAATTTTAGCAGTTGAGAAAGTGGAGTCTGTTCACAACCTTCATCTTTGGTCTCTGACAATGAATCAAACTGCTCTCTCTGCTCACGTTGCCACAGGTCAGTAAATTTCTGTAAGCAGAGAGTAAGTATTCAGCTGCTGCCTAGTAAAGATCAGTCTTTCCTCATTCAGATAAAACTGATGGTATATCAGTTGCTTGTTAAAAAAAGTCATAATTTTTTTGGAAAAAATAAAAACAACAACAATAACAATAAAAGCTCTTGAATCCTCCTTCCAGAAATCTTGCGAAAACAACAGGGACCTCTACTTAGCCCAAAACTTGAGAACTGCAGAGCTTGTGAAGCAAGGAAGTAAACTACAAGATAATTTAAATAAATTAGAAGTCTTAGGCTCAGACTGGATTTTTCTCACAATATCAAATTGATTTTGGAGTGGATTTGTCAAACTTGAAAACTGTTGATCCCTATAAGAAAAACTTACAGGCAAATCTGTATTGCCAATGTACCTCCAGCTGTAAAACAATTTTTAGACATAGTTTGGAATGTAGAGGTAACTCTATGGCAATATTTAATATTTTCAAATATTTTTTAAATTGTAATTCTGATGCCAGATGACAAATTCTCCACTACCCAGATAAATTTTCTCATTTATCTCTTTGTTTTGAACATATTAAGGTCTATCTAAGAAAAAAAATCCATCTGGGTTTGGACAAGGACAAGTTCAGAGATTAAGTCCTCCATGGGATCCCCGCTTCCCAAAACCAGAGGGTCTATGAGCCACCCAAATCACTTGGCACTGCTGCTACTCCGTGACTGGATGAACTAATCTTTATTAAGCATTTCTGCTTTCCTCCAGTCTTCTGCCAAACTGAATTTCTATGGTGATTACTCTTAGCTTAGCTCTTGCCAAAAATTGCATATTCCAGCTACATTTGAATGAACAAACTTTTGCTGACATGGAAGTTCCTGAAAGAAGGATAAAAAGGACAAGAAACACTTCTCAAACAAACTTGTTGTTACAAGGTTCTGTCAACAAACACTTACTCTTCTTTAAACTATTATAAAAATGTGTTTTGATTATTTTCTGCTTGCTATCTATAGCAGACACAACGGACAGCCAGAAGATTTTGAGAGATATTACCCAAGCCCTCTTTGAGCACTACAGCTTCCACTCCATCACCATTCAGATTGAATCAGGAGACGATCAGAAACAAGACTGTACCTTCTGTCAAGAGCCCAGGGATTAAAGAGAGCGGTGCTTTGTTCCAAATAACAATCACCTCTCTTACAGGTCAATGGACACTATATGTGCTGGTTATATGTATCTGACTAACAGCAAATGGTAATTAACTGACATAACAAGCCCTGCCATTGCAAGCAGTGCATGATCCTTTCATTGTTGGCATCATCTACCATGAGAGAACATGCATTGGATCCATCCATCAGCCAGATTGTCTGTCCATCAGCAGTTTCTTTCAATTACAAGAGAAATATCTAAATTATTCTTGACTAGAGCAGCAGACTGGCACTAAAGCAACATTTAAGAGTGCCTGTTTGTAATTACAGTAACAAAAAACTAATCGACCTTCAAATTACCAACAGACCAATTATCACAAAGTGTAATGAAACCTAAGTTTGGTGTTAGCAAAGCTCAACACTTACTCAGGATGAAAGAGAAAATTTAAATTACCACAAGGGATGAAGGGATTTGGGAAAGTGATGGTGGCATGTGCTTTCCCTGCCTTTTGGCAGAGACTCCTCTCCCTGTATATTAAGGGAAGTATCAGATGTGTACCATACTCTGCAGCAAGGATCACAAGAGAATTCACTCCATTCACATTTGGCAAATAGCTCTTTGTATTTTAGCTAGTCCTGTTTATCTTTCATCTAGTCAGGCAAACTCTTTTCTGCCAGACATGAGTAGTATTATCTATTCCATTGCATCATGACAAGCTATGATAGAAGATTTGAGACGGATTTTTGCATGTCCATGTCACAATGTACCACTGAGTCATGACAATAAAATAGACCAGGTGCTCCTAAAAAATTAAAAAAAAAATTAGGGCAGAGGAAGAATGGGGCCCATTGTGAACATCCTGTCATGGTTCATAGTATGGCCTGCAGGGTGTTGCCCAGTAACACTGCATGCCTGGAGTTATATCAGATAATTACAAAAAACCTTTGGCATATCACACAGCCATTCACTCTCCTTCAGGTACCTAATTTCCACATTTCCTAACAGGATGTGTGTTGTGGTTTAGAAAGGGTATTCTCCAATTTACTGTTCCTTCCAAAACACTCTAAACCTTGAACTGCTCACCTACTCCCCCATCTCCCTTCCCCCTCCTCTGCAGTGAGATAGAGAGGGGAATTGGAGGCACAAAAGGTAAAGATTCTGGATCGAGATATGAACAATTTACTGGAAACAGCAATGAAATAAGAAAATGAACATTAACAGCAATAATATTAATGGCAGAGAGTAAAAAGGTGAACAATTCCCATGCAAGTGCTCACCACTACACCACGTGGAAACCCTGTTAAGACCCCACCGTGCCACCGCACTACTTGACCTGGAAGGGACCCCTTTCTCTGTTCCTGGAAAATGATGTGAGGTGGTATAGAATAATTCCCGTGTCTTAGCCATGCCCCCTCCTGGCTACTACAAAAATTAACCCTGTCTTGGCCAGAACCTGGACAATGTGTTAAATCTTCCTCTTTTACATAGCTGGCAGTGGTTACAGCAGAACTGGGAACAAAGGCTCAGGTCTTACTGCAGTGCCTCTATTTTTTTCCCAAGCAACTGAATTAAACTGTCATCTGTTAGAGAAAGTAAAGGCTGCACTTCAAAATGCATGCTCCAGTGCTTCAAAAAACAACTTCAATTCTGCTCCTGGCCATAATAGTGCAGGGGTTTTTTTCCAAGCAGAACTAGGCATAATGTTTTCCCACTCCACTATCCTCTTTCCAACAGCTGTAGGGCTCACTTTACCAACAGGTTTGTTAGAACAAAATAAAATATGTGATACCAAGTGGTACTGAGATTCTAGACTGACAGATGGAAGGACCATTGTGTTATTAAGGTATAAAGAGGCCTTGCTTTTTAGTGAATTCAGTTTTATTTACAATATGTTCACATTAGTTTTCTACTTTATCATCCAAAGGAGATTAGAATTTATTATTGGGGCTTTTGGCTACAGATTATACATAACTATATGATGATGTATTGATGTATTAAGCTGACATTTGTTACCTGGGAGGGGGAACAAGAAATTATTCTACTTTGTGGAAGATCTTAGTCAGGTAAACCTCCCACTGAAATCAGATGAGATATTAACACAAAACACCCGCTAAGAATTTCATGAGTATCTCATTATTTACCAGCTTGAAAGAACTGAGACCACAGCAGTTGCATTCAGTACAAGGATAAAGACAATTCTTGCCCTTCACAGCTGAAACTCCAGAAGATAAGACAGAGAGAAATCAAAGCACAGTAAGAAATTCTAAATGGAGAAGTTAATTTGTATTTTGGCCAGTTTCTCCTCTGGTATAATTTAGCATAGTTACCTCCTACCAAAGGCAACTCAGATGTGCTTGTTAGGTAACCGGAGTATTCTTTTCATTAGTTAGAGAGGACAAGTTAATAGTGTGGCCTTCATATGAAAAAACTGTCTTTCCAAATGTTTGGAATAAAATGAGGACACAGATTGGAATATAATGGCGACTTCTGCAGAACAGTTTTATAGTCAAGGACAACGTAAAATATAATGAGTGGGTGACAGAAATGTCCTATAAGGACACACATTCAGTTCTGAGTTTTTTAGGTCAGGGTAGAGAAAAGGACCAGAATTTTAAGAGCAGTAATGGATCTTGGCAAAAATTTAAAAAGTGATATGGTCCACCAAGAAAGTTATGCTGAGTAGTGGAGCTCTGAAAAAGCTGGATGGAAGCAACACAAGAGTGGCTGGGAAAAAAAAGAAGCAGCCAGCACCAGGGCTGCTGAGCTTATCATGCAAATAAATTGAAAGGATGAGAAAGTGTTTCATTACATTTTGGGAAATGGAGCAGTGAAATATAGAGGTAGGAGTAAAGAAGGAGCTAATCCAAAATAATGATCCTTAATGAAAGAAAGTGGGGGAAAAGTTGTAAAGAACATTTAAGAAAGAGGTGAGGCAGCATCCACAGTAATGTAACCTGGGTATGTGAGTAGTAAGTCAGGGCAGGAATGGGGAGGCAGAGGAGAGGTCTGGGTTTGTTAGCAGCAGAGGATGTATTTCAAGCTAAAGAAGTTAACCACATATCTTTAACAAAATCTAGAGATCTGGGAGAATTTCACCTAAACATAACAGATTGAAGATGAATTTACAGCAAATATTTACCTGTAGTTATGAATATTGCTATAAGGAGCTGAATCTTTAATGTTTCTGCTATGTATATGAATGTGAGTGGATGTTTGTTCTTCATTCCTGTCTAGTCTGATCCTCTTGGTACAAGATAACAAGGTTGTTTTCAGAATACTGTCTGACTGACTGTGAAGGATTTCTGCAGAAATGCTACTGTGATATACAGAGGCTGAGAAGTCCAAAGATAATTTCTCAACTTGTCTGCTTTTATTAACTTTACATTCCTTTGATTGTCTGAAGAATTAACTACAAGAAAACTGACCACAAATTGTTGTCTCTAAATAATTCTTGATCTACTGTAAATGGAAAATTGTTTGTCAGGTTTTCAATGCCTGAATGTTTTTTGATGCAGCTCAATTCATATGGGCAAGTACATAGCTTTACTAGCTAGCCTGTACTGAAATTTTGTGAATGTAAGTATATTCATTTTCTTCTAAATATTAAAGTAGTCATTTTGCAGGTTGTAAACTATATATTTCTCCTGTCCCCTTAAAGCATTATCCCTTTTTCACTTTCCAGAAGGATAAGGAGTTTGTAGAAACTCAAGACTTTTTGGAGTAGAAATCATGAAATGGGCAAATGCAAAACTTTCCCCATTCAGCACTGACAAAGAGTGTAAGTGCCAATAGTGTGCTGAGATGGCAATTCAATAACGACAGAACTATTTAATATTATTCAAACTGGGAACAGCTAAGGCACAAATCTGCCATTAACACCAATGGAGTAGTCTCTTACTGTAACTAAAGTCATAGCCATAATTCTGTGTTCTCCTGTCTGAGATGTGACTGTGAGAATTGCATATGAAATCAAGGATTATATTGCCCACTTTGTGTGAGAAGTCACAGCAGTAATTCATCATCTCCAAAGGAAAGTGAACAGATATCCCTGACCATGGCAGCAAATAGTGGCCTAAGCAACAAGGACTGCATAGGTCTGCAATATGATTCTTTCCAATGCCAAGAGGTTATATCAGTTTTGGCTCTGAGCATTTTTTCCACTGTTGTAAAAGCTAGTATGTCCCAACACACCTTCCCCAGTGCCTTCCCTCCAGTCATGGCAGATGTGGTCTCCTTCCTTTTTCATCTTCTTTGACTATTGTTCCCTTCTTTGCTCTTCCATTTTTCACCATTTGTGGTTTTTCATCAATGCTCTATTACCTGCCTATCCAAATTTCAATGCCAGTATATACTTGCATATCCTTATATATCCTTTCTGCTTATAGCCCTTCCCATTCCTCTTTAACCTGTGTGGTTAGATAAAAGCTCTTCAGAAACAAACTGCCTTTTGCTCCATATTTGTTGAAAATATGGCATAATGAACCATCTTTTTCATTACTAGGGCTTAATAAAAACAAAGAATAGCAGCCATTCCAGTCATAACATATTGGCCCACCACCCCTATATACTTATTTTGTACTAAAGTTATTTAGAACTTTCATCACCAAAAAATTGCCTGAACTATCTACAGTTTATGGTACTCTTTCATGTTCTCAAGCTTACTGATAATCTTTCAGCTAAGAAAAATAAAATCCTTTCTCATCTGATTACACACAGTTTAAGAAAGAAAGGAATTAGAGACATCCAGTTGCTTAGCTGCCTCCTTCAACTTCTCTCTGCTTGGAGTTTGTGTCAGACAGTCAGTGTCTAGTCAGTGCACTGCAGCAAAGGAAGCTTTGGATAGCAGCCCAATGAGAACAGTGTCTGGAACAGGAGCACAACAGAGGGCTTTTTATATGGTTACTGGTGCACATTCAGAATTTTCCATCCCAGGTGTTATGTTGATGAGAGACATGTCTGCTTTTCACTACACTCTCAGGGTTTGACTTCTGATCTTTGCAAAAAGGATGAAAAGAAATGACTGAACAGAAGCTATAAGGGTTGTATTGTGAAACATTCTGGGTGGCAGCAGAGACATTTTACCCCATGGTTTGCTCTCTAACAGCAGGTCTCTGAAGCTTTGCCTTCCAAACTGCACTGCCACATGCTCTGCTCTGCTGTGCTGTCTCTCCTTACCACACACCATAGAAACTGGCATGGCATGCAATGAAAGGTGTCCTGCTGGGACATGTGTCATATGACTCCTTGCATGGTAAAGCTACAAGCTTCTTGGCTGTGGGGACTCCTCCTGAATTGCAAGGGCAGCACCATCATCCAGGCTTTGGTGAAGCACTGACTTCTTTTTTCCTACTGCGTTGTTATATTCTGTACTAATTTTCTTCTTGGAGGCTGAAGCTGACTGGAACAGTTTATGCACCTTCTGTGTAAATGAGAAAGAGCATGAATTCATTAATCATAGCACAATCTGCTAATCCATAAAGAGGCACAGAGCACTCTGGGCTAGCTCTTGGTCTAGGCAGCAATTCTGATGTCAAATGCTTGGAACTGGTGTGCTTCCCAGCAGCAATGTGAAACCTGGATCTCTTATTTTTGGCTCCTGCCCTGCTTTCTCATTTGCTGACAGGCAAGCACTATCAGTGCTTTGAAGGACATGCTGTGCTTTGAAGGGTGTGGTGCACTTTGAAGGATGCGGTGCACTTTGAAGGATGCGGTGCACTTTGAAGGAGCAGCAGAAACTGCTGATGAGTTTATGAGGATGTTGCATCCAGCCCTCCCATGCCATAGAGACAGTTTTTGCAAAAGCAGATCCTTCGTAGGATGGAAGAAAAAATTATAAGGTCATAAATGGGAAGTCCTGTGGGCTGCAATGTTATCACAGTGCCAAGCATCTGGGAAATGGCTGTACTCTGCCTGCAAAGGGGCACATTCCCCCTCAATATGCATGAGCAGCACCAACAATTCCACAGGAGTGCCGACAGGAGAAGACTGTGAATGTGAAATGAAATTTAACAACTCCCTCTACCCTTTAAACTACACTTACAGAATTAAATGCAGGATCAGGGATCATAAAAAAATGCTCTCTTAAAAAGAATAGTTTTTACTTTCTCTGAGTATTTTGTTCACTGTGAGTGTTTAAGAATTGATCAGGCACACTCATTTCTACAGTGTATTAGCAAAAACTGACTGGTCATCCATTAGTCCCCTGCTGAGTTTCAATTGCAAAGATATGACTGAAAGCTGGTATTAACTGTGACATAGAGGCTTAAGAACCATATAGGCTTCAATTTTGCATAAAAGACATGAGTCAATAAGGCTTTTCAATAGTAGTTTAATGTCATTAATTTGTATTCTCTGAGCACATAGAGTTTGTAGCAGGCACAGCTCAGGTTTTTGGGAACAAAGAAAGCTCCAGTCCCCAGAAGGCTCTGCTCTACCACAGCTGGACAGACCAGGGACAGGAGAGGGAACACAATGAGGAAAATCAGAGATAAAAATCAGACATCTGTTGTGGAGGCTGTTACACAAATCAGCTTTCTTTGAGCTTGCTTTCATGCCCTGCCCAGGAACAGACACATAACCATGTATCTGTCAGCACTTACCTGTATGGACCAGGTTGCATTAATACTATGGGAAAGAAGAAAGTCAGAGATGACTCAACAACAACAACAACAACAACAACAAAAATGATACCAAGTAAGACACAAGGAGAAAAAAAATTCACAACCTCCCCCCAAAACCAGAAACCAAAATCTTCTTTTCAAGGTGCTACTAGAAGTGTGTGTTAGAATATCTTTATCATTTACTTTGTAGCAACGTATCCGCTTAAGGAGGCTGACTTTGAGGACAATCAAAGGTGTAAATTTTTGCCTTGGGAATGACTGCAGACATGGAAGAAGAGATTTGTTCTCCATGAGCCCTGTGTTACATGCCCTGCATAATGTTCAAGCAAGGGAATGAACCTGTATAGTGACAACACAGTCAAGGAGACAGGCAGCAGTGAACATAGGACTTCTCTTCCTACCAAAAAAATATAAAAAACATTCTGTATTTATCATGGATATGTCCCATGCTTTCTCTACCAAGAAAGTATTGAAGACCCAGCCAGACACATCACTGAAAGCCTGGGCTGCAAGCATGAGTCACATTTTTTACTAGAAAAATTAAGTTTTCTTTTTATAATCCACTAAATGGTGAGAGGAGACACCCTGTCATGGAACAATAAATTCAAGCTTAAATCCTGAGGCTGGAAAAAAAGATTTTATCTTTCCTTGTGTAATTCTTCAGGCAACTTTTAAATTTCCCCAGAGTATTTTGAGCCTCAGCTAACACAGTGTTATTCCATACAGTAGTTGCCTGTAGAATACTGTATTTTGTTTCAGCTTTTCACTTCTGTAATTCCAATTCTTCCATAACAAAGAAATGCCTATCAATCAGGCCTGAGTTATTGTAGTGGAGGTAATGTCCTACCTTGCTGTAAAATCATACATGAAAAACCCCACAAACACAAAAAGAAAATATTGCCACCATTTTAGGGCAGGGACATGGAGTAAATTAGTACTGGTGTTCCAAGCACTGTCTGTGCAAGCCTTAACACACAGACAGATCTCACTCCTATAGCTTCATTGCATTCCTGAGAAGCCCATCTGTAGCTGGTCATTAGTGGAGGGTGCTTGGAGTGTCTTAAGGATGAACTTCAAAAACCTGGGGACGTTTTGTTTCCCTGTTGATAGGTTATGTATTTGGGAAGTCCCAAGGCTGAGACAGCTTCCATTCTTCCTTGTCACCTGCTTCTTTTGTGGTGACCCAACTTGGACACCATTTGTACATCAGCCACGGCAACAAGATATTGTTGTCTTGGAAAGCCACTCCCAGGACTCGGTAAGGATTTACTCTCAAGCAGGTGTGAGTTACAGCAAACCCCAGGGATCAAATGCATCCTGCATAGGCACTGCACCACACCTCATTTACAGCTTTCCCTTCTCCAAAACACTGACCTGGGTTAAGTGAGCAATGAAACACCAAAGGAAACATTAAAAACAACCCCCAAAAAACAACAGTGGAATTATTAACTACTAAAAGTCAGCAAAGCACTAGGAAGCTTCTTTGATTATTTTTCAATGTATGTAACAAAACATTATTGAGAGGAAAGAATATAATCAATACTGAGTAGCATTATAGCTAGCTGTGCAGCAATTTAATGTTAGAAATGGATTAAGGTGACAAGAAAAGTCAATGCAGTCTTAAATTAAAGGTGAGGAAAGTCAATGAAAAGTCAAAGCTAGTTAGAAGTCCATCAAGTTCTGGAGGCTAAAGCTCTAGTAAGTACAAAGTGCCTCAGTAACCTTACCTTATTGCTGTAGCTCTATGTTTTATATGTTTGTTCAAAAGAGTAACTGGGTATGTGTCTGTTCTCAGTTTGAACCATTAAACCATTTGAATTCACTGGGCTATTTCAAAGAGGATTTAAAAAGGGGAGAAGTCTGTGGTTTTATCTTCTTTGTTTAGGGAATAAAAAGGTGGAATTTTCCCTGCGTATTTTATTTTACTTTAGCGAAGTCTTTTTCCCTGAAAGAATCTACAAACCAAACTCACTGGAGAATAAACAGGATTATAATGTTACTAGTACCAGAGGAGGAAGCTTTGGTTAAATAAGGGATATTTTTTACTTGCAATTTTAGCTTAAACCGTGCTTTGCTTTGTTATATCAAAACAAATGATAAGGGAAAAAATTTGCTGCCTTCCAGCAACCCCTCTACCTTTAATTCTGTGGGGTTTAAAGACCCTCTGATAAACTGAGAAAGCCCAACCTAATATTGCTCTTATTTCTTAAACAAAACAAAACAAAACAAAAGTTTGTGTTTCTGAATTATGTCACGCTACTGAGAAACAAGGGTATTCAACCACCCTGGTGGGCTGTTGAAAGGCTCTTCTCATAAGTCCTTGAATTCTCATACTCTTACTGGAACATGAGGCTGACCAGAAGAAACAGAAAATGTGTTATTTACATGCTAACATCTTGAATAGCTGTTGAGATTTCAACATTTCTTAAGCTTTGACCAGTTCATAGCAGGAACTAGCTCTGAGGTTTTTCAGTAATGTGGAGAAAACATACTGATAAGGTCTCTGTTTGCCCAAAATGATGCTTTTGTAGCTTCATTTTTGATGATGCTGAAGCTTTAAGTTACATGTTGTTTGGTCAGATATGACCAACAAAATAGGTTTTGCCTGTCTTGCAATTGCCAGTACCTGAGATGTCAGGCAGAACTTTCTCTTGCTTTTAGCATTTCCCAGGTGTGTAACAGCACTTGAAAGAACTTCCATCTCTTGCATCCACTGATGCCTGAGGACAGGCTGTTGTCTGAGTGCAGGCTTTGCTCCCTTGATGTTTACACTCACTCCAGTTGGTAGAAGAGCTGTAGTAGTCACCGATTATTTGTACCCTACTGAAAAAACCTGTGTTTAACAAAGCTGCTTTACTTAGGGACAATCTGTAGCACAAACCTGTGTGAATCTGCCCTCAACCCAGGATCAATAGGTGATATTTCAAAACACAGTGCTTTGTGACATGCAGTAACAGTAAATCCACACAGAAGTATGCATCATGTCTTTCTCTCTCTGTAGATGATCAAACTTTCTGATAAGAAGGGGAATTTGAAATCTCTGCAATCACAAAATACAGATAATGAGACAAAGCAGTTAGCATACTGGGGAGAAATTTTAGGGCTGCCAGTGTTCAAGTCCAGTTTATAAACAATTCATTGCACCACAAGAGCAGAAGATAAAAAGAGTTATGGCAGATCAACAGTAGTCTTGTCAACTTTCCTGAGTCCTCTGACTGGTGTTCTTGAAAGTGCAAAGATTTTTGGTTGAAAGGGCTTTATTCCAATGAGCACAATGCAGTCTAGTTCCCAAGAAACCTGGAGATCTGAAGAGAGACTTCAAGACTCAGTTTGCTTGTTAAATGCTTTTCCATCATTCAGGTGATCATTAAACAGAGCACACACAGGAAAGGCAATGGGCCGCTGTCATGTCATAAGCACAGATTTATTTACTCATTTTTCTTGTAGTGGAGTATGTAAAAGAGGTTTGAAGTTCATGTCAGTGGTCATGCTGCTCTCTAACAGAGGAATGTATACTGCTATTTAGAGGTAAATACCTGCAGAAAGTCACTTAAGTAGCAATAGCCAGCGGACTGAATTCATTGATTCTGGTTATATGAAAGGGTCTATTTAAAATGACTATCCAAACCTACTTCTTTTTACAGTGAAATCAAATCCAGACTTTCCTCTAATTTTAGTCAGTTCATCATCAGACTTGTGGAGAATTTGGGCTTAGGAGACCACCACAGCTTATTTGTTTCTACATCTGAAAACACCATGAAATATGGTGACATTTGGGTGGGAAGTGTATTTCCCCCAGTCACACATGCCCCATTCACAACTGACCCTAATGACCTCTTGATGCTCAGGACACCTGTGGTCTGGGGATGGTTGTGGGTAATAAATCTCATGGCAGATATATGACATTAGGTCTGTCCTTCCTGGCTTATGTTTCCTGAATGCTCCAAAGGCAGACAGAGCAGACACAGTCCTGAGTGCATTTTCAGTGACCTTCAGACTCACTGCTACTGCAAAGTCTTTTGCACCAGTCTGTGTTTTTTACCATGTCCAGAATACACACCAGAGCTTGCCATAGTTTGTGTCTGTGGCGATGGTATCACTGACACCAAGCTGGGCTATTAGTGAGGGGGTTTGTCTTGCTCTCTCTAGCCTTCCAAAAAGTGCACAGAAAGTCTTCTTGTGAGGGCATCCAGAAGATTTGGCTTTGAGAAAAGTAAATAGTGTTAGGAAGGCTGATTACTGAAGTATTTAGCAATTCTAGTTGCTTAAGGGAAGAAATAGAATTTAGAGAGGAAGGACATACCCTTTTTAATGTGATGTTGCTGCACCAAACACAGGTTTGCAGAGATTTTAAAGTTCATGGGTTTTTGAAGAGTCATACCTATACTTCTGCTAATATAGTTCACATTTAACATTGCCTTCATAATCAAGCTAGAACTGAATGACTTTTCAGTCCACAAATCCATCACATACACACACTGTTCTAATCTTACTCGCACACCAAGGGAATTTGTTTCTTTAGCTAAATCCCTAAGACAACATTACACAGATAACTTGACAGCTTATGTAACTAGCACAATTTGGGCTAGTGAATGTGTATGGGGAGTGTGCAGAAAAGGAATAAAATAAGAAGTAGGTTTATATAGGAGGCAAAATAGTGCTGTGAATTCTGTTGTATAAATATATCCTTGAGCTGCAAGCATGCCAGTGTGGAATGAGATGAAACACTGAGATTAACCTGAATAACAGAGTAGTGCTTAGTTCTTAAAGGAAATTCAAGTGAAATGCTCTCAGGCCTTATCTATTCCCATTTACCTCAATTGACATATTTCCATCAGACTTCATAAGTAGGTTTGGTCTTGGCAGAGTTTTTATATTTTTTTAAATTTTATTACAGTTTCACTAAATGGCCTTAATCACTGTCTGCTCCTCCTAGGGGTCAGAATCAGCAGCTGCAGCTTGTACTATGTGGCATTGTACAAGATGTCCAAAAAAACCATATCCTTCCACCAGAATAAAACCCCTTAAGGGGCATAGCACAGCTAAATAAACAAAAGCTTTATGCTCCAAATACCGAATTTAGCTATCCCCAGTGGTGCTGCCATTCAGCCTCTTCCTTCTGCCTGAATGTGGTCTGGGTATTGCTCAGGACTATGAAGACGCAAGCAGGTTATGCTGGTACCCACTGTAGCAGAAGGTAGGAGCAAGGCTTACTTTCCACTCTGCTGATACTTCAGAAAACCTTTATCTCAAACTGTGGAAACCACAAGCCTTTGAATCAATCAGTGAAATCATCTTCTTGATGTGACTCATAAGTTTGCAGAATAATCTCAGTTGGAGGGGACTTGAGGAGGTCACCTAGTCCAACATATGGCCCAATGCAGTCCTAATTAGAGTTAGGCTGCTCAACTCTGGTTGAGTTTTAGATCTCTCCAAGGACAGATATTCCCCACCTCTTGAGGCAACCTTATTGCAATATTTGATCACTAAATGTTTTCTTTATATAAAAGAGGAATTTCCTACATTTTATATTACATCTGTTGCCATCTGATCCTGTAGAGAAGAGTTTGTCTTCTCTGCACCCTCCCATTAGGTAGTTCCAGATAGCAGAAAGATCTCCCTGAGCTATGTCTTCTTCAGGCTGAAAAAATCCAGCCCTCCATGTCTTTTTCTTGTCACATGTTTGATCCCCTGACCACCTTGGTGGCCTGTCCACTGACTCACTGCAATCTGTAAATGAGTTTCTGGTACTGGGGAGTCTGAAATTATAATCACAAATGAGACTTTGACCAAAGGAACCAGTCATGAGAGAATAATGAAATCTCAGCAAAAATGTTGGGATCCCGTATCAGAACTTTCTTTACTCTTATATCAGGACATGTCTATCCTAGCACTAAGATCTCAACAGGTTGAGTATTTGTAAATCTGGAGTACACACCTTAAGAAGCACCAATCTTGCCTATGAATTCTCATTGGAAGCTGAAATTAGGGCCTTAATATAAAGTTTAGTATAAAGATGAACATAACCCACATTAATTCACTGAAGTTGTTTCTCTAATCCTCTTACGTACATCAGCCCTTCTCCCTCAGGGGACAAAATACACATGAAGTGTTTCATTATCTTTATTCTTCCAAGCTTAACTGAAGCAACCTCTTCACAGATGGGGGCAGAGTCTTTTCCAGTCACAAATTACTAAAAGAACTGGAGGGAGCCTGATGCAGCATGGATGCTGTGTTTGTTTTGAAAGGCAAAGGCTGATTTTGAAGGGTACTTGTTCAGAAGATGCTGTTTTGACTTTTCTCACTAAAACCATTAGCAATTTTTATCGACATGCAGCTTACATGCAAGTAGCAAGGTCACTGTTTCCACCCATGTTACAGTTTCAGAATTGTAGAATCAATTTCAAAAGACCTTTAAGATCCTTGGGTCCAACTGTTAACCCAGCACTGCCAAGTCCACCACTAAACCATGTCCCTAAATGCTACAACTATGTCTTTTAAGTATCTCCATGGATGGTGACTCAACTACTGGGCAGTCAAAGATTGATGACCCTTTCCATGAAGAAATTTCTCATAATATACAATCTTACCCTCCCGTGGTGCAAGTTGAAGCCATTTCCTCTTGCCCTGTCACTTGTTACCTGGGAGAAGAGACCAAATCTCACCTGGCTACAGCCTCCTTTCAGGGAGTTGTAGGCAGTGGGAAGGCCCTTTCTGAGCCTCCTTTACTTCAGGCTAAAGATCCCCAGCTCGCTCTGCTGCTCCTCATAATGCTTGTGCTCCAGACCCTTCCCCAGCTCTGTTGCCCTTCTCTGGAGACACTCCAGGCCCTCAGTGTCTTGTAGTGAGGGGCTCAGTACTGAGCACAGGATTCAAGGTGCAGGCTCACCAGTATCAAGTACTGGGAGACTCACTGCCCTGGTCCTGCTGGCCATACAGTTTCTCAGACAAGCCAGGATGCCATTGGCCTTCTTGCCCACCTGGGCACACACTGGCTCATGTTCAGCCACTGCTGACCAGCACCCCCAGGTCTTTTTCTGCCAGGCAGCTTTTCAGCCACTCTGCCCAAAGTCTGGAGCATTGCATGGAGTTGTTGTGGCCCAAGTGCAGGACCTGGTGCACTTGCCCTTGTTGAAGCTCATAAAATTTGCCTTGTCCCATCAATTCAGCCTATCCAGATCCCCTTGTAGACTCCTCTCACCCTCTGGCAGATCAACACTTCCATGAAACTTGGTGTTGGCTGCAAATTTACTGGGACAGAGGCATTTGATCCCCTCATCCAGATCATTGATAAAGATATTGAACAGAACTGTCCCAGACACTGAGCCCTGGGGAACACCACTGGTGACCAGCTGCCAGCTGGATGTAACTCCATTCACCGCCACTCTCTGGGCCCAGCCAGCCAGCCAGCTTTTTAGCCAGGAAACTGTTCACCTGTCCAAGCTATTCTCCAGGAGAATACTGTGGGAAATGGTGTCAAAGGCTTTACTAAAGTCCAGTTAGACAACATTCACAGCCTTTCCCCATCCACTGGGTAAAGGACCTTGTCATAGAAGGAGATCAGGTTGGATAAACAGGACCTGTGATTCCTGAATCCATGCTGGATGGGCCTGATCCCCTGGTTGTCCTGCACGTGATGTGTGATGGCATTCAAGATAATCAGCTTTATGACCTCCCCCAGCACTGAGGTCAAGCTGCCTGTAATTCCTCAGATCCTCCTCCTGGTCCTTCTGGTAGATGGGTGTCACATTTGCTAACTTCCAGTCAGCTGTGACCTCCCCAGTTATCCAGAACTGATGATAAATGATGGAGAGTGGCTTGGTGATTTCTTCAACCAGTTCTCTCAGTGCTCTTGGGTGAATCCCATCCAGCCCCATGGACTTGTGCATATCCAAGAAGTGTAGCAGGTCACTGGCCATTTCATCTTGGATTATGGGGGCTTCATTTCACTCTCTGTCTTCCAGCTCAGGGGGCGGGTACCTGGAGAACAACTGGTTTTACTGTAAAAGACTGAAGTGAAGAAAGCATTAAATAACTCAACCTTTTCTCATTCTTTGTTACTGTGTTTCCCCCCACACCCAATAAAGGATGGAGGCTCTCCTTAGCCCTCCTTTTATTGCCTTTGAAACACAGAAGGATGTAAGAATTGCATCCCTGAGAGTCTTGGCACAGGCTGGAGCTGGCCAAACATCTAGTTCACCCTCAGTAAATCGTGCTTGTTATTTTATATTTGGTTTTCACAAACTTTTCTTTTACACTGCATTCTGTAAATCTGAACGGTTTGAACAAGCACTTTGTCCCCTTCAATGTAAAAATCCCTCTCTGTAGAAATAAATTTCTCTTTAATTTTAAGGGTACTTCTAAAGACTTCCCCTGAGCCACTCTAGACCTCAGAATTACCTCAGGACAGCTCTAAGCTCTCTGTTTTCCTTTATGAATCCAACAAAATGGGATTTTGATTCTAATTAAAAAACTTAAGCTGCAAGTAACAAACAATTACCAAACATAGTTCCTGTTTCAGGATGAAATATGCTTGAACTGTGCCCATTTCTTGCCCAGTATATCTTTTTTTATCTCTATTTTCATTTTAAGATAGTTTGTTTCTCCAGTAGAAAAGATGGTTTCATCTGAGATAATGCTGACAGAACTGGTTCCAATTTTTCTTTTTTTTTTATAGTTTGCCAGCGATATTCAGTAATTCCAGTGCTGCTCTCTGCACTGATCCCATGCCTACTGGGAATTTTCTGTGTACTTGTATTCAAAGGCAGGCTGATGGATTCAGTATGACTTTTGCTGTTTTGGGTTTCGGCTTTTTTTGCTGGCATCAAGAGAAAGACAACTTCCTGTCAGTTCAGAGTGCACAGATTTTAATTGCTAGCACCTCAGGTAGCATGAGGGCTGACTCAGTGGGTAACCAGAGTGGTTTGGCATTTGTGATGGAGAGGATACAGCAATTACTTTGTTAACAGGATCAGAGCAACACGTTTCCTGCTGTCTTCATTGCTTTCTGGGATTTTAAATGCAGAACATTTACCAAAATATCACTGCATCTCACTATCACTGATGCAATGCCATATGACAAATCTAGGGTTTTGCTGGGTCTTGTTTCTTAGGCTTGTGTGTATGGCCAGGCTTCATGAACACAGATTTGGGCAGGGCTCTCCCCACCTGGGTGTGCCCTTCCAGCCTGTGCAGTGGATTTTTAGGTGAGGCACAGCGTGCGCAGAACTGGCCCCACCGTTTGAGTCCTAAGGTCCATCTGCCATGGCCAAGCAAGCTTGGACAGTGACAGGGAAGTCCTCGGGACTGTCACAGCCCCCAGTACTAACCGGGGCTGACCCTGCTGAGCATCTGAGATCTGACGGGATCGGATGGCAGGGAGGCATTTACTGCCAGGGGACGGTGTCCAGAGACTCGAATTCAGGTCCTTGGGGTTCGGAGTTCGGAGTGCTCTCCTTTACACCACAGGACTGCTGGGTCTTGTACCATGTAGTTATCATGTAGTGGGTGTTTGTGACCCTGGTGCCATGGAGAAATTTTGCTGATTTTACTCAAATGTCTTTTGGAACATGTCCATTGGGGAAGGAAAAGAGAAGCAACCAGTAGCAGCCATTTAGCAAGTATGCAGAAAGAAACAGAGAGAAGGGCACAGGTATGACCTTCCTAGGTCTCTTCCATGCGCTGTGATGTAGTGACACTTAAAAACTCCTGTTTCAGATGCATAAGATCGTGGAGATGACTTTTTATATAGTGGAGACAGATGAGCCCACAATAGCTGGGAATGGCAAGGAACCACACCACAGTACTGAATGCATCCTAGAGATTACATACAGCACACCACAATTATACAAAGGCTTTTTGATAATCTTTTCTACAGCAACATTTTGGGCTTCTGGAATGTTCTGAAATGATGATTCAGTCTTCATTGTTAACAAAACATAACTGCATTACATGTTTCATAACTACCTTGGCTAACTGCTGTGCAGGAAGCAGATACTCATGCCCTCTGGGATGCTGTAAACCAGGCTGAACTATGTAAATCATGACCATGATTCACAATGAATTAAAAACGAATTCTTTATCCAGGGTCTTCTTTTCCTTCTAACTGTGCCTTGTTACACTGATGAAATTAAGTCCTACTTGTGGCTGTGTGGCAATGCTGGGTGGACAGAAAGACTTCGGCTTCTGAAGTAAGTTAGAATCTGATTTAATGTTTGGGAAAGAAGAGACTCCACACCAAAGGCAGGGTGAACAAAAGTCTTCAAGTCTATTAGAGTACAGATCAAACATTTTGGGAACAGTCTCAGGCCAATCACCATCTCTGACTGTGTCTAAAAATTAAAAGAGCAAGAAATACACTTTGAAATAAACTGTGGGCAAAATACAATTTGAGCAACACCATCTTAGCTCAGGGCAGTGGTATACACTGAGCTGAATAACAGTGTGAGTGCCACATGAACACTGACATATTCATTCTCATTTTTAAGAAGTTATTATCCCTACTTTGGCATACAGAGAAGTGAGAGGCAGGGAATAAGTGTTTTGACCAAGGTCACAGTTAAAATCTATAGCATGGATAGGAACTAAATCCTGATCTATTGAAATTGAGTTCTGAATTTGAACTGCAAAAGAACCCTTTTTATGGATAGGTAGTTAGAGGACTTAGCAATGTGAAAATAGTTTAATAACTCCAGCAAACATGCCACAAATCCATAGCTGTTGTATATAAATACCTCTCAGATACCACTGCACATCCAAATCTGTCCTCCATTCCTTCTGCTGGCTCAGCAAAGTGTCACATAAAATTAGACTGAGAAGTTAACACATTAAGCATTTATTGATCTCAATAAGTTACAGTCAAATATGTCAAGTGTCTTAATGAAGAGAAATAAAAGGTCATCTACAATGCTCATATAGTAACTATGATATGATACAAAATACTGGTTATTTCTTAGAACAGAAGAAGTATTAAAGTCTTTAACTCTTACCATACCAAATAAAAAGGGTCAAGTTAAAGTTTAACTTATTTGTCTGATCTACTTATAAGACATTCCAAATAACTAGTACGTGCCTTGTTATCACTATAAAAATCCTCAACTAAAGCCACTTATTTGTAATACAAGTTATTTCAGCTCTAATCTAGCAATATCAAACAGACAGTGGTCACTGCTTTGTCCTTTCCATGGCCAGGGTATCAAACAGGACATCAAATTTGCTTTATAAACTGAAGTGGCTTTTCTTTTTTTTTAATGAAAACCTGTTATTCACTTTGGCTTCTCAGGAAGTCTTCCCTTCTCTCCCTGCACACATTAGCAGAGCTGTACTCTACTTTCCTCAAGGTGATAGCAAAATATCAACAAATTTAAGACTGTCATTTCACTGATGATACTTAGCAAGACACAGGAGAAAAGCACCAATAACAAAGATCTCTGCCTTACAAGTCCCACTCTCTGGCATCTGCATTTGGATGAACATCTACTGAAGATACAAGTTTTTGCCAGATGCTTTGTGTGACTGAGAGCAAGAAGCATCTCTTGTTAGAGACAAAGGCAATTCCAATTAGTCCTTAAATGTCCTTGCTTTTACCTAGCAAAAACTTTGGAGCTAGGAGTGATGTGGTACTTACTGGCTTGCAAAGCCTTGAAGAGAGAAAGCCTGGGGGTAAGGTAGGACAATTCCTCTTCAGCCCCCGAGCTTTAATGAGAAAGCAGATTAATTTTTCTTTTACAAGTGCTCATTTTAGTTCAGAGGAGGCATGTCCTAAAGGTATCCTGACAACATTCAGTTTTATATTTCTGCCTCAGAAAACTTAATGAATGTGTTTGAGCACCTTAGCAAACCTCTTGGTGAGGAACTGGATGAGAATGAGATAACACAAGGGTAACTGAGAATTTTGGGAAGCATAAAAAGGATGTGAAAAAGCCAAAATTGTTTTACACTGTCACAGTTGCAGTCAGTCATTCTCCTAGTGCTGAGAATTCAGTTCTTGATCCTCAGAGCCACAGGTTTTAGTAAACATTAGGGACCTGGTTCTCTTTTGGAAAGCCATTGCCTCCTGACAAGTCCAAAATGGATTCTTGCTTGCAGGCCCTCACCACATGCCACAAAGTTTCCCTAAGAAGGGCATCTATGAAACATCAGTAGTGAAGCTTTCCCTTGGCAACCCTTGCCTTGCCTGTTTGTTAACATTTGACATAATAGCATCAAACTCGTGGCTCTTTTTGACTGGATGCCACAGGCAAACCCTTCCAGATTTCCATTTCCCTCAGCCTTACAAAGAGCAGGTGAGTGATGAGCACTTTGTCATTCCTACTGACAGTGGAGGTGTCAGAACAAATAAAAGATATCTTCACAGCAACCATGTCATTTAAACTTTAATAAACCTTCTGTCTGAGGCCTGCTCTTTGACTGGCCCCATGCACAGCAGCTGGGCAGAGGGGAGCTCAGTCGGTGTTGGTGTTGACCCAGCACATGACTGACCTTGATGCTTCACCAGGCTCTGCCAGACAGGGCTACTGCTCAGTGAAACTCCTGCTGCAGCACATCATCAGGACTCTATAAGGGCCACAGTCACCCTGAGAAGCATCCAAAAAGAATTATGCAAAGAAATGTAAAAATAAGAGATTAATAGATGAATGTGAAGTGAGTGGAACTGCCTTTTTCACATCAGCACACCACTGCATTTCAGCAAAACTGGTCTAGGCTCAGACCACCACCACTGGAAATAGACCTTGGCCCATATCTGGCAAGTTATGGGGACAGAAAAATTTATCACTGTCAGGTCAGTCTTCTGCCCCAGATGCCAGGAAATGTCTTCATTATTGGATAACTAGATACCAAATTAAGTCTGAAATCCTAAGTCCATGTTACTGTTTATGTTAAACAAAACATCTTCCTCTGTAAGATATCTTTCGCAGACACAGAGAAACTTTCAGTTTGCAAAAACTCCTCAGCAAAAGACACCTGGCAAGAAAAACTTGCTGATAAAGGAGACTATTCTTCAAACTACTCTAAAAATCCTGTGACCAATAGAAAAGAAGTGCAGCCATCTGGGAAGAGGGAGAGAGCCATAAGGAAAGGAGAACATGAATCTCATAGAAGCCTTGCCTGCTTCCAGTCCTATTGGCTTTGAAACTGCACTTTTTATTCTTTCTGCAAAGCCGAAGTCAGATTACTGCTACTTTTTAGCATACCTGGTGCTGACAACTGTCAGCATTTCATTGATTCTGTTAATAGTTTATGGTTTATCTCTGGAAATTTACTTCTGGAAATAGGTGACAGTGCCAATCTCAGCCCCTTTTGTTAAAAGTAACCACAAGTTCCAACCCTAATGGTCATCAGAAAATCTGAGAATGTAACACAAATGCCTCCTTACTACAGGCTCAGGAATCAGGTAGTAAATATAATAAATCTAGTCTTTCATTCAGTCCTGTGAGTTTCAAGCCAGTCTCAATATCTGTAGCTTGAGCATGACCTTGGAGATAGGCAATAATAGAATCTCCTTCTCTTCTTTGACAAAAGGCATTGCCCTTCTGTCCCTTTGGTTCTTCTGAGGGCAATTTGTCTTCCAAGTTGGCTGTGTAACCTTGGCCCATGGGGCATTTAATGCAAAAATGATATTAAAAAGAAACAGGCAAATGCATAGAAGATATCCATTTTCCTTCTTCTGAACTGATTTCTTCTCTCTTCTTGGTGTTTCCTTCTGGCAGTCCCGCAGCTCTGCTTATACACAAAGGCAGACCAGGATGAGTGGCTGGTCTGCTGTGGTGGGGGAGGTTGTCCTCATCTCATTACTTCTCTCCCTGCTCCCACCCTTTGTACCAGTGCAGACCTCTCTTCCAGGGCTGTGTAACAGTTTCCTTTTGGTGGAGTGTTTTCCTTACTTCTAAAAAAAAAAGCATCTAAACTAGTTTGGGATTCTTTCTCATTAAAAAAATGGATGATTTAGCCAATATTGGGCACACCAACTTAAAATTAAGGCTGCAGAGACTGCCATTTCTGTTAACTGCAAACTGACCTCTGATTGTGGATTTTTTTTTTTCAGTTTCTTATGTTTGAATGACACATATTTACCAAAATTGGAATTTACTTGTCCAAGTAATGGCTGAATTAGTCATACACTCTCTGAGACGAACTGATAAATTCCTGACATGCACAGATACCATGGGCACAGATAGACCACTTATTGGCAGGTCAGGAATTGATTGTCTTCAGGAAATGAGCCTGATCATTTTTCCAGTAATGAAGTGCAGTTTTCCCTTTATTTTCTGGTGCACTTTCTGCTGTGGAGATATTAAATGTCATTTTGCTGTCTGATGGTTGCTTCAAATCGTATTCATTAGCACTTTGTATAATTCAGCATCTTTCAACGTTTGGCTTGAATCTCCTTCCCAAAATACTTTTTTCTCCAATTTTGGACACTTCTTCATCTTTATGCTGTGTCAAATACTGTCTTCAAGATTGTACAGAGGTGCTTATTAGTTTAACACTTTCTGTTACTTGGACAATTTGGCCTATCCATTTGCAGGTATACCTGGAAAACTATAAAGTGAGCAGATATTTGCTCTACTGGTGATGATGTTGTTAATTAATTGTCACTATAAGGAGAGTGACTATCTTTTGATTTCTTATAATTTTTGATAATGGAAAGTAGAAAGCAAAGCCTTATCCCAATAAGTTTTATTTTTATCATCTCTGAGCAGATGTTCAAGCTTCCTCGCTCTTCACACGCATTAGCTGACTCCTCTGAAGTAAGAAAAATGGTAAATCTTGTTGCTGTGTGTGCATCACGCTGACTGCATAAGGAAAACCTCTGCTACAGTAGGAAATATGCAAATCCTTTGTGGCAACATCCTTCCCCTAACATCAAAACAGCAACATTTTGTTGCCTAAGCTGTCTTGGACAACATCAATGAGAAATACAACAAATAACAAGAGAAGATGATCTTGAAACTGATCTTTTGCAAGGTTCTATGTTCTAAGAAGTTTTATTCCCGTGCTATATAACTGACTAATCAGGCAGTCTAATAGTATAAGGCTCTGAGTACAAAAAAAAGACTCCAAGGTAAGACTTTGAAAAGCAAAAATATGCATTAGGGAGTAGAAAAAAAGAACAGATTTTATAACGAAATATAACTTTAAAAATTTCTCTGTTGTTTGTTTCTGTTGCTTGGGGTTTTTTTGTTTATAGTTAAACAAAAGAATGTAATGGAAGACATAAGTGTACTAACTGACTGATTGATTAAAACGGAAACCCTCTGAGTCTGCTTGAATGTCCCAATCTGTACAGACATGGTAGAGAGACAATGTTCATAGTGTTCCTTCACTGTGGAATTCCCATCAATTGAGGGACACACAGCCACTGCCAAAGCTAAACCGTGCCAGGGGGCCTACAATGGTTACCTCCATGTCAGGTCCTCTCATGCCTCGAGTCTGACTTGCTTTATCCTGCTTTATGTATATGACTCACTTGTTCTATAGAGATGTATGTGTTTATGTAGGGGTCACTCATATGGGAAAAGATGAAAGCAAACATACTGTTTAAACATGCCATTTAAAACTGCTTTGATGCAAACTAAGGAAAATTGAGGAGAATTGGCATTCATGGCACCATCTTACTGGTATTTGCTGAGAAATCAGACCTAATATAGACAGCAGGATGCATTCCTACTAACTGTGGTCAACCAGAGCAAATAAAATCATGTTCACTTCTTCCAAAAGGTATTCTTTGTTAAAAGATTGTGTCACAGCAGCAACATGAGCACAGAAGAAAAAATAAAATGAGCAAAAAGACAAATAAAAATGGACAATAATAAAATAAAAAAGTAACACAGGCAAGATCAGAGTTTTTTTCATTTGCATGTTTATCATCACCAAGGAATAGCCTGTCCCCTTGGCACTTGAGCTGCTGGAAATCCCTGCTGCAGTGGGAAGGTTATTCCACACGCAGGATGTCAAACTGACAGTGTGGTCCTGATGCAGGGGCTCTGGCAATCATCAAAGCAACGGTGATGGATGGACTGTTGACTACAGACGACAGCAAGAAAATAACAAGAAGATACGGCTGAAAGCAGCAATTGAGGTTTATAATGACAGAAGCTGCAGAAGTAAAGATGCCTCATTCCCATATATCATGAATAAACAGGAATGAGGCTGCTTCCATGGGACATGTTAATATTGAGCGCTCATGCAGTATCTTAAACCTACGCATACGAACTTTGTGTAAATACATGCCAGCATAAATCAGCTGAACTTTGGATTTCTGGATTAAAGGTTTTCGAGTGTGGATTTCATTTCCTGGCAAAAAAACAGGCTTTGAGGGAAAGCAGATGTTTTCCATGAACATTTCTTTTGCACTAGAAAGCTATTTAAAAAAAAAAAAAAAAAGAGAGACATCAGAAAGAATCATCTCAAGACTCTTACAAAATTAGATCAGGGGAAAAGATTATCTTAGAGATGAATTTTTTGTAGTGCACAAGGAACAGCTTGATGGAAACATACACATTTGCATAGAGGAGATAAGATTTCCAACTATTACACATGTATTAATACTTATAATACTCAAATGAGAACACCTCTGGAGGTATTGTATCTGCATTATAACTCTGGATCTTTATTAGAACTTTTGTGCAATATTTGCAGAACTTTGAGTGAAGAGGAAGGTGAAGCCAGACAAATTTTCCTTACACCAGCACATTATATTTTTCCTCCACTGCACTGCAGTATAACAACTGCTTTGGTTGGCAGAATGACATTTCATTACCTAGACATATGGAAATTGATTTAACAAATGGCTAAAGAATTAAAGTATCCAATTAACAGCAAGAAATTCTTTTCTAAGTAGTGTAAGTATGAACTGCACATAAATCCATGAAGACCACCTGCCTAGACTTGTCATATGAAGAAGTTTCTGTCCTACTCTTTTTGATGACCAACTCAGGATTTAGAGTTTTGGTTCTATGTTGGAATAGAAGAGGGTACTTTTTTTCATGCTGCAACATTTCTACTGTAACTTCAGAAGCAGCACAGGTCTCTTACAACCAGATTGCAGGAATTTCCATTTTTCTGTGTACAGCTTTGAGCAGGAGGGCTCCATCTCAGAGACCTCTTTTAAAGGGAACTGGCAGACCAGCATTTCAGGTATTTTGAAGGGCAGGGAAGATGAAACTACTTTCCTAGCTAAAAGTGAATTCTCTAACTCCTTTTAAATGTATCTAGTGGGCTGGGAAAAGTAAGGTAATGTTGAAAAAGGAATAGGTATTTTTTAGGAATAGGAAGACAGGGATTGAACAAATTTATGAACAGCAGAACAATAATTTTCTGCACATCTGCCATGAATTTGCATAATGCTGTCTTAACTACTGTTCAAATCAAAGCCAGTTCAAGTAAACAGAAAAGTCCCTGATTGAACTAATTACAAATTTCAGAGATGAGAAAGGCTAAGCAGCAAGTACCAGCAGGTTTACTTTGCAAGCATATTGTAGCATACACCATAGTGTGGTGAAAAATATTCTATTCATGCACAGTTGTGTTACCATAATTGCCAAAATGGTTCAGCATCATTTTAGTTATTAAGGCACTAATGAAGCTTTAAATGCATACTGAATCCCAATGATGTTATAGATTTACTTGCAGGTTAAGGAGTGAAAACCTTTTGTATGTTTGCTTTTCCCAGAGTAGAAATGTTAGGATTTTAAGGACAAATTGATATAGTTTGACTAAAACTAAGGCATGTAGTCTAAGCTAACCACTTCAGTGCCCCACTAAATCAATGGAAACAGATAGAACTTCCAGAGGTATTTCATAACCAAATGAAACTCTAAGAAAAGGGAGAAGCAAATGGACCATCTTATCCTCTACTCTGTCTCCAGAAGAGGTCAGAATAAGGTGCCATGTGCAAAGTACAAGAACAGCTCCCCACAACACTCCCTGCTGCTGCAGCCAGTGGGCTGTGGGGATCCTGAGGCAGGAGCAGCATCTCATTCCTCTCCTCTGATGACAGCAGTGCAAGAGATGGGACATGGATCAGCCTCCTCCAGTGCTTCTCTCTCACCACCGGCCAAGGGATGACCACAGCTGCCTAAAAACCTCATTTGTAAATGATGCAGGCAGTTGTGATGGCGTTTGCCCTTGCCTGGCAGCTCCTCACCAGGCAGTGCACACACTGCTGAGAAGCTGCTTTTCCAAAATCGGGGCAGTCACTCATTCTGCTAAGGCCACTCAGCCTCACCATGAGCCCTTCTGCTGCATGGCCTGCAGGGTGGCTGCCGTACCCACCACCCATCCTGCAGCCAAAGCAAGAAACCATCCCGAAAGGCCATTCATTCCTGAGCTCAGCACAGCAGGCACTTGAGCTGGTTGATGCCCAGCTAGCACAAGAAGCAGTTGAGCAAAGCTCTGCTGCAGCTGCAGATGTGCTCCCCAGTATGTGATTACTGAGTTGTCATATTATTTAGAAATCCCTGATCAAAAATATGTATCTTATTTTACCAAGACCAGAGTGCTATTTTTCTCTTGTACCTCTTGTACAAATGAATCTTGGTCTACAGAAACAACATATATTATGTTGCATATCTATATGTATGCAAAAAAATCTTACCAGTAGTCTGGGAATCAATAGGAAGGTGCTGAATTCCACTATGTTTATCCGGACACCTGAGTCTTCTTGTGGGATATCAGCCTTCCATTCACAGATGGCTGTTGTGAAATGACTTTACATACGACTTTGTAATTAATTCTGCTTTATTCTGACAGGAAGCTGAAGTCTTTTAGCAAATCATTCAGCGTAAATAACAAGCAGACCAGTTGTTTTGTTATTATAGATAAAAATAGCCCTCCTTCAAATTGCAGTTATTTTTAAAGGTATCTCCTAATATGGCTGTCTGCTGTATGAATCATGACCTGATCCTGGTATCTTGGCAACTGCATTAGTTATTTTATACCTGGCAGCTCACGCTGCTCAAAGAGACTGAACAGACCTTCTCTATATTCAGTCTCATTTTCTAGTGCTATTCTAATTGCCACACATGTGGAGCCGACTGCTCCTGTCACTGAAGGCAGCAATTGCAAGGACTTTGTACATTCCTTGTTGCTGATGTTCTGAGTTTTGGAAGAAAACTACCACAAAACAAGGATTTATTCTGTTAAGAAACACATCCAACTGTTCGAGGTACTGGGAGATGAGGATGAGTAAGTACAGTAATGTTCCCAATTTGTGATTTAGGAGGAGTGGAAGTTTAAAAAGAACAAATGAGCAAAAAGAAGAAAAAAGAAACAAAACAGATTTTTGTTCCCCAGTCCCAGACAAAGCACTTCATCTGTCTCCAAATCACTCTTAAAACACTTTTCAGGCTATCACTGGGAGAAAGAATTATTTGTCAAATACAGATCTGAAAAATCTTAGATCCACTTGCTTCTCTTCTACATAATGGAGGCAGTAGAGTGAAGATTAGCTGCCTGCAGCTAAGATTCAGGCTGGAAGGGAAAGAAACATCAAAAAAAAAAAAAAGTGAAAAGTTTCAGGAAAGATGAAAGGTTAAACCTCCTATTAACTATCATGTGCAAATGGCAGTTCTGCAATTAGCATTTAATCAAATCTGAGGAAGGGATTCAAATGTATTGGCTTTATGAGTTCTCTACTAATTAGCTTATTCTATCTATGAAATAGAAATACTTTTGTATTAAAATCGAAGTATCTACTAACATTGGATCTGATCTAACATTGGAAAATCTAATTATTATCTAAATAATAACTACATAATCTCCTGAAAGAAAATTAGAAGGAAGATTAAATAGCGTTATATCCACTCTGGAGATAATATGACTGAAGCAGACACTGAGAAGAACAAGAACAGAAAAACTAACTAGACACAATACATCTGGACACAGTGCAGTGAATGTCTTCCCCCTTCTCTGACCCTAAATACTGAGATAAGTTGTGTTTTTTCAAAGAACTAAGTCCACCCTGGCTATGTCTATACTGCTAAATTAAACTGTGCCAAAGGTCCTGGGAATGAGAATTCATTTTTTTATAGTGGTAAACTCTTAGAACAAATCTCTGGCATGATTTTGCCCAAAGCCAGTTACCTCACTCCTAAATATTTCCCAAGTAAGGTTCAGAAGTTGGCATGGTCAAGCAGCCAGTCCCATGGGCAGTGTGCACATGGCTAACCTGCTTTGAGACTGATGAGTGCAGGTGATGGCAGAGCAGTTGGCCTCAGCAGTGCAGAATATTTCTGGACATATTAAAGTTACCTGTATGGTCACAAACTCCTCAGGGAAACATAACATTCTCTAGAAATAACACAAACTGTAAATTTGGTTGATAGCATCCAGCACATTTAGGATCTTCTCACTACCTGCAGAAGCTGCAAACAGACACGAGTGTGACAGAAAGAACCAAACTGTACTGGATCCCAGTTAAAAATCTTGCTGAAAGTGGATGCCCGATTTTTTTTTTCTGAATGCCTTCCTTTGTAATGCTGCTGGCTTACAGGGATTATTGCATTTGCAGCCCAGAATCTGCTGTCAAAGAGCTAGTGGCTTTCTTTCCTATCCAGAATTCTTGCTAGCTTTTGAATCAGACAGTAAAGATGGTGTTTTTCTGTTGCCAAATACAATCCATTCTAAGTCTAGACATGAATTTATTTTGTGACATGGAGAAAATTTATTATTTTTCCCTTTATCTCTGCTTCTGGAAATGTATAGCTCCTTAAATTAAAGTGTCTAAAATTTGCTAGTGTCATTTGATTTATTCCATGGAGAAGAGAAGAGGCACCCATATACATTTTTAGATCTGGTCACCACTGAAACTGTTCAGTGAATTAAAAAAATAGTGCAGAACATGTAGAGAAAAGTAATAGGAATGTTGTGACTGCTGTGAATAGGGAATGAATGTCTGACCATGGTTTAAAGACACCTAGAGGAGATCAGCAGCTCATCACAATCCTAGCATGTAGCAAAGTGCAACTTCACAGCTCATCCAACTGGCAAAGGACAGTGAGTAAATTCTGGCAACTCACAGAGGTGGGATAGGGTGGAGACACAAAGGACCATCAGGCCCAGAGTAATACAGAAAGGCACATACAGAACTCAGTACATGGTTCCCAAAAAAGGAGATAAGGTGAGGACTCCATAGATGGTGACCTGTGCTCCACTAGGAAGTCTGAACAGATCACCTGAATTCAGGCATCTTTGATCCTGGACAGACCACTGGTGTATGTAAATCCAGGTGCTTGTCTGTGGAACTGTGAGAGCAGATAAGTAAAATCATCATTGTTTTAGAGTCAGTAACCTCCCAGTCCCGTTGTCGGGGGCAGCAAGAGCAGGCCAGCATCCAGAGGTGAGCTGGGAGCTCAGGGTGACTACCTACTGGCAGGAAAAGATGAAAGTAGCCATGCTATGGACAGTGAAATACGTATATTTTCTTATACATGCATTATGACTAGGCTCAGAGGAGATCTTATTGCTCCTGAAGTGAGTTACAGGAGTAGGGCCATGAAGATGACTGAGGAGATGAAGCACTTCTACAAAGTCAGGCTGAGAGATCTGGGGTTGTTCAGCCTGGAGAAAAGAAGTCTTCAGGGAGACCTCATTGTAGCCTTGTAGTACCTCCAGGGAGCTTTTCAAAAAGGAGAGAGAGTGACTTCTTAAAATGGGCAGATAGTGTCAGGGCAAGGTGCAGCAGTTTTAAACTGAAAGAGGGCAGGTTTAGATTACCTGTTAGGAAGGAATTCTTTGCTGTGAGGGTGGTGAAGCACTGGAATAGGTTGTACGGAGTTGTGGGTGCCCCATCCCTGGAGTGTGTCCCTGCTGTGGGGGACATTCAAAGTGATAGCATTGTTCCTCCCAAGTCACTGTTACTTGTGATGGAGCCCTGCTTTCCTGGAGATGACCTAACACCTGCCTGCCCTTGGGAAGCAGTGAATAAAATCCTTATTTTGATTTACCTTTTGAGACAAAGACAATTGTCTCAACTCGTGATTTTTCTCATCTTTACCCTTCTGATTCTCTCTCCCATCCCACTGTGAGGGAAGCTAGTAAGTGCCTGCATAGAACTTAGTCTCTGTCTGGGCTTAAACCATGACAGTCAGACAAAGACCATCAGTTCTAAAATGAAAACTTACTATTAGCAATGCCAACAACAACAAAAAAAATCCCATAAAATAAATAAGACGGAAATGAAAGAGCAAGATGTTAGTACAGGAAAAAAAAAGAGTAAAATACATCTTATATTTATTCAATTCTGTTACCTATTTTAGAACTTCTATTTCCAAATCAACAAATGTAGAAAACAAATTCAGCAATATACATGGAAATGATTATAGAAAAAAATCTTAATCAGAAGTGTAATAATAAATGGACAGGGAACTGGAAGCTTTAGAAATGAGCCAAGAAAAAACATATACTGAAGTGTGTGAACATATGCTTACATACATTAACAGGCTGAGTGTGGGTGATGAGTATGCCTGTTGTAAACATGCACAAATAAACAATACACAAAGTAAAACAGTTTAAATCAGTCCAAGACATCCTAGCAAACAAAACTGTGGACTATCATAAAAGGCTTCAGTACAGGAATACTCATTAAAAATCCTATCCATATAGATGGAGAGGGAGAGAAAAAAAGTATTATTGGAAAGAAATACTGGTAGCAATATACAAGTTTTTGTCAAATATTAACACAGCATTTGACAGATGCAGAGCTGTTAACGTTAAAGCATAGTATTGAAATTACTAACATTTGTGCTTCTGATTTATTTTAGAAAAATAATTTTTTCTTCTTTTTCCTTTCCCTATAATTCATTTACAAATCAGATATCACATCTGTCATTCTCTTGTCCAAATTATTTGTACAATTCTTATTTAAAATTGGTGATTTGGGTTAGGGTCATAACTAGAACTACTCCTTCCCTAAGGTTTCAGTGAGGTGGCAAGACAATTCATTCTGACTGTGAGCTCAGTAGAGTTCATTTCAATTTATTACTCATTTTAAGTGAACTAATCTAAATTAAAATCTCCTTGAATCAATACCTCATTTTTATCATAGAGCATTCTGACTATATCACACAAATCATTCAACTGCTCCTGTATCCAGCAAAGCTAAGATTGTTTTCTGGTGAAGATGGTCTTTTTTCCACCAAATGGCCTTATACACAAATGCCACATCCCCAAGCTGTCTATTTCTCACAACATTAGCTCTTTGTATGCTCATCAGTCAGAATACTCTTACCATTTATCTTTTCATCATTACAGGATCATTCAAGTAAAATAGCAGCACAAGACTAACAAGAAGCAGAAATTTGGCATTGAAAATAATTAATTTTTCACCTTTTCAACTTCCAATTTTAGTTTGCAAAATGAGTAAGCAGGTTGTGTTGTTTGTAACCAGCATCATTATATTCATGTTGTGACTGATTCTAATGCTTTTGTGTGGGGATCAACTGAAAGAAAATTCTGAACAGATTTTGTTCTAATATTGCATATTTATGTGAAGGTAATGACAGTTAGAAAGCAAGGTGTGTTTGTTCTTCTGACAAAGGCCATGAAAACTTCTAGGAGAATTTTAGGAGTCAGTTGTGTCTTGTTCTTTTCATTATTCTTTTATGTTCTCCTTGTATTACATAGTCTACAGTCAATTCATAAAATACAATAAAAAATCCTGCTTTATATAGTCACAAATGGGCATGGCTGCATAAAATAGGTGCTGCAGATATTTTATGTCTAGAATCCCAAATATCCTCACATATTTCTTCCAGGTTTTTTTTATCTTTTTATTTCTTAGCCTTATCAGCTTTGCTTATGATTTTTCAAGTGCAACAAATATGAAAAAAATATTTTAAAATGCCCTCATCCAGCAAAACACTTCAGAATGTACCTACCTTTCAACAGAAGGATGTCTCCCTTGAAGTCCTTTGGACTTACATGCTAAACTATCTTCCTGGTTTGTGTGTCAGTGCTATGGAGAATAGAATGCTCTGTCCACCAGCAGCATTCTTAAGCACATGCTTCATCTAAGCACAGGGTAGTTCTACTCTAATCCCTGAAAAAACAAGCATATATTTGGAGAGGCCACAGGAACCAGTGACTGATGCTGCAGCTACACTACTGCAGTGAAACCTTCCTCCTGTGCCTGGGCATTGCCTTTAGTGAGAACTTGATGCCCTGGGGAAAAGCCAGCCATGTCCTCCCACCCACCTCATATATCCCAGGAGGTGTTTTCTGGCTGATTAGAGGGCAGGAGACCCAGCTTACATCTGAAGGTAAACTTGGTCACAGCACTGAGTGCTTGTCATGTTGCTGTCAGGCAATTTGTAGGTGTTAGAACCAAAAAGAGACTGTGACACTTGGCGTTAGAGCCATGAGATTACAGGGGGATTCACAGGGAGTGGCTCCCAAATGCAGGATGAGGTGCTCACCATATACAATGTAATAAATGTAAATATGATTCGGGTCTGCAAAAAGAAAAAGAGAAAAGACCAAATGGGAATTGCACCCCCCCTATAAAGATATAAAATGGCCATCTGTTAAACCCAAGGTATGTAAAAATAAACATGTTAGTGTTAAATCACTCTACTCC
>JAOXXN010000395.1:139324537-139336851 GCA_026770055.1 Myrmophylax atrothorax
ACACCCAGGCCTGTAATTGCTTTTATCATATAATAAACTTTATATAAAAATCTATCTGAGACTCTGTTTCTCACAACAAGAACACTAAAGGTCTCATTTTTTAAAATGCCCATGCTTAGTCCTGGATCAGTGTTCCTTGCAGAGTCGCTGCCACGTGGTTGTGCTTGTGCCTTTAGATCTGAGAAAACAGTGCACTGTAAAGCGATGTGTGATTATGTGGTCACATTTTTAAAAAATAACTTCAAAATAAACCAAAATAAATCATCTAAAGACTTAAATATATACCATCCATGTCCATGAAAGTGTCTTCACTCAGAAAAGCTATTGCACTATTTATCCCTTAAAGTGCCATATGCAAAGTCTACTCTTTTAGATCGATTGCCTCAGCTTTGAGTTCTTCTTTTTAGGTAGAGGAATGGACTGTAAAGCTAAATTGTGCCATGGTGTTGGAGTGTATACAAGTCTTTAACTATATTCTGTGGTTTGCTGGTTCTCTTTCTTTCTCAAGACCACATGGGTACACTATAAAAGAGACTACTCACAGCTTCATGAAGCTTGTTTTGGAAAAAAACATCAGTCTCTTGAACTGACAGGTTTCATAAGAACAAATCTGGATCTTCCAACACCTTCCAGCATTACAACTGTTCCTCCATACTGTCAGCCTTGTCTGCCTCCTCCAGTAGAGAAAGTCTACTGGAGCCCAAAATAGAACCATTCACACCAGGTTTCTAAACTGCAGTTCCTCTGTGTAATTGCCGTTGCCCCTAACAACTCTTAAAAATTTGACAAGTGACAACACTTGGCCACCAATCAAGCTACATTTAAAATTTGAGAGGACAAGACTCATGAAGTATATGATAAACACCCTGTGTTGGTCCATGGCTTTAAATCTCAAGCAAGATCTGGTAGGTCTGTTCCATCTCCAACTACTGTAATGCTATAACTAGGGGATTAAAATAAAGTGAAATTAGCACATTTCTGACACAGACCGTTTTTGACAGAGACTAGAATGAACCACACTGTGCACCTCACTCTGTTTGTCTGTTATCTGTTTGTCTCTCTGTCTTGGCATTAAAATCAAGACATCAAATTACTTCAGACATAATACCATTAATATAGGAATAATGAACAACCTTATATGAAGAGATGCCATAGTTATTCTGATAGTTATGCTTGTTTTTTCAACATCTGCTTGAAATTCCTAATACTGAAATTCCTACTTCCTGAATGTTTCAATAAAAACACACAAAAAGAAAAAAATACGATCCCAAAAGTTCTGGAAAGATAAGGAAAGGAGAAAAGATACCACCACATTGTTTATTAAAAAGTATATTTGACTTGCGGGGAGTAAGTGCAGATGGCTGGATGAACATCAGACCTTTAGCAGATAAATCTATTTGAAATTGGCTTTGCTGAAGAATAGGAAATTGTCACCAAGAATAGAATTCATGGGCATATAGGTATGTATTTTATACTATACGACAAAAATGCTGGTTTCGGCAGACATCAGATCCAGGCTCTTATAGAGAATTTGCTCTTCTGAGAAAGAAGCCTGACCTAGATTTCTTTCCATATAAGTAAGGTTGCATAAAATAGAATTAAACCTGTTGAGAAATGTAGCAGAAGTGTAATCTTTCCAAACATATAAACCTTTGTCTGCAGCATTACAACTAAATCCTCTGAACAGCAGATGATGGAACAGACTGCAGTTTCTTTCTGTGACATGACACACATATTTACCTTTTTTCATAAGTCCTTCCCAAAACCTCTTGGATGATCTGATACAAAGAAATAGTGTATACCAAAGCAACGTATTAAGGAAAGCTCCTCTCCTGCACAGGATATCAGCAAATAGGCTGGGAAGAATCTTGATTAAGTTCAGAGGACAGCTTTCAAAGGAATGACACTGTAGGTTACTGGAAAGATAAGTTTAAAAGTGTTTCTGGTCCTGTTTCTTTCAATGAAGTCCTTCTTTGGAAACAGAAAAGTTTGAAGACCTCTGTATCTCTGTGGAAACCACCTTCACTCTCTTTCCAAAATGCAGTATCAAAAGCTGTCACCCAGTGGGAAGAAAAGTGCTTTACAAAGTAAGAAACTGTTTCTCCCTCATCTGGCCTGAGGTAAAAAGAAATGTCAATACACATGTAACTGCTAGCTGAACCTTGAAAGGCTGGGAGCTCTGGTTTGGCAGCAGAATTACTCTAGTTCAAGGAGGCAAATATGTTTTGGTCTTATTGCTTTAGGCAGACCTATTTATCAACGTTAGTGATAGGATCACACAGAGAAACCGGGCAGCCGTTCAAGAATCAGTAAGGCATTAACCATATCATCTTGTGTGAAACAGTGACTTCGGAGGAGCAGTAGGTAGGGATCAGTTGTCGTCCCCTAAATCTTCTGAGACCCTCCTTGTTCCCAACTGGCCACTAAATATGCCTCTTTACCAGCTCTGTTCAAGAAGAGTATTAATTACTCTTTTTTAATCATCAGAGGAAACAATAGGTATGACTATTAAAACTCTGGTTTTATTCTACAGATGTTAGAGCATAGTTCTGAAATAAAACAGCTGACATTTCTGCCTCATCTGGGAACAAAATCAGAGAGCAACACAAAATCTGTGACTTCATCTACACTGAGGATGGAGCAAGGTCATCATATGCATGCAAGGATGAGGGATAAAGCTCAACCTAGAATTGTATTCTGGATGCTGAAGTTCAAAAGTGTTCCCATAAAAGGTTTCAGCTCTCTTGTTAAATGTAAAAAGGATTAAGGGTATAAACACTCAAAAATTTCAGGCAAGCCTAAAACCGGGAATACCCTTTGAAAATTTGAAATTTACACCTCCTGCATCAGGGTAGTACCAGAAAGCCAAGTCATCTACCAGTTCCTCCCAGGGACCCCAGACCTCACCAGGGGCTCAAACCTGTGCCACCTCTTGTGCCAAGGGAAGCGCACCCAGGCCAGCAGATTTTTCCTATGCAGGACAAAGCCAGACTGACAGTTCAGATATGTGGTTGTTCTTCATTCTGGTCAAAATATGTAAACCCAGCTTTAGTGGATTTAAGTCCCAGATCAAGAACCAACAAACAGCCTGAAATTTTGTCTTACACCAAATGTTAAAGCAGAGATTTTAAGCTTTTCTGTCACTGCTGTCACCATGGTTAACGCCTATTACAGTGATATTTTAATATGCTTGTAGGCAAGGCATGTATTTCAACTGGATGAATCCTGTCAGTAGTCTAAAATTTTATACTCTCTTCCTTCACTCATCATTCAATACACATCACAAATCAGCATCCCAAGTAATTGCAGCCAACTTGATTTCTTACATAAAGTGTCATGTGTAAAGAACAACAGTGCCATTTATTTGATATTCACTCACTGCTTTTTTATTGACAATTTACCTCACACATTATGTGGGACTGCAGCAAATTATACCAACATCCACTTCTGTGTTTATGTAAGTGAAATTGCTTAGGGACTGAGATGAAGATTTGTAATGCCTGAAATGCTTAAGGAATTAAAAATTATAGAGGAAGTACAAAAATACATTGTTTGTCCTCGAGATAGAGACAAGATGTCCAAGTAACTGACTTGGTGT
The DNA here is from genome assembly GCA_026770055.1 of Myrmophylax atrothorax. NCBI lineage: Eukaryota > Metazoa > Chordata > Aves > Passeriformes > Thamnophilidae > Myrmophylax > Myrmophylax atrothorax. The sequence goes on from JAOXXN010000395.1 coordinate 139,328,136, forward strand.
ATGTCTTTTCTATCTCTCACCTTCCTAAAGTGAGATGTAAGTGGGATTGACATCAATATAAATTGGACTGTTTCTCACATTTTATGGGATTTAGAGGATGTGTATAGAGTATGAACAGTGGTACTCAGGTGATTCTGTCTGTGACTCTACATAGAAGATGCCTTATTTTCAGCCAAGAGGCTGTAGATGTGGAATTACTTTTCTCAGACAAAGATGCGAATAGAACAAACATGTCTAGCACAAGTGACCTGAGCAAAGGCTTCCTCCTTTCATGTTTTATATGAACACCTGATATCCAGGTACTATCTGAGAAGGATACTCTAAAGCATTGGAGTGCCTCCTGCCTGGATCCTTAGGGAGCTTGCATAGGAACCGCTAGCTGCAAGTCTAGAAATGTCTTGAAAAAGGTTTTTAAGTCCAGAAGAGAACTACTGATGACATATCAGATCCCTCATGGTATGTGGTTGCAGAGCTGGAGCTCTGAAAGTATCACTACTTTGGCAGAAGTCAGGTGGGAATTTTGTGTCTCATTGTTTTGCAGCTGAAATGTCTGTTGCAATTTCCTCATAACCAATCTTATTTCACATCAACAGTTTCTCTTTTTTCATGGGGAGGACTCAGGAAATGGCTGTACCCATAATTCTCCACCTTTTATTATTTCCCAGGTTGCCACCCAAACTAATGATGAAAAAGGAAGCAACAATTTATGGTATGCTGAAGGCCCATCTGTGGGAATCTAATTGTTTTTCCTCAGCCACTTCCATATATATTTTCCTTTTCATCATCTCTGTAACTGCATTTGAATCAGAGGCCATGGCAATCATGGCAACCACCCACACTGACAGCACATGCTTTTATTTTTCTTGGCAACAATTATTAACCCAGCTTGTCAAGTTGCTGATGACATTGAAAGAGCATCTGTTTCACACTGTCTGCATCACTCAATGTAGAAAGACCCAGTTCTCTGGCCCCTTTTATTGATTCTTGTGATGTTTCTTTCTATTAAAATTTTCTGCTCTTGGCATATTTTATTTTTCTTATCCTTGGCTTGCTAACTCTATCCTTGCTCACTTTGTTAGTTTACTTGCTGCTGCTAAGTAATAATTTCATACCGGTCTCCAAATCCTTCCATTGTTCCTTGTGCTGCCTTGGAGCTCTGCAATCTGCACATACTCCCCAAAGCAACAGTTTACTTGATCTTCAATAAGGCTGTGACAAAATACAGAATCACTTGGGAAACAGTATGAGACTACTGTGTGATAGGTAAAAGAACAGCAAAAGTAGATAGCAAGCCAGCTGTCACCTCGTGTTGCTCTGCTCAAAGGTGTGACTGCCAGGAACACCACCAGTAATGACCACTTCTAGAGTGTTCTAGAGAGCCCCAAAGTTCTCCCAGAGGCTGTTCAGTTCAGATGGTAGTGCTGCATGACTTGACATCCACCTCACTTCTAAACCCTTTGGGATCCGCATTTTTAGTCCCCTTTCTATCTTACCTGAAGAACAGTTTCAGAGGAGTGTGGGCAGTTGGGCTCCATAGTGGGCTGCATCAGTAGTGGCTCCTTTTGGTTCTGTTTTTTTCCCCAGTGAGTTTATCTTCTTGAAGGAGAGAAAGAGTTTCAAAACCTTCATCAGACAAAGGCGGAAGAAAAATCTTTTCCTTTCCAAACTCAGCACTATCATTGCAAAAGAGCATTGTTCCTTCCTCTGGTGAAATTGTTTCTCTCCAACCTAAGTACATTTATACAGAAAATAAGAGTAAATTAATCTAGTTATCAAGGTACTTGCCAGGAAGATGGTGAGGAAGTATTCTGGGACTTGGTGTGCAACATAAGAAAAAGAGCATGCTGACTGCAATGCATTTCCTAGAGCATTTCATTGAAAAAAACGGCCGTCTTACTGAATTTGACGTATTTCATTGAGTACCACCCTAGGGACCATAAATCTTATATTTTGGCCACCTCCAGCACCCTTTGGAGAACTTGCAATGCTTGCCGTTCCTGGATTCTGAATCCTTTCTCATGCTGTCTTGATGCGACCTCTAAGACAGAAATGCATTTCCTGAGTTCCTGTTGGATCCATTGCATGACTGGTCAGTCCCACCAGGTTAACGACTTCACTGGTACCAGCACACAGAGTTGTTTGTACATATGCATATATCAAGGTACTGTAGATGAAATTCTGTGTTTAGACACAAACTGAGTCACCCCAGACATGTAGATGTCAAGCATGACTTGAATACCTTGGTTCTACCTCTGCTTCTTTAATTGTGACCTTTTTATTTAACTGCTCTACTGTACACATTTGCCTCCTTACACATTTGCCCGCTTACATTTCCTCCCTGTCGATTTGTCTTTGAAACCATAATTTGAAACATTTGCCTTTGGTGTTTTAAACTAATCCTTTTCCCTCCCAATGGGACCACATGCCTTAGATTGCCTTAAGATAAATGCATTTTTATTCTTTGGAGATTTGCTAGCAGATTGACAATTATTATTTTTTTCCTTTCTAGAAATATTAAATAACGGATGACTGCAGATTATAAATAAATAGGATTCTTGGGGAGCTGCATTGTTCTTAGGGAACTCTATTGTATAACTACTTGACCTCAGTACTGGTTTATATCAATCCCTTGTAAGGTTCAGTCTGGCATTCAGTACGTGCCTAGAACATTTGATATTCAAGCTTAATCTACCACACTGCAAATCCCATACATGTGTGATTCTTGGCAAATTAAAGAAGTTTTTGCTTTATTAAAAATAATTGAAATGCCCTTGGACTTGCTAAAAAGATACTAGCTCTATTAAATATCAGTCAGAAGTGAGCTATGCCATTTATTAGTTAATATAATTTGGTAAATTTCTGTGATTAAAACTTAACAATCTCTTGAGAAAATTCCACCCTAAGGAGTGACTCTATTCCAACTCCCTTAGGACATGTCTGCACAGGAAGGAGCAAACTGAACCATACTCCCTCTGCTAACACTCTGAAATAGCCAGATACAATCTAGCATGGGTCCAAAAGCAGTATTACTGTGGCACTGTGCCCAAGCTAATAAGTCCTGCTGACAAGACTAGGACCAGAGATATAAGTAGGCTGGTGCTGTGCCAACACTTTCCTCTCATGTCACCACTCACAGCTATCTTGGGTCCAGTGTATTTCCTCTTCACTCCCGTATTTTGGTAATCATGGATGCCTCGGGCTGCACATGGCTCAAACACTTTAGCAAGGAGGGTGGTCTAATTCCCTGGACTCTTTGGTTCATTCTGCATCCAGGCTGCTCTCCAGCTGTATCCGCAAGATCAAATTTCCTGCATGTTCACACTGTCACATCACACCCTGGTAACCTGCTTTCTGTAAAGCCATGAGGTCCATGCAGAGTACTCAGTCATCTCTTGGATTGGCCTGGCTGCAGCATCACAAAAGCAGCCCTCCCTCCCAGATGGCAGGTCCTTCAGTGCATGGGAGAATCCCATACCAGGCTGCCTCCACTGAAGGGCAGTGTATGCAGCCCGTTCCCAAGACCCAAACCTCCTGCCTGCCCAACATGCTAACCCAGATCCTCTGCCACCAAAGAGCAGGAGCCAGGAGGAGCAGACACTACACTGTCTTCTTGCCAATAGCACAAAGATAACATTCAGAATCCATGAATTCATATATTTCAAACAGCATCTGTCTTTGGTATTTTTTTGACATTTTCCTTTCAGACCCCAACATCCTTGATGCCTTAAGCTTTCCATCTCTGTTGCTGCCAACAGCCTGACCTTTCATTCCCACATGCTACACTGCCAGGATAAAGGGAAAATAGCCAGGACCCCCATGGAGCTGCCCCACTCCTGAGCCAGCTCATTGTCTGGTTGAGGTTGCCCATGCCACCCACTTCGTGCTGCCTTCCCCTCTGCTGCACTCTCAGAGCCAGCCTGCCTTCCCATCCTGGCATCCACAGTGGTTCCCTGCACAGGGATCTTTTCCTGAAAGAACTTGCCAAGGAGTCACATCCTTGCAGTGCAGGTATACCAGTGAGAGGTCTGGCATTGCCTTCTCCAGCTGCCTGTACAAGAGAGCTCCTCTGTCAGGAGTTTTTAGGCGGCCACAGGTACAGGTATTTTCATGAAAGTGTTACATGAAATTTCCTGAAATATTACAGAACTGACCATATGGAAGCAAGCAAACCCCAGCTGTCTGAACCCTAAGATGATTTCCCCCTTCCAGGGCCCAACTGTACATATCCTCCACCACCCTCCCTAAAAGATACAGTCCTGTCTCTCCAGATCTATGGATACTTTTATGGCCACACAAGTGCTGTTCCTTGGGGACAGACTATTGAGTTTGTTGCTTGCCCATGACCTGTGTGATGGACCTCACACACCAACATATTTAGGTTCTCGACAGGAATAAAGTATGAGCTCTGGTTCTGGGCTGCCCACACCTTTTTCTTTAAGGTTCTTAAAGGTGAGATTATTCCTCTGGAGGGGACACCATATTATGGTGCCATAAAATTTAAGACGGAAAATCAAGATTTGGGATGAGGGGCTTCTAGGGTATATGTTATTACACAAGATGTCCCAAGCATCATGCCTGGAGTTGCCCTGAGTGTCTGGTTTTGAACAGGATAGTTGTTTCTCAGGACTGCCCCGACAGAGCAATGTAAACTGGGGTCAGTCTGGCTAACATGAGCTTCAATAAATCGAGGTTGAGAGGTTTAAACTTCAATGAACTATTCCTAGAAATCTCTTCTGTTTGTAGCAAATCCATATAACTCTTTGGGCTTCTGTGGCCAGAGATAGTTTTATTTTTTATTATGGCTGTCAAATTAATTATTTAACAAATATCCAAAGAGTTGTTCAATTACAATATAGAGTGTCAGGGATTCAACAAGACCATTTCCCACGTGTTATGTCATGAAACCACCAACTAGAGGGATGGGGGCTGGGAGGGAACTACTAGCCATAAAAACCCTACATTTTTAAGAGGCTAACTTGATTGTTTTGTTAGATGACACAGAGTTTTCCCTTAGAATATGAAGTATCAAAGCTTTCAGAGACCAGAAAATGACCTGGTGCTATGAACTCATTATCTGGAAGCAGATTTTAGATGCATTGGATTGACATGAAGGTGAATCATTATTGTAAAGAAGAACCCTTGATAAACTTTACACAAAAACTGAGCAGACATACTGAGCTCTATCACTTAAAGTTACAACACTCCTTTACTGGATAGCAGTGACTGGATTAGCACTGCCAAAGCCACTGTAACTGTGTTGGGAATGGTGTTCTGGAAAAGGAGCTCAACAGTGGCAAGAAAACAAAGATGAAACAGAATGGATCTGAGAGTAGCCACTTGAAAGAGTTCCTGAAACTGGTGTGGGAAAGTGGATGGAAACAGTACATTATCTCTCCAAGCAGAATGGATGTTCAAGATGCTATAGACTTGGGTGAACATGGGTCATGGTATTCTCTGAAGTTGACACTAATTTCAGTGGCACAAGATTGACTCCTGGGGTCAGTTCCATGCAGAGGAAGGTGAATAGAAGGTGCTAAGAAAAGAAATAAAAAAAACAGAAAGGAATTTTCTAACTGCCTTAATTCATGGCCCTGAGAATTAACTTTGCACTGCCTCTCTGCACTCAAGCCATGGAGCCACCCAGGACACTTTGGCCCATCTGTTGCAAGTCAGTGTCTCAGCATCTCATCGTACCCGAAAGCCGATCTGGCCCTCAGAAGGACGTTCCCACTTGTAGCTCTCAGTCCCAGTTAGGCCCCATAGATTCCCTCAAGTTAGTGAATTGCAAAAAGCTTCTCCACAGGTTACATAAAACACTCAAAGCAAGATCCTGCTTTCACAGTCCACCTGGACAGTTTATGGCAAGAATCTACACATTACACAGGTGCTTCAGAGATAAAATACCAAGAACTTCTTTAGAGATTTGGGCCCCATAATCTTCTGCAGAGGCTGCTCACACATTGCTAAAAAAGGCTGCAAATTCCTCTTATGTTGCATGTCACGTCTGCTGGTAATGACCTCTGTGACATGACTGCTAAACACAGAAGAAGACTTTTCTTAAAACTCCTTATCTGTACTCAGCCTTTAAGACAGACTGTGGAAATCATGTGCTGCTCTTCCTCTATCTAAACTGGCAATAACAATGCTAGAAGAGAAAAATATTAGTGTTGTTAACTTGTGAAAACTGCAGTTCTTGTGCAAATTGATTCCTTCCTATGCCTTGCCATCAGAGATATGAAAGGGGGTCAGTTGGCTAAAACCAGCAGATAAAGAATTAGATAAGGACATCCTGACAACTGAGAACTTAGAGGTCCACATTAAGACTGAGAAGCTTATTTCAGGAGGTTGAACTTCACTGATACCTAGCCAGGAGTCTACAAATCAAAAATCTTGGAGATTAATGCAACAAAGAGAAAAACATCAGCTTCTGTATAATTGGATATGACTACATAAAAAGTATTGTATTAGTCACAGATGCACATGGCTATTCCAGAATTCATTACTTGACTGCACTAGGTCCATTAACCCATAGTTCCCCAAGGTTTAAAATATGAAGGTGAAAGAAATCAGAACAAGTGACTCTTAATCTCAGCAATACCGGAGTCTGAAGAAGCTCCCAGACCAAAATTTTTTCATTCCCTGGAATAAATACTGTAGATCTTTCAAAGAATTCAAATGATAATAATTTCCAGGATAACATGTTCACTTGCACAGCTGTATGAATAAGATAGTAAAATTGTGCTGTGGTCACTTTGAAAGCTAAATAACTTGCCAGAGTTACTTCACAAAATTCTGAAATATGTATCAGGAAGGCATAATACACAAAAAAGCAATACAGGTTTCCTACTAAAGCTTTTCTATCCATAAAGTGCTAGCAGCTCAACTGCACAAAATACTCGCTGAAAATCCCCTCATCGGTCTTTTCTTTGTCATGCTCAGAAGAACATTGAACCACAACTGTTGTATTTGGCAAGTAATATTAGAACCTGCAAGTGAATTCAAAATATCTATCACTAAGAGTAAGACAATTCAACTGATCATAAATTGCAACTGCCTGAGCAGGCTGGAGAGAACACTTGCGTGCTGCTATAGTAATTACTGCACACACGCGTTTCAGCCGGGTGTCAGCTCTACTGGCCTGGCATCATTATGAGCCTCTCTCTGGTACAGCTCACCTCGAGAGCTTGCCAGTGTTGCTGGTCTATGGAAACAGCAGATACACATTATAGACAAACTTACCTTTTTTAATGAGTAACAGGCCATTTTGGAATTCCACATACATAGCGTTGAGAGAGACCTTGGAGGGTTCACTTTGTCTCTCCTCTTGCTTTGAGACAGGATGAATCACGCCAGACATGCCTGACAGATATTTGCTTTAGCTGCTTTAAAACACCCACTAAATGGGTTTTCACAATTGTTCCAGCAAATGAGGCTGCTCCAGCATCTAACTATTCCTATAATGGAACAGCTTTTTTCTTAATACACCAGTCTCAAACTGGAATGTTTACTGATTTCAGATAGTACATATGACTGCAAATTTATGCTTCTGTGTCCTCCTGGGTTTATGCTGTCTTGAAGAACCATATTATTCAAGTTTCAAGTTAAGGTATTTTTCTAATTATCAGTTTATGAAACTTGCCCTTCATTTCTGAATGTCAGACTGTAATCTTATACTCACAGAAACCGTGACCACACTAAGATGCACAATCTGATGCCGTATCCAGAAACCAAATTGGCTGGCTGGTGGTTATTGGTGATGTTGCAAATATGAACAAAAGCTCAGCTCAGCTTTAAGCTTGGAGTCTGGGTTTTAGACTGGAGGGAGAAATCAGTATTTATAACACAGTAGTACAGAAAATTGGATGTTATTCAGTAACCTTTGAAGAAACTCGTCTACAAAGAAGAAAAATAGCTTCATGATTTAAAGTTTTTTGAATACTTAGTTTATCAAAATAATCTGCCAATGTCAATTTCTGGAAATATGACAAAAATTAGGTGCATCAAATCAGAAATAGGATAAAATTATCTTCAGCCACTGCATTCTCATCTGTTACAGCACAGGTGGCTTCATTTGCAAACTTTTTGAATACACCCTTCTAAAGCAATCAAGTGTGACCTGAGAAATGCTACATGGTGTCAGAGGGCCAGAACAAAAGTAGAGACCTGGTTTTATGTCTGGAAAATAATTCACTTCGAGAAACATTTTACACAACTGTTTGACAAAGACTAACAAGTCTGCTTCGCAAGCACTACTACTGGAGGCAAGCAGCTTATTAGCAGGCAATAAATAATCTTATAGAAACAACCATTCCATTGCTAGATATTGGGGACATGAGGAAAAAGCTTAACATTCAGTTGCTGGAACAAACAAGAAGTTAAAGAACATCTCTTAACATCCACATGATGACAGGAAGCAAGCCCAATTACCACTCCTCCTCCCAGAAAGATTAGCATCTCTCTTACAAGGATATGTTGAGAGAATTGGGCCTGCTCAGCCTCCAGAAGAGACAACTGAGAGAGGGCATCATCAATGTCTGTAAGTATTTGAAAGGAGGGTGTCAATCAGAGAGATATTACAGAAACGTCTAAGGCAGTTAAATGCCTCCCTGACACCCGATCCCATCAGATCTCGGAAGCTGAGCAGGGTCAGCCCCGGTTAGTACTTGGATGGGAGACCTCCTGGGAATACCGGGGGCTGTAGGTTCTAGTCCCGAGC
>JAOXXN010000395.1:139341123-139355570 GCA_026770055.1 Myrmophylax atrothorax
AGAAGAGGGTCCCGACGACCCCAGTGCCAATTTAACAGGGGGTGGGAACTGGGAGGGGACAGAGGTGGAACTGGACATGTGTGAAGTCGTGATTGTATAGATTATATTATAAAAGCTATAGAAATTAAAGCTTGCGTGTGCACGCGTCGATGTATTCCTGGATGAGCTGGACTGCTCATTAAAGTAACTGCCCTTTATCTTATCTCTTACAAAAACTTGGCTTGGAGTCTTTTTTACAGACTTTTAAGACAACAGGCAAATACCTAATGCACAACAGGATCAGCCTACAAACAACATAGGACTGTGGATTATTTTTTTTTAATAGAATAGGTGGAGGAGGTTGTCTGAATTTCCAGTGTAATGCATGGTGCAAGGAGAAGGCTTGGGAGGCGATGTCAACCTATTGTGCACCTTCCTGGGGCCATGCTCTTAGCACTGAAGAGCAAAGTCCCTCAGTGCCTACACTATAAAAGTGAGCTCTGTTCTGCTTTTGAAAGAAGAGAAGGCCAGGTCCGCTCTTAGGGGTAAATCCTGGACACCAATGTGCCTCCTCACAAGGCTCTGAAGTGGCAGATTTCAGTAATAGCTCTATGTTATGTATTACTGCTGGCTTGTTCTGCATTTCTCCCTGCTCTGGATATGACCCTTTCAATCAATTTTCAATCACTGTACAGGATTTATATACCTTAATACTGAATATTGGCTTCAATTCTGAAGGCTATGCATGTCCTAAATAATCCCTTGCTGTTCAGAACCTGTTGATCTAGATGAAGTCTTTTATGACCTGAAGGAGTACTCTGAACCTGTTACCTATTTCTGCTGTCCAATAAAGCAAATGCAGTCATCAGGCATAAGCAGTGCCCTAATGCTGGAAAGAGCTCAGAAGAAAACATGAGAGAGAGAAGAGGAGCACAGGGGTATCAGAGTCTGAGTGACTGAGGCACTCTGGCGCCTCTGCTTTCATTGTATGCCCCAAGCCAGCTCAGGTTCAGGAAGAAGCACAAATGCCAGAGAAAGACCTCACTGTTTTTTGTGTGATAGTGGAGGCAAGAAAACATTTACCAGCACGAAGTTCATCTCTCCCAGCAGGCACAAGGAATGGGTTCTCTGAAATGTCTCTTTTGAAGACACCAGGGACTACTGCAGTGGCTGGTTAAGCTCATCTAGTTCATCAGCCTTTAAAGGATTTGCTGTGCTATGAGGCTGCCTCCCAGTGCTCAGGTGTGACCCCACTGAGTCCTTTAAAGTTTTAGGAAAAGTTGGCTTGCATCTTGTTCCATTAAGCACTTCAGCTCTTCTGCCAAGCAGGAATCCCACTACTGGTGTCCCAGGAATAAAGGCCATAAACAAGCAGTAGAAACATCCTGCAGAGTAACCTTTTTGTTCAGTGCACACAAAGTGGCTAACACAGTGGGATAGCAGCAACACAAATCATCATTATTATCATCCTGAAAGATAGAGGGAAAAATACCTAAAGGAACAAAATTGAAAAGGGAAGCATACTTTCCAGGTCAGCTTTAAAACTAGAGGCTGCACTCGAGTGCATTGTGATTTAACTGAAGGAACTTTTCATCCTGTGTGTGCTATAAAATAAACAGCAAGATGTGACTAAACAGACATAACCCACATAAAAACTTCACCAGGGAAGCAGGAGAAAAGCACTCTGCTAGAAACAACAGCTGAAGACAATGCCTAAAATTTCAAGACCTGTATTTTGTTTTTTAAGTATTAATAAAAGGAATTACACTATTGTCACTGGTATTGATTTGAAATTATTAAATTCATGAAAGTGATTGATTGGTGACAATGAAATAATGAAATCTGGTAATATTAAAAATACCAGATTTTGAAAATACCAAAAACTAAGTCCATTAACACCATTTGGTTTCATGTATAAAATTTGTGCCTGTCGTCCGTGCAAGCAGCAATGACAAAACCCTGCTGGAAACTCCTTTCTTGTCTGAATTCAGTCCAGTTATAATTTCTCTCCCAGTCCTGTTGAAACATCATGGTCCTAGTCAGTCCTGTAGCATGGGTAGCTCTTCCCTGGGTCTTCCTCCAATTCTTCTGCATAATATACTATTTTCAGTTGAGTGAAGCAAAAATTCTACCATGCATGGCCACTTCCTATTCACTACCATAATGGTAGCTGAGGTCAGACAGCATGATTTAGCTATACCTTCATTCTACAGCCTTCCTAGCATTAAGTCTTGGCATCTACTGATGTCCTATCTGAGATCTCATCTGAGATATATCAGATCCCAGGTGCCCACAAAAGCTACTTTATCACTCCCTTCCTCAGCTGGGCAGGGAAGAGAAAATATACCTAAAGGCTTGTGGGTCTAGATAAGGATGCACCAAGAGCGCCTCTTCCCTCTCCTTTCCCCCTGACACTGGGGTCTGCAGGGCTGTTTCTCTCATATATTCTCACTCCTTTCTTCACTGTTGTTTTATCGCTTTCTTGAACACATTATCCCAGAGTTGCTATCCCTGCCACTGATGGGCTCAGCCTTGGCCAGAGGTGAGTCTGCCTTGGATCTGTTGGACAAGGGGGAAGAGTCTAGCACCTTCTCGCAGAAGCCACCCCAGTAGTCACCACCTGCTACCAAAACCTTGTCACACAAACCCAACACATTATCTTTGTGTTTCATGCTAGGTTCTCCAGTGTTGGAGGTATGGAGAAGATCTGAGCCATCAGGGGCAGTTGGTCTCTGGGGTAAAGCACTGCCAGCACAGGAGGCAGAACAAAGCTCGTGTCAAACAGAGTGGTGTAAAGAAAGGTGAGTTCTGTTTGGTACCACTTGTGGTTTTTCACATTCCTCATCTCAGACCCAGTTCTTCCTCCTGTGTTTGAAGTTGCAGGTCCAGGGAAAAGGCAAGAGCACCACACTCCATGTGGCTGGTGCCATGGGTTGATCCATATTAAGCAGCCAAAGCAGATATTAGGATTTCAATGATCCCTGTGCTCAGGAACAAATTACACCAGAAAATATATTACGGGTCTTGCTCTTACATTTGATGAACTGTATGTCTATTGATTTAAAAATATATTTTTCTTTCTTATTGTCACTTAAATGTATGGGATAGTAACTGATTCATGAAGCAGTACATATTGTTTCTTTTAACGCTGGTGATAATTACTTTTATTTAATGAATAAGGTCCAGGTTCAATAAAAGACCCATCTGGCTTCATATAATAAATTGATTTTATAGGGCTGCTGTGAAGCGGAAGCCAGAGAGAGTTTTTATTGAATCTAGGCCCAAACACGATATATCACAACTCTCATTTTCATCTTATTTCATCTATTAATAAAACTCCATTTAATATCCTTGGATATTTTTCAAAAGGTTTGTCCTTTATCCTCTTTGTCATAATTAGCACAGAGGGTAATTAGTTTTCACATAGGCATTTTCCTTCATCTAGATAAAAGTCATCTAAATTATTTTCATTTGCTTATGGAAATGAGAACACCACGTTTTTATTTCTCCTTCAATTGCTCCCTGGCGATTACCTTAATTGGAATTACTATTTCTATACTGCTGTTGTGGAGTTTAACTCTTCAGGAACTGTCGTGGTGGACAACAAGCCCAGAGCTCTTGGGTGGTGGCAAATGAACTGGCTCTGCATGGACCTAAAGTCTCCAGCTGCCATGTCTTTTCTTTTCTTTAATATTAAGGTCATTAGAAATTCACATCTTGACCCTTCTCACATCAGGAAAACACTTTCAAAGTTAATGTAGTAAAAGTGGGAGTGCAGGAAAAAGAAGGAGATAAAAATGAAGCACAAAATTAAAAACTTGGGCAAGCATACTTATTCAGAAATCAGCTCTGGTGTGCACCCAAGAGCATATCTAAGAAAGGAAAATATTTTCCAGCTTATGGCCACTATTAACCCTGCAGTATGGGGCAAAACTAGCTGTGATGCACCTGCAACCATACTTCCATGTCCAACAAACAGAAACCAAGGTATAAATGATCAAATCCTATAAACTTCGTTGCTGAGGAAGGAAAAAGACCCATATTAGATATCAGACATAACACTGAAGGTGAATAAACACTTCTAAGCAGGTGAAAACTCAATAAGGATACCCAAGCGATACAGCAATGTGGAATATGGGATAACTGCTCAGTCACCCCTCAGAGCCAGAATTCACTTTGGAAACTTGTGTGCTTATAATGTAAACCAAACAAAACCAAACAAATCTCTAAACCTTACACTGGATATCAAATATTTAAGCTGTGTATTCACCAGAATATCCTACTCTGGGTTCCTGCACACTGCTTCAGGGATCAATTAGAAGCACAACATCTTCCTTCCAGTCTGGCAGGCTTCATCCTCTCAGCCACTTGGACTTGGGGGTTGCCAGCTGCCAAATGCACAAAGCCAAATATTGACTGAGGTACCTACGGCAAGAAGAAGGCAAGAGGGGGAGGAAGGTGAAGGAAACTTCTTTGTTGTAATTATTCATTAAGTAAAGCACTTTAATGGTCATCTTCAGAATACCAATAAGTAGGGATATTCCTGATGATGCCATGGTACAGTAACAACAGAGGAGAGCAGACACACAGGGCTAAGGGTGCTTCATTCCCTACACCCTCAGGTAGGAATGGGTGCGCTTGGAGTGATGGTGTGTAAGGAAGAGTTCAACTGAAAACAGCCCCTGCCCTGTGATGATGAGACCTTTTTTTTCATCCCATCTCTGGTTTTGCCATAGGCATTTAAATGGAGAAGTAGAGATTGCAGACTACTGGGGAAGAGCAGCCAGTTGATAACTAAGCATGCAGTTCCCCTTGTATATGGTCCTTGGGCAAGGCATAAGACAAGGCTTTTCTAAAGAGATACCACAAAACTCTATAAAATAAGAGATAATGAAGGATCAGCAGCTATAGCAGGGGTTTCAATAGAAAGGAGGCATTAATTCTGGAGATACATCATGGGCTTGGCACTTCAGAAGGAGGCTAGTCTGGGGAAGTAGAAAGGCTTGGAGGCTGAAGGAAGAAGCAGAACTGAGATGACATCATTAGTGTCAGGGAATTTCGAGAGATGAGGAATTCACATAGGGATGATTGTTGAGAGGGAATCTGAAGTAGTTATTGTTTGGAGGGCAGTTGGTTTGGATATCCCTGAGAGCTCATATTTGAGATGTCCCAGAGACTTGCATATAAAACTTATAATTTGTTGTCTAATGGTTTCTATCTTAGAAATAAAGTCATAAAAACCCAAGTAAGAGTTCTCACTGCCTAACTGTAAGTGCCAATGGCAGCTGGAGGACTAGTTTTCAGTGTTCTTACGTAGCTAATGGAAATGGGCTTCTCCCAAGGGTTTCAGCAAAAGCCCACCACAAATAGTCTGATTTGTTTCTTCAAGTGCCTCTCTCACTACAGAGGGAAGCTGGATGAGTAGAATAGAGTAGCTACCTGTCTTTTACATAGGTAATACAAAGCAGACTTAAGCAAATAATTTCAGACGAATGGACTGTTAGGAACTTTTCACATGGTAATAATGCCTTCCTTGCTTCTGCCTTCAGCACTGATGATGGACCCTTGGACTCCCAGAGCCCAGTGTTGGAAGACCACGACAGGGGAGATGCGTGGATGTGCATAGAAGGCCCAGTGGAATTCATCCCAGGGTACTGATAAAGCTGGCTGTTTCATCATGGAATCTCTCTGCATTATTGTTCAACTGCCTTGGGAGTTAACTGAAAGTTGGCAGATGTTGTCTCAATTTTCAAGAAGGGTAAGAAAGAAGACCCTAGAAACTTCAGGCCTGTCAGTCTCACTTCAGTGCCTGGTATAATTATGGAGATTATTCTGGGAGTTCTTGAAAAACACTTGAGAGACAATGCAGTCATTGATCATAGCCAGCAAGGAGGGGAAAGCCCTGTTTGACAAACTTAATTCCCTTTTACAGCAAGGCCACCCACCTGAAGCAAAGCCAGTAGATGCAATGTTTTGGGACTTTAGCACAACTTCTGATACTGTCCCTCACAGTATTCTTCTGGACAAAATGGCCATCAGACAGCTAGACATGTTCATTGTAAGCTAGTGATCAGTTGGATGACAGATCAGGCCTATAGGGCTACAGTAAATGGGGTTATATCATGATGGCAGCCAGTCACCAGTGGGGTTCCACAGGACTTCATTTTAGTGCCAGTTCTCTTTAGGGCTAGTTCTTTCCATAATGTTATTATAAATGACCTGACAGAGGACTCATATGTACATTAAGCAAATTTGCTGACAATGCTAAAGTAGGAGGAGTTGTGGATTCCCTCAAGGGTAGAGAGGTCTTACAAAGAGATCTGGATAGACTAGAAATCTGGGCAATCACCAACCATATGAAATTTAACAAGAGCAAGTGCCAGATTGTCCACCTGGGATGGAGTAATATTGGTTATATGTACATACTGGGGAATGAGAGATCCGGGGGTTTCAGTCCAAGGCAAGATGAATATGAGTCAAGTGTGTCCATGCAGCCAAAAGGGCCACAAATATCTTGAGGTGCATCAAGCACCTCATGGCCAGCTGGTTGAGGGAGGTGATTGTTCTGTTCTGCTCTGCTCTGCACTGCTGTGGCCTCATCTTGACTGCTGTGTGCAGTTCAGGAGTGAAAATATATGTAGGATATAAAGCTATTAGAGTATGCCCAGAGGACCATGACCAAGATGGTGAAAGAATGCAAGGGGAAGACTTATGAAGAGAGGCTGAGGTCACTTGTTCATCTTGGAGAAAAGAAGGCTGAGGGGTGACCTCATTGAAAGCTACAGCTTCCTCAAAGCGAGGCTCACTGGGAGAGTGATCAGTCTCTGGAAGAGGCTCTCCAGGGAAGTGGTTGCCACACTAAGTCTGTCAGAGTTCAAATGGTATCTGGATGTTGCTTTTAGTTATATGGTTTAGTTTTAGATAATCCTGTGAGGAACAGGGAGTTGGACTTGATGATGGTGGAAGATATATGGGTGGAAGAGCTAGAGACCAGGTTGCTACCTACTGCACCTGCCTCGAGTCAGACAATCTGCATAATCTGTACTGTTACAATGACAGCAATGGATCATTAATTGTCAAACATGTCATGTCTTAAACACATAGGTTACTTCATAACTTTATCTTCAGACAATTTACTTTCTAATACTTCTAAAAAATCACAAGTGGTTTTAATATATGACAAAAATCTGTCTTACCCAAAACTCATTCAACATCCACTACTTTCATTTATCTTGATGAAACTCCCTTCACACAGCTGCCTCTCTGCATGCTTCACAACAGAAATCACTTTCTGTGTCGGTATCTCCTAATGAATCTTCTTTAATTGCTGACAGGAAAATGAGCAAGATCAGTTTCTCCTATGAAGCCACATGAGATGTTGCTCATTCTTCATAGCTGCTAAAGTAAATGGAAAGCACAGCGACACAATGATTTGCTACATCAAGTTTAAGCTGATGTTCCAGGTAATTTTCCTGTTGCAGCTAATTTGGTATTTTCTTGCTCATGACTAGAAGTCTGTTGTTCCTTTGACATTCATATGCTAACCCCACTGTGCCAAGGATGCTCTAGATGGTCAGAGAGTGCTAAGACAAGGGGCGCTGTGCAGTTTCCAGGGCATATGTGCACATACGGAAGTAGATGGATATGAAACCTTTAAGGTTCAGCTCCCCTCCCTGACTGTTGCTCCACACACATAGCAAAAATACATACACAAGGCAGAAACACAATTGATTGCTGCTGTACAGGATGAGTACTTGGGTAAATATAATGTAAAATTCATACTGTAATGCAGAAACAGATATGAGCTACTACATAAAACAATAGTAACATCCATGGCCTTTCAAAGATGATCATGTTCCTTCTTCACTCCTTTGCTGGTTCAATTATTTATGTCTCTGACTCATCATATTAATTTCTTGCAGTCTCCCCTTCTGTCTTACTGCTTTGTGAAATTTAATTTCTATTTCTCCATGTAACTTCAGCAATTGCCATTCCCACTTCCCCAGTTTTCTGCCATATAGAATACGGATTTTCTATAGATAGTTTAAAATGTTAAAAAACTTGAAATGCATTTCTTGCACCATGCAAGTTTTAGAAATATAGAAAGAAAATTACTAAGAAGATTTCTCATTCAATTATTTCAATATTGCTGAAGTAGTCTTAGCTCATTTTTCTTAACCTTTCCTATTATGCAGCAGCCACATAGAAAATAAGCATTTTGGTGAGCTTAATGTAAAATATTTTTCCTCTGCCAGAACATGATGTTTAAATATTTTTTCATTAAGAAATCTGAGCAGCCAACACATCTAATTAGGATTTTTTTCCCTAGAATTAGCATTTTCTGATTGAAATTATTGGCTAGTTCTATTTATGTTTATTATTTCTCTGTTGGAGTGTTGTCAACAGCAACAGTAATTTATTCTCTTTTAGAGACTGTAACCTGAATACCAGGTGTTAAGCCTGGTTAACACCATGGCCCACCAGGGGAAGCTGGAAAACATGGATGTTCTGTAATTTTCCACGCCAAATCAAACCTCTTAAAAGTTTTCTGCTGTGCTTGAGACAGAACACAAAGTACAGAACAATTATTATTTTCCTCAGCTGTTTACTTGCTAATTGGTATCAAGTCAACTTTGTTTAAGATAAAACTGTGACATTGGAAATTGGGGCCAGAGATTATACCTGGAGATTGTCCTTGGTTTGAGCTTGCATGTCATTGCTTTATACTGACTTCAAATTCGTTAGGAAAATGTTTAGCTCTGAAAAGTCTTTCATAGCTTGGGTCATGAAGAAATTAAACTCGGAGAGTTTGGACTTCTTCACAGCAATGGGATTTTTTTCCTACATACTGTTTTAGTGAATTTATTTTCATTACGCTGGTCTTGGGCTGTTTGGTGATGTGCCCCCGCCATCCCCTCCGTCTCCCGCGGTATCCATCCCCGTCCCGCTGTGGGCAGGGCTGGCACCAGGTGGCACCACCGGCCCACGGTTCGGCCGCCGCAGCGACATCTCCAGCCCCGGGGGCTGCGAGGTCATCCCGGAGGGGTGAGGGCTCTGCCCTGGTCGCAAACAGCATTTATGTTCTGGAAAGGTGATCAGACAGAAGCCTTTAGATTAGGAGTACTCCAATCAGATAGAAGTACTCTAATTCAGATTGCTATTCTATCAATCTCACGGTGAGGGTGTAGGATACACGATGTAGATAACTGCAAAGCTGTATCAGTGACTAGGACTTGACAGTTATTATTGCTGTTACTTGTCTTTGTGCTACCATTAGAGGCTCATCCCTAAAGAAGATAGAAAAGAGACAGTAACATTTTCCAGCTACGTAAGAAAGCAGGGATGCACTGCCCCTCGCATTCTCTGTGAACAGGACAAAAAGTAACATAGGGGATATTTAGGTTAGACAATAGAGAAAATGGTGTAACAAAGTGATTAAAGCACTGAAAATTATTGCATATGGTGAAAAATAATCATATTTCATTAACAATGTAGTCTAATATTCTTATATACCACACATGAGGACATGTTTCATATATTAACAAATCTGGAAATAGTAAGATAATTTTCTGAGTCTCATAAGGTAAAATTATCTTCATTTTACTAGATGAATAGGATGTTTCTGGATCAGATAGAAATTCAACATTAACTGATAGGTTTTGGCATTATTTAAAAGGGTGGGAGAGGTGTACATCCTCTTGAAACTTGGTAGAGCCTTCTAAATTGAGATTCTCACTAGCTTTTTCACACTGTTAGTGACTTTTAATAAATAAGAGTCTGAATTTTCTTTCAGTGCAGAGTCTTCTCTTTTAGCACAGTGACCTTCCAGCATATGTGTCTTTCCCCACAGAGAAACTTCCAGTCCTGAGATGCCCCTGCTTCTATGTCAGCTGTTCTGTGGTACTCGCAGTTGCTGCTGCACATCTCCAGGAATAAACCTCATGTTGAGTATTTCTGTTCATGACTGTCTTCTCCTTAAAAATAGGAATGAGACAAAATAATATATTATAAAGCTGCAAATAGGAAAATGGTGTCTAATTTAAAGCATTGGGAACTCTGGTACTCCAAAATGCCTTCAAGATACTAACTAATCCGCAGTGAAGTACATGACACGGGTAGAGACTGAGTTACAAGTTGTAAGCCTCAGGCTACCTGGATTAAAATAGTCACTCCAGGCTCTATATGCTCCAGTTACACTATGTGGAGGATATTGAGTACCAGAAATCATGCCTTTATGTGTCCACCTTTCATTTCTGCTGTTATTTTGGGTGTGTCAAAGTCCCCATGGCAAAGTGGAAAAATCTGTTCCTCTTCATGACTTCCTTCCCTACAAACATATGCATGTGAGGAAGCACATGGTAAAACTGTTTGCTACTGAAGATGCCAAGTCTTGTACTATCAGTGTTACACATTGACTTTTTTGTGTCTCTCTGATTTCACCTGTGTAAATCGATCACTACTGTGACCTGCTAGGCTAAGACTCAGCTCCAGGTTGACTGAAAAACTGCAATAAAATAAAAAAAATGAACAGCATTTTATTATGAATAATAGGTCGTTAATTAAAATTCTTCCCACCTCTCAGCTCCCTTCTGGATGGATTAACCACATCACCCATGTAGATTGCTGATACGTTGTTTCTGATGTCTGAAGCAGGAAGAAATGGAATCGAGCAGTCCCAGGGAAGCACTTGACTACAGTGAAGAGGCAGATTACAGCCATCAAGAGATTTTCCCATCAGATGCAGTAGCCAGCTACCTCAAAAATGGTTAATAAAAGAACTTGACAAGAAATCCACATTAGTATTTAGATTTCAGAGAAGCAAACACATTTGCATGTAGGCCTATGGCCATTTTAGTCTTAATTCAGAAGTCCCCACATTCTGGCACAGCCTCCCTCACTAACGCTATTGCATCTTCTAAGAAAACCATGTCACTTTCTCACCCTTCTTAACACCAGCCATTCTGATGATCACATAAATAAAACTGCAACAATTTCATAAACAGCAAACCAGTTAAGATTTTTAAATAAGTAAAAGTTACCTATATCCACCACTGAATCAGTTTACAAGGAGATGCAACAAATTTTATTAGCGCAGATGGTGCAATTAAGGAAAAAAGAGAAGCCTGAATAAAGTGTAAAAATTGAATATTTCCCATTTTGAATAATAAATGAATCAGTTTTTCTTTTCAAATCCCATTGATCTGTGAACAAATTCTGAAGAATTAAGATTGTCAAAACTGACATTAGATTTCTGATTTTACTGGAAAAAAATGTGTCAGTGGACCAGAATGAAATATTTTTACTGAAGAAATTTTTTCTTAATTTGCCATTTTTATTTTTATTTTAGAAGAAAGAATAAAATACCCAGTAAACCAATTCCTGTACAGCTCTACCTATTCTAATTCAACAACATGAGACAATTTATAGGCAAACCCCACTAAAACTGAAAGGAAGATGATTCTGCTTATTAGTCTTAAACAGTAAGTTATATTTCAGTTTACCTTGAAACAGTGATGGGTTGTTGCTGCCTTTAAATGAAAGAAGTGAAAATTTAAGCAAAGAATCAGTAAGAAAACTAAAGCCTGGCAAGCAGATTTCAAACCTTTGTTGTTGCACAAGGGCAGGAGTGGCTGCAGAGGAGGAGGAGTAACAACAGTGGTAATAAAGTGATAACTCACATTCTGAAATGCAAAAGGTGAATCACTTTTGTTGTCAGTCAGCAAAGTGATAAGAAAAACAAGACATTCAATAGCACTAAACTTCTCTGAAAAGTTTGACAGACCTGAAAATTGATGGTGCTCTGAGATTCAGGCTATAGGAAACTGTGAATATTAAAAACAAACAAGAATAAAAAGCAGAGGAGTTTCAGCTGACATTTTCAGAAATGCATTTAGTACAGGAAAGAGTCCCTTTGGAGTAGAAAGTAACTAACATAACCTTTTAGAAAAAGAGTCAAGGGACTCAACAGGAAAATAAAGAGCAGTCACATTCGCAATCTACTTTCCAAGATCAAAAGGAAGAATAGTTAAAATAGCCAGACTTCTCCTGCTTCAAATGCATCCTTTGTTAAGACTGCTTTGAAGATCCCTCTGACACCCTGCTCATGAGAGATGCAGCCCTTAGCTAAGATGTCCTAGAGCACTTGATAACACAGCCCACCAGCAACAAATGTCTAATGTGAAAAAAGAAGCATCAACAGATAAGGAAGAAAGTGGAACAATGGGCTAAGAATAACAGGTTGTCATAAACAAATCCTTTCCCTGCTAAAAAGCATGCCTGCATACCTTAGAGATCAGCATTAGAACTGGCTCATTGCTTTGTCAACAAGAGAAAAAAAAAAGAAATAATTTGTGTGTCTCTTACAATAGCAGAAGAAAATGCACATTAAGACCGAAAAAAATAAAGTACGTTAACTGTGATTTACTGTCTAACATACCTGCCCTGGAAATGGTATACAAGGAGTATTCTACTTTCTTCTGCCAGCTAAGTTACAAATAAACCCTTGTGAAAACAGACAAAACAGCACAAATGTTTGCAGATGTCTCCTCAGAACTCAACTAAGGTAGATTGTGGTTTTCTGCTTTTAGAGGCAGATCCTCAGCTGATGTAAGCTGGCACAGGTCTACTGAAGCCAAGATGCCCACAGTTAAAACTAAGCACATAGTTAACACTTTATTTTGAAGTACAGCAGCAGTACACATTATACACTGTTAAGGCTTGAACAGAAGATTTATTGAAGACTCAGCTGTTAAATCCAGCTCTCTGGAGCTGCATTCTGAAGACTACCCACAGTCACCATAAAGGATGTCCTTAAAACCAACAGCATTAAATCTTTGCTGCTTCCATGGAGCCTTGCATGACTCAGTTCCACTTCAGTGTTACTTCCCCGTACTCCTGCTTGTGTCCACTGATCTTTTATATATCATAGCAATTTTAACTAGCTGCTATAAGTGATTCAGTGGAGGGACTTCATCTGCTTGTTAGTAAAGTGGTATGTATATCTTTAGTATTATATAAATAAATAAGAAGGCTAACAAGGCTGACTCTATATATAGGGACTTGCATAAAAATATGTTTGTAAGCAAAGAAAAACCCAAGAAAATAATATCCACTATTAAGAAAAATGTTACAGGGCAACAAAGATATTTAGAAACTGGGAGAGAGGTGGTGTATAAAGTCTGTGATGATTCAAAAGTGCAGAAAGATGCTGGATTCAGTGATGCTGATGGTGATAGACTGGGAATTTGGCAACACGTATCTCTTGTCGTTCCAAGCTGCTTGTGGTAATTCCTGTTGCCTTTGCTTTGTCTCTTTCATCTGAAATAATCTGTCAATACAGGGAGCATGGGAATGGAAACCGAAGCCCTTACCTGACCAGGACTAAAAGAGCACTGCCATGAGTGGGAAGGGGCAGGAGATGCAAGAGGTGTGGGGGATTTGCCAGGTGTATCTGTTAGACAACACAACACCTTAAACAACACAAACTGTGTCCTTTGTTTAGTGCCATGCGAACTCCACTCAGAGATCCTATTTCAAACTTCAAAACTCATCAGACTAAGCCCAAAACTCTCAGAGCTGGCTTCTAGAATTGCTGGATTTCAGAATTTCCAACCACTACTGTACAAAAAGCTGGTACATTTAGAGACAACCACCTGGCACCCCCTGAAAGAGATTTCACACTGGGTGTATTATCAGTGAATCAAATCACACCATCAGTCCCCTTAAGGTATATTTGAGACAGAATAAGCATTTTATGAGACAAGATGGAGGAAGTGAAACAAAGACTGGATAAGGTAGGGGTGAGGACACCAATAAAGGCAAAATCCTCATGTCCCCACAATGAGTGAGGCATTTCCAGTCACTGGTCTCTGTGTCTCATCTTAGCTAGATGGTCATTTTGAGTAAGCTTTGTTATTATGCAGATGGACTCTCCAGCATGACTCCCACTGTCTCCTTGATCAGCTCTCTGAGAATACAAGCTTTAATGTCAGAGTAATACAGGGTTACTGTTATGGGTTTAGCTAGGCCTAAATTAAGGCTTTAGTTTTCAGAGTAGGCCTCAGATTATCAGCTGATTTGAGCTGGGTCAGGCCAGCTGACAGTGACTTCTACTGGCCAGTGGTATTCCATACCATATTCCAAAGTCATCTCAAGTATAAAAGTGGGCGTAGGAGGCGCCTGGTCAGTTCCTTCATGGCTACTCGTCTGGGAAGGACGCATTGTGTTGTTTCCTTGGACCAGGCCCCACCGCTGCTTGCTGCTATGGTATGTCAGGAGAGTGAAATGTTTATTCTTAGTCTTTTTCTCTGCCTGGGTCTGTCTGTCCCTCGGGGGATTGAGTTTTCTTGGGTGATTTGTAGCTAGAATGGTGGGACTTGTGTTCATTGGGGAGGTGTTGTGGGTTCACCTTGGCAGGCCTGGATTTGGGTTCTGAGGTTTGGACCAGGCCTGGAATTGTCGGGTGACTT
>JAOXXN010000395.1:139355670-139372346 GCA_026770055.1 Myrmophylax atrothorax
TTCCTTTTCTCTTGGCTGGTTGGGGGGGGAGAGGAACACTTTTTCTCTGTTCTTGGGCAGTTGGCATTTTGCCAGCTGCACCCAAGACAGGAGGTGAGAGTTATTTATTATATTTAACTTGCATAGGTGTGTGTTATATTGTAGTTTTCTTTAATTTTTTCTTTTCTGTATAAATATAAAAACCAGTTTTGAGTGTTTTTTTCCCTCCTTTTTTTCAGTGAGGGGAGGGAGACTCTGACTCTGTATTAGGCAGTTGGCGTTTTGCCAGCTCAACATAACACAGCTACTTTCCTCTTCTTACAGTGCAAGAAAAGTGAAGAACCTACAGTGGTTGTGAAGACCACAGCTCACAGTGAAGTCCTCATTCCAGTGGCAAGCACCAGAGTTTAAGAGACTTGCCAGTGGCACACTGTAAAGGGAGAACCCTCACTGAACTGAACCAGAGTACTCATGCACATATTCATCCCACATATAGGGACTGTCAGCTGTTTTGTAAAGCAAAACCACTACGGTAAAAGTAGCGAAAAAAACTGTTCCACAGAAGACAAAATTGAATGTAAGTACATGGCAGGGCAGACAGTACCAGAAAACAAAGAAACTGCTCCTGTATAAAAATCAAATCTTACTCAGACATGAATCCTGTTAACTTCAGCCTGATGCAGGAGTATTTGTTTTTTCAGATGAAAGAAAGCTGCTGTAGACATTTTCTGCAATAGGTTCTATTTTATCACAAATGAACTTAAAATGCTTATACAATTCTTTCTCTTTTGTTACTCTTTTACTGATGTTTTATTTTTTGACATCTTCAGTCTCCTTCCTCTTGCCTGCATTCCATCCTGAGAACAGAGACTAAGTACCAAAGTGCTATTTTCCTTTGGTATGACAGTCTTTCACCTTTGTGATCCTTTCAAGGACACCAAGTCTTTTTTTTTAAATCACTAATACCCTTTCGAGGAGGTCTCACTTTCTGGGTGGCTTCATCAGTCAGACCCACAAAGCGATCACTTTCCAATTTATACTATTTCCAATGACACTCCTTTATCTGTCATTGTCATATGGCACAGTAGGACATCTTTAGAGGATGAGGGGGACTGTCTGTTTTGTCACATTCAGCTCTCTACTGCAATTAGAACCTGCCTGTCTGCTAACTAATCACACTTTGTCTGCCTTAAAGTCACAGTTTCACTTTGCTTTCCATACATCCATTTCAAACCTCCAAAATGGATATGATTCCTTAAGATTAAACTCCAGATCTATGCTGATGACCCCAGTTTTGCTTCAGCAGAATTCTTCCTCTTTCATCCTTCTTTGTCATCAAACATTCATCTTTAAAAATAAAGAACAGCACTGCACACAAGACACTGGATTCTGGATACCTGCTTCCAGTTTTTAACTGTGTCACAGCCTTCTCCAGGAGGTTTGCCATTGTCACGGGGAATGGGACTTGCCTTCCATGACTCAGCTGTGCAGTGTATGCTGTTCTCTACAGTCAAGAGAGAAGTATGACCAGCAGTCTTGGAAGCATCAGTCACTGCAGATGTCTTTCACTTTTCCTTGACAAGTGGGAGAGTGTGGACAACAGGGTTGGTCTCCACACCATGGCTTTCACATGCCTAGTATTTACAAGGAAATCCTATCCTTACCTACTCTCCACCCCAGATCTCTAATATGGTAATAATAACCAAGAGCTTCTTCCATCTGTTATCAGTCATCTCTGTTCAGGATACATAATGTTGGAACACTCATATTCTATGTCTGAAGAGTGCAGAGTTAGATGAACGAGGGACCATGCATGTCTCCGCTGCAGGAAAGGTTGAAGCATCACTCTAGGTCCTGGTAAACATCAGGCCAAACAGAGGAGGACACAACTACCCTCCAAGGGCAGATGGAGAGCTCTGCCAGCAGCTGACCACATCCATCCAGCTTCCTTCTGTTAGCCAGTAGGAAGATTACTTGAGAATGATTTTCAGTATCCTTTAAATTTGGCTATATTCAGTTTATATTCTGCAAATCTTTCATATTTACTGAATTTGTTAGTATTACATCATAGATTCAGTATTCAAATACAGGCAATTGTTTGGCCTGCTATGCTCAGCTGTCACTCATTATTTTCACCTTCCAATCTCATATTTTCTCATTTTGACATTAAGATTTTGAGCCACAAAGCTGTGAATGTTCAGAGACATCTGTGATTGAGCTTTTTGATTCCAGTGATGAGGAAAATTGAGGTTAAATATGAAATTCACAATCACACCAGATATCTGTGAATATCCAAAATTTAGAAATGCCCATGATATACCACATTATTAAGTTACTCAAGAGCTAGTTCCTAAGAACAGATCCATAACATTTTGGATTTATCCATCATAAGCTAGAATTTCCCACTAGCTTTTGGTTCACCCTTTCACTTAGGTAGTAAGAAAGAAAGGCAGTCTAGTTCAGATCTTGGGACCTATTAATGCTGCAACTATCAGAAGCCTCAGGTAGCTTGACCTGAGCTCTTGGCCCAATGTTTAGAAGGCTTAAGAATCCAGAACCAGCAATTATCACTATAACAAAGTTTATGGCATCAGGAACAACATAACAAGGAGAGGCTGTTGAAGAAATTCACTCACTTTTCACCAGGAAGACAATCTGTTCCTGGCTCTCATGCTTATATGAAGGCTGTGTTCAAATTTAGGTCTTGCCTTATATGGCCAAATAAGGATTGTAACTGTGCTTAAGAAACATTTCGTCTGAAGCTATTTTCTACTCTTCCTTTCTCCTTTAGCTAAGGAACATTTCAGTGAGATTCATTCTGAAAATGTTCTCCCCATTATAAACACAATTAGTATACACTGGCATCTTATCATGGTACACATATCACTGCCTGGGCATTGCCAGCTGTAGCACAATTCCTACAGACCAATTATCCTGCTGACATTCACTAAATAACCACCAGACAAGACAAGAGCTGCTATCATTCTCCCCCTAGTGTGAAGACAGATGGACAAAGAGTTTTGTTCAGACTATTCTCAGAATTTTAGTCAAGCAGTTGAAATACATGAGGGGTCAGAAAGAATTATTTCCATCACCTGCATTTTTAATACAATGGTTTCCAACACACAGGTGCTGGGGCAGATGGATACATTTCATATGGATACAGTTACATGCAAACCAATACAGATACACACATACATACACATTTAACATGCAATACAGAATATGCAATATTAGCTTATATGGTTCCTACATTTTTATAAACACATTCTCCTAAATGCAAATATGTGTATAGGATATATTATTAAGATGTGGCATTTCATGGCACATAACACATTTTAAATTTATTTATGTTGTCTGTTTCTACAATTTTTCAGAAATCACTCATGTCCTAAATGACTTCCTAACATCCCTTATTTTTTACCTTACAGTACAAAGTGTGGCAATTTCAATAATAAAATTGCTTACTATTTTTACAGCTCTCCAAAGTGTGATGCTGGCCTGAGTTCGGAACATCAGTAAACCCAAAGCTAAGCACATGCATAAATACCTCCCTGGATCAGCGCCAATAAAACCAGCTGAGACCAGGGATTCATTAAAGGTAGACTTATGAATCATTAGCATGGAAATGGTCATGGAACCCTTTAAAGTAGATTGCATAGAGAGACTGAACACAGACAAAGAGAAAAACACCAATAACTGCCCCTGTTGGATATGACATGAAGCTGAGGTCAGGAGAAGGATCTGGCCAAGGAATCCCAGTAAGAACCTGTCTCAGTTTCCTTAGACCATATATGAAAGTAAGACTTCTACTGCTTTCCCCTGACCTTAATATGGCCCTAAAACGGGGAAAGGTGTCAAGCCAGGAGATTCAGGAGCAGTCTTGCAGTATTGGGGATTGCATATATGTTTGCATCCATCACTTAAGTCGATATTACGGGACTGCAAAAACATAAGCATGTTGATGGAAACCAAGCCTGGAGCTCCCTCAAAAAAACAAAACCATGCTCCAGATGTGCAGCTGGAGTGATGCAACAGCATCACCTATTAGTCAATATAAACAATTTTGTATATACTTGGTATAAAAATATCAACCATGTTCTCTAAACCAGTTTAACAGATTAATTAACCTCTGTTTGTATGCAGAATTATTTCAGTATTTTCAGTGCAATAGTTGCTAGCACTGCCATAAGCCTGGATTCTTGGTTTGCACTCAGAGATTTCACATCCCTCCTGTTGCAACTTTGCTGCACCACTGAAAAACTCAAAGTGAAGTATATGCAGATTGAAAAAAAGGTGAAAATGATGGCAAATTGGATGAACTAAAACATGCTCTTCCCATAAGATCTGTACTGTTCATATAAAACACAAGATACTTAAATTCTAAGGCTAAGGACTGAAGCACAGCAAAGTACTGACTTGTAGAATATTTACTCTATAAGGATGAAAGATGGTTGGTCCCTCTGGGATTATGAGTCTGAGAAGCACTGTTATTTCAGACCTGATGTTAAGGCCATTAATGATTCAATGCAGCCTTTTCTTTTACTTCAGGAGCCGCAGTTCTGTCCCTAATGTAATTTTTTCCCATTTAGCCTGAGGATTTGATGTGATTAACATCTGAAATATATTACTTGGGTTGGTGTTAATTAATTTACCTGACATATTACAACTTTTAAACTCTATTGGTCATGGAAGGCAGAATGATAGGGTTAATTAATTCTGAAGAATTTTAACCATAAACAAAGACATTTTAAAAATTAAATGAAAGAATGTAAATTCATAGAAAGACTTTTCTCTATCATACTTCATTAGGATCCCCTTTACTGTCTTGTAAAGAAGACGGTTTTCTCCCACTAAACTTGTGTTAGCTGGATAATACAGGAATAATGTGCCCTCATTCTGGCTTTCAAATAGTTATCCCAGCAAAGTTATGCATCTTAGAAATGTCCCTGTATTTACTGTGAGCTGGACCACATTGATCAATCCCACCAAACTATGACTTAAATTCTGCAGTTAACATTTTGAATCTGTAGGAATCAAATCTTTTTAAGTTTCTCCCTCATTAGTTTTCAGTCAGGATTGTCAGTTAATAAAATACAGGATGGCACAGATGCTCAACTTATGTAAATTTTCCTGACTCCTGACACTTGCTAGCTGTCTCTTTGACGTCAGTGGAACCATGACAATTGCCATCAACCCCAATATTCATTTTTTCCCTCCTGTTACCCACTTCCCCAAAGACATGAATCACTAGATGCCGACACTGCTGTCATATAGTGCCATACAGACAAAAGATAAGTCACCTAGAAAACTTCACATTTCGTGCTATCAGAGGATATGGACTGGAAAAAGTAGTTTGACTGAAATAACAAATGATGAAACACTGAATTGACCTTAGCACTGTAGATTTTTTCTCTTCATGCTTGAGTATGAGCTTTTAATTCTCTTTATGCCTGCATCTATTACTCAGCAGATATCGTCTGCTAAAGGACCTCTTCCCACACCCTCAATACTGTATGTTTTCTCTATCACTTCTGGCACTAATGGAAGCAGCATCCCTAAATAGAATTCCATCATTAAATAATAAGATTAAGAAGAAAGATGGAATAGCAGCATTGCATCTCTGATGGGGAGATGTGCACAGGCGGACAGAGCAAAAAAGTATATTTGAAAGATGTGTTTTTAAAGGTCCAAGTGAAGGACCATCCCATCCTAAGGTGTGAGGAACACAGCCTGGTATACTACAACCTTTCTATGTGAAACTACAACTTCATTTAGTGTCAGCTGAAGAAGTAGCAACCAGGCACAGATTTTAACTGTTAGCACTCCATCTAGACCCAGACATTTATTCAGATTTTTCTGACTTAAAAATATTTAATCCTTTCTGCATTATTTATGCCTTTTTTCTATGCACTAATTCATCATGAGCCCATGAGAAATCAAGACATATGGGCCTGAAGATCCTCAGCTCAAGCAACAAGAGCTAAGGATAACACCTCTAGAAATTAAAAAAAAAACAAAAACAAACAGAAAAAGAAGCCTACAATAACATTACCTTCATCTTTTCTGTTTCACAGTGAATCATGGGTTGTTTTTATTGTTATTAGCCTCACAAGAAGAGAGTATACTGAGTCTTTCTTTTGTTGATAATCACATGGATGGTATTTGTTAATGCTTTCTAGAAAGGCAACTTCTAGAGGGTTAGTAGTGGTTAAAAAACATTATTTAAAAGTCCCACTTCTTACCCCAAGGCTGCAATACTCATCACATGTGACAACAATGCCCTTACAGCATTAAAATGGAAGAATTTTCAGATGTCTAGTAGAACAATAAATACTAAGCTTGAAGGCATTTGATTATCTTGCTTTGTTGTGGTTTCTTTGCTTGAACAATCAAACTAATTAGTCATGTTCTCTTTTTCATGTTACTACTTCATGGTCTGTTTCACTTCAGCCTTTCTCTCTGATTATTATCAAAAATATGATATGTGATATGTCATTCAGACAGTGTTGGCCAGAAATTTTCGATCAAAATCTTTCATTTAATGAAATCTTCTATTCAGTTAAATGAAAAAACTAGCTATTCCTCACATCATATACTAAAACATGAGCACTTTCAAAGAGAAACCTCCCTCTTGCACACTTCAGAAGTAACAAAAAAATTGAAAAACAAACAATAAAAATAAATTTAATCATTTTACTGGAGTCACTGCAGATCAGGTGGAAGAAACTGGAATGGAGGAGAATATGTTTTCTCTCACTAAATATTGAAAATCCCTGGTGGTAATGTCTTAATTGACTTTTGGCATAATTTGTTTTTTTAAGATCTACATTTAGGGCCTTCTTAATTTTTTTTTAATAGGGGTCTTTAAAATACAGATTAAATCTTCCTGCACTACAGAAAGCAGGTACTACAGCTGAAGAGCCACAAAATGGTTGCTTTAAGTTCCATGAGGGCGGTACATGATGGTAGCACCCTGCTGCAACAGTCACAGCATACAGTGATGAAGCCAAGGTGATTTGTCAGGACTTCCAGTGCAAATAAAAAGCATATCATGTCACCTGCTAATGCAGCAAGATTTCAGGTAGTACCACAGAGGAGCTGAAGACCCATTTGAAGGACTCAGTACTAAGGTTTTACATGAGAGGGGGCGTACACTTATTCTGTTGCTCCTTCTCTTTGAGAATTCATTACATTGGTTTAAACCAGTTGGATTTTCTCAGAATGTTTCACTGCCATACCATGTAATTTTAACGTATTCTGCCTCTCTATCCTTACAATTTGTCTGTCTGCATTCTTGCTCTCCACATATCTGTAAAATCAGAAGCAGCCATGAAAGTTTTCTTAGGTTTGAAACAGCTCCTCTGCTGACCCTGTCAAAGCACTTCCACCAGCAAGTCTATGGCAGCTCCTTTCAAGGGAACATCACTTCCCATCTGTAACAGCCTGATACAGCAGCAGAGACTGATATCTGAGCTCTGTGTGGCAGACATTCCTTTCTTCCTCTTATTGTCATTATTTTCAGTAAAAGCACTGCTACTACCTACGGTTGAGTCTCTTCTCACAGGGAACTGGAAGTGAGCCATTCCCACCCAAAGCACAAATTCTCCAAATTCTCCAAGCATTGCCATATTTGGAGATCTTCATAATGTCACACTGCATCTGACAGTGTGTTCAGTGTGCTAATAAGACTGTTTGAGTTGTAACCCTAGAACACGCTTAGATCTCAGATCACTAATTATCATCTTCATTCCAGGAAAAGGCTTGTTCCAGATACTGACAAACCTGTGAAACTGAAATAACACCAGACTTCTCACTCACTTCACACAGCTCATGGAGAAAGCACTTGCTCATGCCACATTTCATGTTAAAAAAACCCTATAACAATTGAAGAAACACCTCCACAAATTCCATTATCCTCTTAAAATTGACACGGATTACAAAATTGTGAGGTTTCTTCTTTAGTAGCTCACTTTTCTTCCATCCCATTCTGCATTTCAAAGACAGTAGTCACAAGAACAAAGAAAAAAAAGCATTTGTTATTGTATACTGATAGGTAAGACTTTATTGCAAAAGGAAGAGTGGCCTATCCTGGTCAGTAGCACTCTACCACCAATGGTCTGGGAGGTAACAGGAGAGGGAAATAATTTCCAGTAGGCAACATGTGTGTTGCTACACTTTTGCAAAGTTTAAAAAGAGTCAAATAGTATGCATATGGACTGTTCCATGCCAACTGGCCTTGCACCCAGAGAGAACAGCGTGATGAGCATTTAATTCATTAGTATAGTTGCAGCCATACAGAGTCTACTGAGCATCTGTTTCACGCACAGCATACCCTACAAGATACAAACACTTTCCAACATGTCATAACAAAAGTAGGACACACAATGTTTAAAGAAAAATGGCTAAAACCTAATGTGCAATTAATACTGATCCAGCAAGACAATGATTTTTGCCATTGTCCAAGCCTGCACTAGTTGGGAATGTGGTCATTAAAAATGGCCAGATGTTGTATATAGATTTCAGGCTATAATGAGAAATATACTACTTCTACTAATTGTGACATACGTCTGGAAGGTTTTATAGGAACAGGATGGAAAACTCTGGGGAAATAGAGGACATCCTCCATTCTGTAATGTATTGCTTGTAATATTGCACAGAGAGAATATGGCCAGAAGTTTTGCATAAATAATGTCAATGAGTCAATCCAGGAACCCTGCAATAATGCATCAGCCTAAAGGAATGATTTGTGTTCAAACATCAGCCTCCAGCTACGCTTTTTCCCTATCTATTATTCCATTCCCTATTTCACATAGTCTTATATCACTGGGAAGACACAAGTGGCATTTGACTTGCATCAAGAGATGATGGCTTTTGTGGACAGGATCTACACTATATATCTTTCATGCCCTTATAACTTTCCCTGCATTGCCATCTATACTGTTGATGACTATTCATGGTAAATCAGGACACTCCAACCTCCTTAGCTAGAAACTATTAGGTCCCTTTTTAATGTATCTTCTTCTTTGCTGTGAAATATACAATCTGAATTGTAGACCATTGAGGGCACGGACAGTTTTCTTCTGTACTCACAGAGCAGAATGAGGTTATACTTTTGCCTGAAGTCTTCTGCTGCTACCATAACATATCTGACATGACCACATAAGGTATGTCTGTGTTTGTTCAAAGCATTCTGAAGCTACTAAGAGGAAATCTAGAAGAGCAAAATTTACCTTGTGATGAATAAATTGTGTGAATGAATGTCCAAACGAGAGAGTGAAGGACAGACTATGAGTCCATGAATGGTTACGCACATAGGGGAGCTACTGACCAGAATGCAAAAATTCCCAGGACCAGATTTGTAGCACCAGCAGGGCTGATCTCACTATCTTGTTAATACCTGTTTTACATGCTATCCATGTGTGCATGCAATACCTGATTCACATGCAGGAAGGGTTGTGGAACCTCTGAATAAGAAATGAGACTAGAGAAACTAAATTGATTGACACCGAATAATTCACAAGTAATTTTGCTCATAAGAAGGAAGTTAAGGTGAACGAAAATATCTCTTGCCACAGATACAAGAAACAACAATGAGCCTTACAATGCTTCAGGAATACAGATATTCCTTGCAAGCAGCTGATAGTTGGTCAGTGCTCTCCCAAATGACAGTGGGGTAGGCTTGCTCCTGTAAAGTCACAGAGAAAGTTTTCACCTGTGTATTGGATTTCTGTGGCCAGGTTTTGGTAGTGGGGAGCTATAGGGGTGGCTTCTGTGGGAAGCTGCTGGAACCCCC
Source organism: Myrmophylax atrothorax (assembly GCA_026770055.1). Taxonomy (NCBI): domain Eukaryota; kingdom Metazoa; phylum Chordata; class Aves; order Passeriformes; family Thamnophilidae; genus Myrmophylax; species Myrmophylax atrothorax. The sequence goes on from JAOXXN010000395.1 coordinate 139,365,446, forward strand.
CTTATGTCCAGTAGAGCCAATGCCAGCTAGCTCCAGGATGGACCTGCCACTGGCCAAGGCTGAGCCCATCAGGAATGATGGTAATATCTCTGTGATAACATAGTTAAGAAGGGATGGGGAGGGGGGAACTGTGGGACAGATGAATATTGCAGCCAGAGGAGTGCAGAATGTGAACATGTGAACAACTCTGCAGACACCAAGGTCAGTGGAAAAGGAGGGGCAGTAGGTGCTCCAGGCACTAGAGCTAAGGTTCTCCTGCAGGTCATGGAGCAAGCCCATGGTGAGGCAGCTGTTCCCCTGCGGCCCATGGAGGACCATTGGGGTGCAGAGATCCACCTGCAGTCTGTAGTGGAGCCCACACTGAAGCAGGTGGATGCCTGAAGGAGACTGTGATCCCATGGGAGGACCATGCTGGAGCAGGGTCCTGGCAGGGACCTGCTGACCTGTGGGGATTGGAGCTGACACTGGAGAAGGTTTGGGGGACCTAAGCTGGAGCAGCCTGTGCCTGAACAACTGCACCCCATGGAAAAATGACCCACTTTGCAGCAGTTTGTGCAGAACTATTGCCCATGAGATGGACTCAAGCTGGAGAAGTTTGTGAAGGACCCCACAGGGAGCAGGGGAAGGGCTTTTCTTCCTGAGCAACAGTGGAAACAGCAGACTATAACCCCCATTCCCTGTCTCCCTGTGCCACTGTGGCAGAGGAGGTAGATCTTGGAAGGAGGGAGGGGGAATGGGTTTTAAAGTTTTATTTTTCCTTCTCATTCTCCTGCTCTGATTCTGTTAGTAATAAATTTAATAATATCCCTACTTTGAGTCTTGTTTGCCTGCAATGGTGATTGGTGAGTGATCTCTCTCAGTTCTTATGTCAATTCATGAACCCTTCATTGTATTTTCTCTCCTTCATCCAGTTGCAGAGGGGAACAAGAGCAGATTTAGTATGTACCTGGCATCCCAACAAGGTAAACCCACAACAACCTACTACTAGGGATTTAGAGTTAGGGAGAGAAATAAAACATCAGTAGAGGCACATGAAGAGAGAAACCCCTACTGCATTTTTCAGGGTCTAGGAACAAAAGCCAGTACTACAGAGTAGAGCAGGGATCCCCTCACATAACTAGGACATGTTTTGGGAAGGAAAAAAACACAGGATCTCTCTCTCCATCCTACTATGAGGCAAGTCACAGGAGTATCATCTGTCAACATGTTAATGAGAACTATGCCTCCAGCTGTGGAGCAACAGTGGGAAACTGCATACCAGCAATGACCCCTGAAGGGAAAAAACACTCTTGCACTCCTGCTTATAATGTTAATAGCACATAAGCAGTCAAACCACAGGGCACACTAGCTTTTCTCCAGTATTAACTACTGTGAAGTCCACCACAAAGTCATTTGTCAACAACATACTTTCGGCATTGGTGTAACAGCTGCGAAAATATAATTAGTCCCTCCATCTCTGTCCCACTGGGTACCAGTCACAGCTTCAGTGGTCTCTTTGGATATGTTTCTGTCCTCTACTGGCCAGAGGTCAGGTTTTCCAGAAGCTAGTTGCCTGTATAAATTACAGTGCACATATTTTACATCTCATTGTAATGCTTTCTTTTGCCAGTATCCGCTTCTTTGCAAATGTTCCATTTCCAAGCCATTTTTGTGCAAGCCCCAAGAGAAGTCATCAAACAAGCATGCTGAAAATTTATCCACAGGCATCATTAATGCACATTTGGCTGATGAAGACATAGAGTTCGTATAAACTGCAATTTGGAATGCCTCTTCTTCCAAACAGCTAGTCCCACAAGACACCATTTGCTCAGGAAAAATAGGACCAGGGAAAATAGCTGAAAGTCCAGTACAGGAAGTCACAGACTACCCACAGCTATTTTGTGGCAAAAAGAGAAACTTGGTACCATTCTGTTTAAATAATTTTCAGTGTCAGCATTTGGAGCACCAATACAGTGGGAGTCTGCAGGAGAGGTGATGGGGAGCGAGACAAGAAGCAGACATACATCTGCTTCTGGCCTTGGGTCTAAAGTCACAATGTCTACATTATACTGGAACTTTCAGATGTCTCTTTGGAGATAAGTAACTTTCTGCTTATAAGCAGAAAGCTCATAAGTATGAGATTTCTGCATTGGGATACCCTGGAAGAAGGGTGGGGTCTTCCTGTTACTCCTTTTTCTTCTGCCACAGTTACAGGGATAATACCAGCTGCTGGGCATAACAGGGAAGGATAGCAATCTTCATGCCAGAGAGAACTGACTAGGAACCTAGTTCTTTGGTGTTTAAAGGAACAAAGGGGCCAAGGGCAACATTTATGAGCTGAAGGTCAAGAAGCAAACTTTTGAGAAGAACTTTGATGATACAACATACCTGCTAACATCAAGAAATGGGTATGTAGGACCCACAAAGTGAAAACCGAAAAGCTACATCATGCTTTAATCCTCCCATATGTAGGCTGAACCATCACACTTCACCTGACTTCCCCATCATTCATTAATGCTTATTTTTATATCATGGGAAACGGATGCGACCCTGACTTATGGAGGCAATGCAAGTCCCAACAGTGTCTAAGCTTTCAGAGAACACCTGTTGCAGTGCCATTTGGATCAGTCTGTGCCACGACTGTGCTTCAACATTCAGCCTTTGCTTTCTTACAGTAAACTGACTTTATCTCAAGCCGTGAGTATTTAATCTTATTTTTCCCCCTGTACTGCTGAGAAGGGGAATGAGGGAGTCGGGGAATGGAGTGTGACACTAGAGCGGTGTGGTGGGCACCTGGTAGCCACACCACCACACAATGGCAGTCTGAAATTAGGAATTTACAGATCATTTTTTCTGACCACTCTGTGAACATTTAGAGGCTGGACTGTGGCAAACCACTGCAGCTGGTTACTACCTGTATGAAACCCAGTAGGCATGACACTCTGCTTTTCTGTACCACTGCAGAAGGTGCCATTAACACATGTAACATATACACAAGTTTTCTTATAGATATACAGAGGATGGAGGAGATGAGGCAGGCAAGGAGGCTGAACCCCTTCCATCTTGCTCTTCTTGCTGTCTTTCTACCATCTGCAGATCCAAAGAGCTGTGCAACAGAATCACTTAATGACAGAGAGGTCTTAATTGCCCAGATTTCCCTTGGTCCAGAAAACAGTTATGTTCATTCCGTGGTGAGCAAAGGAATGGAGTACTGCCCCCTGCTCTGATGTTTTGGGCTCTGATCCTGCCTATTTTATCCCATCTCATCTAGCACTACCACAGATGATCCTGCTTCCTTCTAAATGGATGTTTTCATAGCTCATGAAAATACCTGCCTGAATGAGGAAAACACCATTCAAAAAAACCCTGCATCACACACAAAAAAAAACCCCAACCCCCCCAATCCTCCTCACTTAATTACAGCTATTAACTGTTTCATCTGGCCTATAAATGTGATCGCTGATGAATTAAACTCCCCCTATCTTAACTGTCGTTGTTGGCCACATGCTAAAATAGTTATGTGCCATGCCGTTACCTATCACAGCTTGGTAACAGTAAAATTGTGCCTTGCCTGTTTATTGTTGGCAAAGGTTCCATAAAGTCCCATTATTTCTCCTTGAATGAACACATAAACACTGAATGGGACAGGGTGGAGAATGAAAGTCCTCTCCTGGCTAACACATGTACCCCAAGCCCATCTGTCACCCACAGAGCAGTATCAAACCACTGCTGCTAAGGAATAGTATGAGAAAACTTGTGAGGGAGTACACGCTTTTATTCAAGGAAAACAAAGGATGATCCAGGGATTTCACCAGTTCTGTTTATTTTTAAACAGAATGATTCATTGCCTTGCAAGCATATCAACTGATTTAGAGAAAATTATTTCAACAAAAGTAACAATTATCCTTTTCACTCACTTCTGAGGATTTTTATTCTCCTGATAGAGCACAACTATACCACTCTGGAGTTGCTCAGGGAATATGAGTGAGAACCACTTAAAATAGAAAAAAATCAATAGCCATTATAATTGTGATATAATCACAAAAATAATAACAACAATCACTGAAGTAATTACTCTTTAAAGAGTTCTAATTTCAAATTTCAGTTAAAGCTGATTGGACTAGAATATTACATGCAGACAGGCTCTTTGCTATGTTTTTGGAAGCTTCTCCACAATGCAACAACAAAGACTGCAGAATCCTAAGTCACTGGTGAAACTGATGCCACAGAAATTGAAATGGATGTGAAAGATGATGTCTGAGTTGGATATCTTCCAGATGAAAGCACTTGGCCCAAAATGAAGTCAGATAGTGGTTGCTTAACAGATTGCTTTTAAAAAGAAAAATATATATTAATCCTTTTCTCATTCAACCAAGAAAACATTTAAAGGAAGAGATTCCTTTTGTCTGGAAGTGAAATATCAGATTTGGATGGCTCCACAGACTGACAATGAAGAACATTAGGCCTCCTAGCAATGTTCTTCAGCACTCTCCACATGTAGACTTGGCTCTGTATTTCAACTGCCTACTGTAAGTGACAGCCCTGTACGTCAGGATACAACTGCATACCGAGTCTGTCTGGCAGCCCTCAATAGTAGATGGTCTGAGTCGCTCATTACTCTCATGCCATCGGATCTGGGGCCAATTAAGCAGTGTGAACAGAGCTCTTGGCCATGCAATCGGAAGAGGAAAACATTATTCTTTGTGCTCAACTCTTGAGCAGTTTTTGAATCATTTTCTCAATTTACAGTGAACTGAGATGCAAATCTACAAAGACGCCCTTTGAAATTCTCCAGGGGCTTCTCTCCCCAACCACTGTCTAGCCAGACACCATGGGATGTTCTTTTGCTGTCTGAAAATACCCCTCCTCTTTTTTTTATAAACTGTTTTTTCATATCTGTTTAAGAAACCATTTTTGTATCCTTCACATGAAGATCTGAGTTAAAATATAGTTATTTACATTGTATTCTGGCTGAGGCAGAGTGCTAGAGAGAACTTAGCCGGGCAGCAAAAAGCTCCAGTTTAGGAAAGGGAGTGGTGTTAATCCTCATTAGTCTGCTTCTGAGGTAAAAAATGTTTTCTGCAGCAAAACACCTCTGACAGCAAGTTTGTATGGTTCTGTCCCTGGATGTTCCTTGACTGCTCTCTTCTTTCTTTAACTAAGGTTGTATACCACATGAATGATTTGATAAGCATGCAGGTAACCAGAAAACTAAGCCATTAGCTCCAGCCTTGAAGAAAATTTAATTCCAAAATCAGAAATGCTAGAACAGACTGCGAGAACTCAGCCAGGTGGGAGAGAAGAGACACACATCCTGGAACTGGGCTCCTGCCTTATGTATCAAAGGCCCAACAAATGTGCAGAAGGCTCTCTGGACTGCTTTTTACAGCTTTCGCTTCCTCTTCTTATTTCCCCTTTTTCAGTCTGTGTGAAAGAATGCTTTGAAGTTTTACACAACCTGCAATTACCTCTCTTGATAGAAACTTTGTCTGTTTCAGCAAAAAGAGCCCAAGGGAAACACAAAATGTTGCTATTTCCCACATTATTTCTTCTAGACTTAAACATTCCAGATGCAGAAGGTCTCTTGAGCAAAGGAAAATCCTTAAACAGCTCAGCTTGTCTCCTTGCCCAATTTCTTGTGCTTGCAACCCCTTGCCTCCCCACAGCACGTGTCAAATTTCTGATTAATTTTTACAGTATTACAAATCCAATGCATTCCACACAAAAGATCATTTGCAACATCAGTTTTAATACAGCACAACTACCTTGACCAGACTTACTAAGAATCCATAAGAAGCCACAGGTATATAAATTTTCTCCTCTACATTTTCAGATACTTATTGTCAAAATCAGTCAAATACAGAGTCCTAAGTGTGGCATCAACTGGAGGGAAAAAAAGAGAAACTTTGGTACTGATTTTTGCACATGAAGAAATTTTCATGAGACAGACAGTAAGCATTAGCTACTGTAGAGATAGTTCATATCTATCAGCCCTGACAGACCTTGCTAGTTTCTTTCTGGGGACATTCCTTCTCCCTCACATAGGTAGCCTTGTATTTCGAAACTGTGTCCGTTCAATTGTATTATCAGGGTACAAGCACTCAGACATTTTATACCTACTCAAATACTGTGACACAGGAAGGTCAAGTGTTAATGCTTTTCCATATTAATAATGTTTCTATGTAAGAAGGAGTACCAGTACACCTATAAAGCTGTAAAATTAATACAGGTGTGCATGTGTATACGGGCTATACACATTTACCTCTCAAAACAGATACTCAGCCATTTATCTGTGTGACTGGAACCAGATCACCCCTCCTACGAAGACAGGCTGAGAAAGTTGGGGCTGTTCAGCCTGGAGAAGGTTGTGTGGAGAACTCAGAAATCTTCCAGTGTCTGAAGGGCACCTACAAGGAAGGCGTAGAGACTCTTCATCAGGCACTGCAGTGACAGGACAAAGGGGAATGGCTTCAAACTGCATGAGTAGGTTTACATTAGATGTCAGGAAGAAGTTCTGTACTGCAGGGCGGTGAGGCACCGGCACAGGTTGCCAGGAAGGAGATCGGTGCCACATCCCTGGCAGTGTACAAAGCCAGGCTGGGCGGGCTCTGAGCAGCCTGGTCTAGTGGAAAGTGTTCCTGCCCATGGCATGAGCATTTGGAACTAAATGATCTTTAAAGTCACCTCCAACCCAAACCGTTCCATGGTTCCATGATGTACCGCGGGGGTGGTGCGACTTGCGCGGACATCACTGGGGGATTCTGAGTAAACTTTTCAGCCCCAAGAGACCGCCTGCGGGGCCGGGGGCCGACACCCCCGCGCTGACCTGCCCGCAAACCGCCACTGGATTCATTCAGCAAGCCAGAAACACACCGGACCCCGAGCGAGCTCCTGACCGAGAACGGCGCCATCCCCCAACGCC
>JAOXXN010000395.1:139378884-139420297 GCA_026770055.1 Myrmophylax atrothorax
AATTAATATTATTCTTATAATAATAATTCTTATTATTAAAATAAAATTTTCTTACACAGAATGTTGATGAAGATGCTGTGATAGAGAAACTAACATTATAGATGAAGAGCCTTTTTATATTCTTGACCCACTGTCTTTTCTTCCTTCAGCTCATTGTCCTGTTCTCACCTAATCCTTTTTGCTGTGATGGGCTTTTTCCTTTAGCGTTGGATGCTATTGGTACCGTAGAAGTATTATTGCAATAACCCATACTTTGACACTGCTGAGATATTTGAATTCTTAGGCCTGCCATGGGTCTCTTAATTTTACCCTTCTTGCTGTGATATCCCAGCCAGTCTGATTTCTTTTAGTGGCTCTGGATCTGTGTGAAAGGCAAACTGCACCTGAGTGTGGAGCACAGACAAAACTAGTAGTAGCTCATACAAATCTTGTGGTTCGTATATTCTCACACAAAAATGTCCCTCATTCTGTGAACCACTGACTTGAACCACGGCAGCCCTGCTTTGCTGCCACAGTTGTCTGGGAAAGGCATCCTTAGTGGGGGAGCAGAGGAGCACCAGGTACTTCCCATACTCAGCATCTTATTTATGGGCAGGAAAACCTGTTGATAGAGCAGAGCTCCTAAATACTCAGGAGCTTTTGGTGTTGATCTACTGTGTAGTGACATCTTTCTGCTATCTTAGACTTACATTTTAGGTCAGAAAGTTTAATGTGCTCACCTTGACTATGGAAGTACTTGTCTGTTAATTTAAAGTATAGATCAATTCACAAGGTAACGAATTTCTGTCCTAGCAATTCAGTAATAATTAGCAACTGTAGGTTTAAATGAAACCCATTAAGCTTAATACCACAAGGGAGTTGTGCCAGCACTAAGAAGCATGTACCATTATAAAACAAACAAACAAACCATTTCTTGAGCACTGACCTACCTATACCTTTTGTATTCAGTAACTCGCTCCTGCAGTTCCATGAAATGTAGCTTTTTTTTTTTTTTAAATGTATTTGCTTTCTGGGCTTATAAATTGCTGGGGTGTTTGACTCCTTTTTGGAATAAAAACTTTACCATTCCAGAATCAGTTTAGCATTTGCATTGGTCTACTGGTACAAGTCTTGATCCAGTTTTCATTCAAATTAGTCTATTTGCAACAAGTGGAAGCTGCTTACCAGGGTTACCTCACTTGTCTTCATATTTTTCGAGTGTTTCATGTTCTGTCTACAGGTTTTTTACCTTCTAAGTAAAGCATCATCAGTATTATTTTTGATGTGAGGCTCACCTTAGGTCTCTGATCTACATTTGACAGGACTTAGAAAATACCAAATCAGAAACTGAGAATACTTTAATTTGTGTGGAGCAAGTACAGTTTAGGTTTCTAGATGCTACAGGTCTGGTTTCAAGTGAAGCACTTATAAAAACTATCGTGTAATTGGTACTCTCAGTACATTTGGATGAAAATGAAATTATGTGAAATAGCATTAGGACATTGCAGGTGACCCTTTAGACAACAATCACGTTTGATATTCTAATTATCATTTGCTAAATGTTTAACAGTGATCTTTCTAAGAGAAGAAAAGACAATCTACATGACCAACTTATAAGTTAAGCTGTTACAAGTTTTGCTCTGGGCTTTTTTTGATGACACAAACATTGTGCACTGCAGCTGATGTTTAGGGAAGTATCCTTAAAGTTACAGCAATTTGCAATTAGTCTTTCTCTTTGGAAAACTTTACTTGAAAACTACTTTTTGAACTATGCTGAAAACCTAAATTCCTTTTAAAGTACCTTTCCCACTATTTGCATGTATTTTAATTTGTTTTGTATGTGTAGAGTTGTTTTTCACCCAAAATATGAATGTGCACCAAGGAATGCTTTGTCAAGAGGGGAAGAATTCTTTATTTGGACACCCTCTTGGCAGATTAGTCTGCACTGGGTACCCAGACAGGCTCTGCAGTGGTAGCATCAGAGGAAGTTGGACTCAGCGGGCGGTCTGGAGATGACCTGGTTCAGCCTCCAGCCCAAAGCAGGGTCACCAGCACAGTTAGATCCTGTTTCTCTGGCTCATATCCAGTACCATTTCAAATATCTGTAAGAATGGAAATTCTGTCTTTTCTGGGCCCTTCTTAAGGGTTGACTTTCACTGTGAAATTTTTCCTAACGTTACATTGGAATGTTGTTGTAACTTGTGTATCCACCGTCCCTCATCCTTGTGCCCTGTGTATTCAGGAGTCCAGCTTTGTCTTTTCTAGGATGTTCAGTAGGTAGCTGAAGACAGTGATGATCATGCCTTATGGCCTTCTCTGCTTGAGACTGAACAAATACAGCTTTAATCATCTCAATGGCCTTCCAATGGATGTTATTCAATATGTTAGTGCTTTATATTGATCCCCAAATTGGACAATCATTCTTCAGAACCAGAGGGCAATAACAATGTCACATGACCTGATGGGTGCACTCTTGCTAATACAGCACAGCGTGCAGTTAAGTCTTCATTGTTGCAAAAAGATATGCTGCTGGCTCATGTGCAACTTGGCAAAAACTATCAAAAAGGACCTCGGATTTTTCCTGCAAATCTGGTTTCTGTTCAGTCAGCTCTTTGCCTGTGCCGTTGTGTGAGTGCAGATGTAGGATTTTGCTTTAATTGAAGTTCACAAAATCAGTCCCTCTGACTTAGATAATCCTACCACTGCCTATCTTTATCACTTTCCCTTACTTGTCATTGTCCACATTTGGTGGAGTAACTAGGTCATTATGTGTGCATTAGTCATTAATGAGGGTATTAAGAATACTCACCTTAGTACCAATCCTGAGAAACTTCAAGAGTGACCAGCTACCACTTGGTCTTAATACTGATGATCCCCAGCATTTAGAATTCCACAGCCCAGACATAGCCAGACCTATCCAAACCACATCTTTCCAATTTGGCTACAGGACTATGAGAGCCTGTGTCAAAAGCCTGACTAATATGAAAGTAAAGAAAAGCCCATGCTCTCCCCTCACCACACAGCCAGCCATATCTCAATAGAGGGATATCATGTTGGTCAGGCACAACACATCTTTGGTAAATCCAAGGTGACTGTTCCCAGTCACCAGGACCTTACCACTCATGTGTCTGGACATGACTGCCAGAAGGATTTGCTGCATAGTCTTTATGGAGTCAGCCTGTACTTTTCTGGATACCACTCCTTGACTTTCTTGCAGATAAGTTGAGATGTTTCCTTTTTCATCAGGAGCCTCTTCCCCTCTCCACTAGAAAATTACGTAGAGTGGTCTTGTAACATCATCAAACAGCTCTCACAGCTCTCAGATGCATTTTGTTTCAGTTTTGTATAAAATGTTGCATGCAAAGTTTTTCACATTGTATCTTCTATCAAAACAATATCATGATTACGAAGTTGAAAAAAGTTTTAAAAGTGATCTCAAAGCTGACTGTACATTCCCAGTTGTCCCCCTTGGTCCTCATATAGGTGCATATTGTACAACCTTTATTGCATTACCACATTTGGTTCCTCTTCGCTCCTCCCTGCTTTCTTTTCTCAAAGAGTCCTTGAACTATTCTCCTTTTGTTGTGGTCTAAGCACTGTTTCGATTGCATCAGTATTGTAGTAAATAAGATTACAAAAATCCTGATTTGTGTATTATGTAACTGGCATGGGGGTATTGAATAAGCAGGGAATTTGGGAATGAGGTTAGGATTTATTGTGAGTTGTGAGTACCTAATCGAAGGCAGCTTCTGATAACTGTTTTTTTTTTCGCTGCCACAAAATACCTGTGCCAGTTGTTCATTCTTCCCCTTATGGTTCATGGTAACTTTGAATATATGGGAAGCTGTTAAAATACAAAGTTTAGTGATGAACGTAAATGTCTCTGGACAAAGTCAGTAGGCATTCCAGTTTTGTCTGTGGTGTTCATGTGACTCAGTTTGCTGTCTGTAACTGAGGATCATACGTCTGTATGATTTTCATGGTAAGAATGGGGATGTAACATTGAGGACTGTGGTGGAGAAGCACCTTGGGGAATGAGTAATTCCATTACAAGTTCAGTAAATAAAACCTCAGACCTCATTGTTTAATGATAAATAACTGGTATGAAGCAAAGATCCCTCTATTTGAATGAACGTGCCTGTTCCTCTCCAGCAGCGAGGCACTGGGTACGTGCCATCCTGTGTGGGTCAGTAGGTGAAATGTGTTGAGCACACAGTGGAGCACAGGCTGTCACTGCTCTACATGGTTCAGGAGCACTGAGCTATGCAGGCAGAAGCAGCAGTTTTCCTTTCAGCTATCAGGTGAGGAGAGATAAAAAACTCAGTCTCTCATTTCTTCTAAGGGTAGAAAAGTTATGCCTGTGAATGACATCAGGAAAAGCTGTGTTAATGTTTAATTGCACAGCAGTTACTCTATTAGTGATGCATATTTTTTATCCCTTTGGGAAAAAATTATACATAGATTGATAAATGAATTTATTATGATGGAAAGTGGGCCTTGGTATTAGTTGAGCCAGACATAAGTTAGGACATCATCTGGCAGCTTTAAGAGAGTTTGAGCAAAATGTTGATGGCATTTTTTCTGTCAATTTTTTTCCCAGCTGTATGCATATAACATTGCAATTCTTTTGACTATAAAACCAAAGAAATACAGAGAAGGTTTTTCCCCCTTACTTCAGAGATTTCACTATGAAAGACTCATTTAAAAAAAGGAACAGTATAAATTGCACTTTCCTACTACAAACATGGTGTTTCTGTAGAAATTTCTGGGATTTGTCTTACATGGAAACACAAAGGCCACTGTCACCTTCATAAGGCTTTCCACAATCACTTCCTACAGCAGTTTAATGGTCAGAAGGAGTAATATGAGTTCTGTCTCCAGCTCTGGGGTTCTCAGTACAGGAAGGACATGGACCTGTTGAAGGAGGTCCATAGGAGGGCCACAGAAATGATCAGAGAGGTGGGGCACCTGTTTGAAGAGGAGGGGCTAAGGGAGTTGGGACTGTTTGGTCTGGAGGAGAGAAAACTCCAGGCAGACCTTATAGCAGCCTTTAAGTACTTAAAAGGGCCTGCAAGAAAGATGGGAAGGGACTTGTTAGCAGAGCCTGTTGTGATAGGACAAGGGGTAATGGCTTTAAACTAAAAGAAGGTCAATTTAACTTAGATATAAGGCAGAAATTTTTCATACTGAGTGTGATGAAATGCTTGTCCAGAGAGGAGGTAGATGCCCCATCCCTGCAAACTCACGGTCAGGCTGGATGGGGCTCTGAGCAACCTGATCTAGCTGAAGATTCTCTTTGGGGGGTTCGACTAGATGACCATTAAATGTCCCTTCCAACCCAAACAGTTCCATGATTCTACGCTCATGGAAAAGAACTTGATGCAAGTTCTCTGTAGTAGAGTCATAATCAACAAAGTAAACGTAATTTTTTAATTCTTCTAAGATTTGTGCAAATTAAGGTACTACTGTTATTAATATTTAATGGTTTATTACACTGAGATGGCCTTCTGGCCTTTACTGTTGTAGATCTTGAATAGAGCATGTTAAAACTGTAGCAGTCACAGCACTCAGGAGAATGGTCTTTTATTTAAGATCTTCAAGATGGAAAAACCTCTTCATTTGTTTTTTTTTCTTAAACAGGAGAGCCTGTACAACATAAGCAAGTACTGTTGATGTTTTTCCAGGCACTAGTTGGAATATGATCTTACTCTTCTGCAGTGTTTACACTATTTTCTTTGCCTGAAGAATAAACTTCTAACACATGGATTGAGTGCAGGATAATGACCCATAGTGATATTTTGGTCTTAAAATGTGAAGGATAGATGAGCTTAAAATGAGGAGGGAGATGGAACAGTGTGTGAAGGAAAGTTCTGTGTCTCTCATAGTAAGTTGTGAATTGGTCTAGACAGCCCTGATTTCAAATGAAATGAAAGTGAACCATAAATTAGTTTTAGTAGAAAATTTATTTCAGTCAAAATTGAAATTACTGTCCTACTGAACCCAAATCTGTATGGAACATGGCAGGTTCTTTATGGCAGCTTTTCTTTTCCTTGAAAGACAGCTATTTTCTGGATGCGTGTTATGGTTCTTACACTTCATTTCATTTATGTGGATTTTGTGCTTCAATACATGTTTTCATAAATGACCTACCTGACCTGTGCTTACTAAGGTCTGGTTGGTTACTAGAAGGTGCAGTCCTTGCAGCTCCATCATGTTGGCCATAGTATTTGCAGGCTCAGTCAAAATGGATAGATAATCACATGAATATTAGTATCACCAAAGAAGACCTCTTAGTATTGGTTTTCAGTCAGATCCCTTTTTTCTGACAGAAGGGGACTAACACAAACATGCCTGTCAGATGTAATTTGAATTTAGGTCTCTTAAACTCACTGTAAACTGCCTTATATAAGATAATTTCCCTGTGCTGTCTTAAAACAGATAAAGTCAGAAGCTGTAGCATATATGTAGGATGGAGTACTTCTTCTTGTTTCATATAACTGTTAATCATGAGAAGTAGTCCAGAGTTCAGCTAAGTCATTTCAATAGAAGGAGGAAAGAGTGGGAGACAACTTGCAAGCAATCTGTTCAAAGGAAAATGTGTCATTACTGCAGAAGCTGCTTACAGAACTTGCCCATTTCCCACAAAGGCCATTTCACCTCTTTCCAGGGTTAGATCTGAGCTGAGATGTTCTTACTGGCTCAGCAAAGTCTGAAGCAGAGGCCAGCACTTCCAGTGCTGCAGAACATATTAATTATGTATTACTTTGTGGTGTGAACCACTGCCTGTCAAAGATCAGTAACAAAGATCACTATATGCATTTCAATTAGGAGACCATGCTCTCTGAAGTGGATTTTTTCTCAACTCTTTGTACTTTCAACAGCCTAGAAATCCAGGGATGGTACTTCATCTTAGATGTTTTTTCTGTCTCTAGAAAAAGCAGAAAAGCTAAGAAAATAGCTCTTCACTGAAGACAAGGATCTAAAATTATCTTCAGCTAAATAAACAGTTTTATACTTCTTGTCTTTACAGATGCTTTGAAAACAAATGAAATCCAGTTTGAAGGTTCCCTTGTCTAGCATCAAATAAAGATCAAGCAATTTACAGTGTCATAATGCTTGCATAGGAAAGGAAAACAATCTTACAAAATGAGTCTTCTGGGCATAACTTGTATTAAGTTCTTGTGAGATTACATAAGTAACAGTATTTAACAATACAATTGGGCATGGATGAAGAGAGAATACAGTCTGGTCAATGGTTCTTATTTCTGTCTGACATGAATAACCATCACTGACAGTTCAGCCTTCATTTCTATTGGTGAAGGTTTTGAAAAGTCTTGAAGTGGCATGCCCTCAGCATCAGTGAGTGACAGCTCGCATTAAACGAGTAGTTTTGATGTAACATTCACTGATGTCTTTGAGTGCTGAGGATGGCAAACAGAAATGGTTTTAAAAATGCCACAGGTGTGAACACGCTTGTTTGTCTCATCCCTCTTGCACTTTCTTAAGCATCGAGATCTTACATTATGACCTTTTGAAGGAAGGCACATGCAATTCTGTCATTTGGATGCTGTGGTAACTACATGATTCTTGGTTTTCTCTCTTGTCTCTAGGAGTTGGATCTTTGCTCTATACTGTGAAATCTTAGATCAGCAAATGGAAAAGAAAGAAGCATTAGATAAATGCACAGTTATCTTTAGAACACTTTATAGTCTGTCAAATGCTTGATTAGAAATTCCATGCTAGTGCACATGAACTGTCCTCCCTCTGTTTTCACATTTTTCTCAGGAATCTGGAACTGAATGTTGTCTCTTCCAGGAAATGGGTCCCCCAAACTCTGTGTTCAGGAATATTTCCTTTTCTATGTTCCCCATGTAATCTAAGCCGAATGACCATATTACTTCAGACTGTTTTACAGGTCTGAAGTGAATAAGCTTCCTTTTTCACTCTGGACTTCTTTCCCAGCTGACCAGCTGCGCAACCTGAAGGTGTTGTGTTGTCTGCGTCAGAATTAGGCAACTAATTTTTGGGATATTGCTTCTTTTGTTGCTTCATTTTATCACTGTTGCAGTTGCTTTGGCTGTATTACTGATTTGAGTCACCCTTTTAATGTATTGCCATTTGTGTAGTGTAAATAACAAAGTTATGTCAAACCTGAAACACCTTGTTCTCTTTTGATGGTAGCAAGTCAGTCCTGTGCTTTCATTTTCCTTGGAACTCTGGACTTCCCTGATGAATAAGTAGTTTGATCTCTAATGTGAGAAGGCTGACATCTTGTCAAACAGAATGAAATGAAGGACATACTGTGTATTATTAACAACAACCTCACTTAGTTCTCAACAGCTTTGATTTGAGCATCAAAATGAATAAATGAGACAATAAATATGGATATTATTGTGAAACATGGAAGGTTAGGGAAATTGTGTGATATCTAATGCCCAGATCTTTCTTCTGTAAAGACATAATTTTTAAGTTTTGGTTATGCAATCAAATAAAAGCGAATTTGCTGTTCTTCTTTTCCTTCAAATGCTCCTGCAGTTTGCAAAAACAAATACATAACTTTAAAGAATTCAGCACACTTGGGAAAACCTTTTTCAAGCCAAGACTCTTAAGAACATCACAGTTGATCTACACAGGCAGAAAGGCTGCAAAAGCTTGATTTGCTTCACCTATACCTTGTGCTTTTTTTCAAATTTCTACTGCTAATCCCTCATTTTTCTGTAAACCCAAGTGACAAAACATATATTTATGTAAGTTTACCTGTTCCCAAATTCTTTCTTCCTACTTAGGATGCAGTCTTTTGAACTTTGAAAAGTGAGGAATGATCCCCACAAACCTGCAGCTTTTGAATGCCTCAGGTGTTTTGATAAAAAGACTGTTGAGAAGAGAAACAGCATTCCCTCTCTTAGTAATGATCCTTAACTTTTGAGTATTTCTTGTATTTTTAGTGTGTGCTTTTCAGGGGATATATTATCCCACTAATAGTGCTCACAGACAACTGAGGAAAAGATTCATACAGTATTTCATAACACTGTAACTTTTGTTCAATTTTTGAGTTACTCTGTTTGAACTGATAACAAAAAAAACCTGATAATAAACTCTTCCCACAGAAACTGAAACAGAAGAATCAGCAGCTGAAGCAGATCATGGATCAGTTGCGGAATCTTATTTGGGACATAAATGCCATGTTGGCAATGAGGAATTGAACAAGGAAAATTGAACTTTGTATTTGAAGAAGATATAAATCTGTTTGGATATACAGAACTTCCTTTTAAGAAGAAACACGTTTTCCTACAATCATATTGCAGTAATGTTTGAAAAGTCTTCAAGAATAAAATGCTGGGTTTTTTTCTAATAACTTAAATGGTGTTGGGTTTGTTTTTATAGTAGATTCATCCTGCAGGTTTTACCTGAGTGATTCACTTAGGCCGTACAGCATCTTATAATTTACAGTAATAATTTGGATTGCTGTTCAAATGAGGGGTTTTATAAATGAAATGTTTCTGGATTTTCTTTATAGTACAATTAATTTTAAGAACATGTGTTTGTTTGTATGCTACTCTGCAGTGCAAAAAGCCTCTGCAGACAGGAAGAGTTGCAAGAGAGAAAAGTTGCTCCTGTAAGCTACAGGGCTGAAATCAGCGATCAGATGTGTGTCCCTGTTATGGGAACATGCACTACAGGCTACAATGCCATAACAAGTTCTTCTTAGTCCATATCTATCCCTGGATATATGATACATCAGATAAATCTGAGCAAAATTCAAAAGCCACATAAAAATGACCCCAATATGAATATAATTAAGTCTTTTTAAGGGAAGACTACTTAACTTCTTGTGTAATTATGTGTTATGATTTCATAACTACTACTATAACTATTGTGTGGTGAATCATAGAAAATGCTGAGTGGGAAGGATCATCGAGTCCCTGCGCAGAAGTCCCTGAGAATCACACCATGAGCCTGAGAGCACTGTCGAAACACTTCCTCAACTCTGGCAGGTTTGGTGCAGTGACCACTTCCCTGGGGAGTCTGTTGTGGGTCCCTTCCAACTTGGCATGTTCTGTTCTGTTCTGTTTGGATATCTGACCTAAACCTCCCCTGACAGAGCTTCATGTTGTTTCCTCAAGTCCAATCACTGGTCACAAGAGTGAAGGGATTGGTACCTGCCCCTCCACTTTCCCTCAAGAGGTTGTTGAAGACCACACTGAGCTCTCCCCTCAGTCTCCTCCAGGCTGAACAGACCAAGTGCCCTCAAGCCACTCCTCATACGGCTTCCCCTCAAGGCCCTTCACCGTCCTCATTGCCCTCCTTTGGACATTCTCTAATACCTTAGTATCTTCTTTGTATTGTGATGCCTAAAACTGCCACAACACTCAAGGTGAGGCTGCACCAGTACAGAGCAGAGTGGGACAATACCTCCTTTGACAGGCTGGCAGTGCTGTGCCTGAGGCCCCCCTAGGGCACAGTTTGCCCTCTTGGTTTCCAAGGCCCTGCTGACTCACACTTAACTTGCCATCGACCAGAACCCACAGGTCCCTTTTCACAGTGCTGCTCTCCAGCCTCTCATTACCTGGTTTGTACACAATCAGGGTTGTCCCATTTCAGGGGCAGAATCCAGCACTTCCCTTGTTAAACTCTATATGGTTGGTGATTGCCCAGCCCTCTAATTTATGAGGTCCCCCTGCAAGGCCTCCCTGCCCTTGAGCAAGTTGACAGCTCCTTCCAATTTAGTGTTGTTGGCAAACCTAGTGTTCCTTTGAGTCCTGCATCCAGGTCGTTAATGAAGATGTTGACGGTAACTGGACTGAGGATGGAGCCCTGCAGAACCCCACTAGTGACCAGACACCATCCTGATGTCACCCCCTTCACTGTATCTCTTTGTGCTCGACCTGTGAGACAATTGCTCACCCATTGCCTGGCACAGCTATCCAGCTGTGTGCTGTGCATTTTGTCCAGGTAAGAGATAGTATCAAAACCTTTGCTGAAGTCCAAAAACATTACATGTACTAGCTTTCCTAGCTGGGTTACCCTGTTGTAGAGGTAAATTAGGTTCAGCAAGCAGGACTTCCCCCTCATGAAGCCATGCTGGCTGTGACTGACTGTGACCAGTGATGTATTGTTGGAATACTTTGGTGTTGTTTAACAAAATGTACTGAATAAACACCTCATTAATCTTTTCCATATGACTGTCAGTCCTAGAAAACTTTGGTGTATACAAGCAGTTTGTTATTTGAGTTATCCATCAACCTTCATCTTTCTTTGTTCTGCCCTTGCTATTCCTCACAATTTTTGTTAGCCCTGAAAATAGTCCTGAAAATCTTTGTTATCCACAGATGCTGCCAGTGGACTATGTGTCTCTTTCTCCAGACAAAAGAATATGTAAAAAAATAGTTTCAGTACAAACCCATAGGGCACTTTATTCTTAATACTTGTCAAGATGAAAACTGCCCATCCTCATGAACTGCTTCTTGAATATTACTTCTAACACTCATTCCAGGTCCAGTCAGGTTCCCTAGTGGTTTTCTGTGAAAGATTTGTTCAGAACTTTCTGAAGCATCCAGTTAAATGGTATGCTTTTAAAAGATACCCTTTTTACAGTCTGGGTGTTTGATACTGCGTGCTGTTATACTGGTTTTCATAGAATCATAGAATGATTTTGTTTGGAAGGGACCTTAAAGACCATGAAGTTCCAACTCCCTGCCATGGACAGGGAACCTTCCACTAACCAGGTTGTTCAGAGCTTCATCCAGCCTGTTCTTGAACACATCCCAGGATGGGACATCCGCAGCTTTTCTGGGCAACCTGTTCCAGTGCCTCATCACCATCACAGGTGTTTTGTTGTTCTGTCAGTCCTTTTGGTTTGTTTTTTAATAATTTCAACCCATTTGTCTGCTCCTTGAGGTAAAAACCACTTGTAATAGATGGAATCATGCCTGTTTAACAATATGTGACTTTTTCCTGAAATTCAACACAATATAGTTGTCTTCCATTTCTCCTTTGGAAGGTTGTAAGTATTAACAGGTGAATGGATGTCCTGTCTTAAAATTGCAAATAAAATGTTAGAAAATGTTAATTTTGATCAGTTTACCCAGTGTTGCAAGTCAACTATGACACCTAAATGTGAGTAGATGTCAAAACACCTTACAAATAAGGTCTCTCTCTTTTCTCCCACATTGCAAATGAAGGAGTGGATGTCTTACTCCACGCATTACTAACTGCAGAACTGTTCATTTCCCATATAGATTGACCACTATGGCAGACTTGTTGGTCAGAAGTAATAGATTTCTGCAGCAGTGAGAGTCAGAACTATTTTAGATGCAAAGCTTTTGAAAAGGAGATGGCTGCAAGTAGAGATTTTATTTTGTTGGTAGTTTAAAATGCAAATGCATTTTTCTCTTTGCAAGGTGTAGTGGCAGCTTTCTGGTTTGTGCATGTATTATGCATCCAGTCTAGAAGAAGTATTTGAAGTGAATTTTGAAATGGAACCATCCTCTTAACTGTGCATGTAAAATTCTCAGTTCTTTGAATTTTTGTTCTGTTTTTGGAACAATTATGGAAAATGGAGATTAGCCTAGACTTTTCTCTACTGCTTGTGTACTATCTACGTCTTTTTCCCAGATGTGTTTAAAATTTTTTCACTTTTTTATTACATACCAACAGTACACAAGTAGCCTAAAATGTGAATAAGAGTGCAGCTATTGCAAGTAGATGTCTGGCTGATAAAATATTCAGCCGTCTCTGTGCAGCTGCTTGCGGTAGCCAAGGTCTGTAATACAATTTTTCATCGGAGAGGAGAAACACTTCAAACCACTACCAGAATAGATGGGCAGTAGCTAAATTGCAAAGTGCAGAAATTGACAGAATTGTAAATTATCACAGTAAATACTGTCAAAGCAGGAACTTTGCGAGGTGTTGGACCAAAACCATACACTTTGACTTACACAGATGAAAGTAAGGGTAGTAAATGTAATTCATGTACTACCAGGTCCATGAATAAGTACAGGATTTGGCCAAGAAGATGACAGTGTTAAGAAAAGTGGCAATTCCTCAGCTGTGAAACGCTTTTGAAGGAATTACGGGGCATCAACATGTGCTGAAATTTAGTATTTTAGTTCATGCTAACTGAACTAACTGCTGGTTAATGAAATGGCACCAGATGAAGTATTTACAAACACCAGTAAAGCCATACCAACACAGATGTTTTAATGTTTGTTTTCTATATTTATCATTCACTGTAATAGCATTATGTATCATTGAAATTATCTTCATGCTTCTGGCATTCCTCTACTTTCCTCAGCAGACTGGTGGCTCTCGAAATTGCTCCCTGCAGCAGTGCTGGGCTTGCTGTCCCTCCTGAACACACAGCTCTCTGGAACCACACCCTATTCACTTTGAGGGTCATCTTTGTGTGACTAGTAATAAGTACAGCTGCTTATTAATGGTTGGACTCCGTGATCTTAAAGGTATTTTCCAGCTTAAGTAGTTCTGTGATTCTATGGCTATATTTTTATTTTTGATAAGGCAGAAGCTGGATAAACATACAGACAGTCGCAGAAGCAAATACCAGGATGTAAGTTTATTATAATTTTGGAATACAAAAATATTTGAGAGGGTTTGGGTTCTTAGAGCTCTGTTTTGCCCAGACAGGACTTGGGGGAATGGAGCTACAATGCAGAATACTTTATAGCATGTTTGTAGGAGCACTCCAAGTTAACACACACACTCAAAATGCAACCATTAATCCAACACCTTTGTAGGCAAATAACGGACATTGACTGTGCACAACACTAGAAATGCCCGCAAGGCTCAGTGCAAAGGTCCAAGGTTTTTCTTGCATAAAAAGACAAAAGTGCAGAGCAGATTTATGCCTTATTCAGGAAAGATGCAAGGAGTTTACTTTTCCTCTTCCATAGAGGTAGCAAGGCCATATCCAGAGTGCTCTAATAAACCATGATTGTTCTTATTGTCTTGTAGAGAAAAACCCTGCTCTGATTGTAGTATTTCTCATTGATGGAGAAACTGGAACTTGTGCTCAAATGCTACTTGGATTAATCACTGTAAAGAATGGATTTAGAGGGTGGAGGACAAGAATTCTGATCTCATAGGAACCAAGATTTCATTGGTGTACAAAGTGGCTGCACACGCCAAAAAGGCTACAGCTGAAGGATGCCTGACAACTGCTGTGGAAAACAGTAAGCTCCAGATGTAGATTTGAAGACCTGAAATTAAGAAATCATTTAAAAAAAAAGAAGGATTTAGGGACAGCCAAGGACACTGTGAGTCAACTAAGGTTTGCAGAGGATGGATTAGTTTAATTGCTTCAGGCTAACAAAGGAAATGGGGGATTATAAAGGAATTTACAAATACATCAATGCAGAAAAATATTTAGGCAGGAAAGTGAGTAGTTTTCTCGCTCTCCTTATTTTAATAGTAATGAAGACTGATATGGCAGTGCATCAGACCTTTAAAAGGGAAGGGTTTTTTCTGAGTTGGAAGGTTACTCTGTACATAAAAATAATGAGCTAGCTGATATGTATTGCAGGATATTAATGAAAAGGACAAAAAATACGTACTAATGCCAGTTTTTATTTAAGAAGATGTAATGGATAAGTGAAATATAAGAGGTAAATAAATACAATATAGTAAAACTTTTTTTAAATCTAACTTCTGTGTAAATTTTAAGGATTTTTCTTACTCATATTGCATAAGGGACACATTCTGGCATCTGTTACTGCAGAACAAATAACACTACTATCTGCCTGGAACAATGTTTGTATTGATTGAACGTAGTCAGAAGTAGAATCAATGTTTTCCAGTGCTTCTCACCAGACTAGGCCCAGTAAGAACCATCAGCATATTTGAGGTGAATAAGCAGAGGCACGTTTTTGTGTGTCCCCTTAACTCTGGGAGCATCACAGCTCGTTGTCTGCCTTCATGTTCAACTTGCAAGCTACCTAATTGCTTAGAGTTCTGCTTCTGCACATGTTCCCAGCAGCTGATGATATTGGATAATCACTGCTGAGGTTGTGTGAACTCTGATTTTTCTGCCCAAATCCTACAAGAGGCCTGATGTTCTGAGGCCCTCTTTGGCCCCAAGTGCTCTCACTTTCAGCTGACTGCCCCTACTTCAAAGCTAGAGAGCAATGTTCTGGAATGGAGTTAAAACTGAGTGGCTGAAAGGAATGAATTACATACACATCTGTGCTAATTTTTTTTCATAGGCCTGTGTGTGCTTATCATGAAATCTTGCTTGAAAAATAAATTCAGATTTGTCTAAGTAGAAGAAAGATTGGTGATTTTAAAGTTGTCTGAGTATCAGTGGATAGCAATTCAGTTGTTAACCATATAGAAGTTTTAGTGGTATTTACAGTCCTGGAGAGAGGGGAGGAGGGTCATGAAGGCAGTCTGTCCCCGAAATACATTGTTGGAGTGGGAAGACTTTGAAACAATAATGGGAAAATACACAGAAATATAACAGTGACAATCAAAACTTAGGGGAGTACACACTGGCCATAAAATAGAGGCAATGAAAGGGCATTTGGGAAAACACATTTTAAACCTGCATTAAAGAGATAAATTTGGATAGAGTGAGAGGAAAAAAAGCCTCTGCAGTTTTGGGGTGCATGTCCAGATATTGCATAGAAGGTAGTGTGAGTGTGAAAGCTCTTGCTCAGAGATTGGTAGTTCTGATCCAGTAATTCTGCATGAAATACTGCATTTGTTTTGGGGTCAGCATGTTACTAACACAGTGGAAGAGAAGAATACTGATGTGCTACCATATGAATAATCATTAGAATAACATGTAAAAGTGAAGACAAGGCTCAAATGTAGAAATTCTTGGGTAGATGTGAAGGGGGAGTAGTTAGAGTGATTTGAGCAACTGTAGTATATCAAACAATGAAAGAAGACAAGCAAGAACTTATTTCACCAAGCAGCAGTGAAGAGAGATGGGAGAGGGAAACCTCTTAATGCCAAGATATGAAATACTAATTTCCATAGCACTTTAGAAGATGCCTCCGGATTTACTTGGAAATTCTAAAACTAAACAGCACGAAAAAGCTAAACAAATGCTTTGGGAAAAGGAAAAAAAAAAAGAATCCTATTTTGCACTGGCAGAGCAAAAGGTCAACTGAGCTGACCTGACTGGTTTTTCCACCTTTACATTGTACAGTAGTAGAGCATCTGTTTATTGGATGACTGTCAGGTGGTGATCTCCTGAGAGCACCTGGACTAGATTCCACCTGCAAGTATTAAACAGGCTTTCATGGCTTCTTTGTGATGATTGTTGCTGAAATTCCTCTTCAGGTTAGTATACCTTCATGGAATTTCTATTAGAGGAATCAGAGCAGACAAAGAAATGAAGCAGTACCTTGTGTCTCCCTCCTTCCCTTCTTCCCCACCCCACATCTCAAGCCTCCCACTCTTAGTTTTGATTCATTTCCTAGTGAAATAACTGATGCCTGATTACTGTCTGTTGACTTTGTAGAACTTAGGGAGCCTTTTACTAATGGGAAACATGATACTTTTATCCACCCTTCCCCAGCTGATAACAAAACCAGCTGTAACACTGGCATGCCTTGCAGTGTGAGCTGGTGTCACATTCTGCACCGAAAGGAGCATGTTTGTTCCAGCACAGACACACAGGGGTGATCCAAGCCTGTAAAATATGTGATCGTATTTTCCTTCAGATATGAAGCAGCATTATAAATTGTTATGTAAACCACATGTTACTTTTATAGCATTTACATATGTTACATATATTTTTGTTTGGTGTGGGAGTTTTCAATTACTTTCTAGGAAACAAGAAGTGTTTTTAAAGGTCTCAAATAGTCTGAGCAACCACATCTAAAATGCCCTCCAGCACTCGCAGAAGACAGAAGTAAGAGATGGAAGTAGAACACAGGCACTGCACTTTCTCACAGGGAAGAAAATGGGATTTTTCTATGTGTAATTACTATTGCCACAGTCCCAATTCCTCATCATAATTATTTGGTATTTTAGTTTATAAAAACTATGAACCCCACCATACCATTTGGAAAGTAATAAGCAGATTCACAGTAGTTAGGCCAATTAGATTTATTTATTTTACAACATGAAGTTGCAGAGACCACTATAATTTAAATTAGCTTTACAAAGCCAGAGTGGAGGTGGAATTAATTCAAGCAAAGAGTATACGGCTTTCAAATTTGAGCTTTTGAACTTGAACAATTCAGGTAGTTTTCCTGCTAAACAAAAAAGCAAGCAGAGAAACAGTAAATCCTGCAGGTCTGCAAACTGGTGTCACAGACAGGAGTAAGGAAAACAGGTGGAAATTTCAGCCCTCTGATAACTCTGAAATACAGTTATCGAGCAGATTATGGAATGTACTACTAGCATTTTGCTACACATTAACGCAGCACCTACCAAGGAAAGGTGGTTTCAAGGACAGAGTTCAAATTTGTAGCATAAAGCCAGCAACATTCATCCTCATGCTGGCTGCATTCAGATTTGAGGTACAAATATTTATTCCTGAAGTCGATTGCTTCCATGTGCCATGCGTGTTAAATTTCAGAAGCCCCCTTTTATTATGGTTTGTGCACTTTTTTAAAGGCCTTTCACTGACACATAAAGTCAAGTCTCTGGTGATCAGCCCTATACTGGTATGCCAATAAAGATCTCTATTTGTATGGATGGAGATGTACAAAACCATCTTTGTCCCTGAAGAAAAGGATGGATAAACAAGACAGAATAATGACAGAAATAGACGGCAAAGAAATGCTTCCCCCAGGACTGAAGGATTTGTTTTTCCTTTGTTTCACTTTTTTTTTTGGTCAGCTTTTTATTTAAATATGTGAATAACTGCCTCCTGTCAGTGCATACAAGTTTCCATTTCCAGCTCCAAGACAATTTGCATTTGAAGTTTGGGTTCAGGCTGTTGAGAGGCAGGAATTATCTGCAGTGTGCAAATGTGAACGTGGAGTGCAACTGCCCAGGAGACTGGTGATACATCATCTCCAGGGTTTTTGTCAAGGTCTTATATTTTAACAGTGTCAGCCTTCCCAGTCTGTTGCAAGCACAATTTACACCCCTTCTGTCTCCTAAGAGGAAAGGAAATAGAGGCGACAGAGATGCTCCCAGAGGAGTGACTAATCTTTACCCTTCAGGAGTGTTCAAGGATAGCCACCTCTACTAATCATTAAATAGTTGTTTTTAAAACAAGGGGGAAAAAAAAACCAAATCAGTTAATCCCATTTCCCAAACGTTCTGCAGTGCACATCATTATCTATTCTGCTTCTTGTAGTCATTACCAGAGAGAAATTAGGTCTAGCAATGAATGGTCAGTATGATGCTGTCAGTGACACACAGTTCAATTTTAAATTTAAAATAGGCTCTGTTGTCTGCCTGTATCAGCCATTAACTTTAGTGTCATTGTCACAAAGTCATCAATCTCAGTCTGTCCCAAACCTTTTTTCTGTGTAGAGTCAGCCCATCTTCCTTATTTCCTATACATGCAGATTTTAAATCATCTTGTAAACCTTGTACTGCACCAAAGGTTGAAGGCTGCAAGACTTGGCAGATTGGGGTTTTTTTTAATTCCCTCCCTCCCCCCTACATACATTTAGTATCCACCACCAGATGACAGATTGCAGCTACTCTCTGAACTGGAACATGCCAGAAATGGAAAAACAGAAGAAAAAGAAACAACCCTAAAGCTGATACAAAACTGATAAAATCCTGATTCCACTGACGCTGATGGCAAATGCAGAATTTAATTTTCAAGTAATTGCTATAAAAACTGTTTCAGAGAGACACTACACAAAGTCTCCTTTGTAGGCTGAATCTTGTACATTTTAGAGACGATCTCTGCTTGTGTAGCACCAAAGCAGCTGAGTGCATCAGAAATGCCTCAGTTAGTTGTCATCTAGTTTAATGTGGGAGAGTTTATTACTGGAACATTTTAAGCATTTAATTGAGAGAGTCTTCTGTTCTGGATTTTGCCTGTCTTCTGGGTCTAACAGTGTCTAAGAACATTGACTTTTAAGGCCCATAAATTTCCTCAAAATTTCCAGAAGACAGCTTTGGGAACATATATGTGATTTGTAAAGGATAGCTGTAATAGGAAGAGTTGCTTGACTAGAGAGCATGTTCTGATCTTCATTTTATTCTATCAACATGAATCCTTCAGGCAAGAGTCTTTTTAAAATACCTAAATAGAGAAGTTTCTGCCTCTTGAGTCCATGACAGAAAGTTGCTTCATTAGCCTATATCTCACTGGAACAACTGTAAAGGAACCAATTTGTTAAATAAATAACTGTGATGTTTTGTTACATCAGTACATAACACAGTAAGTAATGAAACTTGGGTAATTCTGGCCATTTATGCCTGCAATTACTTTGTTATTAAAGTCTTGGGCACTTGAAATTTGAGTAATTCAAGAGCTGTATGGCTGCTTTGAGCGTTGTGCCCAACAACTACAGTGACACTAATATTTGTTGCAAATCTTGTGATCAAATCCCATTTTAACCTGTAGATGTCAATATTACTGTAACAAAGCCTGGGTTTTGCTTACAGGAACTCACAGGCTTGCTAAGCCTTGATGTAATGGAGCTGCTGTGATCCCTAGATAGGATCTGAGCATTGGCAAAACTCCCATACTGACCCTTTTGTCACCTCTCACTCGTGGAAACTGGCGCTAGTAGGCATTTTGTAAGTAAGGCATGAGAAACTGTACAATGGGATGCAACACTTGTCCCACTGGTGATTAAAGCACTTCCCTGAAAGACCCAAACTCAGGTCTTTGACTTTTGGGAGCACATCAGGCTCAGCTGAGGCAAAGAGGGATGCAGCAGAGTGATTCATGGCTGAAAGGAGCCAACTTTAAGTCTGGAAGGTGCTCTCATACACAGGTCTTCTGCTTTTACATACCCAGAAGCCTCACTGCAGAGAGAGAAGGCAAACATGTTTCATGAAAACTGAGTTCATGCATAATTTGTATTTGTTGGAAGATACAGTTCCTGAGAACAAATCAAATATCGGTAACTAGAACAGAGAAGAGTAGAGAATACTACTCTGTTGGGTTTGTGTGGCAGAGTTTTGGCAGTGGGGGGCTACAGGGGTGGCTTCTGTAAGACGCTAATTGAACCTTCCCCCAAGTCTGACAGAGACAAGGTCAACCAGCTTTGAGATGGACCCAACACTGGCCAAGGCTGAGCCAAAGAGCCATGGTGGTAGCACCTCTTGGATAACATATTCAAGAAGGGGCAAAAACTGCTCAGAATAATAGCAGTGGACAGAGGAGTGGGAATCTGTGAGAGAAACAGTCCTGCAGACACCAAGATCAGTGAGGAGGGAGTGGGAGGAGATGCTCCAGATGCTGCAGCAGAAATTCCCCAGCAGCCGTTGTTGGTACAGACCATGCTGAGGCAGCTGTGCCCCTGCAGCTCATGGAGGTCGTGAAGGACCCCATGAAGGAACAGGTGGATCCCCAAAGGAGGCTGTGACCCCATGGGAAACCTGAGCTGGAATGGGCTCCTGACAGGACCAGTGGACCTGGGGAGAGAGCCCACACTGGAACAGGTTTGCTGGCAGGACTTGTGACACTGCAAGGGACATGCACTGGAGCAGACTGTTCCTGACGGACTGCACCCTGTAGAAGGGACCCATGCTGAAGCAGGGGAGGGGATGTGAGGAGTCCTCAATGTAAGAAAGGAGTAGCAGAGACAAGGTGTGATGAACTGACCGCACATTCCCCATTCCTCATTCACCTGCGCTGCTGTGGGGAAGAGAGAGAGAACTTAGATGTAAAGTTGAGCCTGAGAAGGGAGAAGTGGGGGAAAGGTGATTTAAGATTTTATTTCTCACTACTTTACTCTGATTTTTGTTGGTAATAAATTAAACTAATTTCCCCAAGTCTGCTTTGCAACTGCTGGATGATTTCTCCCTGTCCTTATCTCAACCCACAAGCCTTTTGTTTTATTTTCTCTCCCCTGCCCAGCTGAGGAGAGGAGTGATAGAGCAGCTTGGGTGGGCACCTGGCACAGAGAATGAGAACAAGCAAGTGCTTGCCTTGGCCTACAGTAGCTAAGGCGAAAGGAAAAATAGAGGGGTGGTTTTTTCTGTGATGGAAGAGAATTTGCAGTTACAGGCTTGAGTGTGAGACATGGTTGCAATACCTTTCTTACCAGATCTTTGAAAAATTGCCAGATAATACTCCATTAGAGAAAATAGGCAACACATTCTGTTCCTTATGGTCTCTTCGCCCACTTGTAAATGTTGCATAAGGAACAGAGTATATCTATAACTATACCTATACCTCACTACAAACACACCTGTAAACCATCAGCTGCACACATATAGTCACAAACCCAACCTCCTTTTCCAGTGGCAATAAACATTCTTGGCTAGGACACCAGGTCTCACTGGACTCCAATAGCCAGAGGAGATCCTCCACCACTCATTGGAAGGATGAGCCTGCAGTGCCTCTTGTCTTCTAGGAGTTCTCTAAATAAGGAAGAAGACAGCAAGGACCAAATATGAGAGACACTTTATGGCAGAAGAACAGAAGTGTCCTGCATGTAGCCTCAGCTAGTCAGCTAAGGATAGAGAAGTTCTCAGGAAATCCTGATCCTCACCTGGACTCTTCTTGTACCTCAGAAGGGTCTTTGATTTGAGAAATGTAACATGACTCCATCTGTAAAATAAGAAGGATAATAAAACTTTGTTCCAAGCCTCTTAATTTTTTCAGTTATTGATGTCTAGAAGAAGGTTGCACAAGGCTTGAAGAATGCTGCTGCTTCCAGGGGCTTTTAACCAATGAATTGTAAATGCAAGCCTGGAGCTCATCAGTGGCCCAAGTGTGACAGTTTTGGCAATGTTTGCCCTTGTATGAATGTCATCATGGAGCAGGGAGGGCTGAAGGAACACATATCAACAGAGGAAGGTATGCTTTGAGAAAGGATGTATGAAAACAGGAGTGCATACCTTTCTAAACTGCATGAAAGAATTCAGTCTTTGAGGATGGTCTGGAGCATGGAGGAGACGATTAAGGCATCATTGAGATGTGATGTACTGGCTGAGTGGAAATGAGAGCAGGAAATATTGCAGTTGATGCTATAGGTCAGAGCAGTGTTCTGGGGATCCTTGAAGGGAAGCACAAGTAGCTCAAATTTAATGCAGAAGGCCAAAGGAAAACGATGGAAGAATTCAGAGGTGCCATTGTTGAGGCAGATGATTTACTGAGACATTTGAAATAGGTTACAAAGGAAAAAGGTGAAAATGAAGAGGAGGCTCTAGTAATCTCAAGGAAAAATGGTCAGGGCACGACCACGATTTTTGTCACATGGCTGACACAGGCGAGCCTTAGAGAAGTTGCTCATGGTGAAGTGATGTAATTTGGCAAATGTCTGGCTCTTGTTTCAGACTGGGAGAGATGAGTCTGAGGAGATTTAATTAACATGTAGGACTGCTTGTAGGAAATTGCTAAGTGTTGTGTTCCTAGAAGTTTCTCAGGAAATAGAAAGCAAAATGAAGAATGGTCACGATTTCCTCACTTCACAGAGAAGTTCTGCAGGAGTTGCAATCTGTGCTTGCTGTCCAGGAGGTGAACGTTCAGACCTGCTGTCTCCCTATGAATAGAAAGTTCTAGAAAGATCAAGCCCTTTCTTTGGCCTCTGGAAGGTTCATGCTGATTGTTGTTTGGAAACATAGCTCAGTAAACTTTTATGGAGAGATAAAGTATAAATTCTGTCTTGATTTCATATTGACTTGTTATAGACAAGCAACTGTTCTGAAAATATTTTCACATATTCATTTGTCTCCCTTTAGAGAATGCAGTGTGCCAGTTTCTGAGAGGGAATGAAATTGTCATGTATTATTTTTAGATGCAAGCAATTTGTGGTTAATGTTATTCTGCCAGAACAGGGTACCAAACTCCCAGTTTCAAATCAGGCGAGTTTATTGGATAGCTATAAAACTCAGTGTGAAGGAAAGAGGAGAAATTTTCTCCTTACTCAAATAATCTGACATGTACTTCCAGCCTACAGATAAGACTGAAGCTGGAGTAGCTCTACAAGAGAAGATGAAGAATATTAATGTACTGAAATGTCTATACGTGGATGCAAGGAGCATGGAAAATAAGCAGCAGGCACTAGAAGAGATACTAAACAATGAAGTTGATGAACTAGTGGGCACAGCTGAGGCAAGGTGGGCTGATTCCTGTCAATGCTTTGAATGTCAATAAAGAGGCAGACAGTCTGCACAGACAGGCAGAGGCATGGTGACAGGATGCAGCTGTGTTTTCTCCCTGATGTGGTGCATGCAATGGGCTCAAATGATGTTCTGTTTTCTCAAAAAACTAACTTGGTAGATTAGAAGAAATAATGAACATGGTGGATCCAGTGCAGCTTTTTTTTTGTTCATGAGCTCTTGGAAATCCAGGGAGTCCTAAACAAACTGGATGTTTGTGATAAAAAACAGTTCAAGCATTTTGTTAAATTAACACTCACAGTTAAGTAGTGTAGTAAAGCTACAAAACACTGGATGCTGTGTTTGAATGTTGGGTGTATTCTTATGAAGCTTCCTAATTGCAATAATTAGGACCAGCCTTGGGACAGGCCACCCACTTCTCTTTCCCACTTTGATGTCAGCTGCTGAAGGGAAGAATGTAAATAGGAGCTGGACTGTAAACATAAACACTTACTGAAGTCTGTGGTCCCAGTATTGTAGCCCCGACTCACTGTTTCAGATTGAAGAGTTCAAACATATAAGGAAGAACTATCCTATGAAATATGTAACTAAAAAAAAGACATTTTAGCCCTCTCCAAGTGTGAGTAGTTTGACCATTAGCTGGTTTGTGCATCTCTTTTGGACATGGAGCATTATCACTTAAGTCCTGTGTCCATTACCTGAACTGCAGTGCTCAGAACCAGCTGACACTAGGTGAAGGCAGACTCGGCTTTCCAGTGGGGCTGGGAGACACAGCTGACCAAACTGGCCAAAGGTGTATTCCCTACTGTATGGTTGTCTAGGGTTGAGCTGGCAAAACGTCAAATGTCCAAGACAGAGAGAAAGGGTTCCTCCCCCGCCTAACCAACCAAGGGAAAAAAGAGGGAGAGGAAAAAAACCTCTAAAAGGTTTATGCTTAAACTAACTATATATATTTATACAGAAAAGAGAAAATTAAGAGAAAATTACAATATAACACACATTTACACAAGTTAGGTATAACAACAATTTTTACCTCCCACCAAAACCAGATTCTATTACTTTTGATCTATAAGCACCCCAAAAGACACCCAGCAAAGAACAAAGTATAACAACAAAATGTTTTTGCTTCTCTGAATTCAAACAAAATGCAAGTAGCGGCAGCAGGAGCAGCAGGGCCTACTCTAGCAAGACAGGAGCTGCACCATGTCCTGTCTGTACTTAAGCCATGATGGAACTGACTAAGCCACTCCCACACTGGCTCTTACCCCTTTTGAGATGATGCCGTAATATGGTATGGAATACCATACTATTGGCTAGAAGAAGTCAGCTATTAGCTAGCTCAGCCCAGCTCAAGTCAGCTGACAGTTCCAGGCCTAGTCTGAACTTTAAAGTCTACATTTAAGCCTACCTGGCTAAACCCATAACAACAGTGCTTGACATGCTCTGGAAGAAAAGCTGGGGTAAAGGATGAAAACTGGAGTTTGGCTTCCAGTATGGTCATTGCTTAGCTGATCTGCCTGTGGGACAGGTTGAGTAATCTCCTTGGTCTCACTTGTCTTTTTCTCTTTCCCTCACCTGTAAAACTATCATCATCTCAATTCTTGAGTTTTCTCACTTTTGTTCTACTTGTTCTCTCCCAGTGGAACTGGAAAACTCAAGGAAAATGATAGTCTTGTGAGCATATCAGTGTGAGTGCAACGTCATGGGACATTGTGCTAGCCGTAAGGGTAGTGCCAAGGCTGTTTCTGAGGCACATTGATGAAGACACCTTCTGACTGATTTGGCACCTACTTTCCTGCTCCTGGAGGGAGGAGGTATCTCAAGAGCCTTTGTGAACTATAGAATAAGAGGTTAGGTACCCAGGATGCCACTGTCTGCTAGGAACAGTGGCCCTCAGGTCCCTTTCCAGTTTGCTTCCCACAGATGTATGCACTACTAAATAACTGTCTAAGGATAGTTCATTCAGAGACACTTTTCCACAGGCATTAATGGACAAGATTCTCCCACGTTTGGATCTGTCCACCATCCATTAGTTACCACTATCCCAGAAAGTCTTGAAGCTTCCCTTCTGCTCCTCAAGCCACAGACCACACCATACCAAAACACCACTGTGCGAAACCGTCTCGTAGCAGTTCAAAGTCTTGGAGGAAAACCACCAAAAATTATTATGTATTAGGTTTTCCATGAAGAGGTGGTGGAGACTGAGGCTGCATGTTAGATGTGTGGATTACCAGTTGCCTCTAGAACAAGCCCTGAACTGTCAGGCTGCAATCCACACTGTGCCACTGGCCAAGGTGTGTGTAGCCTGTTGCAAATACCTGTAGATAGGTAGGTACTGCCTCAGCCTTGCTTCAAATGTGATGGGGAAAGACTGGCATCTGCTGCAGAATACTTACCTGCAAGGGGAGGGCACATGTCTCCAGACAGGCAGTTGCTGTGGTGGATGATCCTGGTCTGAACGAGGCAATGATGTCACCTACTCTGGTCAGCATCCTGACTACCTAGTCTCCTTTCCTTCTTGAGATTTTGGCTTCATAGCTGATGGCTGTGGGGAAAAGATAATGTGAAACCACCACATTTCATGTTGGCTCGACAGTGCATTAAAATACAAGGAGGAAGATTTCTGAGCTGGCAGGGACAACTGTAAAAGAGCTCATACACTATTTATCCAGGAGTGAGCTTTTCCAAAGGTATCTGCAGCCAGCCTCTGTCTCCAAGCACGGCCTCCTGGCCTTGGGAGACAGCAGTGATGCTCGCAGGTGGCTGGGCTCTTCATGCCCAGGATGTTGCTGCTGTCCCTTCCCCGCACTTCTTGTGGCACCCATATGCAACCCAGGGATGAGAGAATGAAACCACATGTGCACCTTCTTGACTTCAGACTCTTCCAACACATTTCACTCTCGTGGGGCTCACTACTCCCCCATGCAGCTGCTTCCTACTGTCTTCCCATCCCCCTAAAAGCTCATGTCTCCACTCCTCTCTCCGAAATCCTGCACCTGCTGAGCCTCCCTCCCAGACTCTTCCAGATTAGCTTAAATGCTTTTGAGCAGTAGATGCTTCCTTGTCTGGATCAGTTAAAAGACAGGGAATGCTTGTTTGACTAAGCTGCCCTTTAATCCTTTAACAGGAAGCTTTTATCCAGCAGAACTGGGGAGTGAAACACACAGGACAAAGACTTGTTAGCAGAAAATATTGCACTGTTGTGTTTTCTTTGGCACCTTGGCAGCAGACTGCAACACTTGGACATGTGTGTCCAAGGAAGCCGTGCTGTGGGGCTGGATGCAGCCTGCTGGGAGCAGGGGAGGGAGTGGGACTGGAGATGGGTCTGGGATGAGATACTGCAACTGCCCTGCATGTATCATTAGATACTCACTTTTAGATATAAAAACAGTGTGGGACTGTCAAAACTAAATATGTCAGTCACAGGTAGAAATTGCCTGGCGTCCTGCAATTCTTATTTGCATGAAATCAAAAATAGTAGGAGGAAATCTGCCCACAGCAGACTTTCAATTTACGTCAGTCTGCCAAACTCTTCAGTGAAAGCAAGGCACTGTGTGAACACTTAGTCATCACCTTCATTTAACATCCAGTGGGTGTAATGTTTGGCAGCCTAGTCCTCTGAAGAGACAGCCCTGGCAACTCATTTTAGCACATTATCCCATTATATTGTGTGCTGTAGTATCCCAGTGTAAGGAAAGCAAGGAAAACATGTAAATCT
Source organism: Myrmophylax atrothorax (assembly GCA_026770055.1). Lineage (NCBI taxonomy): Eukaryota > Metazoa > Chordata > Aves > Passeriformes > Thamnophilidae > Myrmophylax > Myrmophylax atrothorax. The sequence continues at coordinate 139,405,763 of JAOXXN010000395.1, forward strand.
CTGCACAAGGCAAGGGCCACAAAATTAAAGTTGGCTTGTCTGGGGCAAGCAGAGTGCCTGTGATTAAAACATGGAGGGTGGGAGATACAGGGGTGAGGTGAGAGCTGGAACTGCCTGAGCAGGCTGGGATTTGGAGACCAGCACCCTCTACAGCTGAAGAGCCTGTTTCCAAACCTGGTCCTGGAAGGAAGCAGAAAAGACTGTCCACGTGACCTGATCTAGTGGTTGGATTCCTGTCCATGCCAGGGGGGCTGGAAATAGATTATTTTCAGGTCCCTTCCAACCCAAACCATTCTATGAGTCAATGAATCTATGAAATAGGAGTGGCATCGCTCTGCTGCATGCAGCACAGTTTGGCAACTTATTCTCAAGTCTTTCTTGTTTTGGTGCTCTGTGTCCTCTTATCTCCTCTCCTCAGTGGTGCTCAGATGATTGCTGTTCCAGCTACAGGGAGCACCACAAGGCTTGTTTCCTGGGCTTTGCCAGCCCTTCCCAGGGATATTGGCTGGGCCACCCTGTAGCTCACAAATAGTGTGACTTGTGGAGGTTGCTCAGTGCCTTAGTTGGGAGATCTTGGGAATGTCCTCAGGGTGGACTTAGATATCTTTTTAGACACCAAAATATATTCCAAATCTGACCCCACTTGGAATCAAATAGGTTTTCAAAAACACGTAGGTAGTTCAAGTTAAAGTATCAAAGTGCACAACATTGATGGTTGCTAAATATCCATCAGCTCTTTTGCAACAAGCCCTATGATATTGCATTTATATCTGTAAGTACTAAATATCTGTTTTGGTTCTTAGGTGTTTAATATCTGTGTAATCAAAAATTCAAGGCCCAGACAGATCCTCAAGGGCTCCAAGCTTTCAGTGATGTTCATGTAGTTGGCAATTAAGAGGAAAACTCCCCCGATTACAAATAAGGACCAAAATACTTAGTTTTTAGATGTCCCTGGTGCAGAACCCGAGTGGACATACAGCGATTTCAGACATCTGGTACATTAAATGCCACCAAAGGCATGATGTCACAAAGGCCAGCCAGCATCAAAGCTTGCAGAGGTGAAGAGCCACAAGTAGACTGACTCCTTGGAGAGGACCTGGACAATTCCTGCTCCCAGGCTGTGGTTAGATGCTCTTTGGCAGACTAAAAAGTGTTCAAAGCCAGGGCAGATGGGGCCCTGAGCAACTTGATCTGGTGCTTGGCATCCCTGCCCATGGTGGAGAGGTTGAAACTGGATGATCATTAAGGTCCCTTCCAACCCAAACCATTCAGTGATGAAGAGGTGGCTCAAGCCAAAACGGTTTCCAGGAAAAAAAAGTACCCATGACTGAATTACAGTTTCCCTAGAGATCCCCTGGCACTCCACACCTGGCCAGCACAGAGAGAGTCATGGACTGTCAATACAACCCTTGGCAGGGAGCAGCAGTGGTGGAAGAAGAGATCTTCCATCCACCTTCACCAGGTGCCCGTGCCCTGACTCCCAGGCTGGAGCATGGCAGGCTTGCTTGTATGCCCTCCTCCTGGCCTCAGGAGCTTTGACTATTTTGTGCATGCAGCTGCTTTCTTGCTGTTTCTCTAAACCTCAGACAACTCCCTGCTTTGCTGGCCAGCCACTGTGTCTTAGACATTTATCTGCCTCCGGACACTGGAGGAACCTGAACACCTCAGAGCATGAGGCAGAAAGTCCTATGAGAGTTTCACTGTTGTGTGCTCAGCTGAGCAACAGCAAAATCCCTTCTTGCATATTGTGCCCTTTAAAATGTTATCCCTAGAAAAACTGGACATAGCTAATGTGGTGCTTCTGAGACCTTATAACAAGCCATGTTGACATGAGCATCCCTGAAATTCCACTCTAGCTGAGGGCGAGGATGTCGATATTTTTATTTACATTTAGCCTGTGACCTGATCCCATGAAAGTATCCTCACTAATAGGCCTGATAGGAGAGGGATTACTCTCATTACTCAGTAAAGAGTGAGCCCACCAGCAGAATAAACACTGGCAGGATCAAGTAGCAGATGAGTCATCTTTTCCAAACACAAAAAGACAGCAAGACAGTAAATAAACATGTTAGTTGAATTAACTATCACACACGAACTTTATATATGTAAAACAACCTTGGGGTTGCTGCAAACTGACGTACTGTCTCGGTCTCTGTCACAGCACAAGTGTCCCCAGCTAACACTGTCCCTGTGCACAGCAATGCCACTGCTGTTGCTGTCCCCAGCCAGGGGAATGCTCCTTTAATCCAAACCATGTGCCAGCTGAACACCAGCAGATAAACTAATCAAGTCCAGCAAGACAAACATCTGCAGGGTTAACTTCTGCTCTCCTTTGCTTCCTCTACAACCTCTTTGAAGTCCAAGGAGTCGTACTGAGTAAATTAGAGGAGAATTGTGTTCACAGTGTCTCTGGTGTAAACATAACACTACCCTACTCCCCCATGGGCATTGAAGCAACTTTCAACAATCAGTATAAAAACATAACCATTAAATTAAAAAACTAATATTTAAGCTGATAACTCTTCCCTGAGGGTTTAAAGCCTTCTTTTTATTTCTAAACTAAAATTAAGTAGGTGAACATCTCCTGAGTAAAGTGATCCTAACAGTGCGAGGATGAAGCAAAGAAGGGCAGGATGCCATGCCAATGCAGAATTCTTTGTAATAGTCTTCTTACTGTTTTTTTTCAGACATCTTCCAGAGGATCAAACAAGAAACGTCTGACAGGATCATGCCATGATCAATTAGACCTCACCTATGGGAAAGTTTTACCAGTGTTTTTTGTCGTTAAATCTTGTCTTTACTGCTCCTCACAGGCTCCATCACTGGTATCCTTTACAGTAAGAAACTGATCCCATCAGTGATGTCTTAAAAGGCTGAGTTCAGTGCCTGCTGAAGCTGTGGTAGCACTCCCAGTTGCTCCAGCATGGTTACTGGTCTGGGCATCCTGGGCCTGTCCTCTAGTCAAAGCAGAAAGGCCTGTTGTCATAGGGAGATATGAGCTCTCAACCTCCAACAGGAAGCTGGTGTGCTTAGTTCCAAGAACTTCTGATTTAGGGTCATTCTGGGCAACAGTTAGGGCCTGTTTTTCAGCAAGGCTGAGGAAGCCAATACGTATAATGCACTTACTGTCTGTGAAAGTCAGACACGTGTAGGGATATACACAGATGTGTCCAGCACTGGGGAAAACAGAGCTGTTTGGGGAGTTTGGGTGAATATGCCGTCACTGCCCATGATGTTTTTGCTTTTCAAAGAGAGCTGTGTGGTTTGTATGGAATTCTGTAGCCTGAGATGTCAACTTCTAAATCTTAATGGAGCAATTTTGGGGGGTCTTTTTACCTTGCAGCACTGGATTATCCCCAGAGACACATTTTTCCCATTGTATTTCATTCTTAGAAGAAAACTGCAGCTGATGATGATGCTTTTTAAGTTTCTTTCAGCTCTAGCCTTATTTTGACAGCATTTTAAATGAATTATGGAACCAATTTTGGCTGTACTGGTTCCATTTTCATGGCGATTTTGACACTATCTCTAGCATCTTTTTCAAAGCTTTGCATGGGCTGCATGCCATGTGGTTTGATGGTGAGCTTTCCCATTGAAATCCATACAAGTCTCGCACATGGGCAATTTCACAGCATGGAAATGATGTTTCCAAAAATGTACATTGTTGGTATCTTTTCCTTGGGCATGAGGCCCACTTGCTGCCTTTGAGCTGAAAAATACTCCAGTGGTAGCAGTGGCTTTGTGCAACTTATTTAAGGAGCAGAATCTCAGCTGCTGCAAACTTAATAGCTCCTCTGATTTCTGTTTCCACCTGATAAAATTACAGCTCATTTGTTTGCTTGTTGGTTTCATTTAAAGTTTGAATTGTGCTGATGAGCCTCACAAGATCCATTTCCTTCTCTGTCTTCTGTTGAGACATTGGTGCTGAACTGGGTTGAGCTGCAATGCAGGAACTCTTCATGTCTGAACAGCTCCTGGGTGAAATCGTGATGCAGGCTGCGGCAAAGCGAGGAGGGTGATGGTGCTTTGGTGGGGCTCGGAATCTGACACCTGGTCATCTGTCCCTCCGACCTCTCACCTGTGCTACAGGAGAGCTGACAAGATAATGAATGTTTTGATCTGAGAATAAAACCCCAGTAGGAACCCAGCACAGTCATGGCTCTGAATTCTTCCTGATCATTTAGTAGGACAAAACACACAAGATTAAAGCAATTGAAAAATGTTCTTATTTTGTAAGGCCACTTCATACCCATATTGTTTTCTTCTCCACATGGTTTGATGTCAGCAGTGTAAGGGCACAGCATGCAAGGCAGTGGAGAATCAGATTGTGTCATTTTAATATGGAGCTTTAGCTGTGTTTCATTTTAGTAATATTTCACAGGAGGCTTCTATGACTGACAGACACCATATAAATAAAATATGTGATCATTTCAAAAGCATACCTGTAGGTTGCTCTCTTGTGCTGAGTACATTTGCTACTAACATTCTTCCTCAGCCACAAATAAAATGAATCAATGAAGCTGCTGGACACAGGAGTTTTAAAAGCAGTGTATTAACTAAACATTTAAAAGAGGTATATAAAACATAAGGTAGGGTACATCTATACACACACACACACACAGATATATAGATAGATATATATATATGCCAGTCACTCAATCACTGTCACATATTCACATGGTACAAAATATCAACGTCTTCCTTTTCAATCATATACTATTGCAAATGTAAAAATAAATCATCAGTAAAAATAAACTAAGCTACTCAGCTGCCCACACACTGAACTGTGGTATGCTCTGCTTGTCAGTAGGTGTCATGCAACACCACAATTTTTAAACACCTGGCTTGCACAAATATATCCCTTCAAGAGGATATTCACCTCCAAATGGCTTTTTTTGTTGTTTTTTAAAGTCACAAATATTTTTGTCTGAGTGATGAACAAGCGTAATGTGAACATCCACTAATGAGGGACTACAACTAATTCCAGTCTCTTTGGATACGGGGTCGGTTGTGTTTGTAAAGGCAGCAGCAGCAGCCAAAGAAGCAGTGAGCTGGGTAGGCACAGTAGCAGAGAAGGAGGGAGCCCTTGCTGGAGAGAGTGAGCACAAAGGCACCAAGTCTAATACCTGCTCACCTCTGTATTACCTTTTCTTTTGCCTTTTCTTCCTGTGCTCCAGTAATCCAATAAATTTTTTTTGTTTCTATCATATCTGCAAACACAACTCAATAATGTCATCATACAGATCAACCAGCTCAATTTTTCTCTAATCCAATCAATAAAATGACCATGCTGTGCTCCTTGCTTCAATTTAAAATCAAGGATGATAGCGTGAAAGAAGTAAATCCCAGTGTGCTGCTGATCAGACCTTAGGGTATCATTTTGTTTGGTTGCTGTTTTCACAGCTTGGTCATACACACATTGAACCTGCAAATGCTGCAATGAAGCTAAACAAAGTGGGAAGCAAAACACAAGCTAGATTTTACAGATTCTATGCTGACTGGAGCCCTCAAAGAGCTCCTCGGATGCCCCAGCTGTGAGTTGAGTGAGTGCCTGGGTGCTCAGTTGGAAGGAGTGGGGTTCAATCACATGCCTGGCATCACATATGTGAGTGACTTGGCAGACCATAGGGATTTATGGTTCTGTGCCCTAAAACCTAGATCAATGAACAGCCCTGAGGGTTCAGACTGCCCTGAGATAGGACATTAGATACAGTGGCTGAGATCAGCAGGCATTTCCATTCCAGCTCCCTCTGGCTAATTCCTGATAACACTTTGAATGTCTATTGATCAGACAGAAATTTTTCTATTTGCTCCTGCAATTGAAATCTCATTTGATTTGTTTGGCATGAAGGCATCACTGGCTTTTAATACAAAGAGAATGATTTTTTTCCAACATCTGTAAAGAAGAAAATTGTTGCAACTCATTTTTTATTTTTTTAAACTTCTTTAATGCCAAAGCAGCTGGGGGAAGCAAGCCTGAATTTGTCAGACAGATAGATAGCCCTCATTGCAGAGAAGTGTCTTGGAGTGTTCCGGTTAAAATCGGTTTTGATTTGCCAGAGTTAAGAGCTGTTGAGAATTGCACATGCAGTAAATGTTTTAACACTGATAATGCTGAGCTGGGAGCTGGCAGAAACACCCTGTGCCACTGCTGTTGCTGTGCTCTGGCCAAGTTTGCTGAGGCATGGGATGTCAGAGGCCCCTGGGGGCTGTAAACCAAAGGGGCCAGGTGGAGGGATCCAGAACACTAAATGAAGTGAGCTGAAGCAAAAAAAAAATGCCACCAAAGTCCCCATGGGGACCTGACCTCTCAGACCCCTTCTAAATCCAGCCCTAAGACAGGGTGATTTTCTTTTTCCCCACACAAAGTCAGGCTCCCCAGAGGAGATGCCATGGTGTCACTGCTAAGGTAGCAAAGTGCTCTGACAGCATATTGATTTTGCACAACATAAGGTATTCATGGGAAGAGAGAGATTTACTGTGTGACTGATAGACAGAAAGCCAGGTAGCTGTGTAATCAGAGAAAATGGAGTCTACTAGCAGCATCTTATTTATGGTTGTTTATTGTGAAAATACAGAGCACCAAAGAAGGGCTGTTATTTTCTGTTTAAAAGGGAGAACAGCTTCCCAGCACCATGTGTAGTATTGCAATTGCAGTTACTGAACTATTGGGCTAAGTAACTTGGACCAATGTTCTGCATTGTTATTAGAATATCTATTGATCTATCACTTGACTTGGGGCCAAATCTTGGCTCTAGGCAGAACCTCTGGGGTAGCTATAACCTGTGCAATGCCATGGCTGTACACCACCAACACAACATCTCCCCCTTCCACAGAGAGTCTTTTACCTCCTATTTATGTTACTGTTTCTGTGTCCTGTAAATGGCCACACCATACCTATCTATAGGTCCAACACCTGGTGGTGAGCAGAGAGAAGATGTAGATGGTGGCAGTGTAGTTGTCTGTGAGGTTGTCAATAAAATCTATAGATTGAGAAGTAAATATGGATCATCTAAACAGCTGAATTATACAGAGATGTAGAGATACAGAGAAGGAGGGGTGAGTGAAAGACAAATTCATTCATGAGATGTATTCAAATATATGTCCACAGATACACAATTTCCATATATATTACAAGACAGCAGAAAAAGAAGGGTGGATATGCATTTTCAGAGATCCAGTTCTCCAAGCAGGGAAAATACTCAAATATAGCAAATAGCTCAGAGCAGCAGAAGTAATGTAGGCTGGTTCCATATAGATTTGTGTCCTGGCTTGACTATACAATATATAACAACCTGTGAGCTCCAAATTACTATTTCCCATGTCTAGAAACCTGACAGGATTTTCTAGCATCTAGGAAAGGGTTAGGCAAAGCTTGTGCTGCAACCTTTCCATCAGTGGAGATGACAGCATAGCTCCTTCCTCTACTTGGCTGCTGATTTTCATTAAATCTGTAGGGAGACAGTACCACTGAGATTGTCAAACATGTTTGAAATTAGCCAAGAAGTTGAAAATTTATTAGTAACATACACATACATACACGCACACACGTGCAGCACGTGCTTCCAGAAGCATGGGCTCATAGGAAGCCAAGCCTAAAAGAATATGTAAAAAGCTCTCTGATCTATAAGCTGCTCATACCCAGTGTGAAGCAAAACAGCAGAATGTAGTTTATTAAAATATTTGTCAGTCTGTTCTTAATTTAGAATCTGGTTCTTTCCATAGGAGAAAAGAAGAGATGCCCCTCCTAAGAGCTGAACAAGAGGCAAATGTGTAACTGTTCACAGATTTGAAAGCTGCAGGACAGTTACATTCCTGTAGTCCCTCATCATCACCAAAGAGTGTACAGGCAAGGTAGTCCCCACATGCACAAGGCACAAAAGCTGAGTAAGACACTGCTAAGATGGTAACTGGAGTCCCATATCCAGTTCTACTGCCATGTGGTAATAAAGAATTCAACCTGGAATGCAGTAGACCAGGCCTTGTAGGATGTTCAGAGATTTTAGCACTTATTTTTTGAAGGGGTATTAGAAAAGGTTGACTTGTTTAGCTTATCAAAGTGAAGGTTGGGAGAGAATATAGTCATTCTCTATAAAGATATTGGGGGCAAATATAAACAGTATAAGAACTGGTTAAATGTGGAGATTATTGACAGCCTAAGAGCTCACAGTTGTAAGATAATCTTCTGAAATTAGAACAGAAAGTCAAAAGCTACCTAGTGAGCAGGGGAGTTAATTCCTGGATCTGCATTTTAGCACAAGTGGGAGTAAGTAACGAACTCATGTTAAGATCTAGCTTAAGAAAAGATTGCCAGGAAGGTGTTTGACGTAGTGGTACGTGACTAGAAGAACTTGGACTTTGCAACCCAAGATGTTCTTCATCCTCATGAAGTTTGAAAGGACTTTGTCCAGCAGTTCAGAGGCTGGATATCTGAAACTGAGCTGTACACTATATTGGAAAAAACAATGATAGGTCTGAAGTGCAAAACCGCATTCTCCATTGAAGGAAGATTGGGATCTACCCAAGAATAATGGGGAATGCAGGCCCATTGCCCTACACAACATACCAAGTAATGCTCCATGCAAGCCTCCAAGTGATGTGACTGTAGCCCTGCCACTGCTCCTGCTTAACCTGGCACCATGTCAACTCCTGTTCAAGGCTATGCAATTAGTGAGCACAGTGCTCTATCCTGTTTCATGAACTTCAGCACTTTCTTTGCTCATGCCCTATTTACTGGGCTTGTAAAATGTGTATAGCCTATAACTGGCAGAAAGAGTTTGACTAAAAATATAGTTAAGAGAATTCTATACAACACAAATGTGGAAACTGGAAGGCATCAGCCATAATAACAATGCTGGACACACATAACTGATTGTCACTAAGCCACCCAACAGCGTTCCATGTTACATGGGTTTGATTTCTTTTTCCCCCATACTGCTGAACAGATTGGTGGGAGTCTGAGGAGAAGAAAACAGAAAGATTTATGTTCTCATTTGCACCCTAGATGCTAAGCCTTACCTTCCACTAGCTCTCCAGCCTGACATCATTTCTCTGGATGTGTAGGTGTAGGAGAAATCTCATTCCTAATGTGGTATATAGGCTGTATTTCAGCCTCTCTTCATGTTTATCGTAACATAACTCTCTTTTCTTACAGTGCAGAACACCTCTTGGAGGCAGGAACTCATTGACCACATGCTGCAGCAGTTGGAGAGCCATGCCTACTAATTACTGGCACACTGCAGCACTTCATCAACATTTGCTGTTGCAAGTAATAATAATGAGTCACAGCATGGGTTGGATCACACAACCAGTAGCTTCCATCCTACTTCTTCTTTTTACCCAAGTTTTTCCTTTTCACTTTTCACCTTTGTGTCCTGATCACCTCTCTCATCCCTGGACCATTAACAGTTTCTAGGTCTAAACAAAACTTTCAAGTTGGAACAAAGGAAAATGAAGGTACTAACCCTGTCTGGAAATTGTCTGAGAGAGTTTTCCCCTGAGCCATTCTCATACATTTTTAAAAGTATATTTAGGTTAATGTTCCCCAAGGTGTGGCAGGCCTGACTGTGACAGCCTGTTCTGGTGTTCCAGAATGATTTTCCTATGTCAAGTGAGCAGGAAGGCTTTGTAGATCATAGGCAGAAAAAACTGGTTGAATGTCCATCCATTTCTGCAGTGTTATCCATCTGCACTCAGACTAAAACAATATCATGAGAACTGATGGTGCACCAAGTTACCAGAGTGAATCAGGGAGGTCTGCTCAAATGAATGGAGATTCAATGCTCTAAAATGCATGTGAATACTAGGAGAATGGATGGTTTTTATAGTTAGCTTCTCATGGTGGCCTTCTTTTCTTCTCCTACATCTCTACAAATTCCTCATGAGCAGGTAGTATCAGCAAAGGCTGGACAACTTACAGGCAGCTGCAGTGGATGCTTCAGGATTCTGCAGCAGCCCTGACCACCCCTGTAACAGACTTCACGGGATATTTTGACCCAACTGACACCTGTGGTGTCAGTTATTGCTAACGTTATTAGCTATTGCTGATATACTGGACTCACCCATGTGTTGCTCTTGCCTCCCTGCCTGAAGCAGAACACCAGCACAACAGGCAGAGAATGGTGGGTCCCTTATTCCTTTTCTGTAAATTGTTCCTGTCCCTGGTCTCTCCATCCAAGGGATCTTGGAAAAGTCAGCTTTCTCTGTATGCCAGAGGAAACAATTACAGTCTGTCTGAGGTAAAGTCCAGCCAGCGCCAGTTCGAGAACTTCCCTAATCCTCCAGCTGCACCTCAAGAAACCAGATGTAACATCCAGCTCACACAGTCTCTTGTCTTGGACTATATAAAGGGTGACTCCCAATACCCCAGATCCTCCCTTACCAGAAAACTACTTCCTTATTTCAGTGGCACGTGCTTGGCTCCTAAGACAAGTCCATGGAGAGCACTAGCCTGCCACTGCACAGAATGAAGCAAAGTACAACCCATGCAGCATGCAAAGCCTCAAGTTAACTGCTTTATTGTCTGGTATTTCCTTTCTTTCTTACTTTAATACTTAAAAAACAAAACAAAACAAAACAAACAAACACCAGCACTAAAATAATTGCCAGTATTTTGAATAGCAACTTGTATTTTCAACCTTGAGAAGTTAACATTGGTCATAGCACATCAGTTTGATAGCTTGTGTTGTCCAATATCTTGGGTTTGAGGAAAAGCAGAGTAAGAGCTCAGCCACATAAACTGGTACTGACACGAAATATCCTTCCTGCCTCCAGCAGCTTGGGCACTACACAGGCTGTGCAGGCAGATTTGTATGAATGATAATGTGATAAATGCACTTTATTTTTAGTCAGCCAGCACATACAAGAAGCTTTTAGGATTTTAGTCTACTCAAGTAGGAGGCAAAAAGATTTTTAGATGTTATTTATTCCTATATAGAGAGGAAACTACTGTTTATGTCCCCTAATGTATTCTTGTTTTCCTTGTATTCTCAAGGTTTTCATGCTGAAAAAGCAAATATATCTGTGAGTTAAATACATCTTTTTAGTTGAAACTGATATAAGGACTTACTGGGAAAAAAATAATAAGGTAAAATGCTGTCTCAGTTGAGTCTTACTTTTTTCCCCTATAAAATCTGTATTGATGAATACTTGTCAAATCAGAATACAGATAGTCAACAACCAGGTAAACTGTTAATTTGCTAACTGTTTTCCCAAACCAGAGCCAAAATTTTTAATGGTGCCCAAGATGAGTGTCACTAGGTGCCAAAGAAAGTCTGTACAATGCACAACAGAAAGTTTTAGTGGTCCTACCAATCCTAAAAATTATGCTACGTGCTCTGAGTGTCCTTTCCTGGCTCTTATCTATTTAACTGCTACAAACATATGTGCTATAGCATAATTAAGTTGCCCAATTTGAAATATTACTCAATCTTCAACTCCCACTGATCTTAGTGTTTAGGTTTCTGGGAAAAGGAAAACAAACCACAAACAAAACAAGAAAGATTTGGCTATCTTTTCAGGAGTCTAGAGGTGGAGCCAGAAAAACAGATACTCAAATCCTGGCACCAGATGTCTGATGGCATGTTTGGAGAATTAGTAAGCCTGGAAAGACAAGAAAAATGGAGAGGAAGTCTTCACCCAATATGACAGGAATGTATCTCCAAGCAATTATTATGTCATTATAATTTCACAAACAATACATATTAACCAGTACACAAATCTCCATAAGTGCTAAATGAAATGTTAACCATTATATTCCAAATGCTTTATCACCAGAGACATTTTGTGACATCAGAAACTAGTTTTCCTTTCCCTCAATTATCTCTATTAGCTGGTGTATGTATGCTGAATTCCTGCCATGCATTTTGTAATGCTGATCCTCATTAACTGAGTAAACAGAAATGCAGCCTCATTGGCAAGGCAACTCAAGTGATCAGAGAGCAGGGGTCACTCTGGCCAGAGATCATCCATCATCAGTCCCTGTGCCAGGGTATGAAGTTAGCCTGTTATTATTGGGCACTCAGAGGGAGCAGGACCACAGATGAAGTCTGGACCACCACAGCACTTCCACAAAATCCCACAGCTACAGCAAGATGCAAGACTTTGCTTTATATGAAGCATTTTAGAGCATCAGGTAGATTTCAATGCCCCAAAACCTGGAGTAATTTATAAAGCAAAATAACATAAACCCAAAAAGCGCAGCACACACAAACACATAACTCGCTTTTGTTTTCTGCTGTGCAGCAGTGCAAAATTGGACAATTATCCTTCCCTTGAAAAGCTTGAATTACAAATTACTTTTCTAGATCTCTATAAATGGGTAATTCTCACACTGTTGAGCTGTGGGCCTGATGCTTATCAACTTCATCGCAGTGTATAAAAACTGAGGACCCACTTCAGAAAAACATTAAGCATGTGCTTAAGCTTAAACTACTGCAATGAAGTTGATGCAAGTAAAGCTCATATTTAAATACTTTGCAGAGCAGGGATGTCATTATGAATTGAAAACCAGCCCTGGACTGAAACTGCTCTGACTCCAGAGTGGCTGCATCTGTCCTGTCTCACTCTAGAGTGGTTTGAATGGCTGAGCAGGGAACACAGCTGTGCAGAAGGAGCCCCAGCCCCAGAATCCACCAACTACAGTTCTGCTGGCCTCTTTCCCCTTCGGTATAATTGCATGAGCACAGCTTGAATATTTTCTCACTTCTGCAAGTGTAAATCACAAGTAAATCCTCTGAGGAGGAGACTGAATAGTGAAAAATGGAGAGAGTGAGGCTAACTCTTCTCTCCATAGGTACTCAGTCAAACCACACTAACACTGGAAAAACAATTCCTAGGAAAAAATAAAAAGAAAAAAAGTTTCTGTAAAACTGTCACACCCTACAGCTCTGAATTTCCTGCTATGCTTCTGTCATCAACTTCTGATCTCCCTTTAACTTTGTAGCTTATCTAATTCTTCCTGAGTTTGCCAGTCCTGGTTCTTCCCTGACAACACTTGAGTGTAAATCCACCCACTGCACTTACATGCGATTTACACCAGCAGGAGCAGGCAAGTGAAGGAATGTGCCCAGTAGCCCTTACCTTCCCACCACTGAGCATCCTTAACTCACAAAGAACAGGGATCACACCCAGCAACTTGTCCCCTGTGGGGTGAGTTGTACAGGCATGGACGCCCATTATGGGATTTATTAACAGAGAAGGTGGTGATGGCAGTGCTGTTCTTCCTGAAATTTGCATAAAATCTGTGCAGAAAGAGGGAGAAAAATTGTGAACATCTGGCTATACCCATAGCCAGTACAGAATTCCATTACCGTGTTGGCATGAGCCTGTGAGCACAGCACTGCTAAATAATTCATTGAATGAGCGGAAGTTGCACGTGAAAGATGTACACTAATACAGTGCAGAGGAACGCTGTTGTCTATGGCAGAACAAGCTTTACAAGATGAGGTATTTGCCACCTGATCTCAAACCAAAGCCTAGAAGGATGCTGGTCTTGCTCCAATGAATTTAGTGTGGGATAAAATCTTGGAGGACACTCATTGCCTACTCTCGTGGATGTTTATTCTTCATCACAGTGTACAAGGACAGCTGCTCTCCCTCCCCATGGCAGTTGTGCCGCTGGGCTGCAGACAGACCCTGCCCAAGCACTGGCAAGACAGAAAAGGGACTAACACTGAGTGTTTCACCCACTTGGCATAACAGCTCATCCAGCATCACTCTCTAGATGAGGATGATGAAAACCTCTCAGCCAGGGAAGTCACATGGCTTCTGCTCTCCTAGAACTCTTCCATTGTGTATGTGTATCCCTGGCCACGAGACCAGTACAAGACTCAGTAGGGCAGATCCAGGCCGCCAAGGCCTAGGCTGAGATCCTCAACTGTCTCAGAGGAGCTGGGAGCAATTCCTAGGGCCTGGACTCCTGCTGGGGTTCAGCACCATCCCACTCAGGACAGGCATTTCCTCACCGTGTCAAGAGAATTCTTGATGTCCTTGATGTCTGCAAGCAGTTCAGGTACCCACAGGATTAATCCACAGAAGAATCTGCCTAAATAGCAACAAGAGCATAAGTAGAGATTGGCATCAGCTGGAGAGCCCAGACAGAAGCTGCACAATGTTGGTCACTTACTCAAGATTAATTCAACCATCACTAATTTGCCTAACATACTGAATTTGCATTTACTCTGAATTTGCTATATAAGCTTCCATACAGCATGACATTGGCTCCCTGCAAACCCCATTTTTCATCTCTTTGTACACTAAATTTTTATAGCCTTTTTTCTTTCTTTTTTTCTCTTGCTGTATTTTAGAGGCAATGAAATAGAGTTCCTTTCTATTGTTTTGCAAACAACTGCTGAGTAAAAGAGCAAAACTGTGTCAGATTTGTGTATTGCCTGAATGAATGCCATTCTCAGAAAGGACAGTGCTTTCATCTTAATTGCTAGCCAGCAACAAAAGTGTTGGAGTTCAGCACTTCTGTATAAATCAGTGATGGAAAAAAATGGTAACAGTTTACTGGAAAAACGAATATCTTTTTTT
>JAOXXN010000395.1:139420356-139432678 GCA_026770055.1 Myrmophylax atrothorax
AAACCTGTATTATGCTTGTTTCCATAAACTATTTTTTTCTATTCCTGAGCCATTTGCAAACAGTGCTCTGTGTTCTGATAAACACTGAAATACAGATACCTTGCAATATCTGGTACCTGTGAGCTGTACAAACATTAGTAATTTAAAACTTACTTTTTAAAAAACATACACACCTTTGAAACTACAGAGCTATAAAATATCTCCTTGAAAAGGTGTGTGATTCCTTGTGATGCCTGTAATGTCAGGGCTTTCATTATTTAGCATGAAACCCGGTCAGTGTGGCTGGTCCTATTCCAATGGCTACTACAACTCCGATGCTCACTCCGCCATAACCATGTAGCCTGATCTAGTGGTGGCTCGGCCCAGTGCAATGATTACAGTGATAAAAAGGGCACTGCTGACTTGAAGTATCCACCCTTACCTTCAAAGAGTAATCTCAGAGACAGTGGCGAAACAGAAGGTCTATCAGCTGTGCGGAAGCAGAGGTGCCTAAGACCACGGACACTAGGAGCTGTCACCTTTCCCAAGAGAGAGTACTTTCTATCACAAAATATCATCTGAGAATTGTTTTACAAAAACCCCCAGTCTCTAATTAAATAGCATTGGAACACCCTGTCATTAAATATGAGTCTTTCTCTCTAAAATGCCAAGATTTTGTTGTAAACAAACTCAGTCTTTTCCATAAGTCCATGTTGATCTTTACTGTGAGGTGGGTGAGGCACTGGCACAGGGTCCTCAGAGAATTTGTGGATGTCCCATCCCTGTAAGTGTACAAGCCAAGTTGGATGGAGCTTTGAGTAACCTGGTGTAGTGGAAGCTGTTCCTGCTCATGGCAGAGGACTTGGAAACTAGATGGTCTTTAATGCCCCTTCCAACCCAAACTATTCTATCCACGATTCTCTAATTCTATGGAGAGTGTTTCAAATGTGTACCCACAAGACACTGTGAACCTTCACATTAGCATTTGAAGATGACATCCAAACTTCTCCAGCAGCTGGTCCCTGTATCCAATTAGTTTTCTTGACAGGACCTGAATATTAATTTGCTGTGGGTTTTAATTAAATATTGAAGAATTATGGTGACATGGCATGACAGCCTACTGCAGAATAATTTACAATATCCTGTTACATTGTTATTCTAAAACAATTTTCCTAGCATGTTTAATCTTCTTAAAACCTGCTGCTAAATGAAATTACTGTATTTTGCTATATATCAAATAATGATAAATGGCATCTTGTATATACATGTGCCTTCCATATCCAAGGAACAGAGTACTCACTCCTTCTTACCTGCTTCCCTCCTTCCCTTAAAGAGAAAAACATTTCTTTCTATCATTGAGAAGCCCAAGTTTTTTTAGAATTGATCCTCAAGGGGGTCACTTATATTTTAGAAACTGAGCTCATGCTGAACATGTGCTATTGCCATCAAAGGCAGAAAGGTCAAAATGGATAATACAAATCTGTACAAACCTTCTTTGTCTATCAGCTCAGGTCAAGAAGGGCAAATTCACATGTCTGATGTTTTGATGCAGTTTGTGTATTGGCTGAAAAATAAATCACAAAATCCACCATTCAACAGCAATTAAGTGTGTAATAAAAGGGGCTAGATCCTGTTCATCCTTTCAGCTGCAAAATGCCACAGAGCATGGTGAAATTCCTTGGGTAAGTGCAACCCAGAGCTGGATTTACCCTTACAAGTGCCAGTATCAGCAGGTATTATGTCAACCTACTCTGGAAATACCTATAGAGCTGGGCTGATGCTTCTTTTCACGTTTTTATGCAGTGCCCATCTACTCATTAGCTAAGCAGTGATCTGCTGTGCTTATCCTTCCACACACTGTGAGGTCATGTATTTCAAATAAACCTTCATGATACCAATGTTTGACTATCAATGGCTCTTTAAATGATGCTAGAACTGAATTTTGTAATCAGCTTTGCTTGAACTAAACCAGCAAAGGGATGTAAGATTTCTGAGCACATGGTATATTTTTCAAATGTTAGAAAGATCTTTTTTCCAGCATGAGCAGGAAAAAATGCAGAGTTAATTTTGACAGCACAGACACTGCTGCCATTGTGCAGGCAGAAACTCAAATTTCCCAGCTGTCTTGCTGGCTCAACACTCCATTAGACATTTGAAAGGGAAGAATACATGCTGGAATTTTGTTTGGAGGAATAGCTCAAGGGCAGAATGTTAGACTGCTGTCACAGTGTTCTGGAAGCCACATTTATTATTATTATTATTATTATTATTATTATTATTATTATTATTATTATTATTATTATTATTATTATTATTTCTGTTCTTTCTTTTATAATCTGCAGCTTCCAGGAACATAATGCCACGCTGCTGCTTCTGAAAACCATAAGTGTGGCAACTGAAACTTGGGCCAGCATCATCACAACCTGAAACCTGAATATAGAGAAGGCAGACATGCCTGTGGACCAGCCTAAGTGCCCCTGCAGCAATCCTGCTTGTGTCAGTCTTATCTGGAATAATGTGAGTGACATCGGTCTCTAAAGAAAAAAATTATCATCAAACCAAATTATTTCAATCCAGCTGCAAACACAGCAATAAAAAGATGAATCAGTATGTGTGAAGCAACAACAGAGTGGATTAAAAAGCAAAAGTAAATATAACACCTTTTTTCATAACCTTTCCTCTGAGTCTAAGAGCCTGCTGCAGGCACACAATTCATTTCCTTTGTACAAAGCTTCAAAACATCTTCCCAGAGCAGGGCCATTCCTCGTGGCACCCCTGCAGAGAGACCATCCATGCCTGCACACAGGTTAGGTGACATCCTCATGCTGGAACAGAGAAAGGAAGTTTTACTCTCCCTATGCTCCCCTTAATGCATATTCGTTTTTCAAACTAAGTGACTAGGATTGCTGCTGTGGAAGTGCTTTGGGGAGCCCATGTGACGAAAGCTTTAAAAGCATAAAGGGAACTATTAGTTTTTATGAATCCCAAAAGGCTATTCTCAGAGTTGCCCAAAGGGAACACATGAGCAATACTTGAGAAGAAGAAATATTATTTTTCAATAAGGTATAAAATATTTACTATCTGCCAGTGATGGGCACTGAATGATTTGTGGATATCACTTTGACAGCACGGTGTTTAAGGATGCTTTCCTCCATACATAGGCAGTCATCAGAGCCGTATATCAAAACCTAAAAATCTCTTGCCAGCGTAGATATTGACTGCATCAGAAAACAAATGCATGTGTAACTTACCTTAAAGTTGTGTGATTTTTAAATATGTGCATACATACTGTATATATTTCCTGTTGGATGAAACTCAGAGCTGGTATGTCTCATTGCTCAAGGAAGAAAAATCAAGGTTATATTTTACATCACATGCAGGAAATTTAGATGCCTTTCCCATTATTTACTTAGACAGGGTGCCTGCACTCCGTCCTGTCAATTGAGGAATAAAAGCTTCCTCTAGAGTCAGAGCAGAACAAAAGGTAGCCCCAGGGATAATTCACCTCCTCCATCGTATATCTTGCCTGCAGAAGGAGGGGTTGTTCTCTGGAGGTGCCCACCTCTCGCCATGGACTGCTAATGAGCTACTTAGCCCTGAGACTTCTGAAGGGAAGAAAAGTGAATGTCTACTGGTAAAAGAGACATACAAGCATTTTGCCTTTATTTAAAAAGTGTTTTGTTAAAGTTGTTTATCAGCATGCTTATAGTTTGTAGATCTGTGCAAAAATCCCAAGAACGGTGGAGTCTTTGCTTCACTGGTTTTAATTCATTTACACTCAGGCCCAGTGGGCTGCATTTTTAATTCTGGCTTCCACTGAACCCAGACTGGGCTGAAAGGCTGCAGATATCATTGTTCAGTATACAGGACTATTCAAAGACTCAAGTTTTAATGGTTTCAGAGCAAGCAAAATAAATCCCTTCAGTTTCTCACTTTTTTCCCCAATGTTATGTTTATTTTCCAATTGGCTTAAACCAGTAAATTTTAAAAAAAGACTTCATGTTTGCTGCAAGGATGTTGTGTAGATGTGCATAAAACTCCAGGCACTTGAGTGATGTTATTCTTCTGAGTGCATTGCCCAGTAGCAGCGCTGGACCTTTGGAAGCCTAATTACACACCTCTGGATTATTCACATGAGTGAAGCCTGTAAGACCAGGCTTCCCTAATGAGAGATTGCTTTACCCAAACCTGACATGTAGCCACCTCTGATATGGATTGGGGTAGCATTTAACAGTGCACAGCAAGATAACCCAACTAAATTAGGACAAGAAGAGGAAAAAAGAAAAGTGCTGCCAGCAGGAACTCTGGGGAGACTAAGTAGGCAGATTGCAGCTACCCAAGCTGTAACCAGGCCAAGGAGCCAGGGGCGACACTATCAGTAGCACAACAGTGGCTGCACTGTTCCAGTGGCTGGAAGGAGCTAAAACCTGGTTTCTCTCTTACACCTCATATTAAACTGCTTAGCCCCCTCATGGCTCAGGTGGGAGTAAAGAGCAATACCTCAGAGTTAGCTCTGTAGGCTGCAAAAGGGCCCGGTGCAGGCTGCCACCTGGGTGCATCCCACCCTGTGGATAACCAGCTACCCTTGCCTGGCTGTGTGCTCTGAAGGGAGGGTGTAAAACTCTAGGAAATAATCTGCAGCTATTATGGTTGCTATTACTTTTCCAGTGCTGTCTTGCTTTATGGAGCTGTCTGGGGACATTAGGAAGTTTCTGGATTGTATGAGACTTTTAAACTTTCTGGGTACCTATGAATAAACTGAGACACATGAAATCATAGCCTAAAGGAAATTAAGAGTCTGAGTCTTATACTGGATGTATGCCTGAAAAAATCTATTGAGTGCACCAGCAAGCTGAGATGGCCTCCCTTCATACCAAATTCCTAGTGAGTACTTTGTTGGGGTTTATTGGTTTCTGTGGCTCAGCTTCAGCCTGAGAGCATTTTAGATGAACACACAGCAGAGGCACCTGAGCTAGCAGGGTTAGAAAGCATCCGTCAGCCTCTTCAACATGAAAAGACTTCAAGCTGTTTTTAAAGAGCCCTTTTGGTGGCTGCTCAGAGTATCCCAGAGAACACTAGCACCAACAGAAAGTCAGTTCCTTAACATCATGGAATGCTATTGTTCAGGCAACCCACAACACATCAGAACAGAGATTAATATTAATGAGAAAGCTCCCTCTGATGAACTTCTTCTCAGCCATTCCATGTTCCATGAATCTGAAACCACATGCAGATTCCATGTGAAGAGAGAATCTGGTGTGTCACAGGGATGAGAAGTTTGGGGCCCAAACCCACCTCCCCTGGGATGATCCCCTTGATCTTTGTTGGTGGAGTAGTAATTTCCACATGGATTCTGCAGTTGGCTGGAATGTATTGCAGGCCTAGCTGTGACCCACTTCAGCCATTTACTCCTATGTCACTAGTGTGATATATGTGGTGTAAGACATTCAGGTTGTACACCAGAGGTTCACACAGCACTTCGTATAATAGAGCTGACCATGGGAAATCAGATTTTTACTCCCGGTTGTGTTGTCTTCCCAAAGACTACAAAAATAGAGTTCACTATGTGATGGATCATTCAAATAATTCTTATCTTGAGCCCAAAGTATCTCAAATACTGCATAAAGCCCTCAATGACATCTATACTCAGTAACTTTGCTCCTCTGATGGAACTGAACCTCTAAAACTAGGGCAAAGCTTATCTGTGGAAGCAGAACTGGTCAGCCTGTGACTGTGGAATGAGCTCCCTGAAGACCTGAGGTCCCTGTTTCTCTAACCTTGCTTTCTCTAAAATAAATACAGACTAACATGTGCATTTTTCCAGAAAAGCAAAGCTAAACAAAACAAAAACTGATAGAGCTGTACCAAAATAAGACATTCCAGAGAACACACTTCTCTCCAAAGCAGGGGTGAAGAGTAAACACCGCATGATAGATATTAATTACGTCACTTAAGGCATCAGTGCAGGCCATTCAGATACTCTCAAGATAAACATATGTAGATTAAAAATCTGAATGCTGAGCTATTCAGCCAACTTCTGCCTTAAAACCATTTTGGAACAGGAAAACTGCAATGTTTCCTTCTATAGGGGAGATCAAGGGAGATATTGGTGTCTAAAACTAACACAGGTAACAGACAAATTAGGAGGAATTGTAATAAAAAAGAAAAGGGACGCTTGAATACATGTGATGTATTTTTTTGGAAGATATCATAGTTATTATAAATGTAATTGCTGACTTAGAAATCTTTGAAGGAGAGGTAAAAGAAGTAAAAGGGATCGGTTGATAAGGGCTTGTTCTTTGCCAAAATGCTTTGTGCATGAAATTTTGTTGCCTGGTTTCACATGAAACCCAACGTGTTAATGGGAGAGGGAGTAACAATCATTTCTTGCACAGAAAACCTCTGAGCTAAAAATGATTGAAAGATGCTCCCAGTATCAGGTATATTTGTCTCATTCTTACAGTCTTCATTTTACAACCATTCTATGCACACACAAGAGTACCATAGGCTTTTGATCTGACTATTTGCCATTTTATTCAGCTGTTGGTCATTTCAGCATCTTTCATTAATTTTCAATAAAGGATCATCATCAGAGTAAGAAACAAAATTGGAAATATGGTTGGAAATTAGTTTGAATCCCTCTTTTTTTCAATTTTCTGCTGGACTTTAATGCCTACTCGTTAAATGGCAGTCTCTCTGCTTCTCTACCTCAGTGACATTATGTGAAGGACTGAGAGGTGCCTTGACTTTTCAGTAATGAGGAAGAGTAGACACCCTATAGTTAAAGAAAGGGCAAGAAAAAATGTGTTGTAGAAATACAGACATGGTCTGCTCTTGGTTCTAAGAGAGATAAATATGGCAAAAAGCCATCTACTATCTTTTGAGATGCCTTTGGGTACCCAGGACAACCACACGAGGCTATCAGATAAGCCTCCAAATTTCCAGGGGACCCATCACTTTCCCCATGCCAGCCACAGAGAAAGAAGTACTGAGGGCATCTGTGGTGGCACAATCAACTGCACTCACTTTGCTACAGCCACAAAATGACTCAAGTTGGATTTTGTCATTTGAGGACCAGAGTGACAGCAGAGGGCTGCCCCGCTGGTCAGCATGGATGGGACTTTTGTCCTCTGCAGTGACAGAAGAGATGCTCTGGTAGCTGTGAATCACTTCCCACTGACAAGGACCATCAGCTTCACAGAGCTGCTGACCTTTTCTTTTCAAAACTGCTGTGAGCTACTTTTCTACAGTGCAAACCAGATCCCTTCTATATAAAGCCCAGCACCTCTGTGAAAAAATATACACTATACATCAATATATGTGCCTTTACTTGGGGCTACAGCAACCATCAGATGCAGCTGTGCTGCAAGGAGCAAGTTCCAGAAACCAAGGGAGAATCAATGTCAAGGTGCAAACAGTGAAAGCCATTTTTGTTGGACAACGTCCAGCATGGATTCAATTTTTTTCTGTTTTTATCTGATTTAGTGTGGTTTTATGCAAAAGGTTCAGAGAATTCCCTAGTAAATAAGTGCCCTGGAAATACAAGTATAAAAATATACTTATGTTCCTATTCTTCAAATGACTTCTTAGAAGCCAAATCTTGTGGACACAAGGAGGTCACATTGCACACGTTGCTGAGTACAGAAGGAGAAGTGAAAACTGGAGTCTACTGAGAAAAGTCCATGATAAAAAGAGAAAGGCTAACAACCTCCTGGAAATCTGTAAATATAATTAAAACATGGAAAGGAGAATGTCAAATGGATTAAGGTTAATGGTTCACACACGGCCACAGCTTGCTTATGAAAAGCATTAATGATTTTATCAGAAAAGAGTGGAAAAGGAGACTGCAGCAATCTGCCTCACTTCTGAAGCAATCTACAGAGCACTCACTACCATCCTCAAAGACTATCTTGACCTGGTCAAGAACAGCCACCTGAAGACTACAGTATAATAAGGTAAGGAGGGGAAAAGCCTTAGAAATATGGTTTTACATCCTGAAATCTGATTGAACCTCACCTGTGTTGCAGACTGATTCAAAAGGAAAGGTAGCAGAAAGCTTTGGCTGACTCGAGATCAGAGCATCTTTTTCAGCTCCCTCCTGCATTATTTGGCAGTGTCTTTTGATAGTGGTATTCTCTCAGTGATTTCAGGCACAGCTGGCTTTCCTTCAGGCAAATGCTAGCTGGGGAGCTGGGGGAAAGGCCACTGAGGAAAAGAAGTCCTTCTTGTATATGCTACGCATGCAGAGGAAATCCTGATGGTATTCACATTATGTGGAGGGAGGTATGAAGGGGGTACAGGAGCTGTGCACTGAGGACCCAGATAAGTAATGGAAATCCCAGATCTGGCTTAGAATGTGAAATAAAGTGGTAATACTTTGAGAAAGGGTTCAGAAGCATAAGGGTTCTGGTTTCTTCAGGGAATTAGTAACACAGAAGTCAGTCTGATTTTGCTCAGCAGAAGAGAAACAATACCTAGCTGACAAGATAGCTCCAAGTACAGGAGATGACTAGTTAGATTACACTGAACAAAGAAGGCTGCCGTGACAGCAAAGTTTCCTTTCTCGTGTCTCAGGCTCTTAACAGATGTTTACTGGGAACACTTTTTTCCACTCTGTCTTTTAAAAATCTAGTTCAAAGGAGTTAGAAATTCATGACCATCAACATAACAAAAGAAGCAATAAACTTATGCATATCAAGGCTGACGTGTCAGAAGCTCCAAAGACCCCAGTAAGCAATACAGTGATGTACTATGATATAAATAAGATGCTGTGATCCATCTCAATAAATTATTTTTAACACAATGTCTCAAAAAGCCTCACACCTTCTGAAGAGAGTGCTTCTCTAATAAACATTTCTGTTATAAAAACATGTATCTGTTTTACAGTTATACTGAGTGTTCCTTATTGACCAGACAATTTTTTACCATAGCAATACCATTTCTATTCTAGTTGTCATAGTGCCATTTCTATCATAAGTAAGCAGATCTTTTTTTTTTTTTTTTTTTACACAAATGTAGCACCACACCTGTAAATACAGGCCCTTTCACCTTGATTTTTCAGTTGTTGAAACAGAGACTCCTTTATCTTCATGGACAGAAGCCCAATGTTTTCAAAGTGATCACCACTAGACCACATCCCTCTGATATGGGTTCATTTATCTTGTTTATTTAATTTTCCACATTTTGACCTAATTTAGCTGCTTTACCATCACACACTAGTGTCACATTAAAGATGGCAGCAAAACATATGCTTCCTGATTTGCTACCCTCCAAAAATGTTTTGTTTTCAGAGAAGTAGTAGGATCAGGGAAAAACAAGGAGTTATGGCAAAGCAGAAGGTGAAAATATCTGAAGATGCACCATGCTATAATAAGCCAGAGCTGCCACTGTACAACTGTACACTTTAAAACCTGAACAGTGATTAATAAGAATGGCATCCATTCTTATTAGTAATGACAGAGCCTAGTGAGAGCCACAGACTTCATTCTGTTTGATAAGAGAAATCAGTTTATAGACTTACACTTGTGCTAGGAGCTGCTTACAGCAGTCAATGGGTAAAAAATAAAGACACTATGTTTTTGGTTAAGTATAGAAAAATGGTAACTGTGTTTCAAGGAGAAAAGTCATCTCTTTGGTATGCCATCCAAGCTTTTGAGTTCAGTTTACAAGCTCATGGACAGGTGGTGCACATTTTATCCATGCTGACAGCATAAAAAATGCCATAGCAAACAGTGTTCTGCGTCATGGTCTTGCTTCAACTTCTGAAACATCTCAAGGGTAACGCCAAGGAACCACCTGAGAGGTACAGTTATGAAGCCATAAAGGCACCATTCAAGCAAGGTCCACATTCATAAAAAAAGAAGATGCTACTCTTACCGTATTTCATGGAAAAATGTTTGTTGGACATCAGCCTCTGGTGTCCAGTAAATGCCATCTGCCCCATTGCCCAATATCACATATCAACTGCTGAGCACACAACTTAACCAAAAATGGGTAAAAATCCATCCCCTCCTGTTCTATATAAGACAGGAAAATGTCCATTGGAATGGTCTCATAGTAAAAGACTAAGACTAAAATCCTTCTTATGGATTTTAGTGTTAATGCAGAAAAACAGATCTCCAGTGTTGTTCATCCATCCATCCATCCATCCATCCATCCATCCATCCATCCAGACACTAAGGTATTTACCCAATGCCAGTTGCCATGATTAGATTAACTGTGAACACTGAGGCATGCAGACAGAAATATGATACTACCAAGACTTTGGACTTAGGCCAGTCAGTCATAAAGGGGAGTTAGAAAGTATTTTCCAAGCAAGGAGGCACACATACATCTGGGTAAGTTAGTGCAAGCAGGACAGGATGGGCAGATAGCCACAACTTCTGAGGCACACGTGTTACTTTAAAGCAGTTTTCCTTCAGTATGTCTGTCACACCCAAATTTATTATTGTCACATAAAACTCACTCCTTTCACAGATCTGGCTTCTGGTCATCTCTTTCTAAATTATATGGGTTTCTCTAGTGCAGTTGTGCTCTTTGGGAAAGGAACTGTAATCATCTGAAGTAACAAGTCCAATTCACACAGAAATACTTCTTGCAGAAGCTCAGTATTAAGATAGTAATATCCCTTGGGCTCGGTATTCCTGTGTCAGGGAGTTTCTGAAATTCACTAGAGAGATTTACTCTCAAGAGCTAAATAAACATCTACCTGTGCAGGAGGTTCAATTGCCACATAAATTTGCGAGTTTGTGCCACCAGTCTTGTTGCCATGCCCTAATCAGCAAACAGCATTTATCCACCTTTGCACCTGCTCCAAGACCTTAGTATACAAATTGGTGAACAAAGATGGAAGAAATCCAAAAAGGCAATTTAACATCATGGTAAACAGGGCTGCAAAGTTACTCTAGGCAGTGGCCTCTTCCTGCAGTCTAAGCTCTTGCACATTGTTTGGGCATGGTTTATGTCCGCTTTGGTCCAAATGCCTGTAAAATTAACAAGGAGAAAGGGGGGGGGGGAAGACTGAAGAAAAAGCTCATGAGAGAGACATGCATGTCCTCTTGTATTGCATGAATTTAGCAAGTGACCTTCCTCAGCTGGACACCATCTCTCCAAGGTGCCACCAGATGTGTTCTGTGGGTCCAGAGTCATCATGACTCACGGAGTCCATCTGAAGAGATGAACCCAGGCTCAGCTCCTGGAGGTACTTGGCTTAGAGAGGAAGACAACAGTTTAATCTGACAAACTGACTCTGGACATTCCTGTTTCCCTCTGCCATATGTATCCCTATCCTTTCCCTCCAGCTCTCTTGAAGGTAACCTGAGCCAGTAACTGTCAGCTTGCTTTTACACTTACTTACTTTTTGGGTTGTCCTTGTCTGAACCACATACAAATGTAGAAAAATGTCAGTTTTGATAGTGTTGAACACTTCTTAGTGTGAGATGGAAACCTGCTGAATCAACCAGCGGCCAAACCATCCTGTTACATATGGGCTTCCTCTGCCTCAGGCGGGTGAGTGATTGCTTTGGGCATGTTTCTGTCAGCTGGAATGAGCAGCGTGTCCAGCAGCCAGGAGCTCGCTGGGCTTGGTCTCCACCTCCTACCCCAGCTCTCCCATCCCCGTGGTGGGCATCTGGAGGAAGGTATCTATCCAAGCACCCCAGGGAGAGGCCCGGCTCCAGTCTGGCCGATGCTGGCAGCCACATGGTATGCAGGAGGGGCAAGCTGGTTACCAGGCCCTGAGCAGGCAGAGCAGCACCTCTGCTGACCAGCAAGCCTGTAACGTGCCTGGGGAGTGCAGCTGGAAAGCACAGACATCAGAATGGCTGCCAACCATGTTTAACTTTTCCTGAGCGTGCTGCGTTCTCCTCTGCTTTGGAAGTCATGTTGAATCAAGCCATCTCACCTGAAGCTCATACCTGTGCCAGAACAGTGTACCTGCTTAGGCTCTTTGGAGCTAACAAATCCCACACATGGTGTTCAGAGTTACGGTGTGGTGTGAAATAATTGGGAAGGAAAAGCTCCTCCTCTGATCTTTCCTAGCAAGCCCAGAAGATAAAGAGAAGATGACAAAATCCAAAACTTCCCTCTGGTGGTCCTGACAACTGAAAAAAACACCTGTATTGAAACACTAGACAAGAGCAGAGAGGAGGAGAAGGAGGAGGAGGGGGAAAGCTGTGCTGGAGCAGGCACAAAGGGCCTCAAAGCCCCCAGCAGTTCCTGCCACCCCTCTGGGGCTGTGCTGTGCCTGCTCAGAGCTTGTACTCCCAGCACAGCTATGCCAATGTGATAAGCTTTCTGCTTCTTGTCCCTGGGCAAACAGATTGAGGAAGTGTCCTATTCAGTC
>JAOXXN010000395.1:139434200-139479138 GCA_026770055.1 Myrmophylax atrothorax
AGTGTCACCAGCTTTCTGATGCTGCCTGGCTTTAAAACAAGACTTACAGCATTTCTGACCCAGACCATAAATTATTAGCATGCTTTGCTCAGTGGCCTTCCTCAAACATTTCTGCAGCAGCCACAGATGGTTTTGATAGACTGCAGCCACTATTTAGCCACAGATGAACTCGAACTCTCTCCCCTTCTTGCACTCAGTTCACTCGCTTTCTAACTAGTATCACAGCAATTACAGTTCTTCCACTTTGACTTTACCGTCCCTGTTCTTTTCCACCTAATAGATCTGTGTGCCTGTCTGAAGGGGTTTCAATAATAGAATGCAGGAATCCTAACCAGCTCAAAACATCATCTCCATCATCATACAATTGCTTTGCTGAGTAGATTTCATGGTGAATAAATGTAAAGATTGTCAAGACATCTATTTTTAAAGTCCAGAAAATTGTTTGTGTTGGCACTTCTTAAGTAATATAATTTTTAGAAAGATTATAACTGTTGTACAAGAGAAAAAGTTGATTCTTTTCTCACAGATTTACTAATAACAATAGGAAGCTTGGTTTTCTCTCTCATTGTCTCTATTCAGACAATTGGAGGATATTTATGAAACCCCTGGAAGTGTTACACATTCTGGGAGGGTTGGCTGTCTCTCTGAGAACACCCACTGAGTGCATATTTTCTGCTGTTATTGTCTGAAGTGTCCAAGCACCCTACAATTCCCAGTGCATCTATCTAAACCAGATAGGGGATGACAGAGGAAGCTTATTCTGCTTTATCAGATGGCTACCTCTGCAATCCTAAATCCAGAGAATTGCAGTGATTTCCCAAGATTATTTATAATAAATGTAGCGAAGGCTCCATCTGACACCAAGTCCTGCAGCCTAATTAGAGAAATCAAAGCATTGATTGGTTTGGGTGTTGGGGGATTGTTGATCATTAATGTTCCAATATTCATATTTTCAATTAACCATAATAATACCCCAAGATAGATATGACCAACAATTTTTAAATTAAGAGAAAAGTGTAGATATCATCAATAGATGAGATTAGAGAGATGTGGTCTGTATTGCGTTTGTAACTGGCCTGCACTACAATGAACACGTGTGGTATAATGCAGTTAAAGATAATCTGTATCGCCTACTAAAGTCATTCCATCAGTTTTACATTTATGCAGCTAAAGGCAAATGTTTAAACATTTGGTTAATGCACCATATGTCTAAAATGTTTTAGTTCCATCTGACATTTTTTAAATATTTTTATTTCAGTGGTAGCTCACTGAGTAAAGTCATTTTTTCTAGAGCTGAGTATCCCCTACTTCCTTTTGCCACAGCATTCCTAGACCTGCCTGCCATGATGTCTTAATTTCTTGGCTCGCTAATCTAATTTAATCTAATGTAATTGGTTTGGCAGCTCTATTAACTTTTTTTTTTTTGTATGTAGGTGCTAAATGAGGCAGAATGTGTCCATGGTATGCGAGGCTGCCTTTTTCCACTTGCCCATTTTAAAGCATGATTGCAAT
The DNA here is from genome assembly GCA_026770055.1 of Myrmophylax atrothorax. Lineage (NCBI taxonomy): Eukaryota > Metazoa > Chordata > Aves > Passeriformes > Thamnophilidae > Myrmophylax > Myrmophylax atrothorax. The sequence continues at coordinate 139,435,713 of JAOXXN010000395.1, forward strand.
TTTCTGGACAGGGGCAAGGAAAGTGGGACAACACAGCCCCTCTGTGCAACCCACCTGGCGGCAAATGAAGCATCTTTCATGGTAGATTAGCAGTGGAGCCTGCTGGCCAGTGATGACACAGTGCAGGTCAGGATCAACTTTGTGCAGACTGCTCGGGGTGACTAATGTGCATGAAAACTGCACCTCAATAAGAAGACCTTACACAGACAAACACAGAGACTAGAGGGACAATACAGAGGAAAAAGTCTGTCTTGCTTCATCCAAGGGAATTTAGGTTTGTTACCAGCTGGGAACCCTCACTACTGCAGGCTATGCATTGGGCTCCTCAAAAGAACATTAGGCAAAATCATCCAAGCAGAAATAATCACTTCAGTGCTTTCATTTCTGACTGCTTCTTCACACAAAACTAGCACTCTGCTTTCCGAAAACTTGTAGCTCTCTGGAAATTCTGACTGAGAGCAACAGTATAACAAGTTTTTCAGCAAGACACAAAAGCCATTACAACAAATATCAAAACAGCAAGTCTGCCTAAATGTTTAATGAAGTGAGATTCAAACAGAGCTTAATAGATTTTCTTCAAAACTTCACATGAACATCCTTTTTGGTTCTGAAAGAAAATCTTCAGTTTTCTGTCTGGATCAATTTTGTGAATTAAAATTGTAAGGAAACACAAGTAAGTTTTTATTGTGAATCCTCATCATGCAGCATTACGAGGAGCATTTATTAGTGTGGCAGTAAAACAAGAGCTGGTTTCTGACTCCAGTGATAGCAAAACAAATTCTCTGCTGATGTAACTCAGTTTAGGTCCTGGGTGCCATGCCAAAAGGATATTTCATCTGATGCAAGAATCAGGTTGTTCCAAGAGATAGATTAATTTAGGTTCAATGGATATATGTCAAGAGAGAATTTAGCCTAATATTCCTCACTCTGGTTTCTATCTAGGGAAATATTCTAAGAGGAAATTTAAGTAGGTTTTGACTGATTTCATTTATTGAATTCCAATAGAAGACCTCACTGGGGAAAGGAGAAGGTCAGTTATTCCTCAGCACAATCCAATTTAGATCATTGTCAGAACAGCAGGAGATGCTTTTGAAAAACCAATGATAAATATTTTTAAGAAGTTAGGGACAATTTCTTTTTCATGGATGGTGAGGCACTGCTCAGTCATGACAAGGTGCATTTTCCAAGAGCATGTTCTTTTCTCTTTGGGCATCAACATTGGCTTCCCCATGGCAGCAGAAAGAGGCATAAGAGAGAGGTTTGTGTATCTGCAGATTTGGGCCACAAAGGGTGATCAGGACTTTTAAGAACAATTTACATAGATGTCTAACAGGGAAGGCAAATGGTGGGCTTAACTGTGTCTGTCTTTGATGGACAGTGAGACTGGACCACTTCTTAGTCCAAATGCTCTGCAGACCTCTCTGTGCAGTACAGACTGCTTTGATGTTGTCCTCTCTCACACAGATCCTCCCCTCTTGGCAAAGGGAGTGTCTCCCTTCAGCAAGACATTGCTTTATACAAATGCCAGCAAATGAATCCTGATAAAGTCATCAATCACTTGAACAGAATGAAATCCTGGTGTTCGAAAAGGTGGCATGAAATTATTGCCTAACCTATTAAAGGAATAAGCCTGCTGTAGCCCAATTACACCTTCATGATATACAATGAAAGAGCTCTCAAGCAATTCCTCGGCAAAACAATAAACCTGTCATGAAAGAAAAATTTATTGTTCATCAAGGCTATGTATTTAGGAAGTAATACTACTTTCAGGGTCATGCTGGTAGTAACTTGGCATGAGATTAAGGGACATTATAGAGAGTCTTCATTGCCTTTTGTATTTTCCCTTTGTGGAGCTACCAAACGTCTGTCTGAAAACCTAAAATTCACCAGCAAATGATTAATCAGTGGAAAATAAAAGTACAAATCGATAAATACAAAGAATAGCGATTTATAAATGTACCACTTTTTACTTTGTAAAACTTTCTTCCTGAAAAGTCTTAAAAGTTATACTAGCTAAAAGTAAAGTAACTACACTGAATTTAAAAAAATAAAATTTTTCTCATTTGGACTGGTGTATCTGACAGTCTAACCTCTTGTCAATATGAAGTATTCAGACTCCATATTCCTGAATCCATTTGTAATTCTGTTTGTAGTCCAACAAAGATATTGTGAGGTGAACTACTTCTAATGATTTTCAGTATTAAGAATTCCCCTCTCAATCTTTGCAAAAGAAAAAGACATACTAAAATAGAAAGTGTCATATCACAGGCTTTTGGTTAGCTGAGCAGCAAGTTAAAATCACAGGGAGAAAAGGTCATGAAATAGGCTTAAATATTGATTGGATGCCTGCTCTCATTCTGAAAAGTTTAAGCTGTATATTCCCATGAGTTCCAATTGCTAAAACCTTTTCTAACAGCTCTTCCAGGCTATGCAAGCAGCTTACTGTCTCACTAACTACTTATCTAATCAAGCTGTAATTAGCATGGTTTTCTTTAGAGAAAAATTAAGAATGACCCAAAGCCATACTATAGAAGATGCACATTCAGTGAAAAGAAGAAATACAACAGATTTAAGAACTGCCATTTATAAAATGAATGATGCTTTTCCCATCATGGGTTTTTGTGAAGATCTGTGGAACAATTGCTTCACGTAAATATGATTCCTGAATCATTTAACAATCATCTAAAGCAAAGCAGGTTCTGCTTCTGAGCAATTAGAGTATGATCAGAAATCACAGAGCTGCGGAGCAGGGAAAGTGAAGCTAGTTATAATTCTGCTCCTCCACAATAGGGTGAAGGATTGCCATATAATTAAGCTTCTTCAAGCTTTTATGGAAATATTTATGAAATTAGAACGTCTTTTAAATAAATTACTGGTCTATTTATTATTCTAAAAATGTCGCATTGACAAAATATTCACCCTGGCTTGATTGTTAAACTTGTTCATGATTCAGGCTCAGCAGTCTGAAGCTGAAGAGCTGAACATTACAATCACAGGACATTTTCAGTCTGTGCCTACTACATGACCCCATCAACTCAGGCAGAAGAGACAAAACACACTGGGATCACAGCAAGTGGAATAGGGAAAATCTGCTTCCCCAGCATTGTCTTCCCTGACTCTGACTACAAAGGCTGTCAAATAAACACTGTGTGAATTACGGGTCCCCTTATTTCAGAAAGAATACTGCAGAGCTGCAGGGCTATAAGAAGGCAAGGCGGGTCAATAGAAACAATAAAAGTCTTGGAAACATTCTTCTAGGAGAAGAAATTGCAATGATTGGAGTTATTTACCTGAAAGTTTCAGTTCATGAATAGCACCCAGATAGCTTAGGATGGCTGAAGTGGTTTCTGGCCTCCAGAAGTTAGCTCTGTCCTCTTGGAAGATCCCATTTGTGCAGCAGTGTTATCAGAGATGTTTGTAGAGTTACTGTGAGCCCCGTGGTGCATGTCAGCTGAGGGGGGACCACTAGGGACAGGTCCCTTCTGGGCTATGAAGTGAAGACCTTAGAGAAGGCAGAAGGGTCATTTGTGCTTTCCTGTCTCAAGGCACAAGCTGAAAGCAGGAATGGAGGTGATAAAAAGGGAATAGCAATGAAATTAAATGCTAAATCAACTCAAATACAAGAAAAAATTCCTTCCTGATGAGTGAATGTATGCTACAGACCTTGATACTGCAGGGCACTATTGATGGTGACAATGTGAGGTGAGAAAACTGGGTGTGAATACTGCTTTGCTAAAGGTGGTGTGAGTGAAAATTGCTACAGTTTTGACCCTTACTAAGAGTAGCAGTCTTTCTTGGGCTCACTTTGAAGACTCACTTCATTGCTTGAGCCAATATGTAATGCGCAGCGTGAAAAGGGTACCTAAAGCAGTAGCTCTCATCAAGGAAGGTCTTTTGACACCTTCCTTTAAATGGAGAAGAATGGGACACTTCCCAATGTCCCATCAGAGCTGGTGCAGTGGATTGCCTCCTCTGCTCATTGCCAGCCCCATCGGGCTGCAGCCCCAGGATGGTCCCAGTATCCCTCTGCTCAGGATCACAGTGAAAGGACAAGGCAAAGGTCACAGGTTCCAACAAGGGAAACTTCAACCCAGCACAGGGAAAGAAGATTTCAGAGAGGGAGAAGGGGCCCAGGAGAGGCAGTGCCACCTCCATCTTTGGAAGTATTCAAAACCAGCCTCGACAAGTGTCTGAGCAACCTGGAGAAAGAGAGTCCTGCTCAGAGTAGGAGGTTAGAATAGCTGCTCACATGTATCTGATGGCCTCCTGTACCTCAGCACAGAGCCAGGTAAACATTCGTACCTCAATATCATTACAACTGGTCCAGCAAGATGTGGGAAGGAAAGACAGGAAATGGACTCAGCATAGGAATACAGTGTGGACAAGCCCTGAGCTCTCCAGGACTTCACCTGCATGTAAAAGCCAGTGCTGGATGCCACCAGCTCCCTACAGACCATGGATGGAGGGGAAGGAAATCATCAGTGTGTGACAGCACTGAGGATGTCTATCACAATAGCTTGATTCTTAACTTGCTAATGGTTCTACTTCAGAGAGAAGAGAGTTTAATAAAGATTAACCTTTGTATTCTTAGGGAAATGAGAAAGAAATGTAGAATGACTTTTTACCAATTCACTGATACACTTTCCTTTCCATGTCTGGTAAAAGGCAATAATAACAATCCTACAGAGACTCGAGGAAAGTCATCAGTGTACATTGTTCCCATTTGATTTTTCATCATATCTATCTATCTCCTGCCACAAATCATATGAAATTGTCTCCATTCATTAGAAAAGAATATAATTAGGAATCATATGAAAACATTTCTTTTTTTTTAAAGAGCACTAACTTGCAAATGTCTGGTAGATTAGGAATATTTTCCAGATCCCCAGGCCCCAATGAAATGAAGCTGAAGCTCAATTATCTTTCAGAGAGATCTACAAACCTCCAACATTTTCATTTTATTTCAAAACTTTTTTCCTGTCCCTACTGACCTCAAAAATTCTTCCCCCCAAGACATGGAACAATCAACTTTTTCTATTATTATCTGAAGAAAGATGTTTGTTCCATATTTTTAAACAGCAATATGATAATAAGGCAGAGGTTTATTTGACTCACAGATACCAGCAGCTGCAGTTCCCCTCAGTAAAATAACCATAACTTCCCAGGCTGAAAGGTTTATATGACATCCTTGTACATCCCATGCACAGATTTATGGCCAAGTCCATCTGCAAGGCCATGTTAGAAAAATTATCGTGCAATTCTAGAAATCAGTACTCAAAAAAACAATTTAGTATATATTACCAAAATTTTTTTAAGTGCACAAACTCTTTAAAAATATTAAAATTCATCCCATTTCAAGGAGCTTGTGAAACAGGTTTGTATGAGCACTCACATGACCTTGCAATGGCTTCATGCACTGGTGCTAAATGCAGACAGACTTGATTGATTATTCCCTCTCCATTGTTTTTTACCGTCTATTTTCATCTCCAAGCTTGCAGCAGCCATACTTGGATGTAATATTCCTTTATATCTTTTTTGCCACTAATCCAGTCTTCTCTTAAAAACACCACACCCTCAGTAGATGTAGTTCTTTGCTCTTTCCTGTACTTTCATGATGTACTACCACAGTGTAAGCTTTTGGTCTTTGAGACTATTAAAATGTTCCTTTATATTCTGTGGGCATGGAATGTTCACTGTGAGTGAGTTCAGGATACTTGCACGTTATGCAAGCACAAATATTAAATTCAGCACATTAATTTTCTGTCTTGAGAACTCCAGTGTAGCCACTGCCTGTTTTTCTTTCTCCATGCCCTTCATTTTTGTTATGAACATATGAAGGCACTAATTCTGCACATACCCCTGTGAAGAGTATGTCTTTTTCTCCATTGACTTCTGTAAGGAAGGGATTTCTTCCATGAAACCTAACTCATCTTGGAAAAAAATATTCTTTTTAAAGATAGCCGAATAAATTTGATCAACAGCAAATTTCAGATCAATTCACTCAGAAGTATTACATTTCTGATTGAGTCTTGTAATCCAGAGATGCTCAGCTGGAGTAAATTTGTTTGCTACTCTTCATCTCAGCAAAACTTGCCATTTTACACCAGTTAAGGATCTGTCTCAAATTACAAAGCAAAATCGTGTAAAACTAATTTTCATTTATCCTGTGACCTTCTGTTTCAAAATTACAGTCATCCAGTGTGAGTAAATTCCATTGAATGCATCTTCCCCATTATGATCAATAATGGAAGCAGAAAGCAGATGAGAAGATACTGTAGCTATGCTAGAAAATTTTCCCGACAGATTTGAGTGACTATTTCATTTCTCACAAATACTACATTTTTAAAGCAGTCTTACATGTTTTAATTGCAATGGGCAACATAGCTCGCTGGACCATCACTGCAAAGCAGTGCCTGAAGCTCTAAAACATTGAATCTAATGATCTAAAATTTCACAGAGACAACCACAGGCTACACAGCAGGTTTGTGTTTCCGTTACAACAAAATAGTTTTATGTAAACCAAAATGACACATAGAATTTCATGAATAGAGTATAGACCAAGGGAAAAGAACTGGTATAGCCACTATGGATAAATATAAAACATCTCCTGGAGGACACAAAAAGTGTGACTGGTGGGAGTCTATATTTCCCTATCATATCAGTCTAAATGCATGCATCACACTGGATGGGCTGATTTCATTTTAATTCTTCTTTTCTCATGCCAAGAAATTAATCTTTTATTTTTCATACCAATTCTCATTGTATTTGACTTTTTTTGTTTTAAAATGTCTTCACTAACTGTTGACAGGGTAGAAAGTTCACCAAACAAATTCAAAAGAGCTGTCTGATGATTTTCCTATTATGTTGGTGAGCATATTCTATTTCAAATTCACAAAGAACAAAACATGTTTTCTTTTTCTTTCCCTGTGGGCAGCTTCAACAGCATGAGCACTTGGGATTTCTGCTTCACATTGGAAATGTAAGTGAATCATTTCAAACTCTCTATTCGCCCTTTTTTCTCTGCTTCAGAAATTAAAACAATGTTTACTGAGTTGCTAATCACAGTCATCTTCCATATGGAATGAGTTAAGGACTGTAAGGTAAAGAAGTACAGGATGGAATGACATAGCAGATACAGTGCAGCAACAGGGTATGGCTGGCCATCCAAAGGTTTTGGCCAAAGGGCTGCTGAGGCAGCACTTGAAATGGTGAGATAAGGGCAAGTTCTGAGATTTGATCTGTGTCTTGTAACACCTATGCTAGATATGTGCAAGGGAAGTCTTTGCCCAATGTAGGCTGGGGAGGACAGGATAACTCCCTCCCCGAAACCCACCAACATCCATTTGCATTGTTCAGTGCAAAAGTGGAGAGTCCATCCCAACCTAAACCAGCACACCTGGTTAGAGGCAGGAACTGGGCTCCTCGAAGGTCCCACATGAGCACAAGGTTGGAATGAAAACTGCCTCCAGCTGGGATGAGGAAGGGGAGGGACATCCATCGTGCCTACCACATGCTGCTGGGAGACTGAGCTGATGAGCCATGTGGCCCATGCCCAGCCACTCTGCTGGCAGGGACCTCCAGCACGTGCTGTCCCTCAGCCCTGGGTGGGCACCGATACTTATAAGGCTGTTGTGCCACTTCATTTGGCCACCCAAATTACACTGCAAGCAATGCACAGTGAGGCAGCCAGAGTCACAGTGTGGGCAGGCATGAGAAGTACCAGGATTGGGCATCTCCTCACAGTTACCCCTTGTGACTGCTGTGGAGCCACAGACAAAATTCTCCACTGTTTGAATGTCAGACAATGTCCTTCATTGGTGGCTTTATTCTGTGGTCTTCATGGGTGGTAAAGAGCTGGAGGGGGAAATACTTGGCCACTGCCAGGAATTATTAATTCCTTCCTTTATGAAATGAGAAAGGCATGTATGAGCAATCCCTAAACACAAATTAGATGGCTAGATCACAGGCTGTCAGTCTGGAGAAGCGCCATTTCTTCTTTTGCTGTGAGGTTTCAAGGGGGGGCCTCCAGCGGTTCTTTGAACCCTGAGACTTTCTTCCCTAGTTAGAATGCACCATGGGGGTAAGGGCAGCAACTGCACTTCTTTCAAGCAGAGTTCCTCCAAGCAGTGAAGAAGGAGCAAATGACACTGGCCACATCTAGAAATCATGTCAAGTAATTGTCTACAGGGGTTTGGAGCTGAGGTTGTCAGCCTGATTTTAGAAAAATGTACCTCTGTAAATATTGTATGCACATATTAGATACATTGCAAGCATCTATTTGCAAAAAGTATAAAGATGCAGAATAGACTAACAGTTGGGAATACTTATAGCTGCTGTGTATTATTTTTAGTCACTCTTCTTCCCCAGAGAAAATTTCACTGAGGGGAGAAAAAAGGCTCTTGAAAGGGAACAAGAAGGAAACTAGATCTCCAAGAGGACTGTGGGCTTCTGACTAGAGTAGAAGGAGCAGGCAGCAGTTGTGTCTCTAATTTATGACCAGTTGGTTTTTTTAAACATTCTTTTCCCAATTATCCTGCTCTGTTTTTTTAAGACCTACTAATTCGCAGGTATTCAGTAAAACACTCCATGAATTAATTACAAGAGGCTTTTATCATGTTTTGAAATGCTCAGATAAAGAAAAATTCTGTGCTGAAGCAAAGGAGCAGCCTTCTGCACTGGAACCAGAACTTCCAAGAACAAACTGTCTTGACTGAAGAAAACATCACACAGAACTAAAATCCTAAATAACCCAGGTGCAAGAACTAAGGAAGTGAAAAGCATACCAGAGATTTCTTTTTAAAAAACACCAAACAATAAACAAACCTAAATGCAAATCTGTCTGTGATTCTTTCCTAGGAAGAGCATTGTACTGCATGCTTGAAAATCCTCTGTGTAAAACTCAAGGGAACAAAAATAGTCCCACCCTTTCAAAATTGCACACCAGCCCTTCTGGACATACTGGGGACTGACACCAGGCCTTTGCTTTGTCGGTTGCTCCATTTTGGCAAGTATATTTAGGGGCTGCATTGTATATTACCTAAGAAGAAACTGGTGGATTCAGCCAACAAAGGTGGGAAAGAGTACAGTTCTGTGATCCTGGTCTCCCAACACCTAGATATGTTATTAAGCCTTGTCTTCCTCAGAATGCTTGCTTGTGAAGTGGATGAAATGATGTTATCCTCCTCAACAGGCTTTGTGCAAGAAAGACATTGAACAGGCAGAACCACATCCATGACTTTTGGTCACTGAGATGCCACATGCATGTAAAATAGATGGCAGCGCTGCAGAGTGGTGAGATTCTCAATGGAGCCCACATGGCAGAACTCCTGCATTGCTCCATTGTTCCTATATTCCTCAAACAGGGGAGAGGAGCAGAACTAAAAAGAAAATGGAGCCTTGTGTATTTGCAGGTTTCCTAATATGGGTATTGGACTGCCAGTAGTCAGCATTTTAGAGAACAGCAATATTAGGAAATAACTCAGAAAAGAAAAAAAAAGTGATACTAAAAATAATTTAAAAGTCAAATGTTTTTGTTCTCCTGCTAGATGAAGTGCAGCAAATTCAGATTTAACAAAAAGTAATCAAAGATAAGGATATAAATCATTAAACCGAGCAGGTACTGTGCTGAGGCAGACAGAGAAATCTGGCAGCATGGGGTGATGGCTGTAGCAAAAAACCTGCACCAAACAAACTCAAAAAGCCAACAAAAGGGTGAAATCAAGACCACACAAGAACTTGAGGTAAATAATAGAACTTTTTTCAAACATATGAAGAAGAAGAGGTCAACAAAAGAATCATTCACATCTCCCAGAGACAGAAGAACAGAGACCAGATGCTACAAGAGGTAGGCACTACAAAAAAAATTAAATGAACTTTTTGCTTCACTGTTCATGAGGGAGGAGGATGAACTGTTGCCAAAGAGAGAAATGCACTTTCCTGAGTGAGAAAAATGGAACACAAAAGAACTCAAGGTCAAAGAATAAAAGCTAAGAAAACGATTAGATTCTGAGAACATTTCTGAAACTCCAAGGCTCAACAGGTCCCATCCCACTCATGGGGAAGAGTACAGCAAGGAGCTGCTTATAACTGAGTCAGCTTGGGTTTACATTGCTTTCTATGATAAAATAACTGGGCTTGTATACAAGGGGTGATCAGTGGGCAATACTTATGCCAGCTTTAGCAGGGCTTTTGAGAGTCTCCAACAACATTTTTATCTGGGTTTGGACTCTCTGGTCTGGATGGGTGGGCAACCAACTGGGTAGGCAAAAATTGGTTGGAGGGTTAGGCTCAGAGGAGAGTGATTAATGGGTCGTACTCCATGCAGAGCCAGGCTAGGGCTGGCTGGCTTTACTGCAAAGACTCTGGAGAGTCCTGGCAGACAGCACACAGCAGGAGTGTGCCCTGGCAACAAAGGTGGCTAATGGCATCCTGGGCTGTGCTAGCAGGAGCACAGCCAGGAGCTTGTGGGAAGGGATTATCCTCCCACTAAGCACTTGCTGGACCACATCTAGACATTATGCTCTTTTGAGCCCCCCAGCACAAGAAGTACATTGAAAAAATGGAGAAAAAAAATGTTGGGAGCTAGAGAAAAGGTGGCTTCATGTGGACCTTGTAGCAACCTGCCAGCACCTACAAGGAGGCCATTAAGAAGATGACCAAGCTCTTCATTGTGGTGGGGGGGTATGGGAAACACCAGGCATAAATTTGAACAAGAAAAGTTCAAGCTGGAAAAGCTCTTTCCCCAAAAGGACGGTCAGATACTGGAGGAGGTTACCCAGACAACTTCTGTAGTATCCCTTCTGGGAAGTTTTCAAGACTAAACTGGGTAAAGCCCTGAGCAACCCGATCTGGTATCACATCTGGCCTTTCTTTGATCTGAGTTTGGACTAGAAACCTCCTCAGGTTCCTTTCAGCCTTGATTATCCTGCAGTCCTATCACCTGTAGGGTTCAAAGATGAGCCAGCTGAGAAGGGAGTATTGGAAGGCCCCACTAGATCCTGGAAACTTTGACATGCTAAAGCATTGACCCCTTAAGAATCTCTGGCAAGAGAAATAGCAGCAACATCAATTAAGGACAAGATTAGGAACAGAGACTAACCAGCAAGTGAGGAAAAAAAGGAGCAAGGATAGAGTCTACAATTAAGGGTAGAAAAGCTGCTTCCACCAGCACTGTTCCTGGCTTGGTGAGCAGGTTTGAAGAAGCCTCAGGGAAAGTTCTCCCCAGTGGTTAAAACAATCTTCTTTCCTTCATGGCTGATGTAAAAATATGGACAACCAGAAATCCAGCTGTGGGAGTTGTCCTGGAGCCAAGGGTATGATGATGTTGACTGTGTTGAAGACACACAGGTGTATCCACAGCATATCTCTTCAGCAGAGACCTGTGGTCCAGGCCTCGACCTGTCTGAGAACAACTTTCTTACTGCTGCAGAAACTACCCAGAGAACCTCACCAGAAGAAGCAGACACCAGAGAAAGAACCACTCAGAAAACTTACACCATTTTTACCAGGGTTTTCTTTATCCTGGGCTAAATGTATGCCATGGAGGGACAATAAATGCAAATATACTGACTCTGCCTGTGGAAATCCCTAAGAAACTTAAGCTGCTGAAGGCTGGAAAGTATCATAGAAGTATTACTGCTTTTCTGTCCGTGCCTGTGAGAGACTGGGATGGGTAGACCTTTTTCCTGTTATCTTTTATAATTTTTTCCCAAGTGATTTTGATTTCTATCCATAAAATGGAGGGACAACTTTTATTCCAGTAATGCAGGGACTTTGTCAGACTATATTCACAATTATAAGGGGCTGTTAGATCGTCAGATAAATGCAGATCAAGAAAAACCATGTGTTCTTATGCTTGTAAATAATTGTGATTTAAAGTGTCATAAAAAGAAGTCAATAAACCCATTCCCAGGAGATCAGCAAATAGCACTGTCCAAAGATTATAACCCAAGGCTGGGGTCATTCTCAATAGACAGCTGTCTCATTTCCCTTGCAAAGAAACAGCCATATATCACACTGCAACTCATCACCAAGGTGTAATAAAAAATACACATTCATTAACCTGCAGGAAGGAAAAAACATGCTGATGAAAATAAAACCAAGCCAGCCTAGCCAAGACATGAGATTGTAAGGAGCTCCAAACAAACTGAAGGAGCTGCAAACAAACTGAACCAAACTAGGGAACTGGACAGTAGCATACTAGAAGAAACAGCCTAGGCATGTGGCTTGTGGGAAACACTTTAAAACTACATGTAAACATTTATATGCTCTGAATTAGTTGTAACCTCTAAGAAAAAAGATACAGGAATTACTGTGGACAGCTCAATGAAGACATGTCTTCAATGTGCAGCAGCAATAAAAAAAAAAAAAGAAGGAAAAGAAAAAAAAAGCCAGGAGATATTGAGCGTGGAATAGACAGAGAATAATACAGAGAACATTAGAATCAATGAGACATCCTCAGCCTTGCCAAGTCAATAGACATTTATTTTGTATGCCACCTCTCCTGAAGTCTGCAGCCCCAAGTGTCTGGCAAACCAAAGTAACCTAATTGCAGAATTAAATAATAACAAGGGGAGATAAATTTGATTCTCTGTTCACAAATTGAGCAAAGAGCAAATGGTTGAAATGAAGTCTGCATGAGGGCTGCAGTCCTTCATGACTGATGGAGAATTTCTGCCTAGAGAAGGCCAGAGAGAGGAGAGAAAAGCAAGAAAGCAAAGCAAACTAAAGGCCTGCACTGGCTGCTGAAAGGGAAGCAGCATGACTAGATGGCTAGGTTTGTTTGTGTGTAGACATTCACATACATAGCAAAAAATCTATATGTAATAGCATTTCCATGGTTGGCTCCAGGGGAATCGTAGTCACTGGTTCAGTAAGAGCAGGGGTGGATCTCCAGGGCTGCAGCCGGGGTTCAGAGCCAACCATTTCAACTTTCTGGGCCCATTTTTCACATCCCTGGTTTTGCCTGGTTTTTTGCCTTCGGATTTTTATTTTTTAGGTTACAAACTATTTCTTCATATTTTCTGTGTGTTTGTGCTGATGGGAAACCCACAGGGCATTAATTGTGAAAGGTATGGAGAACAATGCTGACAGGCTCCGAGCAGGAGACCTGAACCTCTGACCTGTCAAGGCCATGTCATGTGCATGCAATTCCACAGCAATAGTAATATGGTGGATCTGCAGACTCAAAAGGAGGAAAAAATGCAAGGATACTACTGAGACAAGAATCAGTAAAACTAATGGAAAGCCTGAGAGGGAGGCTTTGAGAAATTATGTACAAGTAGCTGAAGCTCATATGAATGGAGTCAATGGCAAAGAAATGATGCCGAATCCTGTTGGAGTGGTTCACATTTGCACTGTTAAAGGGGAATAGGAATCACTATCCCCATCATACAGATGAAGAAAATAAGAAGAGAGGAGTTAAAGATCACCCACAATGTCATGGAGTCAGGGATTGGTACATGGGAGAGTCAAACAGCTTTGCAGTGACCTACCAATGACTACACTGCAGAAAAGTCACTGAAATGTTCTACTAGGAGAAACACCTTTAATGTGCTTTGAAAGTTTCCAGTTAGAGGTGGGGTACAAAGAGCAAAAAGGTGAAAAAGAAAAAAAAAGTGTCCTGAAAATTACATTAACTTGGGTCACCTCATTTCAAAAAAAGTGTAGCAAAAACAGAACTCATCAAGAAAGAATAAATAGGTGGAATTGGCACTGCTCAGCTTTTGGTTTGTAACCCCAAGAAGGATACAAAAGTCAAAGCAAGAGGGGAAGCAGAAGGAGAACAGACACTGCAATGTACTGAGAGCTTAACTTCAGTCTAAGGCAATTCTCATTCGCCCTTTACCTCCACATCCTACCTTAGAGGTCAAGTATTCACTGCCAATCTCTCAAAGCACACACCTGGGTCTTCTATATAAACCTAGCATTAGTATCATGGATGTATATTTTATTCTTACAAAGTAAATTCAAACATGCCAGGAACATATTTTTTAAAAGTAAGGAATTTCAATCTGAAAAAGTTGCGTGGAATTGGAGAAAAAATCAGCATGGGTAGACTTGTGAAAGGAAAAGTAAATCAGATATTGAAGGAGGATCTATTTTGTGCCTCTTAATAACTGAAAAAAATAAAATGGAAAATCTTTTACAAAAATATAGGACTGGATCAAAAAATACCCCATGGCTTTATATAGTAAATTCTTTGTTTTGAAAGAATGAATTAAAGAGCATGGATGCTGGAAGAAGCTGGAAAGGAGAATGAGAATTATTTCTTAAAGAAAGATTTCGTATAACAATTGGATGACCTTCTCTCTTTTAGGGAGGTGAACAAGTTAAAAATAAAAAATCAAAAGTACTCCTCTTAAGCAAACACTCAACTCTGTTGACTTACAACTCTCTTCCTGTCAAAAGGGAAAAAAATGGAGGGGTGGAAACTGAAACAAGATTTTTTTTTCCCCTCTCACTTAAAAAAAAAGCAAATTAAAAATCTATTTTTGAAAACCAAAAATTATGTAAAATAATTTGAGGAGGTCCTATTTTAACAAAGAGGAAGTGACAAATTAGTCACAGCCACGCAGGTCACTGTCTGGGACAAAAGCTGAGGAAAGACACACATGACCCCTTTCCTACAATCAAATTCCCATTTGTACAAAACAGCAGTAAGGCATTAGGTGGTAGAAACCCAGATATTTCAGAAAATTGAACTGGAAAATGTATTCTCTTTACACAGATCTTTGCTTCCATGGTTAAAGCCTATTCCCTGCTTCCAGTGCTGTCATAGCTTCCAGGTCAGTGCTCCGTCCTCTTAGCACTTCTCAAAGTAATACAGGTGACTAGATTAATGTAACCTGGAACCATCATCCAGCTGTAAAATCTACATTATTCCCAAGGTAGTAAGTTCCTTTCGTTCACTGTCCTGATGGCACTTTGGGGACAAGAACGAATCAGAACTGTAATAAACATAAAATATTTCTAACCCCTTTTTTCCATATATGGCCATCCTGAGCAGACCCCACTGCCAGGTGTTACAGGATCAAGAATTATTTGAATAGTCATGGTCTTTAACCAGCTGCAAGTCAGTTTGACTTGCCGAGCAACTAGAGCTCCTTTGCTTGTGTTGCTGGTGTTGCTTTGCTTGTGTTGTTGATGTCGAATGACTTTCTCGTTTCTGGTAAGGTATTAAATCCAGGAAGCTTCCCTCTGCAGAGCTCCACTATCCTGCCCTGCTGTCTGAAAGTGCTACCTTCACTGCTGCTGGGACCATTTAAATACAAGGGTTTGGTATTTCTTTTTTTTTCACTTTTCTTTCCCATCACTGCCTGATATCTCCCATAACATGAAATTGTTCAGGCAAACTTGCTCATTGACTCCTCCTCTAAGGTCTTACATTTTCATTTGAAAGACCTTTCACAGGTATGTTTCTCTAAAATATTGGGAGATTGAGGAAATACCTCTCTGCCTTAAGTAAGCGAAACCCCCACAACTGTACTAATGAAAGGAGACCTCCTCAAACCCACATGCACCTCTCACAACAAAGTGATCCTGCAAGAGGCTCCAGCCACCCAGGCAGCACAGTGTGCTCTGAGGCCTCCTTGCAGACTGGCCACGGGTGAGGTGTGACATGTGACATTTGGGACTTACTGCGCTGCTTTAGCAGCCTCCAGCAGAGCCTAACCCTAACCCTGTCCTGCCCACAATCCGCTCTCTGGATCACACCAGCCAGGTCCACCTTCCACACTGGTGGTGTATCAGCAGGACCTGTGTCCTTTGGGCCCCATGTGATGTACCTGAGACCCTAAGACAGAATCAGTGTTTTAGGGTTTTTCCTCAGAGATGCACAGTGGGGCCTGTGCTGCAGACTGCAAAGTTCCACTTTACAATATGGAAAAGAAGGCAGATGTTGCCTGCCTTGCACTGCAGCACTTTGTCCCTGTGGGATGAAGAATACCTTGTTTTGGGTGGAGATTCCATTATTCATCTTTAACATATATCACCAACTATTGTCTTGGCTGACTTGCCATCTACCACATTCGGTGAAGAGTGTCAATCCCAGAAAGGGCACCCAAGTCCCCTGCTTGTTTTTCAAAAGAAGTTCTGGGTAACTGAACTCCTTTAGATCCTATGGACTGACAATATTTATGTTCTCTGCATATTGGAAATGTCACATCTGGTCCCAGGCCTTCCCTAGGGCCTTCCCTAGATTAGCTGTAAGACACTTCTTGGTTAAAAGGAAGCTAAGAAATGAATCAACAAACTTAACAGTGTAATACACTATTGCCCAACAATCTTTTCAGAAACTAGAAATATAAAATTTATGCATAAACACAAGTTTTAGAACCATGTATCCTAAGGGTTCTGGGTGCTATTTTTTCATAATGTCTGTGTACTATAGCCAGGACAAAGAACACATAATTTCAGCTTCTTTCCCCCTCTCTACCCAGTTGTTTTTCAGTGGAAAATGTTCTAGTTCACGTTCACTCTGCTCCAGTGGTTGTTAGGTTATAATATGTTACATGAAACATCCTAGCAAGAGGATATAAAAAGGGATTGTTGCTTCTCTGGAGCATATACAAATTAATCTGCTGCTCTGAGTATGCCTGTGCAGGCTGGACAAGCAAGTCAAGCCCCTTTTGTTCACATCTGGGCCTGTATTATGTCCCTTGGGCATTCATGTAAAGCATAGGGCCAATAAACAGCTGACTTATTAAGCACATTCTAGACTAGATGGAGTTAATGGAACTCTGTGTGGCTTCACCTATTCAAGAAGATATTCTCCCAGGAGAAGAATGCACTCTTAGTATGGCAGCCACTAGTCTGGTTACCTTTCCTGGTATTTATATGCTTGTCTTCTCTTGGTAGTTTCCTGCTTTAACACTCCACTCATTTCAGAAACTGGAATGCACTCTAAATAATTGACTGCTTAGGACCACTGTAGAAGTAAGAAATATTTCTGAAAATCAGTTTCCCCAAATAGACAATATTTTGATACATAAATCTGGGCTTGGTAATGTCTTGCTGGTTCTCTATTATGCAGTAAAACTGTACCAAATACAAGGAGGTAGAAAGGCTGCCCAAGGTCACAAGAGGAATCGGTAGCTCAGGCTGAGTGAAGCGTACAAACATGTGAGCTCTGATTTTCGTCATCTAGTTATTGGACAACACTCTTTATTTCCAGCTACTATTGACTTACACCCTTCTACCCTCGGAATACAGCTGGCATTTTGTTAATTCAGTATCCAATAGCTCATAATGATCCTGCTAAAGATAGACTGCTATGGGACAGTCAAACTCCATGAAGCGATTGTGTAAAAGTGTGATCTTTCTTACATAGTCTGATTTCTAATTCCTCATTCTGAAGAAACCTTTTCCTTAGTTAAGTGTCATGTAAAGCTGGTAAAAAAAAATTGCCAGTGGAAGAGTTTTGTGGCATAAATTGCTGAATACTTTCAAACTGAATGGTTATCAGGACTTTTTTTTTTAAAATTTTCAGTGGAACGCTATTGAGATTTCTCATTTTAATAATGTGGAAATTCTTTCCTCTAAAAAGGAAAGAAAGAAAAGGAAGAAACTTCTCAGGAGGCATGACTATCAAGAAGATCTCCTTAAAAGAGAGACTCATAAAAAAGAAGGAACTTTATCACATTGTTAATTTTCCAGATTCCCCAGATGACATAACATGTCAACCAGCATCACTCACATTATTTGCCATGACAGATCCTGCCTGACACAGTGACTCACAGTCACCAGGGCATGTGACTGGCATGAGGGTCTGGTTTAAAGTCACGAGCTCTCATTTACACCTGCCTGCTGTACGTCTGCAAAGGCCAGGGCTGTACGTGCAGCCAACTGCTCTTGGTTTGTTTGCAGAGTCAGAGAAAGCAATAGCAAGGGACAGAGAGTCCTTTTCAGTGCTCCTGTTTCTTTCCAATTCTCTGTGCAAAATGGCTAGAGAGTTCCATAAAAAGATCAAAATATCTTTCTAGGTGTAAATCCAACTCTGCATAAGATAAAGAAATAAAAACTGTATAAACAATCTTAGCATTCAGAAACCTTTCCAAGCCAATTGCCATGTAATGAATTCAGTGTAAATTTGTGCTGACCTTGGATACAAAATTATCTCTTTCTGCCAATAATTTGCATGGTGGATACTGCTTTTGAGTCAGGAATACAGTAAACTGCAGTATGAAGGTTTTAAAGCATGAAAAGAAAGTCGAGATAGAATCTCTGGTCAGAGAGACCTGCACAAGCCAGGAAGAACATAGAGACATTGAAGTCTTCCTCAAGGGGGGAGAGAACTGCATTGTCTTTTAGGAGTAAATGTCTTTGTGTTTATTCATATATGTTAACTCATCCACTTTGTTTAGCTGGAAGCTTATAAAGTAAATTGTGCATAGGGCAAAGACTGAAAATGGCTGTTCAAACTACACCTGCTGTCCTGCCAGCCAAATGCCCTCCCATCAACCTGGGCACACGCCTGTGCTTATTGCAGGGGATAGTGTGGATCCAGGCATCTCCCTCCACACCCTTGTGAAGCAGCAGCCAGATCCAGAAAGAGCCTGCATTAAAGCAGAATGTAAAGGAGGAAAAACCCATTTCCTAGCCTCTGCACCAAAATGTTTGCTCAGACTGCTCTATGAAAACTGCACAGGCAACGTTTTTGGGATGTTTACAATCCACTCGCCTGCAAAAGACAGTGCCTCAGCATGAACAGTGCAGGGCTGTCTCCCTCTGTCAGCAGCAAACTCTTCCTTGGAGGATCATTCTCCACCCACAGGCAAGGCACTGAATAGTCCTGATCTTCTCCACTGCTGTCAGTGCTTTCCTCTTTTTTTCTCAACCTCATGTTACATCAGCTCCTTGGGGTATCTCCAGCATTTCCCCCATGCCTTCAAAACTCCGTGTCAAGGGGGTCCATAGACCTACCAATAGGACACTTCTTGGGTACTTTTGGAATGTTGAAAGCTAGTACAGGGCACCTTGTACATGCCTAAGCACCTCTGACCTACGAACAAAGGAGTTTCTGAAAAGGTGGAAGGACTGAATGCAGCTGAAAATTGCAGCCCTACGCTTTCCAAACATGTTAAACTCCTAATTGTAGTTTGCCATATGCACTGCATGTGACTTTGGCAAGTTGGTCTCTACTGAAAACTGGTTTTTCTCAGTGTAATACCAAGCCAGCACAGGTATTTCCTGTCACTGGTTGATACCGCAGAGCATAAATTGTGGTTGCTATTTCTCTTTCTCTTTTTAACACATGTAACTCTTTAGTGAGCTATTCACACTACATGATCTTAATAGAGCTCAGTCTTAATAAACACCATCTCACATTTGTGGAACACCTTTGTCCCATAGGATCTGAAAGTACTTAAAAGAATTGTACTGTTTTCCTGGATAGACTCATTTTTATTCAGTAAGATCATAATGTGCCTTGTACAGTCAGATTTTTTAAGTGAATCTTTAAATGTGTCAGCCCTTGCCTAAGAGAATTTCAGTAAATATGCCTAGATCATTGATTCATGCAATGCTGGACCTCTTCCACTTTATTCTGAAAAGTCAATATTTTTGAAGGTTCAGGTTAGGAATGTTAGTACAGTGCATTGGTAAAGACAGATCTTCTTCTGAGGGGATATGAATGCTAGCACCAGAAAAACACTGTAAATATTAAAAGAATATTGTTTGTGACAGAGAAGTAGAAGTAAAATGAGGCCCTGACTAAGCACACATATTGTTTATCGGACGGGCACTTACCAGTGTGAGGAAGAGTTTCCTGCAACACAGCTTGACACAAGAGATGTCAAAAAACACAGCATGGTTTACAAACCATGCTTGACTTGCTGCCTGAAGGCATAGTCCACACACTCCCCAGATCTTGAGTGAGAAAAATATGGAAATACATGGCACCGTGGTGCACCACAGGGGAAAGGGTTGGATGAGCTTTCATAGGAGACATGAAAATGGAGTCCTACCTCTGTCTTTGTCATGTTGCATGGTGGGTGTCATGATTTCCAACCGGACCACTCGCACTTGATGGTGCTTTTGTCTTCCTGCATGCTCAGAAAGGAGCCCATGTTCAGCTCTCTGGCCCCACTACTGCCCGGGGCTGTCCCTGTCATTGGCGCTCTCCTCATCTGCGGAGCGGAGGAAAAAACCTGCTTACTATGGTGACATAAAGGGCTTTGAGATGTTGTGGTGTAAAGCACTGGGTAAACGTAAATGACAGCCAGGTCATGAAGAGTAAAGCGCGTTTGACCCTTCTTTCTCTGCACAGGGGGTGGAAGGGGGGGGCGTGGTTTCGAAGTAGAGATGAGCTGTTTCTGTTGATATCATAGTTCCTGATGATTCTTCCAGAGGAGCTGAGAACAAAGGACTCAAACCTATCTGCACCAAATATAGTAATTGGCCACTTGTAGCCACTGGACAGTGGCCAAGTGACACCCTGCCTACAGACACCCTGCCCTCTGGCCAGTGTTGGCAGTGTAAGCAGCCTGTTAGCACCCTGCCTTCGACCAGTGCCAGTGGCAGTATAGACAGACTGCAAATACCCTGCCATGCTTGACACCCACAGTGTAGGCAGGATACTGCCCCACCTTAGATCCTACCTTGCGGATCTGAGGTGTACTTTGCTCCTCTCACAACTGCTGGGGGAGCCAAGGAATCACACAACTCTTACCTCCTTCAAAGGGCGTGTGCAGCATTGGCTGCTGCTGCCAGATGATGGGACCCTGAGTGCTGCTGGCAGTGCACAGGAGCCACAGCATCACTTATGATCCTGTGTTTGCTATCAGTGATGGAATGAGTCACTGTATGGGCACATTGTTGCACATCTTTCCTCCTGCCTCAGTGAAGTTTTGTTTGTTATAAACTGTTTTCAGACTCCATTACTGTTTGGACCACATGAAGTTAAGAGGAAACAGTTGGTAATCTTGGAGCAGAATGAGAGGTTTGCATGAAGACACAAAAACAAGGGTGAGAAGGTTTATGTGCAAGCAGGGGAAGCTTTAGTACTTCCAAGTACTCAAAAAATATTGCAAAATTATCTCAGCAACCTGTGCTCAGCTCCAGTCAGGGTCAGAAATGTTCAGCTTCCTTCTATGGCTTAAAAACAAACAAACAAGCAAGCAAACTAACAAAAGGCTCTTTCTGTTGTATCCTGCAGCCTTGTAATTCACACTATCTCAAAAAATGAGGGCCCTAGATAGAAGAAATCCTGTTACACATCTCATAAAAGGAGACATTTGTTGGGAAATCCCCAATTCAAACTTCTCAGTCCTGCTGTATGTTATCCCTATTATCTGTCAGGCCTGACAAAGTGTCCTCCAAGTTAGCTGGATTCCCCTATCAGCTTTGAGTGGGGTTTGCAGGTTACTTTTGCTGGGAACTCCTTGGAAATCATTGGACAACAAAAGACATTAAGTGCTTGGTGGGAGAGAGGAGGGCATGAGTTTGGAGAGTGCTTGTGAATGTCAAGCACCAAAAGAAACAAGTTGGAGGTGGGTCACGAGGAAGACCAGACACAGCCATTCAAACCCACCTATTTTCTTATGGAAAGTAACTTCACTTGTTTCACCTAAGGACAGAATAAAAGGAAAAAGCAACAAGAGATGGAAACTGATGCAGATTTGGACCACTGAGTTCTTGAGCGAGACCCAAGCTGATGATTCTTGTGTTGTAACCACCATGTCAAGCTTCAGAGGGGTGATGTTTCAAACAGATGTATCTCAGCACACCTTTCCAAGGCAGATTTTACCATTTTTGCCTAAGGGAGGACAACAAATATGACAGCTGAAATCTCTGCCTTCTGAGGGCAATGTTCAGTGAAAATGGATTATGCTGCTTTATATTAGCTGCACAGGAAGGCAGTGACACAGCTATTAGTGGTCTGCATGGACCAAACACAGGGAAACACTGACAGTCAAAAATACAAAGGAGCTGGTCCTATGGACATGTAGCTTCAGTTCCCAGATGTGCCCAGGCACAGCAAATTCCTCACTTCTGGATGTGAAGTAGGGTTGGTATTGCTCTTCACATCCTAAAAGCTTCCTGGAGACTGAAAGGCCCAAGCCTTGCAGAGTCTTTATCAGCTACAGACATAGAACTTTTCTGCTGCCATGGGGGACACTTTTGCTTCTCCTGGCCTAGTGAGCACAGGGACCTTTCAGGGAGCTTGGAGTGTCCTGGTGCCCATGGAATGGTTCTTTGGCCACCTCTCTGAAGACTTGGGCTTCAGACAGTTCATCTCACAGGAGTCAGCACCAGGGTGAGCATGAGTCTCCCTTACACCCACCAGCAAGGAAGGCTGCCAGGAGTGATGGAACAGGGCACCAGCTTCAACATCCCCAGACACCGGGGCTGAGGTAGGCTTGGAACAGAGCCACAGTTGCTGAACACCTGCACCACATGCAATAGCAACCATTTAGGTCGGAAAAGACCTTTAAGGTCATTGAGTTCAACCCTTAACCCAGCACTTCCCAGCTTGGAAAACTATTTGAAAGCAGAGGTTTCATGGACTAAGTGGTAAGATAGTTCAACTGCTCCTCAGGCCATGAGCAGTAGCTGATTTTGGGAGAACAATGCATCCAGAGAAAGGACTTTGGCTCAACACCCACTTTCCTTCTTGGCTGGAGAGAGCTTTTCCATTGACTGTCGTCAATCCAGACAGCATTTACTCAGGTTTCCACAGACAGCAGCAACTCAAGGGGCCCAGGCAGGGAAAGCAATTAAGTTTTCCATGCAAGCTGGATCTACCATTTCTGGAGCAGACTGGTATGACCAATCCATATCACAGACCTGGCCTTTGGAGAGATTTCAGGAAGAAAGAGGGACATATTTTATTCATCAGTCTTTTGATTTCTGTGTTGGCACAGCCAGAGTTGCAGCAGTAGATTTGCAGGCTTTAAGGCCAGAGGGATTGTCATGGTTTTCTCATCTGTCCACCTGCATATGGGAGCTCATCAGTTTTCCCTGGCAATGCCCCCACCCAGCCCAATGCTCTGCAGGCTGGCAAGAGAACGCTTCTTGGAAAGACAGTCAGGCCTAATTTACAACCTCCAGTTGATAGATTTCCCTCCCATCCCTGGGTAACTTCTTCTGATAATGAATTATGAGAAGGAAGGGAGCCATTTAGTCAATGGTATTTGTGTACAATGATTTTACATGTTGCAATGGTGCCCACTGCACTAAGTAAATTGCCCCCTGGCTTTCATAAACATCATCTGTACACAAACATTATCCAAAGCAACTGTATGGCAGGCAAATTCTCCAGTGTAAGATAATGTCATCTCCACAGCAATAAGAAAGGTAAAACAGTACTTACCAGCTGGGAAAGAGGGAGAGGCGACAAACAGCAGCCAGCTGTAAAATGACCATGTCAGGGATACAGCTGCTTGGGTCTGCCTGATTTAAAGAACCAGCCTTGCAAAGGCATGCTGAGGAAACTAATTCTGTAAGAGAGTAACTTCATACCCAGGAAAATTATGAGGCACTCAGAGGTCAAGCTGGTTCTGTGGGGTGCCTTTATAATATGGCCACCAGCAGAAAAAATGTCAGAAATTAGGTTCCATCTAATCAGATGGAGTTGGCAATAAAGGCAGGATTGCTCCTTTTATTTATTTATTACATTAAGTCCAAGGGAACAAGAGCCCATTTTCCTTCTAAATTTGGATGTAATTTTAGCCAGCTCTTCATTAGTGCTTTTTCCTTCCATCTTGGAGTGCTTTGCAGAGGAAGCTGATGGCATCATTCCTGTTTTATTGGCAGAGAAAGTGATGCCAGAAATTGAGAAGTGATCTGGCCAAATTCTTGCAACATCTCAGTAATAGACCAAAGAAGGCAATGTAGCCCTGCTGCATCATAGCCTTTCCCTGCATCTTCTCAAGCTGTGCCCAGTAGGGGAAAAGCCCTGTCAGTCCATCGTAAATCTACCACCACAAACCAGGTACAGACAGACTGAATGGTCCATTTTGACTGTAACCAACTCAGTGCCTACATCTGTGAGGGTTGCAGTAACCTGCTCCTTCACGTGATCAGTGGGATCAATACTTTTGCTCATGCAACATGGACTCATCAAGAGTGGTATAGGAAGGTGTGCAGAACTCAAGGGCCTTTCTATTAAGCTGTGTGATCTCTCAGTTGAAAGATGGGACACAACTGCTTTAACCCATTCAGTCATTACTTTTGTCATTGAATGTTGCTTTACAGGACAGAAAGACTTGTAATTTTGAGGCTGAGCAGCAGCCTAGCTAATAGAACTGCTGCTTTCTCACCCTGATAGGAAACAGCCCAGAAGAAAATTTTAACCTGCCTTTTAAGACATAAATAAGTTTGTCCCAGGTGTACTTCTGACTTCTTCAGAAATGTTTAAAAATTAATACTTCTCCTTCAAGCACCCATCTGGTACCACAGCACAAAATGGGAATTCAATTTCTGCCCAGTGGTGTCAATAGAGCAAACAGCTTCTTTGTGCACCAGGACAGAGGGAATGTCAAGCCTTTATCTTCCATCAGCATCTTCAGCTCCCAAAGAAAACACTAAGCAAACTGTTACCAGTTCTTCCAAGGGGGGAGCTGAGGAGGTAATTTTATATAAACCACCAGGACATGGGCCCAACACTAAGCACCATGGTACTAGGCAGAGACATGAAATAAAGAACACTCTTTGCTCCCAAGGGCTTACAAATACAGTTCAGCATAGCTTTTTTTAAAAAAAATCTATGATAAAGTGCCCCAGAGGAGGCAGCTGCCTGATGAGCTCTTCAGGAAATCTGACCCTTATATGCAGGTGCTTAAATGGGAGCTGGGCCCTGGGGAAAATCATGTGTCTGAATAGCCCTTTAAGTGGCAGTGAGGATGGCGGAGCACTGTTCCTTTGTCAGGAGAGCATGGCTGTGATCCAGCCTCGACCAAGTCAGGGGCAGTGAGAGCAGCCTAACCGCATGGAATATTCCCCAACCCAGGAGGTGGCAGCCGTGAGTGGAAGAAGAAGGGCAGGGACCCTACAGCCACAGTGCACCAGGGAGAACTATCCCTCCTGTGGGCATGAAGACACTTCCCAACCTTGGCCAACACCACCACCACACACACCACAGGCAAAAGCAGATCTACCCAATTGAAGAACTGCACTAATCCATCTGTACAACATGTATTCTGCTCTGGTGGCTTTTCTGGCTGTTCAAGCGCCTCAGGCAACACCTTTGTGTTATAGATTCCCTGTCTCAGTCCATGAACATCTTGGCAGTATATCTGCAGGGCAGAGCACCCAGCTGCTCATGCTGTTGCCCACTGACATACTGCCTGGCATAGATCTGGCCTGTGCCAGCTCCTTGTCCACCAGACATTACCCACACACTACTTTGGGGATGGCACAGACCAGGGAGTGTCCCTACCAGTATTTGACAATAAGCTTAATGGTTTTGAGGGTGGAAAGAGAGGGAGGGGAAAAACTTGAGGTGAGTGGGAGCAAGCCAGTCCATGAACCGCAGCCTCAGGGCTGGCGAACAGACTGTGAGCTGTTCTAGCTGCATAGTTGGAGCCATTTCCTGGTCTTTCCCCATTCCAGTCCAAGGTATCAGTAAGCTCTCCCTGGTCTCCTCTGTACCTTCCATTCCCTTTCTTTGCACCAAACACTGAAGTCACAGGTCTGGAGCCAGCATGTCCTACCCAGCAGCGGGACTTGATGCCTTCATTAGCATGTTACAGAATATTGATAGTGCAAATCACATGAGCCAGTCAAACTTCTGTGCCTCAGAGACAGCTCTCATCTGCTGTCTGCCAAACCAGTTTCTGATGCAACCCAATCCACATTCAGACAGACTTTTTCAGACAACTCTTCAAGTCCTCAGGTTGTCCCATCTAAATTTGGTCTCCAGGGATTTCTTGCAAAAGAAATCAGGCAAATAGAAAGTGACCTTCTCCCCCTGCCAACTTAATTCTCACCTTCTCACCTCCCCCAGCAGGTCATGGGTTTGTCTCTCTCTAGTCCCTGTAGTCCCTCAGGACAGAAAATCTGCTGTTCTCTCATGACTGTATACAAACACAATTTTGATGCTTTTGCTCTTTACAAAAAATCTGTTTCATTTTGTCTTCCTCTTCCTTCTTATTCTGTAAACCTTTGCCACTTCCCCTGGTTGGTCTCATATCTTTTTAATGACTCCCCAGGGCTTTTATTCACCTTCTCTGCAACTTTCAGAGAGAAATGATGTTGATCTCTCCTCCCATTTCTCTTCTCTTCCTTTTCCAAAGTTTATTTCCAGCCTCTTCTGCTCATGAACTGATCATTCCTGGACCTTGCTTCTCAGTTCAGATCTGCAGGGACCAAGCACAGTGTGTTCCTCCATATGTTCTGCCACATCTTTCTGTTCATTTGCTCTCTAGCCAAATTAATTGTTAATTAGTCATAAAATGTGAACCTCTCAAAAATAATAATTAAAAAAAACAAATGGGGGAAAAAGAAGAAGAGTGAAGAAGTGGCAGACAAAGAAATAGGCTCTGCAGCAAAGCAGTGAGGGTAGTTGTGGGAAGCCAAAGCTTGGAAGCCTCCTTTCCCTTTATTCTCATCTCCTGACAGCTTTCCCTTGTCCCTCCCCTTTCCTCCTCTGTGGAAATGTCTGCACAGAAACCCCTTTGGAAGTAGCTGGGGAGCAGCTCTGTCTCCCTGAAGCACAGAACAGCCCTGCACGAGCATCTCTGTCCTGTCAGGCTCCACTGCCAAGGGCACAGTCCAAACCAGGCTCTTCTCACATCCCCAGTTCACTTAAGACACAGCCAGCTCTGGGGTATCCCTTGCTCTTCAGCTGGTCCAATGGCAGCTTTATGCTTTTATTGGTAACTTCAGCATAATCAGGTTGTCTCTTTCTTTCCCTTAAGTAATCTTAAATATTCTAGACACCCAGTGAAGAAAATCTCACCCCTGCCCTCCTGTCAACAGCAAAGCAACAGCACACTAATGCCCCAGTGGGGTGTTTCTGGGTGCCTTCATATGATCACAACAGCTACAGATCAAAGATGTGTTATACATCCCCTTGCAGAAGACAGATACTAGATATTAAACATTGAGTTCCCCATTGTCTGCTGTGCTCCAGCTGCTGAGAGCCACTCTGATGCAGCAGAGTAGACATAAACCCAGCTAAACTGGGTTTACAGCTGCTTTGTGTTAGCAAACTGGAACAAAGCAGCTGGAGTTTACCAGTAGAACTGGCCCCTACAACATTCTTGGTCCACATTAGCCCTCATTTTATCAGGACACTTCAGATGGCAAAGAGAGGAGCTGTGGATCCTGAAAAGAAATACAATTAAATCTGTTGAAGGCAATGCACTCTCTCTGTAAAATTACACCATAGCAAGTATTTTATGGGAAAGCCTTCAAAGTCAGCTGCTTTGGAGCACAGAAGAGAGAACTGAGCCTTCCAGGGCCAGCAGTGCTGTGATGGTCTTAGCCAGCAAAACCTTCCTTGCTCCCCCAGCTCATGTTGGAGCACTGAAATTAATTATGCTGTGGAAAAAAAAATAATTATAAGGTGAATAAAAGCTCATATGTTGTCTACTTCTGAGTATTCATATACTAACTTTCTACCATAGAGATTCTTTTAGCCTGGAGTTACATGTGAAAAGTTCATTGTTCACACAAGGTTTGCAAAACCCTTAATATGATGTGATTTAAATTTGAAGTAGTATAACCTTGTAACCAGATAAAAAGGCATAATTGCAAAGGAGTGCAAGATAGAGCACACTTAAACCAGTGTTTTGGAAATTTAAAGTGAAAAAGTAAAGACTCAGCACTCTTTAGTAAAGAAGGAGGTTGTGTAAGCACTTGAGAGGGGGAAAAAAGGAAGGCAGAAAAAGCTTTTTTACATGGAGAATTAATCTGAGCACTGACCTCAAACTTGCTCTGGCACCCACACAGTTGAACAGGGGGAAATGCAGACTTAGTGCAAATGCCATAAACAAATTCCCATGGCAGAAACTCTTCTTATGGAGACACCCATTCTCCAGACTGAACTCCACCACACTTGCCTCTTGCATTGCACACAACTCCTGCTCTGCTAATGGAACACCTCTGCACAAAAAGTGTAGCTTAAAAAAGGAAAAAACCTCATTGCAGGCAGGTTTGAATTTCTCAAGCACCAGAGCTGCCGTGCTTTGGCAGTGAGAAAAGCCTTTAGCTTTGCAGGCTCACCAAACCCATGCTGGGCCCATGCAGGTTGCCAGCCAGGAGTATCTACAGCCCTCTGATGAACTGCATTGCTCAAGGCAGGATGGATGGCAGCAGGCGCGGGCTATCAGCTAGGCTGAGTTACTCTGTCAGGTAAGAAAATGGATGCTATTGCCTGCTCAGCAGTAAAAGGAAAAGGAAAAGCAGCAGTAAGGGATAGAGACAGTTATTACAAGTTTGACTAGGGACAGAATTAAATCGATGCAGTAAATGGCACTTAATGCACTTTAGTGACCCAGTGCATTTACTTCATCATACTGTGCCATGTGGCTGATCACATTTGATGCATAACACATGAAAAGCACTAGAGGCCATTGCTGGAAAATCTCAGGATGCAAAACAAATTGCCTGGGCACCTCAGCATTTTTTGTTCGCCATTTCTGCACGCACACACCCTTTCCTGCACAGCACACTGGATTCGCTAGCACCTTTCAGAGGTCAGGTTGGCATTGACTCCACATTCTCACTGAGTTTGCCTTGTCAGGACCAGCAGTCAGGGCTCCAGCTCTGTGTGAATACTGTTTCCTTGGTTTGGTTTGATTGGAACGGCACAGCTGCTTTTATATGGCCAAAAATCCAAGAAAACTTGGTGCAATCTTGGAAAATTAAGTAACTGGTCAAGTGTGCTAGCTGTAGAATACAGCAGGTCTTCACTCATTCACATGGCATCAGTCCATACACACAAATCTGAGGGCTATGTGAAGACTCAGATTTATTCATTTACCTGATGCCCTGGGGGATATAGAATGCCAGAGATGTGGAGATATAAAAAAAGACAACACAGTTCTAGAAAGATGCTAGCTGTTGGCAAAGCTGGATTCTTCTTCTGGTCCTGGAATTGATTTGCCTTTTTTTTTATTTCCCCTTGTCACCATAATCAGGGAAGATGCTGAAGACCCTTTGAGACCTCTGAAACTCCTTGAGAGAAACATCAGGCACTCCTACAGGTCTCCCTTCCCAAGCTCTGCAAGCTCTTGTCCCACAAACCAACCAGCTACTCTCCACAGATCAAGAGCTGAAGTTGTCTCTGACTAGCTGGGGTGGGAAGAGCCCCCATGGGGGCTTTCGTCAGAAGGTCTACAGGGATCCATAAACTTTATGTGTGATGGGCACATGCCACAGACTTGCCCACTGCAACTTCTACCCCCACAGTGATTCTTCTTTGGGGCAGCATGCTGAGCACCTGCAAGCAGATGGAGGAATATCACACTGACCAAGACATCTCCTAAACTGATGCCGAGGACATGGGGAGCAGCCTCCAGAACAGCTGGAGCTGCAGACAGTGCATATCCGTAACTGTAATGAGCTGGGACTCAACAGGCTGGAGTGGCCATGCCTTACAAGACTGGACCTCAAAAGTCTGACCCTCTGTTACACAGGACTAACGATTTTGAACCATTTTCCTAAGTGGTTGTGACTGTGATGTTGCTACTGCTGTGCGACACCATCAATCATTATGTTTTTCCAATCCTTCTCTTCACTTAGAGGTTAAATAGAACAAATGAGTGGAAACCACAACCATACATGCAACAAAATGAGGAGCTAGCAGCAGGCACCTGCAGTGCTCCCACCTACACATACATGTTCCAGAGCTTCTTCCACATGATGTAACAAAAATTTACTCTTAGACTGATTGCTTCACCTGAGGACCAGAAAGAACCAGTAATGAACCCCTAAAGCTCACATTCTTCCTTGCAAAATGAGGAAGTTACCACTTGCTGTTTGGGAACAGTATGGTGCAGTGAGGTTAAATGGGTTTTTACCTCAATAAATCATTAGAAGAGTTGGGAATAGGACCAAGAATCCTACCAAAGGACCAAGAATCCTGTCAACCAGTCCTTGGTCTCATTACATGAAAAACAGCTTTCTCAGCACTTCAGTTACTACTGACATTACTCCTCCAAATGTATCACACTTGAAACCTGTTTCTAGAGCCATAAAAACGAATTCAGGGAGGCTAAGCCCCACCCCACCCCGTGCATCATATCCCACTCCTGGACCTGTATTGCACAGCAGCACAATGAGCACAGCAAAGCCACTTCTGGGGGCAGCGTCAGGCCCAAGGTGACCTCAACCCATGCTCACCCCAACACCAAACGAAGCTAAGGAAGCTCACTTATCTCCCATGGGACCACGGCTTCGAGCTCAGGGGAAGCATGAGGAAGACTGCAATAATTTTGGATTCACTCTTGTTGTGGGTTCACCTAGGCAGGCCTGGATTTGGGTTCTAAAGTTTGGACTAGGCCTGGAATTGTGTTACTGAAAGCAGAATTTGGCCCTGCTCTAAGAGAGGGAAAGAAAAATATACCTTGAATTTATTTGTCTTTGGAGTGAACTAGACAGATTTCAATACTTAAGGGGATTGCATTTAAGTCATCCACGGATTCTGAAAACAACATTATTGCCTGGTATCACAAGCAATTCCCAATTTTTAGATTTTCCTGAGCTAGACTCAGTTTTAGTCCTAATAGTGACAATTCTATTATGACTGTGAGGGAAATGGAATTGCAAGGAACTGGTATACATTTTCCTTAAAAATTATAAAGTGACAAATGTTTTATTTCAGTTTCTCTTGAGGATTTGCTGGATATTAAAAATAATGTAGTCACTGGCTGGCATTCACATAGCACCCTAACAGCCTGTTTCAGGGAAAGCAGAGGATGTATTTCCTGGCTGCCTCTCACAAGGTGCTGTTCATATGGTAAATATGCTTTGTTATCTAGCAGGATCAAGACTTCACTGAATAAAAAGGTATTTTAACTCCATGCTTTGAAAGTCTAATTTTGCCCTTTCTTGGGCTGAAAACAATCCATTGTCTTCAATACAAACAAGAGGGATTTACACCAATCTAAGCAGGAGGAAAATCCATTTTTTCCCTGCTATATTGACTTCCATCATTGTGTTTTAGATTCTTGGGTTTTGAACACAATTTAAGGTACTCTTTAACATTGTCCATTTTTTTTTGTCTTCCCAGCTCCCTGATGCTCCATCAGTGGTAGCAATAGTGTGTTTATGGCAATCAGGCCACTGGTACATTATCTGCTGTACTGTACAGCTCTGCAGCAGGTTTAGGTGATGAGACAGTAAAACGGGGCAGATTGTCAGAAAAAAACCATCCTTATATGTGCATAGGAAACTGTGTTAGAACTAAAAACTGAACACCTTTACAAATCTGATTAGCCCATTTCAGACTTGTAGTTTCGAAAGAGCAGAGTTACTGCAGATGCCTCTGTTTCTCCATCTCCAAATCAACATGGTCTAGGTGATCTTTACTGTCTCTTCCAAAGCAAACCATTCTATGATTCTATGAAGATGTCCTAAAAGATTCTTAACTCTTCCAAAAAATGTAGGACCTTGTCAGTCTTCTGCAGGGCTACCAGATGAAAACCCCAGGGGGCTGCCACAGGCCTCAGGATGCTTGCTTAACACAAGGAGGAACTGACTGTGGATCTGGTTTAGAAACAAAGAAAACCCAAAATGTATCCCCCAGTTGCCAGCAACTGGTCTACTTTAGCATTGTTTTGTGATTGTGAATGGGAGCTGATTCCGTGTAGAGGGGAAGCGAGGAATTTTAGGGAAAATATTTAACAGACTCTAAATTCTCATTTACTGCAACTTTCAGAGAGTGTTGTGTCTTTTTGCAGTTATTACCTCAGCAGTTGCTGTTAACATTACATTCTCCTTCTTGTGAAAATCCAGAAATGGCTTCATCTTATGCGTTCTGGGACAAAAAATAACTGTTCCTTAATTCACTTCACCACCACCAGCAAGACAATAGTTAATTACAGAAAGGAAAGGGAGAGGAGCTCAAACTGCACAGAGCAGCCTCTGCAGCATGGAGCACCCATCCAGCCCTAATGCGCCATAGAAATGCAGGTGATGTGCAAATCCAGCTTCCCAGAACTAGCAGGACCTGGAGCAGGCAGCTCATAAAACCTGCACACAGCCCTGGAAGCCATGCAGGGAAATGAAGTGTGGAATAAACCATATCACGCAGTGACTAGAATGTCACCTCACGCTGCTCAAAATCTTGAGCAAAATCTGTTTCTCTCCGATAACATTGTGGATATGATTAGCTAACAGCTTTAGAAAGGGAAAGCAGAGACTTGTTTCTTTTCTCTCTGCTAATCATTTAAAAGAGAAAATAAAATAAGGCGTTGAACAGTGCCAAATCTCTTATCTACCTCCATTCAAGTGACAGCACAATGAGCTTCAGTGAGGTTGTTCAAAAACACCCTCAAGAGTGCATTTAAAGTTGAACTGATTATGTGCTAAGTATTTGGGGTAGATCCTCAGTTCATGTAGGAAAGCAACATGCCAGGGACTTCACAGACCTGGCTTTGGTATATTCCAGCTAGGAGTCAGTTTTTATTCCCAGTGTGCCAGGCTAGCCAGCAAAAATGACTCAGCATGGGATTTCTTCACCTAACATGTACAACACTGAGACCTCCAATGGAGCTTGTTCTTCCTTTACAGACTACTTTTCTATACAGGCAGAGATTAAGCAGGCACAAGTCTCCAAAGACCCCCTCATCTCCTTTGTTTTGGATTTGATCTCCACTGCTGGCACAGGCTACCAAGGGGTGCATTGTGACAGCAGTGGTTAGGTTGTTGTCAACATTGCACTTCCAAGGTGACTATCCCAATTTTCCCATTACCTCACTTTGGTTCACATCACAGGACAGCGATGGAGCACACAAACTGGATCCTTTTCAGATGAAATAAAGCTGAAAGGGGCAGAGATGTGGACCTGACACACTGCACCCCCACATGTAACTCCCCCTCCAAGATATGCATAGCCTGAAAAGTCAGATCTCAGACTACAGCTCTACACCAGCCAATCCATGCTAATTGCTAATGGAGACAACAGCCTTTTGGTGGCTCCTGCAGATGTAGCTATCTGCATTTAATCAAATTAATTCTACCTCAAGCTGTTCTGTATAAATAACATGGCAACAAGAATTCAAGTGTTGAAGGAATGGGAACACTGATCTCAGATCATTTTCAGAGTAAAATCTTTTGTTCATCTTCTGGCAGGGAGAAGCCCACAGCCAATATTAAACAACAGTGACTGTTGGGATGTTCTGTTTCAAAGGAATCTGTAGTGACTCTGTAAAGCAGGAGCAGAGCACACTCACATCTTTCAGCTTCTTCCCAAGATACATCAGTCTTCTGTGACTGGCAGATCAGAGGAGACAACAACATAACCTCTTGATGTTCTGGCAGTCTGAACCCCGAAAGGGATGAGGTCAGCCTGAACATCTCAGACAAGAACAAACCAGTGACTAATCTCTCAAATGTACAGGCCATGATCCTGAGCCCCACTAGCGTTATCAGGAACTTTCTTAGTTGGGATTCATTTGACCAGACGTTGGTGTCTGTGCTGCAGGACCTGCAATCAAGCTGCCTATGCCATCAGCAGAGACAAACCAGCACGAGGCACAGCTCAACTCATGCTGAAGCCCATGTGTGAAACAGGTGAGGAGGATAAACCCCAGCAGTACTTTGTTCTGTTCATTGACTATGCAGGGAGACTGAGGTCCAGCTCTGACAGACAGTAGTATGTTGTACCCATCTAGAGTTAGGTGGGCTGAATGCAAACCCCTGTGACTGTGACAGGTTTCTGATAAAGTCCCTAACAATAAATATGGGTCACTAAATCAATATATAATCAATATATGTCCTCAGCCTGCAGGGATCAGCCTTCAAAGGCCACCAGGCTGGTGGAGTGATCATTTTTGCACACACACATTACAGTGACTCCTTCCAAGAGTCACTGTTACCTATCAATGACTGTGTCACAATGCAGGGATACTTTCATGCTTTACACAAGTGACAGACTGAAAGTTCTTCTGCCCTCAGGTAAGACAGTAAACACCTGTCAGTGTTGCTGGACTAGGGACCACTGTGTATAGATGCCATACCACGTATATTCTCTATGCACACAGGATATACACAGAGCCATTGCTCTGTTCAGGCCAAGGAAAAAGCAGATAAAGAGCCTTTCATTTAACTACCCTGAACTTGAGACATGTGGCAATCACACTCCCAAATCTGCATTCTCAAGAGCACAAGCAAGATTCGTTATTCTACCCTAAAAATAAGAACACACTGCAACAGAAATGTACGTCCTTTATTAACAACTTTTCAAAATAAATCTGAAGAAAAAAAGTCTTTGGTGACACTATCTATAAAAACAACCTATCTTAGATGGTAAACCTATGATGTTATACAGGTTAATGAAGTAAACCAAATTATATGGCTTTTTAATTTGTCATTCTCTCTTTTTCTCTCACTCACACACTTGCTTTAGGTTTAATTGCACCATGTTGTCAATAGTCAAACAAAGAGGGAGAAACACTTTAAAAAAGATGTGGCAGCACTATGAAAACATTGGTAATGCATTAGAAAATTTTTCTCAAAAATGTACATTTTATACAAAATAAGATTGTATTTTTGTTTGCTTTTTTGCTTTACATTTGCCAACCTAAGAATTCCCATATCAGGTTTCCATTCTCATAATCCAAACACTATACATATTTTCTCTCAAAATAAATATACAGAATTATGTACAAGGTCGCAAGGCCCATTGGATCATCACTAATCCACTGTGAAATAGTCACTAAAAACATTGTGAAAGAGTGGGAGGGAGCATCTCAAAGCATCTGATGAGTCCCATAACCCCTCCCCCCAATTTAACCCCTGCCTAATTTAACTCCCCCTAATTTAACTCCAACTTAAAAAATGTGTGAAGACGGTTAAAATAGTGGTATAAAGGCCAACTTGACTTAGTTTTAAACAAGGGTGAGATGTACAAAATTTGGGAAGATGTCGTTTTATTTCCAGCAGACACCAGCTAAGACCCTGCACAAGGCAGGTCCCCTCTTGGAAGACCACAGGTCCATCCCATGAAGTCCTGCTAACGCCCAAGGAAATGGCTCTGTCAGGCTGATGTCCTTGAAGGCCACATTTCCAGGACAGACATCAGAGCCTGCCTGGAAAAAATAAAAAAATAGAGCAGACCACCAATCCACCCTTTGCTGTAAGAGGATGTTTCACTGGAGGAATTAATAAATTGTAATCAATTGATATAGACGTCATGACAAGTACTGAGTAGTCTTTTAGTTTCAGTAAGAGGCAAGTACAAAAGAGGAGGACACAGCATTTTACACTGGGCATGTAAAAAATCCTAGCTTGCATCTAGCTGTTTCTTTCATTGCTTCAGTGTCAAATGATGACTTCCATTCTCCAAATAACATCTTTTGGTAAATGAGCTATTTTAAAAGGCGCTCACTGGTGAAAGATTAATTTCTTTGTCAAAACTGGCTCTAAAAGAGAAATTGCAATCTGAAATTGATCAAATCCATGATGTTTTGAAATGGAAAAGGTCAAAGCTCTCGATAGCCATGCATTAGCACACCAGTGTGTT
Organism: Myrmophylax atrothorax; assembly: GCA_026770055.1. NCBI lineage: Eukaryota > Metazoa > Chordata > Aves > Passeriformes > Thamnophilidae > Myrmophylax > Myrmophylax atrothorax. The sequence continues at coordinate 139,471,345 of JAOXXN010000395.1, forward strand.
CACTATGAAATTATTACAAAGCTTAAACATTCACATCTAGAAAAAGGTATGATAATAATTAGAGGTTCTCACAAAATAGAAAGAGGGCAAACAAAATCTTGTGCAGGCCCAAGAGACTGCAAGGAGCGCCAGGCACTTTCTATCTTGGAAGTTTGCCCCTATTTTTGTGTCGCGTTTTTCTCATGAAACCTTCCTCCAGCAGCAGATCTTATTCTAATTATAACTGGGAAGGATTTCTTTCTCTTTTTTTTTTCCCCTTTAATAAATTCAATTAAAAATTAATCAGTTCTCCCAAACTCTAATCCGTACTTTTATTCTTTTATAATGGCATGGATCTATTCACATTCATCCACCCATCTCACCCCTGATTAAATTAAGGTCAGTAACCTTTACAAAAGGCCACATGCGTAACACTCAGTCAAGTCATCAGGCATTCAAGTACCTGTAAAGTAAAGGCTAACATAGCCTGCTGTTAATGAAAAATAATAATAATAAAAAAAAACTACAAAAGGAGCAACAAGGAGTGAACCTTGTTTCAGCACCATCTGAATCAGGAGGGGAGGAAAAAAAAGAATAAAGAACCATTAACTTGCACTTAGGACATGCCAAAAGGGTGATTTCGTTCACTAAGGAAACAACAGGACTGCCCAGCACAGGTACACGCGGGAGGCTCTGCCTGCTGTCCTCAGCAGCGCTGGCCAAGAACGCACTCACTGAGTGTAGCACAACGAGTCTCTAAGCTGAGTCTGTGTCCAGCTCTTCCCCTGGATCCCCAGGCCGGGGACACGGAGACCAATGACTGTTCTTGAGACTGGCCGTGAGGCACATTCTTTCCTAGCAAGACAACTATGCCTGGGTAACGTACTGCAAAGAGAAATGCTCCTACCTATCCACATCCCTTCTGGAGCTAAGCCTTCCATTGTCACTTGTTTAATTAGCAATCTGTAAACAGAAGGGGCCTCAAATTGCACTGAGAGTGAGCTTTAGGACAGTCTCTTTCAGCCACCCCAAAAAGTGACGGTAACAGAATGTCAAACAGCTTAAAAGCTTGGCCTGGCTCACTGCACTCCAAAAACGGATAGTTACTCCCTTTTTAATGAAAACCCCAACCTACGTGCCCCCAAATGGCATTACCTAAACCCAAGCAGAATTGCAATTCCTGTTTCTGTAAGGTCCCCTCCTTCCCTCTCCCTGGCCCCTCTTGCTGGCTACAGACCAGTGACTGCTCCTCAGAGCTAAAGATGCTCTGGTGGGCATGGCTGCATGCCACCTGCACACGGGACATGAGCAGAGCGTGAGCCTCACCAACCTCATCCAGTGTTTGGCACATTCTCCAAAAAAACAGTCTAAGGAGAAGGTCTACTCCAGTCATTGAAAGAGGAAAAGCATCATGGGAGCCACTGAGCCATTCACTCTGGAAAGTTAAACCACTGGATTTCATCTTCCCTTACAGATCAGCAAACACAGACCTGAGAGCACAGGGAAGTGAGGTTCAGGTTCCTAAGAGATGGGCAGCTGAAACAGTCAGACAGACTGGCGCATATCCTGTTCCCCTTCCATCCCTGGTCCTGCCCACCTACTGCTGCCTCTTTACACTTCTCTCCACATACTGATTTATCTCTAAAATGGCATTAGAAAAGCCCAGTAAATCACTGGATAGTTTACCACAAGTGCAGAGAGTTGAATGGGCTCACAGAAACATCTGTTGGGCACCACCATGGCAGAAGGTATCAGGTGAGACTGCATGGCCAGGGACTGGGAGAGCAACAGGAATAATGGGAAAATGGCACCTCTTCCTTTCAGCAGCATATGTCACTAGCTGCACTCTCACACATATTTTGGCAGATTCCTTTTAAGATTTGGTTCAGATTTATAAGGGCCTCTAGTGATAAGGACATGGGGTAATGGTTTTAAAACTGAAAGAAGGCAGGTTTAGATCAGATATTTGGAAGAAATTGTTTACTGTGATGGTGGTGAGGCACTGGAACAGGTTGCTCAGAGCAGCTGTGGATGCCCCATCCCTGGAGGTGTTCAAGGTCAGGTTGGATGGGGCTTGAGCAACCTGGTCTAGTGGAAGATGTCCCTGCTCATGGCAGGGGGGTTGGAACTAGATGATCTTTAAGATCCCTTCCAACCCAAACCATTCTATGATTCTAACACAAAACGTCAGGAACCTGATGTTCCTGCCCTAACTCGCTGTGCTCTGTTCAAATATTGCAATACATACGCAAAGCAAAGCACTCTGCAAGTCTTGACATGTCAAGTTGCATACAAACATTTAGCAGTATGTACTTTGCACTTTTAAAGCAACTTTCCATTTAGGGATTCTGATCTTACCAGTGACAGAAACTATTTAAGCTTCACAGCATTCTCTCTACAACCAGTAGCTATTACTTTTACAAAGGAGGAAACCGAGGCATGCCCTGGTAATGGGAGTTGCTTAAAGCTGCATATTAAATTGGTGCCTGAGCCTGAATGAAAATGGTGATCATTCTGGTCCAACTACTCTTCATCCCTGCTACCAGATTGCCTGTTTATAAAGGAATGAGGTATAGAAAGGCTTGCTGGTCTTCTGGGCATCAGCACTAAACCCTCTTGCTACGACTTTAGACAGAGCTCTGGGGGTAGCGATAGTTACAGAGCACCCCAAATGCACCCCATCAAAACATGAGAGTTCAAAACATTTTTAAAGTGCTTATTTTCTTGTCAAATTGGAATGGCATCTTTCTGACCCAAATGACTGCTTCAGTTTTCATACTTCAATGTAAAGAAACACATAAATAAGCAAAGGACTACAGAGAAATAAACAACTGGAATAATGCAATTTAAAAATACTTATATTTGAAATGCTAAATCCGTTTTGGACCCTGAGCAGCACTAGTATTTCAGGGACAGGTTTTTTGTGTGAGTTACCTTGTCCCAAGCATAACTGGGAGCACCTACTCCTGCCAGTACCCAGAGTCTGACCACACACTTTACTTCAGGTGTCAGACCTCCAAGAGGGAATTTCTAGACATAGTAGCACTTCCAAAAAAAAAAAAAAAAAAAAGGAGAAGCCCATGCTTTGATTTCAAAAAACCCAGTTTGTTACAAGCCAAGTTCCTGTGCTGCAAGCACTAACATGCTTTCTTGTTTTCTGTCAACACCCCTTTTGCCCTCAGAACAAAGCTACTTCTGGAAGTTTGGCTGCCATGGCCAAGTGGCACCACTGCCCCCAGCAGCAGGACTTGCAGGGGCTCTGGGTGTCCCACACAACCACCACACCAGCTGTGCTCACTGTCCCTGGGGTGCTCAGCCTCCCATGGGCAGGGACATTCTGGATGCACCTCTCCAACCACAATACACACACCTGGCACTGCAGCCCTGCTGTGCCTGCATGTCCCTGTGCTCCATGTCACTGGTTTGCTCCTCCACAGAAATGCTCCTCTCTCCCTTCAAGGCAAGGCTGATTGCCTTTAAAAATGGGGTCCTCAACCAGAAGGATCTACCCTCTTGTCTGCATCTTTGGGGATTCTCCAGTTTTCCATCTGTCCAAAGGAGTTTAGCTGTAGTGGCTGCTACTGGCTTGGGAAAAATAGGAAAAGAATTAAAAAGTCAGCAGTAAATGAGAAATGTTAATATTTCGGTTCTGTCCTGCTTGTGCTAAGTTTGTTTCTGAACCTGCTGCATTCTCTCCCTGTGAGATTCCAGCATTTAACTGGGCAGGGGAAAAGGAATGAAAATTGCATTGACAATCAAATGCATGAAAGAACGAAATGGCAGCTCTGAAATAGTCACAACCAACACAATTTTGATTAAAGAAAGAACTCTGTTTTTAATAGGGTTTTTTTTGATCATTAAAAAAGTTTAAACCTGCATAGCAATCATTTCAAAAATAATTATTTAATGTTCCATAATGAAACTGTACACGACCTAGTCTCAGCGACAGCAGCCTGCCGGGCGGTTTGGTGCGTCCGGAGCCGCGCGCCCGGAGCCGGGACACCGCGTGCGGGGTTGGCGCTCGCTGTCGGTGGCACAGTCTGGCGGGGCGGCTCAGCCCCGCAGCAGCGCTCCTCAGAGTCGTTCAATGTCTCGGTATTTCTTCCTCAGGATGGAGACCTGGTCTTTAAAGAGGACAGGGTCGAGCCTCATCTGCGAGTGGATCAGCGGCATATAGCCAAACCAGCTGGCGAAAGTGTTCATGCAGCTCTGCCGCTGGGCGAAGTGGTCGGGGTCGGCCCAGCGCGAGGCTCGGGATGTCTGCGGAGGGGAGAGCAGAGAGCAGACATCAGACACACAGCATGGCAGGGCGGGTGCCGAGCCGTGCTGGGGCTTGGGAGCAGTGTCTCTGGGCGGCTGAAATCCGCTCAGGGGGTTCAGACAGGGGCAGAGCCAGCCGTGGGGAGTCACACACACCCAGCATTCCAAACAGAGCGCAGGGCAGTGCCACGTGGCGACCGGAGCTCAGCCATGAGCCAGCCTGAGGTGGAGCATGACACCCGTGAGCAGCCCAGCCCCTCCACAGCTCCCACACTCTGTTTCACCCCATCTCTCACTCTTCTTTCCTTCAAACCCTCCAGTTATTTCAGGGATAGAACAAGTTCTTAAAAACCACCAGGAAAGAAAGGAGGCCACTGCTTTCCAGCAGAGGTGCACACCCAAGCCCAGGCCAGCTCCTGCCCATGGTCTTCAGCTGTAGGAGGAAAATAATTATTACAGTTTCTCAGGGTCAAAGCTGCACTTTTGCAGTCCAGATCTGCAGACTGTAAGTGAGCTCAGCAGAAGCCCTAATGTGCTTGGCATTACTCATGTGGGTAGCCATCCTGTAGTGAAAATCAGGGTGTTTCCAGGAATCCCACTGGCCAGTGCATCAGACAATGCTGTCTCATGGACAAAGAAAATTAACTGAAGTTCCAAACCACATCACATTAAACTCTGACCCAAGGAAAAGACCCAAGGTCTTTGACTGCGTACATGCAGAATACTGTGGCTTGATTTTCCAAAGTTCAGGGCAGCTGTAATCCCTGTTGGAAGTCCACTGAAACTCAGCAGCTCTGGAAAAAAAGACCCTAACAGCTTTAAAGCTGTTAGTATTCTTTATCTGTACCTAAAGGACATTTATAAACATAATAAAACTATTACTTAAGATAAATATGAATGCTGAGAACCTATGGGGCTTTTCTGTGCCACTTCTCATGCATCTCTCTATAGCACTTATGTTTCCACTATACTTTAAAAACAAATGCAAATTCATAAAGTCAAAGGATGTAAATTAAAACATGAAGAAATGGATAAAGTCAGGGACTTGCCAAATGACTGTGGTATCAGACTTGATCTTTGTCCAAGGCCTGTCCAGTTTAGCTCAAGCGGTAGGTTATAATGTGCATTGATTACAGCCTCCTGATTATACCGAGCCACTAAAGAGCAAGTAAAAGCTTGTTGCTAGAGGATTATAGCAGACAGTTTGGCCATTAACAGTGAATTTCCATACGACTATTAATCTCTGTCACAACACTGAGGTTATGTTAATTTTTTATTTGTCTTTCAAGGAATTATGAACATGGTCCATTACATTTCCCAAAGCTGCAGGAACAACTTGCCTTTAGGAGAGAGTTATAGTTCATGGCTGACTCGAGTCACCCACGCTGTAGGATGAAAAATGAACGTTCAGGCTTTGCCAAACAGCCAAAGCACAGCCCTGTGGAGTGGTGAAGCTGAAAATGGAAGCAATAGGTACTTTCTGGATGACACCTTCTTGTTCACAGAAGGACTCCTGGGCACCCAGATGAGTCTGAATTGCTGAATGCTACCTACACCTCAGGTGAAAGCACACTGACATACAGATAAGGGAGTTTACAAACTGTCATGGCCACTCCCAGTCAAAGATACAAGTAATGCTAATAGGAAGAAATGTGAGGTGAAAACAGATGGCCCCTTATTTCTTTCACCCCCTAGTAATCATGGTACTGTTTGGAACAAAAATCACAGACACCGTGGCAGCACAGATGGGAAGCTGTTCAGGACTTGCAGGTTCTGCAGGACTTCCTATTCCTCCCATTGCTCTCACACAGGGTAGGAGGAGCAGTGCCCTCAGGTTACCAGGTATCCCTGTAGAGGTATTTCCATTTCTGCAGAGACAGAGGGCTTATCCAGTAGCTGGAAGAGGAACTAAAGCAAGCATTTCATGGCTGCTAGTGAGTGATGGGATGACTATGGGACAAAATGTTCCTTGTGGGAAAACACCACTTGCCTATCACAAATTACCTCTGTTGTGACAGTCCAGTGTCAGTGCTTGAATCACACTATGTAATTTAAAATAGCACTGGGACAGTCTGGTACATTATATTAATTAATAATAAACAAAATAGAAAACCTTCTAGAATTTACTACTTCTAGCATTCCATGGCTATGTCTTAGGTCTAGAATATTTAATTATAAACCTGGAGTTTAACTGAAATTTAGTCACCACAATAGTCAGTTCCAGGAGTTTGGGATCACCATGAATAACACTATGTGAGAAAACTACGAAGGTAAGCAGCATCCAGAGTAGATGTTTGCAGTTTTCCTTTTCTTTCATTATAATAAGCATATCTAAAGTCTATTTACAGTTCTGCTAAAATAAAAGCTGCAAAAAAATTTGACGGAATTATATCACTCTCTAAGCCTAACTGAGAAGCACAACTCATCATATTATCCATGTATCTCAGCTGCTAAAACATGCTGGGAATACACACCTGTCCCATCATGGTCTCCTTGTACTGTTTTTTCTGTGTTACTTTGATTGGAGGCAATTTTGTCACAGCTGACACCAAAAAATTCATTAGAATGTCCTCACAATTGGCCAGTTGGTCCACCATATTCTTTAGGCTGGCAGGCAGGTAATGAGTGTACAGGTAGTGATAATATCTGGAAATGAACAGCAGTGTTATTAATCCAAGTCACTGGGCTTTCAGGTATCACAAGCACCAGGAAATTTCTATTGCAGTTCAGATACAAGTTTTGTAACCAATTCCCAATATGCCACTTCCTTTCTCTGGTCTCATCCTCCAACAGGAATGGAAAACAAATCAGTTTCTCATTAAGACAGTAAACAATGTTAATGAAGAAACAGAACATTTTGTAATTGGGTTGAAAGAAACAATGCAGACTTAAGTATCAAGATAAAGGACAAGTAGGAAAGAGAGCCCCACGTTGCCATAATGTGATACACAACACTGATGAATTCATCCTCCACATTTTCCTTCCAAACTGTTCAGTTGGAAAGAAGTCTAGTAAAACTGCCCTACTACTGTTCTTATTGTTGAAATTATCCTCCTTTGGGCCTATACCATTCCCCTGTGGCCTCTCTTCTCCTTTGCAGGGATGTGGAATAGATACCCCAGAATTTTCTGACTTTTTCCTAAAATCTAGAGGGGACTTTGCTCTGCTGAACTCCTAACAACAGAGGGGTTCTCCAACATGCTGCAATATGCTGAGCTGTCAGTGACATGTCCACTGTACTTCATTTCTAGAGTAGCCAGAAGACTTTGCAGTCTGCAGCTGTCAGCCAACACATAGCCAGAGCTGGTCTGGAAGTAACCTCCTTTCTGCTATGCTACAGGCCATTCAGCCGAGCAGCTTAATGAATTCGGGAACTCTTTGAAGTGTGTAATTCCTGATGTTAAAAAGAGCAGTCCGACTGCCTCAAAACACAAGTGACTTCAAAGAGACCCAACAAGCGCAATAACGATTACCAGATCCCCAGAGCTAAACCAAGAACTTAAATTATTACCCCATAAAAAGTAGAGCCACTTATTATCTCTCCATTTTTCCCCC
>JAOXXN010000395.1:139487788-139500660 GCA_026770055.1 Myrmophylax atrothorax
ACTGTGAATTTTTAGTAGGTGAGCAGTACAGATCCACACAAGTGGGATGGCACAGGCTGAGCCAAAAGTAGCAGCAGTCTGGTAAGCAGGATCACTTCAGCCTGTAGGCACATTCGCCTGCAGATCTCATTGTTCAAGCTCTGCTTCAGGAAAAAACCATGAACCTAAGCCCTGTTCATTCCTTCTAGTGGGATCCATATGCAGACACATGGTATGGAGAATAAATCCATACCAACTGTGCACTCCAATAACAAGTGTCATGGGTAAATTACCACTTTTCCAATTTCCCAAACACAAATAAACAAAGACAGGAAAAAGCTATTCCTCCTATGTCCCCTCAAGCCATGAATGGGTCAGCAACTCAGGCATTAATTACCAGCAACTGAAAAGTATGAAGGGACATAGATTTTTTCAAACAATCTTTGCAAGGGAGAGGCACATAATGCATGATGATGAGTCAGAGACATTCCAGTCTACAGTGGACAGGGAAGAAAGATTGAGACAGGATAAATGAAAGGCACCATTAACTAGAAACAAATGGCAAGTTACTTGGCACATGGTACTCAAAGACCAAATTTCAGATTTCCACTAGAAATTCCAAAGGCTACTACATTATAGCAAGGATTCACTCACCGAGATTAGCATAGTAGTAAGGAAAATCTCCCAGATATGAGGAATACTGTGGCAGTACAAATAACCCTCCAGGATGTTTGTTCCATATTAAGCTGTTACGTGATATGTGCTTAAATATTCTGTCCTGAATAATCTGGAAAACAAGAGAAGTAATGATTTTTAAATAGACTGTCACAGTCACTGGTAGAAGCTTCAGGGACTCCAGCTGACTGGAATCATCACCCATTCTGCAAAAAGCTGAGGCACACAAATTACTAGACATTCCTCCTTGATCTCTCTTAAAAGGACTCAGAAACTGCACACTCTGACACCACTTCAGCAGCTCAGGCTTTGTGCCATAGGTTTCAGAGCACCTCATTAGTCTCTCTGGACATGGGGACCATGCAATTTATTGCACTTTATATTTCAAGTCAAATATTTTTGTCTATTAGAGTACCTTAGCAGTTGTAAGCCTGATTAGTTCATTGTCAGTTTTACTACTCAGAACTCACAGACAATAATTATTTGAAGATGGCATTACAAAGCTAGGCATTATTTGGAGATAATGAGAGCATTCAAAACCACAATGACTTTCAGCAAATCAGGCTGCACTAATTATCAGGTTTTGCTTAATTATAAAGGGATATTAGCATTCAGATACATCACTGATTCCACGTCTCAGTTCTGTAACAGTTCCTTGTTGGATGAAACAGAAAAAGATCTTTTGGCAACTACTGTCTCTCTCTGTAGAGGGCCACAAACACAGATTCCTAGATTTTTAAGGTCAGAACAGATTGCTAGGTCACCTACTTCATCATCTAGAATAGAAGCCAAAAAAAAAAAAGGTACATGGCCATACAGTTCATGCAATTAATATGTATTTGTGAAACTAATTACAGTTGCTTCACATCAAATGCCTGATTGCAAGAACCAGAGTGGTTATCACACTGATGGGAACTTTTTTTTAACTTCCTGTAAAGACATAACAAGATTCAGTGGTAGGAAGCTCTAAGAGGACAAGTTCAGCCTCCAGATAAGGTGCAACTTTTTATGTGCAATAGGCTCTTGTGTCACATGTTCTTACAGATTTGCCTTCCCTCAGCGTATAAGAGGTTGTCAGGTCTGGAGATGGGACACTGCAAAGGGCCAGGGAGTGATGAAGAATGAATTTTCCCCTAAGCTGGCTAAGGAGGAATGCCTTGCCTACTGCGGCTCATCTTCTGTGATCTCCCAAGGAGATTTCACATAACTGGCAGTTCATGTGGTGCACAGGGCTCAAGTGCCAAGAACATGTTGGTTCTCCTAACCTAATGTGCCTGGCCTTAACATGGGCATATCTGGGTGAAACTCCACATCTGAAGCTGGAGTGAAGCATAGGGAAACCAAAACCAAGCAAAAAACCTCACCACAAACAGTACAAAAGCAGCTGCTGGAGTCTAAGCAAGCAAAAACTCTGAAAGCTGTTGAGTTCAGGGACATTTGGTCAATACAGAACATGAATAAGTGTTGCCACAAGCAGTGGTTTTCCTGGAATTTTTGATTGCCATGACAAGAAAAGATTAAAACACCAGTTACATTGTGCTAGACAATCCACTGCTGGTGGCAATATATGTACTGCTAAACTGGGGCAGATGTTGAGTGCATGCTTGTCTGAATTTTGCCTACAGCCAATTACCATAGCTAATATGCAGTAATTCGCTCACATGAGTAAGTTAATTTAACTTTTTTTTTTTTTTTTAGTAACAGACCTAGGACTGTAGTTTCATCACTGACAAGAATGTATCTGAATATTTCTGTTTGGAAAGTTAGGGGTATCAGTTGTCAGATCTCCCACATGGCAGTGGGGAGAGGAAAAAACACAGACAGTGACTGCTGTTTCCCTGTCTGCAAGTTATGCCACTAAACAAAGACAGAACCTAGAAAGTACCTATTTTTGAGTGTTTACCACAAAGCCTAAACACTACAGCTCCTCCCTCCTGCTTTCTCAGAACTGGGGCACAGTCAGATAAGGAGAAGTCTGTGAATTTACACAGTCAGGAGGCTTTCACAGACGGTGGAGTTTTCCACTGAGCTGGTAGCCAACAGGGCTGCAGGGGAAACACATGGCTCCACTTCAACGCTGCCTCAGTGCGCCCGAAGCCAGTGCAGCTCCAGCAGGGCCCCGGTGCCATGGAGCACACACAGCCCGAGGTGCATGTGAGGCACACAAACCTCACCACTGTGGTTCTGCTCCAGGCTGGGGAGCTGGCCTTCATGGTTCATCACAGTCAACAAGCGGATCACTAATTTATCACTCTCCTGATCTACATAAGTACCTAGCTGTCTCAGGAAAGAGAGAGGAGAAAAGACAACTTGGCAGAAAGAGAAAAGTGTAAAAAAGATAACATGGAGGACCAAGGAATTAAAATGTAGAGTGTACACTGTTGCACATAAGACAGAAACTATATGGTCTCTCCAATGATGAGCCATGACAGGAAGTTTAATAAGAGAAGAAAGAGGCTAGGATCTCTGGCAAGATCTCCCTTTCCTTTTTGGAATGCATTAACAGTCCAATATTTTTGTCTCACTCATTCTCACACTTCAAAAAGTTCACATATTGCCTTAATCATTGCTGCTTTTCAACATGCCTCAGCCAAGCATCCAATATCTCTTGTCTGAACTTTGTGCTGTCCCTTTCCACTCCTCTTCCTGAGCAGAGGGATGTACATGCTGTGCAGGGATGCAGGGATGTTTTAGGTTTGCTTACAGAGAAGACCAGGCTGAAGAAGTGCAGACACCCTGGAGTGTGCATCTGGATGGTGTCTGCAGCAGCCCAGCACTCCAACACACCAGCCTGCAGCAGACACTCGTGAGCATCATTTCTTAACCCACACCTTGTCCAAGTGGGTAGCTCCCCTGTGACTGCAATGATTCGAATCTCTTACTTTGGACTATGAGCTGTTGGCTTAAGCCACCAAATGCTGTGAGAAGGTCAAGGAACTTAAAATGTGACTTGAGGTTTTCAGAGGAGCGCAGGATAAAAGACGATGATGTTCTTGCAGACATCTGAGTGCTGAAGATTTCCTCTGTGCTGATATCCTTGAACATGGACATACACTGGCACTGCAGTAAGCAGGCAAGTGATTATTCTGATGATATCTAGAATCATCCAAGCCTTCTCACACAACAGTGTCAGAGAAAAGATGGATCACACCCACCAGAAAAAAATAATCCTGATAGGAATTTACTTCCAGGCATCAGATTTTAAGAAGAGGATATACTGCTTGCAGGTTTCAGACACCAAAAATCGCTCTCAAGTCTTTTACTCCTTTCCTAAGGAAAGTTAACTCAGGACTTAGGAGAGTTGAAATGTGAAGTGAGTATCTGGTCATAAGAACAGAATCCCTTTTAGCTGCCTCAAAAAATTTACAGTCCTGAATTAAAAAATGAGCAAAAACCACCTCAAACTAAAACCACACTTACAAACAAATGAAAAAACCCAGAACATAACTTCAACTCTAGGCATACATTAATTGGTTTTATTAAACTAAATCTTGTAGGAAGACTTTGTCTTCACTTTAGTTCTTCTGCTCTGAGCAGAACCTCCAGCTTGCTGGTTACCCATCTGCTTCAGCTTCAGGGGTTTTGCTGTCCCTTGGACTCCCGCAAACACACTGGCCAATGTGTCGCAAAGCAGCACTAAAGTCACCTCTGTGTGATGCAGTGGACACCAGGGCTGTGAGGGCTGCAGGTTATGGCCCCTTGCGACAAGCCCCAGCAGGCAGGAGAGGGGCAGTGGAGAGAGCCACGTGCCCCTGCCCATTTAGCAATCCCTGGTGATAACAGGGTGCATGCAGGGAAGGGGCAGATGATGTGCGGGGCACCTGATGGTTCCTGGGAGCACTTCTGTAAGGGTTAATTAGACTGTGAGCAATGGTACATGTTCCCCCAGCTTTGTGAGTCTGATCCTGGTGTGGGCTGTGGTAATTACCACTACCTCATCGGTGCTTATGGGGAGTTTGGGGATGCAGAGTAGTTCCCAACAGGCAGCACAGATGAAGACATGCTCTTTTAAGGGCTAGGGGAGCACTGAAGGGCTCTGCAAATGTTTCCTGGCTGGATTTTTCACTGGCACAGAAATACCTAAGGGACTGTCCTGCAGCAGCTGGAGGTAGATCAGCCATGGGCAACCTGTACTGCAGACAGAAGCACTCACTTGCAGTTTTCAGGGAAAAGCAGGCACAGTGGGAAATGTAGAGCTTTACAACTGTGCATTACAACTGTGCACAAAGATGGATGCTATTGCAGAAGCATTAAGCATAAGATGAGTGCATTTGCCCCTACAAAGTGAGCTTCTTTTAGTGGTAGAAGTGTGTCAGAAATTTATGTGAAAAATTGCAAAACAATTAGAAGAGAAACCTGCTTTTGAAATTGCAGCCTGGGTCCTACTTCTGAAGAGCCTTTCATCTTTCCTCTGTCTCTGAATTCAGACAGGATTCTCTCCACATTTGAGATCAACTGTCTCCCTTTTTAATAGCAGTCTAATTATGATTATTTATTAATAATTTATAAGGATGATCAGGCCTTTCCCTTATCCTGTGTGTGAAGACAGGACACAGCATTTACAAGCCTCTCCTTTTCCTTGAGCCAGACCAACAGCCCCATCACAAGGCACCAAAATATTAAGGAATGGTCAAGGAGGAGCTCCACAGTAATATTTTTTCCACAGTGAATTTCAGAAGGGTTTCTTAAGAAATACATTCACTACCAATGACAAGGATAGTGATTCATAAGCCATAAAGCCTTGTGAAGTCAAGATCACACATGACAACTTTTCCATGTGTTGGGTAGCTCCCATTTTTCACTACGTCAGTTTTCTAATGTGGATTCCAATAATGAAGAAAGTATTTCCTTAGGGGAGAAAACTCATCAAGATGCCCAGCTTTTTTTCTAGCGACCAACTGCAGGTCTTGAAAACCAAGGTCTGACTCCAGCTGAGGACAGGAGTAGCTGGACAGGTACAGAAATCTTGGTGCTCAGCAAGTCCCAGACTATTTTTACTCACCTCTAGTGTAGTCAATACAATCTTCTCAACTGAAGAAAAATAAGCCTCCCACAAGAACTGTGTCTGCTGTCTAAGTGCTAGGATTTTATCCTGATGGATAGACCTGATTGTAGAAGGAATCTGTAATACAAGGTGTAATATAGTCAGAAGCTTTAGAAACAACACAATCTTATCAAATTAATATGCTGCTGACAAGCCCTCTCCTCTATTAGTGAGCTGCACAGCTACAGCACTCCTGTCCAATGGAGATGTGTGTCAACAGTTAAAGATTTGATGTAAAATGAATGAGACACAACCATTTATAACCTCTGGTATTGAATATATGATTTTTTTTTAATCTTCTTTTGTTTAGTTTTTGGTTGGTTTATGGTAAGCTCCTCCCCTGGCAGTGTTGTGGTATGGCACAGTAAGGAGCTTCTCCATACATCCCTCATGCTTTTCATCCCACAAAGCTCTTCATGGACTGGTATTTTAACAAACTAGTACCTGCAGGTCTTGAGAGTTCAACCAGTAATCCCCACACCCAAAGTATATAAAATGGATCTGGAATTGCATTTACCCCAGGATGGCAACACTAAGTGCCCTAAAGAAAACATAGCAACATCCTAAGTAAAACTTCACCTTTTGGGAGCCTGTGGATTAGATTGCATTTTACTAATTACCATAGGTGGAAAGAATAACATCTTCCACAGCACCTGTTACTCACAAGGGAAAACAGTGCTTATTTTCCTCTCTATTAAATCTACACATTAATTGTGGTATAAGTTGCCTTACACGTAAACCCCAAATTGTCCTGCTGCAATGTCTTTCCATTAAAAAATGTAACTGTTCACCAGATCAGAAGGGAAGGGCTTCATGTCTACATCTCTTCCCATCCCCATGTCCTTCCTCCACACTGGAGTGAAGCTGAGGTACACACATGCCATGCTTTAACTTAGGACTCTGACCAACGCCCCCAGTACACCTCTTGGGCAACACAAACTGACATTATCAAGGGAATTTCACTGGAACTGGTTTCACTTACAAGGGTTACTCACAGCACCAGAAAGGCATTGTTGCTGATTTGTGCTCCTCTTTTTCTAGAAATGAAGAGTTGTGCTTTTGCACCTACTTTTTTTTTATTTCCAAATGGAATCATATATTCATTTAGATTGGAAAAGACCTCTAAGACCATCAAGTCCAAACATTAAATTAGGGCATCTTTTTCTCAGACACTCATTTCTCATAAATCTTCTACCTGAGTCATTAGCTTTACAAGCATATAACCTGGGCTGTGTGTTGGTTCTTGTGCATCCCAGCTTATTCTGAAGTTTGCCTGCATCCCCCCACATCCCACCTTTTCTCACACTTTGCTTATTCCTAAAATATACTGAGAAGTGGCAGTGATCATTATTTGCTTTCACATGTTCCTGAACCAAATGATTTCACACAAAACCTTTTTGCTGAAGGAAATTTGATGTTTTCAGAATTTATAAGTAAAAAATTTTCACAAGAATCAGCAAATTCTTTACTGCAGAGTTTGTCACCAGGTGTGGACACTTTGTTCATGGCTTCACTGGGTGCAGCATCAGATGGGACAATCTTTGCTCTCTCAGACCTTCAACTATTAGACCATCATATTAGAGACATTGCTAATATAATACTGAATTTGAGTCCATGACAGAGTGAGCACTGCAGCAAGGTGGAGCAGAAGAAAAAGGTCAGGTTGTTGAAGATGTTTCTTTACATTCCTTTGCTACAGCCCTTTTAAGTAAAATACAGGTCTTAAGGTAAAAT
Source organism: Myrmophylax atrothorax (assembly GCA_026770055.1). Lineage (NCBI taxonomy): Eukaryota > Metazoa > Chordata > Aves > Passeriformes > Thamnophilidae > Myrmophylax > Myrmophylax atrothorax. The sequence goes on from JAOXXN010000395.1 coordinate 139,495,221, forward strand.
AATCCCTGCAAAATTAGTATGAAAGATAGAAGCTGGAAGCATGTATAAGTACAGGTTTTTCTCAGTGATCACATCACTGTTTGTGATGTGTTCCAGTAAGTAGAGGGATAATGAACATTACCTGTACTGGCTGCCTGGATGTATATTAATCACATCCAAGAAAATTATCATCAGCAAAGACAAGACTGAAGTCCCTTCACAGTGGCGAGACAGCAGTTTTTCTATAAACATTTCATTGTAATATGTGCAGCCTTGTGTCTATGTGTGTACATGTTTAAGCAACAAATAAAATCAATTCTCATTCCCAACTATACCTTTTGAAAGGAGAAGCTGCTCAGACTGTGAAGGTTACTGCAAGAAGTTATGATTTTACACACCACACCATGTTTGTGATTGCCAGCAAACACAGTGTCAAGGTTAAAGAAAAAACCTTGGTGCAGGCTCTGTTACAACAGATGGAAAGAAAAATCAGAGCTCCCCTTTTAACTGCATTTTCCTATAAGTTATTAATCTACTTGTCCAGAAAGACAGGTGGGGAAAATGATGTATTAATACTAATCTGGCGTGATTACACTGGAATTATTAGAAACTTAATAAAAAGGTCATTTCAGCAATGAGTAGGGGGGAGGGAAAAACCACCTTGCACAAATAAATGCAGAAAGGCTGGATTAAGCTCTCCCAGTGCTATGATGAGCAGAATATGCAAATAAAAACATCCGAGTTGCTCTCAAACAGGAAATGAAAAACTGTAACATAACAAAAACATTTCCCAGAGCAGACATTCAGGCCCTCTGCCAGCTCTTTAAAAACACTGTTAATAACAGTGCAGTAGCTGTTCAATATGGAAGCAGCTGTGAAGTGAACAAATGGCACGGTACCGGAAAGCATGAAGATCAGCAAAGTATTATTATTTAAAGAGAGACATAATTTTCCTCAGAAAAATGTGCTGTCCACAGAAGCAAAAATCAAATGGCCCTTTTATATTTGTAGCTTGTATCACATTAAATAGAATAGGCAACACTTTGCAAGGCTTGCTAGTGCAGTGCTTCACAAATATTTACTTCTTTAGACAAGTTAACAGGCATGAAATGAGATTTTCAAAGATATTTTGTTTTGGGGGTGCCACAACACCTGTACCTTTGAGGGCTTTTCTCTGTGGATGACACTAAATTCAACAATAGATTAAACCCCTTTTAGTGCTATTTAGTGGTTATTCCAGATCTCATGGTACTCAGCCCTCATGCTGGGCAATGACATTTTATCAAATGCCACTTTGGGGAAAACTGTTTTTCTTCTCCATATTTTTTACAGAATATATAGACTATAAAACCCACTAAGGTAACAGAAAAAAAACCCCAAACCTAGTGAATTTAAAACCAAAGTAGATGCTGAAGGCAGCAGGGAATGTGCAACCTCTCAGCCTGCTTTTGTTCTCTGATCTCCAGATTAACAATGACATGAATGGTGTTTCAGAAATCAATGTTATATGGTCCACACATCAGAAAAAGGACCAATTCTGCTTCCCACCAAACTGTTGGGTGATAACTCCTGCCTGAGAAAATCCCTGCTTTCCTGAGCATTCCCATTGCTGGTGGGACCCCTGAGGATAAACTACTTCTGAAGGACTGGAGCAGAACCTGCCCTCAAATGTTTTATCCTTCATCACAGCAGCTGGACCAGGACAGCTCCGCCTCAGATTGGCATCCAAGTGCTCCACACCAGATTTCATGCTCTTTGCAAAAATAAAAGTCTCCTGCATTTAAGAGTGTGGCCTGCTGGCTGCAATGACCTTCAGGTCAAAAAATGAATTATGTCATATTAAATGAGTTCACAGCAGGTGTGACACAGACAATCCCTTCATGATAAAAATTTCTTTATAGCCCTGACCTTTTGGATTCATCTTCCCTGTCCACTTAGATGGTGGCAGCAATAATCAACTCATCTGCTGAAGGCCATGGTCTTTTCCTTACCTGTAATAACAATCTCTCATCGCCTATGACGGCAGCTTGGTTCCAATCAATCACCTCCGAGAACGGCAACTCCCATCCATTGCTGAGCATCACCGGGACGCAGGCGGCCTGCAGGGACACAGGGCAGGGTGTTACTGGCCAGAGGGGCAGCCCTGGGGTTCCACAACACCACCACCCCAGCCTCCTGCACAGGCTCCAGAGAGGCAACAAGGCAAAGGACACCAGAAGCCACAGCAGGGCAGCCCAAGGGATTGTGGTTTTCCATTTGGCACTGAACGATGGGCTTTGCATGGGGAGTGGTGTTTGCAATCTGGTGCTTACACTGCCAGACAAGGGCAGAGCTGTTAAATGCTGCACATGTAACACTGGAGAATGTAATAAAAAATGATGGGCCCCCTTGCTACTTTGTGAACCATTCAGTATGGAGCAACTCCCCTTATTTTTATATATTGTTCGACAACCCTACAGAAAATACAGGTCATATTTAATTCTAGAGCACCTTTCTCACAAAGGAGGAGGGAATTCCCTATACTGTTTGTTATCAACTCTCCAAACAGAGGCAATTGCACAAACACAACTCATCTGTCATCATCTGCCTACAAAAATAAGAATTGCTTTGTGTCTTAGAACAAACAAAAAGCGTACACATTCAGTATCTATTTCATATCAGTATGATCTGTCTAAACTATTTAATCTTTTACAAGTTGTACAAGTTCCTCTGCACAGTTTGTGCATATTTAGTAAATAGGTCAGTATTTCCATAAACAAATGATCACTACCATGTTCTGGTCGGCTTGATCGCAACATAAGATCCAAACCAAAAACCTCCTGATGTGACAAAAACCCCGAAGCACCAGAGGATTTGCATCAAGCCTGGACTCTGGTTCAGTTTCTTTTGGATCAAGACAAGCTTAAGTGTTCTGAGTTTGGTCCAGAACTCCCCATACCTCCCAAAAGATGGTATAAAGAGGAACCCTTCTGATTCCTGTACCTTCCCTGGTAACATGTATCATACACAGCATCTTAGACTGGTCAAGTCTCCATTACAGCAGTGCTGAGCACATGTAAAGGATTGTGACCTTCTGTAAGGAAATGACATCAGTGCATGAAAAAAGCCAACCAGAAAACACTCAGCAATGTGTTTTCATATTCAAAACATCCCAAAATGTGGATTAGGTCTTTCAATGTGCCCTGCATCCATACAGAAATTGGGAATTCACCATAATTGGTGAATACTGCTGCTGGCCTGCTATAGGAAAATCTTTTGAGCCTGCCTCAGCATCTTCTTCACTCCAGCCCTCATGAAAATCCAGATGCCAGTCCTGGATGCAACCATGCTCTGTAGGGTTGACTGAAGATCCAGGACGTCAGGCTGAGCTGATGTTTGCCAAAAAAAAAAAAGGTGCAGCTGGAGTAGGCCAGTGTCAGGCTTGATCACTGTGCTGCCAGGACGCTGCCACAGTGACTCTGGAGCTCCCTGGCATTGTCTTTTGCTGCTGGCCCATGGCAAAAAAAGAGACCACTAACCAAAATGTTTTTAAAAGGTGAAGAGGATTCATGTGTGCTCTGAGATTAGCCTATATCCACCTTCACGTGAAGCTTCCATCTGGAGCTTTACCACCTCCAGGCCACCTTCTGTATGTTCAGCAAGCACCATCTCAAAACTGGCAATGCATAAGCAGGTCTGTTTTGGCTAAGTGAAAACAAAAAGCTACTTTTACTGCTCTAGGGCTTACTTGTAAAGGCCAGTGTCTCCCATGGGAAGTCTCACAGCTTGATAAAATAGTGTTAGCAACTGGTCCAACCTCTAAGCCTCACCATATCCAGAGAAACCCTTCTCCTGGAGGTAAAACAATTCAACCTTCAGATGAGCTCAGTGCTCAGACCCTCCTGGGAAGAAGCTGCCAATTGCTCCAGAAGTATGAATAGAGGCTTTCGCAAAGTGGATTACTGTCCACTAGGGAAATGAAACACATTTCCCTCCTCCCCACATCCCTGCTATTGCACACGGAATTGCAGCCAGCACAGCCACTGCTTTAAACTGCAGCTCTTACCTGCAAGGCTTCCAGAAACCTGAAAGAGCCAAGCCTGCGGCCACGGGGAACCAGACAGAAAGTGGCATTGTGCAGCATTTCACGGTAATCATACCTAACAAGAACAGGGGAGAAAACAGAGAAGTCAATTAGCACTGAGTTCTAGAGTAACTGGGCATGAAAATGCAAACAGCTGTTGAGACAGACACATCTGGATAAAATCATCCCCAACCATGACCGTTCACCACCAGGTTAACGAGCTCACTCCGTGCACACTGTCAGCCATCACCCCGGCTCCTTTCTGTTCATCCTCAGGAGCAAACACAGCAAACACCATGGGAGGGAGCTGGGGAGAGTGGCAATGAAACTGAGAAGGAAGGGAATAATTTTGCCTTTGCAGTAATGAGCCATTTCTATATAAACAGCCTTGCATGACTTCTAACAACAAACTCACATTAAATGCTTTGACACCTAAAGCGTTGTTGTGGCACTTCTGTGACCCTGATTTCTATTCACATTTAGCCAAAGTCGTGCACAACTGTGTTCATTTCTGCACAAGAGGTTTGTACAAAACAAAAAAAAAAAATCAAACTATGCCAAAGAAATCTTTCCTTATCAATCAGGCACAAAAGAAGGGATGGGGGTTTACCATGACTCACTTAGTGGTTATTGTTAAGTGTGGTGAGAGGGATAAACTGCCAAATTTTGGCAATTAACCACATAGCTGCAATGACTCCTCCTCTGAATGAAAGTGCTCATAGACACTTTGGGTTTTTTTTTTTCAATTCCGTCAATCGCTTCAAAACTATTCACCAAAAACACACATCAAATCCTAAAACAGTTTCCAGCCTGTTATTAGCAAATTGTACTGGCAAATCCATGGAACTGTGAATGGCATCGACCTCGTCTGAGTCAAAAGGATCCAGACTGAACACTCTCCTTTTTCCAGAGGGTCCTAAACTCTGCAGATAAATGTTATTTTGACAACAACTTGTAGCACTGAAATTTTCTAAGGCTAATAATGTGATTCTACCATGGCCTGCAGGCAGAGCAATTTTTTTCTCTGTATGTATATACACACATACATACATGATCATATTTTATATACAAAGAAGTCAGGATCTACGTTTGTATTCTCACACAGGCCAGACAGATGGGAGTAAGCCAATTTTCAATTATAAGCTCTGTCTGTAGGAAGAGACATCTTGCAAAGGCCCATTTGCTTAAACAAGCGTGTATAGCTAATTTGCACAAGAAAAGGTCACTGTGAATGGATTAAGATTATCTCCATTGAGAGTAAAATAAAAACCCTCATTGCATTAATTAAAACTACAAAACAGACTTCAAAGTACTTTTTTTTTTTTTTTAATCGTATCTCAACTTTGGTTAAAATACATATACACACATTCCAACTGAGTGGCAGCAATTTCTTTTTCT
>JAOXXN010000395.1:139511305-139524946 GCA_026770055.1 Myrmophylax atrothorax
CTGCTCTGTGGTCAGTGGCTGAAGCACAGCTACATACACAGACACCTGGGAGCAGCTGTATCAGCCCCAGCCCTGGGATACTGCCAGACACCTCTTCAGGCCCCACTGGGAAGTGTGCAGGGCCAGAATTACACTGTCTGGCCAAAAATGCCCTTTGCTCTCTCCCAGCTACTTGCCCTGCCCCATCTTTTTATACCTCCTCCAGCAGTGAAAGCACAAGGACAAATGGAAAGGGAAAGGCATCAGCATGCAAGTGCTCAGAGATCTATGATCTGTTGCGTTTTGCAGTTTGCCAAGGAAAACATGACTGTCCAGACAAAAGGGTTTACAAGAGGATGCCAGCAGTGATGAGATTAGTCGGAGGAATAACAGCTCTCTGGCCAAATGCTAACAGCCAACAGATGGAGGGGAATGATGTTGGCTGTAGGAGGCCATGCAATGACGCAGTGCAACACCCAACTAGACTCCTTTTTAATACAGGTGTGGTAATTTTGGTATTAGTTTTAAAATATTTAATATTATTGTTGAAATTACAGTGATAAGCACAGATCAGGTGAAAAGACATCTGTAAAAGAGGCCTCTTTATCAGGGTATCTGGAGCTTCCTACCTCTTAAAAATTGTAACTGCAGCACCCCATGCTAAGTGGGAGAACAGGCTGCCAAGTTCACAGCTGAGTCTGGGGTTTGTGTGCCTTGTCCCCAAGGGGTATAAATGAGACCATGAGCTCTTCCTGCAAACTTCTGAGCAGCTGTTCTCTTCCAGCTCCCTCACTCAGACTCCAGATGGGCTGTGATACCAGGCACTTTCCTACAGCAGTGCCTCAAATCACGTGTTAGATGTGTCAGCAATTTCTGGCAACATCGGAGGCTAAAAAGGTGCAGACCTGGAGCAGGTTTTTTGGAGCATCCTCATGCAGCACAGACATCTTCTACATTCTGTTTAAGAGACTATAAAATGCAGTAAACCAAAATCCTCTGTAATGTCTGTTACCTGAAACAAGACTTTTTACCTAAGAAAGGAGCAATTCTGTAAAGGATTAGAGGGTCACCATGGACAAGCAGTTCAAGGCTGTTATGGAAGAGCAAATGAATCCTTAGTCACATCAACCATGTACACACAGAGAAGAAATTGTCCCTTTGTACCTGGAGTCAGTGAGGCAGACACCAGAAAACATGCTGTGCTAATATCCCACATTTTGTAAAGGTGCTGAATAATTGAAGACAGTGAAAAGGGACAGAGCAGTTATTTAAAGGGACTGTAGTAAATACTCTTCTGAGAGAGACTGAAAGACCTCAGCTTGTTCAGCTTATCAGAGAAAAGAGGAAGAAGCAGCTTGATTACAGCACATAAGTGGCTCTACAGGGAGAAAAATAAAAGGAACCAAGAGTTCTTCAACCTGCTGAAAAAGGGCACAACAAGGATCAAGAGGTGGAAGTTAAAAGTGAAACAAACATCAATAGAAGTCTGTACAAACGCTTGGCACCGAAGGTATTTTAAGCACTGAACCAAACTGCCAGGAGAGAGGGTGGCTCCTCCATTAAGTGATCCCTTGAAATTGGAAGGAAGTGCTTAGCCGGAGGACATGCTGTAACTCATCCCAGTTTGCTGGATGCAGCGCGGGGGTAAAGCGGGTGACACAGAATGGGCTGCCGTGCACAGATCAGACAGACTAATCTCCTGGTCCATCTGGCCTTCCATTTTCCGTAAAAGCGACTAGTATCCGGTGCTTTTTCATAGTCCTGAGCACAAAACCTCTTCCAATGCTCCATCATGCAAACTTCATCCAATTACATTAGTACTGAAATGCCTGGGGGTATCTTCTGGTAAGCAGCCTAGGCACTGCTTGGATCACTTTACTAGAGTTACAATGAATTCTGTAAGACTGAACAATGACAGCCTACGCTTGATAACAAATAATCTTCACGATTTTTGCTACTCCAGACCAACACATTCAACTTACTCAGGAATATTTATCTCATGAAGGAACAGCTTAAATTGTGTTTGGTTTTTTTTGTACAGAGATGAGTATTGTACTTTTATATTTCTCAACAGATTTCATTCCTACAAAACTCTCCATAAGACTTTTCCACAAGGATGATCATCCCAATCAAAGTACCAATGCAAAGTTTTGGCAGACTTAAGAGAGGCATCCATAAATTAGCAGGGAAGAAGAGGGGAAAAAACCACAAACAAATAAATTATTATGCCCAGATGGAAATTTTAAAATTATCTTTTTTTAATGGATTACTGAAACCCTCCCAAGTTCATCTGCAGATACTGGATACATGAATGGATAAAACTGGAAGCCAAGGGATTAGCAAAGTCATTAACACAATCACATTTTCCTTATGAGGAATATTTTGTTTTCTCCTCTCTCTGCCTTTCAAAGGTTTATGATTCCTGGATAGAAATGTAGCCAGTTCTTCCATGAAACATACCAAGACCTTTGTAATTTAGTTGGGAACATCAGTATTTATTATCTTTTGCACTGAGACACCCTGTTTAAAACTAGTTTCTCATGATGCATTAATATTCTGCTATGGGAGGTTTGCAGAAATGGAGGGAGAATGAGAAATAAATTTGAAGACAGCTCCTTGCTTGTTTTATCATCCCCCAGGTTAGTCTGTGTTCAGAGGGGAGGAAGGTCTGAGCACTGCAGTCACACCTCACAAATACAGTTTTCTTGGTTTATACCTTCCTCTGCTTTGGGCTTTTTCGCTCTGCTGAGTAAATACATCTCCAGCAGAAACCCAACCAGGCGAGGAGATGTGTGGTTTGTGCCTTGCCCACACCTCGGCATTTGAGCTGGCTGTGGTTTCCACAGGTGTCTCCCAGCTCTGCTCAGCCAGCAAGGAGAGCAGCCTCTCACCCCCTTCTCCCTCAGCTTGACAGGTTCAGCATGGTTCTGCTGCGACCTTTCCCGTGGAGTTTTGAAGGATAACATAATTGCTGCCTCAGCAGATTCCCCAAGAAATTCATGAGAGAGCTTTCAGCTCCAGTTTTGTGAGGAATTTGGAAAAAATTAAGCCTTTAAAGTGACACATGACCTTACTGTCTGTCCCAGTGCTGCCACAAATGTCAAAAGCCTCAGCAAACACTGCTTGAGTGAGAGATTTGACAAAAGCCCCATAGAGAAATTATGGGGCATGATGTTAACCCATTACTGTGTGAATTCTATCATAGCTGGTAATTTTTGGGTCTCTTCTCAACACCCAGACTCCTGACAAACGTGAAAATTCATTTTGCTCAGGGAACCAGCACACTGTGCATTCCGATGAATGCTGCAGGGAAATGTCCATGTACATCCACTGTAGCTGTTTATATTCATCATAGCTGCAAACCAGCAGTCTCTCAGCCTCAGGTCTTAATGCATTTACATTCTACTTATTTTCAGGAACATAACTAATCCCCACATGCCACACGTGGAGGGAAGGGCAGTGTCAACCAGACTGGAGGATATGCTGCTCCACAGCATCCCAGGCATGCATGGTGGTGCAGTGCTGCTTTCCCAGTCATACAAACTAGATCCCACTAAAGGTGGTACCTGTCTTACCCTGTCTTAGCAAGCCCTGCTGCACAGGAGAAGAAAGAAGTGCCCAGGTCAGAAGGGAGCAGGCTCAGGAGACAGCCAGATGCTGCGTGGGAACAGGAGCTCCCTGCCTGCAAAGGGAGTGCTGGGCACTGGGGTTAACCAGGATTGAAAGGCCAAGCACCCAGCAGAGACATTCCATCCCCATGGGCTGGCTGGGACGCGGCAGCGGCTGGGAGCCCAAAGGATAGGATGGCAGCCTGCTGGCGTGACCCAGCCGCGCTCGGTTCTTACCCGTGTACTCCAGTCATGCTGCCCCCAGGGGCCAGCCCAGATGCTCTCATAAATTAGAGCACTGAGGTCACCACGGCCAGGTTTTTTGCACATCCCAGTCTGCAACAGCCCTGCTAAAAGCTGTGCTCTCTTCCCGAAGGCATGCGGCTGCTGACAGCAGTCCTGGGCCAAGGACATGGCGTCTGTGCCCCACATCCCGCACTCCTCCTTTGGTGCCCTCTGCCCAGATATGGTGCAGCAGTGGCATCCCCTGCAACCTCAGCTCCAGAGCTTCAGCCTTTAGAGTCTGAAAAATCTGGCTGCAGTTTTCACATATCGAGAGCAACAAGGCTTTTACTTTGCTCCGTCTGCTGCTTGGAAAAACACACCAAGGTCAAAGAAAGAACATGACTTGAAGGTTCTTCCCAGCAGCATCAGGGCCCCAGTGCCTGGCAGAGGTTATGCCAGCAGGAAAAGCGCTTCTGCCTCTGACGTCTGTATGGTGACCCCGAACAGCCAGTTCCGGGCGAGTTCTGTGTGCAGCCCGAGGACTGTTTGTAAAATGATCGATGACGCACACAAATGGGCTCTTGTTTGTCTTACTGTACACTGCAAATATTGCTTTTAATGATGAAGTTTTTGCCAAATGGTTCACCCAATGGAACACATCCAAAACAGGATCCTGGAGATAAAACTGCAAAAACAAAGTAATGTGATCACCAGCTTTACTTCAAGAGGGACTGATCGATGAACTCTGGTTTGGGCTTACCCTGCAGTACTGTTTCGGCAGAGCTGAAAAGTAGATGCAAGTGATGTCAGCTACCCACCTCTGCTGCTCTTAGGATCAGACCAGATTGCAGGGACCTGCTGCACTGCTTTTAAGCTGAAAATCCTCTCCCACTCAGCTTCTGGACCAACTTTAGCCCTAAAAATTTGGATTCCCTCAATTTAATCAGAATTTGTTTTTGAAGAGGTCCAAGTCAATAATGAATATGCAAGTGCAGATTTTGGTAAGCAGAATCTCTAATTACCTTTACCAATCAGTAAATCAGTGGTTATCATTCAATGGTACCATGTCCCCAAACTGAGTAAAACTGAATTCACACCTCTCTGAAAATGAAGTGCAAAAGCCTTGCCAGAGGAAGGTAAATGAACTGTTCTCCATCCAAGCCCTCTCCTGAGGTCAGGTGGATGATGTTGGCCAGATTCTGCTCTCAGTTACTCTGGTGTGAATCTCAGTGGAGTTGCTCTGGATTTACACCGATGTAGCTGAGAAAAAACCCCGCCCTGTCAGTTTTCCTTCTTCAATGACCATTCTTCTAAATCTTGAACTCCATCTTAGATCTGCTTCTTCTTATGAATTGCCTGACTTCACCACAATGCCAGCTGGCATGTCTCTGCTGATCTGCCAGTGTTTAGCTCAGAAGATTTTCAGACGGCTTCACGGATACTCTTAGAAAGAAAGAGCAGCTCAAGAGGTACCTTGCCTATTCTGAGTGCAGTCATTCAGCTAACAGGTCCAAATGGCTCTGCCCATGCCCCAGAAAAACAATCAGCAGCACCATGGAAAATGGAGTTTAATGTTCTGTATTTAAAGCCAAGGGTTTTTTTAATCTTTGGCACTTGTGAAAGGTTGTTTTTCACCAAACTGAGTGATAAAGCCCTACACGAAACACTCATCCCCAAACTATCTGTGTGGCTTTTGCACACATCTGTTTCTCTCCTGTCCTCAAGAGATGTCTAAAATCTAATTAACCAATTAATTTGCAAATATATTCTAATTTATTCAAGGCAGATTTTCTTAGTGTTAAATTATCTGACAGTGAACCATACGCTGTACACAGGAACAGGACTTCATTAAAATACCAAAGGTTACACAAATGGAATAAAAATTATATTTGTACTACAGTCAGCACATACTTTATCCCCTAATGAGAAAATGTGTTTGTATTTCCCTATTTCTAATTTGTTTTCGCATGTTTGGTGCAAACCTGTGGTTAATACATTTGCAACACCAAACTACTACACCTGGTGTGGAAACATGAATATCTTGAGAGGTTTCCACTTCCATTTAAATTGTAACAGAATTTAAATACACAAATAACCACCATCAGCACTGGTAAAACTCTTCTCTCAGCCCAAGCAATGCCACAGCTCATTTATTATTAAGAACTACATCCATGTCCCTGCTCAGCCTTGCTCCTCCTTGCCTCTCTTGCAACAGGCAGCACCTTGGCTGAGAAATCTCAAGTTCTAATTGACAACACTTGTGCAAGGCCAGTCTAGAGGTAAAAGCTAAGGCCTAGCTCTTCATTGCTACACTGAACTACTAACTTTTTTTTTCTTTCTCAACTCAATTGCTGTGTGAGCACACATTCCAACAGCTGGTTTCACTTCTGCCAGCTACTAGAGATTGTATCATTCACCGTCACACGGCATCAGTCACAGTTCCACTTGACCTTCTCAAAAGCACAGGAGATGCTCTGTTGTGCTCCGTAATAACCACCCAAACCCAACAACAAACACAAAAAAGCCCCATTCCCTAGTTACTAACTCTCCAAGAATTTTATTATACAGAGTTAGCACAAACAAAAATACTTTGTCAGTATACACTGGGCACAGAATTACTTCCTGAAGACATTAATACTAAACAGCTGTTTTCTTTGCTTGACAAGAAACTTAGTGCTTTTATTAGAGTTCATTACATTCCAGTTGTACCACAGTCAATTAAGACCAAGTTACAGCTCTAGGTGCACAAAAGGGGCTGCTCCTGTCCTGAAAGGCACTCTAACTGTATCTGTAACACATCAAAAAATCAGGGACTTCTCCCCATCGTACAGCGGATCAGTGGCTGAGCTACAACAGCATCCAGATCTCAGTGCTGCAAACCCCGGGCTGCCGAGATGCACCCAAGCCTGTTTTCATGTCACCAGGGCTACATGCTCACAGCAGGCACCACAAATCAAGCATTGCTCATGGCTGCGGGCACTGGAGCATCAGGAATCCATCAGCAGCAGTGCCTAGCCCCTGGGAAAGGGGCTGGGGGCTGCAGGGGGCATGGCACCTCCCATGGGGTTTGACAGCTGAGTGGGATGGTCTCAGCAGGAATCAAGACTGCTGGCAGCAATCTTCTTAATTAAAGAAAAAGAGTAGGAGCAGACAGCTTTTCTGAGGGTGGGTGAATTGGGTTGGAAGACCAGTAAAGCTGGGGAAGAACGAAACCCCTCTCTCAGGGCACACTATCAGTTTTAAAATTACATTTTTCACATTTTTCTCCACTTATTTTTAGCAGCAATATTTAAGGCAAGTACATAAGGAGGCAGAAGTGCTCTACCTGCCCCCACCTCCTTATATTTCATTTTTAAAGTGTTTACTTTGAGCATGCACTGACCTGGAAGAGGGGATGACCTGCAAAGTGACCGACTCTGCAGGTGACTAGATGTACAGTGAGATGTACAGCAACTGTCACAAGGGCAAGAAAAATATGAAAACAAGGGGATGAAGGAAGAGGAAAGGACCACTCCAGCTTAGTGATAGGGTATGAATGCCATTGCTCAGGCAGCCCTGAATGCTCCCACAAGAGAATCTGGCCTGGGTCCAAAACGGCTAATAGAAAGGAGCAGAAACAGTTTTCCAAAGAGAAAGCAAGTGTTCGAGTTTGGGGAGGAGACCCGAACCAGACCAACGTGGAATACCAAAGAATGAGCAATACAAAGCAGGGACACTTGGCATCCTATTTGTGTTTAGCTGTACAATAAGAACAACCAATAAAAAAAAGTTGGATTTAAAGCACTACATGATTTTAATTTTTTTCAATCCACAGTTTGTAATTAAGACATGGAACTAATTGTCTCTAAATATTGAGGCCAGGAACTTCCAGGAGATCAGAGAAAATATGAGCAAAAGATAACATGACTGTAACAGCTGTATAATATTTCATATAAAATGAGTGAGGGATGCTTAACCTCTGTATGTCTGTGGTGTACCTTGGACTGGAGATGAGGGAGAAGCTCAGTCTTGTGGGAGTAATTTGATAATCATCCCTTAGGGACAGTATTATCTTCCTCACAGACCAGTATCAACCACAGCCAGAGGCTGGAGGAGACTGCCCATAGATGCCAGCTGGCAAGGAAACAGTCCCTCCAGGAGAAGCAGAGGAACCCTCTCCCATGCCTTCAGAAGAAAGAAGGATATGGAATGGAATGGATGGAAAACAAACTGTGGGAGACTCAGGAGCAGAGGCAGGGTCTGAAACTAGTTTTAAGTCTTGTTTGTATGTGTTTTCTTCACAGCTGCAGGTGAAGCCTGCAGAAAGCAAACACACAGGTACAGGGCCAGGAGCACAAGGGGAGGCTTTGGCAGTGAGGTGAACTGTTTGAGTTTCATGACATGGCCCATTATGTCAGGAGCACTTGTCCACATAGCTTGACATGGCCAATTATTCCTTCAAAAAGCTTTCAAATTCATTTATTTTTTGCTCATAGTTAAACTGAAGAATTAAGCAGTGCAGCTACTTATTTACTTACTGCAGTGTTCACTGACAAAGCTACCTACAACCACCAAGGTCTGAAAATGAAGCGCTTGTGACTGTACAAACCAACCACAAAAATCTCCTCGTAAATGCTCCCAGTTATTCCTGACTTTGACTTGAAGCCCTGCCTGTTTGAGCTCCTGCTGATCGAACAATGAAATGCTGACTGTCACACACCAGAGCTTGTGAGAAGTGGGGAGCACTTGGTTCATGTTGGTTGCCTTGTGGGTCAGTGTGGTTGTCAATGTACATGGGTGCAAACCTCATTTCCTAATAGAAAATGGAACAAATTAGTTAAATGGATTGATTTCATTAAATACCTGAGAATCTTTGCCACTCTTGCTACTCCTGAACCTTCTTCTACCCTCAGCCTCTGGTTGAAGACCTTTGAACCCTAGAGTAACAACAGGAGACTGCCTTCTTTCCCCACTTTGAAGCTTTCTCGTCCTATAAGCTGTAGATATTTACATACTTGACTATAGTGTATGACAGTTTAGTTTAGTTATTAATAAACTGGAGATACATCCACCACTGACCAAACATGAAAAAGGTTTATCAAAACCAGATCCTGTTTTAGTGCCAGCTTAAGCCATGTGATGGTGCATTCTCACTCCTCAGACCACACTATGATCTCAGAAATGCTTGTTAGGCCTTGCCCAGATGAACAGCACCTGGGCTAAGCTCCTCTTGAGCTTATCAGAAACACTGTCCGCTCCCAGGGGCCAGTGCTCTCCAATCAGCTCCTGCTTTTTAACAAATAGCCTTGGAAACTTACATTTCTTATTGAATGTCCAAAGAAAGTTACTGACTCAAATTGCAGCCACTTTGGAAAATTACTATGATTAAAGCCAACTCTCTCGCAACCCTATAAACAGCAGTCCAAAGTCAGACCCTTTGAGCTTCTCTGGACCCAACTGGGTTGTGAGTGGGACTCCTCTCAGGGTGAGTGACCTCTCAAGTTTGTTATACTTGGAGGACTGCTGCCCAATGGAGCCTGGGCTGATACCCCACTCCTCAAGGCTCAGCACTTCGCCTGTGAAGGAGATGCAGAGGCATTGAACGGGAGCGAACGTCACTGAACTCGAGGGGAATTTTCCACATTCCATGTACCTTATACATACCCCTTCAGGCCTGTGTGTCCTATGAATGTCACTCTCTTAGATCCTTAAGTTCATTAGATAGTACATAAGGTAGGCCTATAAGTAAGTTACTGTTGTGCTTATAGCAAATTCTATAGAATCTATTTTTAAATTGTTTAAATTAGGCTATAGATTAAGTGCTGTGAAGTTTAAGTGCTGTTAGAACCTTTAGGCCTAAAATGTTGGTCATGTCTGGGGCTACACTTGGCAAGGGGGTCCACTCCAAACCTTTTGACTCAATAGCAGGTCTTCTTTATTCCTTTTTATCTTTACTCTTTCCCATCCTTACCTTTCTTCCATCCTCAGCCTCCACACAGATAAGTTTAGGTTGATTTTAGTTTTAGACTGATTGATTTTAGATTTTAGTCCTATTTTTCTTTGTGTTGTACACTGAACCTTGCCAATGAACTTCATCATGCTTTCACTTTTATATTAAACCTGCTTTTGCCAATACCTTTTCCAGTGATTCTATGAGCAACCTAAAATCCTTGTTTGCAACCAGCTACTAAAGTATAGTCAGTATCATCTGCCTTAGTGTCAACCACAGTAAATTACTGTCCCAATACAGAGGATTGCAGGAACAGTGCACAATTTCTTGTATGTTTTTCTTATGCAGCAGATGACACTTTCTACCTCGCTCAAGCAGGGCCTACCACTGACAATACATATCAGGTGCACACTGCTTTTGGCTCACCTCTGAAATGGCAGTATATGCTCTCAGATCTTCCTGACAAGCTTTAGCGTATTTAAGACTCACTCAGTATTTTCATTTCAGCTGTTGAGAGAGGAAAATAATGCAGGAAAAAGTCTGAAATTGTCACAACAACAAAAGGCATTGCCTATAATCATGCAGCAGTGATGTAAAGCCAAGTGACAGTCTATAATTGAATTGTCTGGGGCTGCCTATGGTTTATTTATTGAATTCAGACATACTGGAGGTGGGTCAAAAGAGCACAGGTCTTTACTTATTCACAGGGAAAAGTAGGAGGGGGGCCTTGGCACTCCAGGTGCCTCTGGTATTGAGGAACCCGCCACATATGTTGTGACTTTTACATCAGCTTCACTGGAGAAGCAGCCAAACATCATCCTGTCCAATGGCAGGATAGATGTGCCCACCGCATGGGATGTCCCACTGAAGGAGAGGATGGAATTTCTCACGGAAAACTGCTGAATTGTCTCTAGACAGTTCTTCACCAGGCTGAGAGGGCAGAGACATTCCCTTGCTTCCATACCTTTTTCCCTGGGGCCTGTCACAGAATTAGCTTGGAAGAGGCCTTCAAGCTAATCCAATCCAATCCAATCCAATCCAATCCAATCCAATCCAATCCAATCCAATCCAACCTAACCATCAAGCCAGCACTACCCTAAACCACCAAAGCATATTATCCAGCACCAGATTCAGATGCCTCTTGAACACCTCCAGGGATGTTTACTCCATCACCTCCCTGTGCAACCTATTTCAATGCCTGGCCACCCTAACAGTGAAGAATTTTTTTCTAATATCTAATCTGAATCTCCCCTGCCTCAGCTTAAAGCCATCTCCTCTTGTCCTCTCACTGGAGGCATGGCAGAAGTCCTGTGTGGCTCTCAAGATGGCCTTTTGGAGGCAGGCACTGTTTCTTCTATAGCATCTTTAGAGCTACTGACAGAGAGAAAACAAATAGCTGTGATAAAGCCTCCAGAGGAAGCCATCCCCCTCTCCCAGTGCAGGGCTGCACAAGGCTGAGGCAGCTGTGCCAGCCCAGGCTCCCAGAAACACAGTCCTGTTTGCAACAGCCTCCAGACCCAAGGGGGTGAAGGAACACGTGTGGTGGAAGCAAAGCACTGCTAACGCCTTCACTGCAAGGACTGATGCTTGAGCCCTGACCCCAGCCTCTCCATCAGGGCCATCAAGACATCTGTCCGTGGAAAAATAGGAAACAAAGGTCTGAGACCACCAACACATTTAACACGAAAGAGCACAGTTGTGTTAATCTGCACCACTGCAATGTGCTAATCACCAGCCAGTGAAGGTCTCTGCTTCTCAGGAGTCACAGAATGAAAGAAGCATGATGGTTACTGCACATTTCCCCCAGCAAGCATGCAGCCTGATACTTGGATATTTCTACAATACTTACAGCCAAAACTGCAGACATACAGAAATGCTCCTGCAAATCTCCTGGAGTGGCTTTTGCATGCTTTGCTATGTGGGCTTTTAAGCACACCCTGTTGTGCACCCTGTTTGCCCTACCAGTGAGCTGACAGCACAGAGGTGTTAGCAGGGAGTAGAAAATCTCTCGTACCAGCTATTATAGTAGGTAGGGAGAATCGACATACATAGGCTCACACTCACAAACACACTCAGATCCAACCCACTTCCTTCGACTCAAACCGGTTTTGGATCTGTCTGTGGTGGAGGAGCCTCATCCCTTGCTGGCACAGTGGATGTACTGCACTGTTTATTAGGAAAGAAGATGGCACTGACACTGTGGTTTAGGCAGAACAGGCTGGATAAGTTCCTGCCACTAACAACAAACCTTTTAAGAGCCTTTAACAATACAGTCTGTATGTTTCTGTGTGCTTTAGTCAACTCTAAAATGGTGTGATCCCATATTGGACACTCCCCAACACTGATTTAATGAGTACTCTGAAACACCATAGTTTAACTATAGCATTTCTCTTACATTTTTTCAGTTAAGGACTCTTTACTTTTGCCCAGTATAGACCTTTTGATTCATTGTACTAAACTGGGGCCGTCCAGCTGAACCAGCTGGCATTTCCTGGTGAAATGAAGGGTGCAGGACTAACGGGGGGATTGACTCTGGGATTACTGGGATGGCATTCACTTGTCTAATTCTCTGCTCTCTTGGTAAAGACCTAAGAAGAGGAAGGAAAACACCAAAATCTAAGTGGATGAAGCGTTACCATTTTGTTGTTCACACTGTGGCAAAACTACATCTGTTAGTAAGAAAAAATAATTAGGCCCCAAATCTGCATTGAAACATTTTTGCACGATTTCGCTCTTCAAGTGGAAAACTGGTCCCACGTGGTCTATTTTTAGGTATGGTATATTACAGAGATCAGAAAAACTCCTTATCTCAATTTCTCGGTGGGAAGTTTATATAGTAAAGATACCTGGATCCAGGATAATGCTTATAGAAGAGAGGAATGGGTGAAGATAGTTGTCCCTGGAAATACAAAACTACAGCTGAAGCCAGTGCAGGGGTGACGAGGGGCATGCTTGGCTCAGTCACTTCAGCACCCAGAATGCATCCTTGTTAGCTACAGCCCATTTGCACCTTACGATTACTTGCAGAATAATTTGATGTATTTTGGGATAGTAAATTATCCAAAGCACTGATTATCAGTTTCATTCACATATCATAAGTGTGAATGTCTCTCAGCATCAATCCTTTTGACACAGCTTCATTGAGTCAAAGCATTGTACTTTCCAGCCAAACTCCAGAGCAGGGTCAGGGATGTCTTGGCACACAGAGAGGATGCTCATGTCCCTCCAGCACTGCAAGAAGGGGAGAGCAGAGGGTGAGGAGAAGGGAAGAACAAAGATACAGAGAGGGAAGAGACTTTAGTGCAGAAAGGGATGATGAGGGCTTTATCACAGGAGCTGCTCCACCTCTTTGTGAAGCTAGCAGGAATTTCTGCATCAGACTCTTGATTGTATTTTAGTTTTAAATCACTTTTGGACAGACTGCAAGGTTAGGTTTCAGCAGAGCCTTGGCACCCTGGATTCAGTTCTCAGGCTGATGCCCAAAACTCTGAGGTACTGTTTTCTTACAAGCACGCTTTGTGACTCCCTGTGAGTCCAGCCACTCACATCGCCTGCAGTGTCTTCGGGAGGAAATTACCTGTCCACACACCAGAAGCAGCTTTGAATCATCTGCCACACATTCCCCCTTTCACACAGAGGGAAAATGCCATCCTAATTTCTTCCAACCCACCCAAAAACATGTCTTTAACCCTTCAGAGTCACACTCTGCACATTCCCACACACCAAAGAGCAGAAAATTCCTCCCCTGGCCTTGAAGACATGCTCTTCAGTGCCAGGCCAACTGCACTTTGCTTGCAACTGGATGGCTCTTCAGAGACACTTGTGCCATTTCATGCTGTTGGAGAGCCCAAAAAAGGCTGCTTGAACAACAACTTACTGCTTTTTTACTTGGCACCGGTT
>JAOXXN010000395.1:139524963-139536411 GCA_026770055.1 Myrmophylax atrothorax
CACCGGTTAAAAAGAACTTACAATAGGAAGGAAAATTCTAGTGATGTAAATGTCATCTGGGGCTTCTCCCTCCTCAGCATCATGCTGAACAGCAGGCAGCAGAGCTGAAACACACAGCACCTCTTCATCCAGGCTGGGGGAAGCCAAGCTCCCATGATAGCCACTGGGATGTGACACGTCCCAACACCATGCAAATCCAGGTGTGAGGGACTCACTGCCATGCAACCAGCCAGGGAGTGAGAAAACACAATCTCATATTTGTCTGTTCGACTGACACAATGAGATTTAAAGGTCTAATCCTGAGAACCACTTGCAGCACTTACCAAAGCCAGTATTTTCAGTTACATCTCCCTAGTGGGTGAACTCAAGTGAGAGTGAAAGTTATACATTTACTTATTGAAATAAATTATGTGCTCCTGCATATCTGGCCTGGAGTGGTTGCTCAGTTCTGGAATATGGCCCCTGAGAGCACTGGAAAGGGACTGGATCCCTCTGGATCCCCAGGGAAAACAAAGTCATCATGAGCATTTGCAGCACGACCCCAAGCTGCCTCTTGCCCTGCTACTGTCACTCACCTCAGCACCACATCTCCCTCGAACCCAAAATTTCGGTATTTTACCACACAAAGAGATGTGGGAAAGAGGGTGTGAGTGAACCCAGTGCTGAGAAATGAACCGAAGTAGCAATTTATGTCATGCTGACATGGTCCACTGCAAGTAACAGGGAAACTTTTTATTTATTTGGATTTCAGTAGACAAGTCAATTGGACACCAAGGATGCCAAGGAAGGTGGATTGTCCCACTTCAGGCAGGCACCCCCAAATTACCTTGTCTGAGACTACCTGATGGCCATGACATTTGAAAAATAGCCATTTTGCATCACTAGGGGGGTGGATGGGACAGACAGCAGCAGAAATAGTCACCTTGATCTAGTTTAGGGAGACCTTTTGGACAGGTGTCCATGTGAAATGAGAGGTGGCCCCTGCACCTTTTGCAGCCCTTTGACTTGGGCAGCACTGGACAAGGACAAGGCATTGACTCATCCAGAGCTTCCACACTGCCCTCCCCTCTCATAAGGAAACATGAATCCTGAGGCACTTTAAATAATTGTTTAATAACATTCCTTTTAATAAAGTGATCAAGAAAATAAATTTCTGACATCACCTGGTTAGGACATTACATACTGTCCAATTTCAGACTGAGTGCTGCTAATTATTTAGGCTCCAGAGCTCTCAGATTAACGCAGAACATGCAGTCAGTGCTGCACACCAGCAGCTCTCTCTGCAAGACCAGTCCCACTGAGATCCCAGGGAGCTGCCTTGCAAGTGCCCAGCCAACTGTCTGCTCCAGGCTCCAGGAAACAGCCAGCACCAGACACAGGGCATGTTGCCGCATTCATACAATGCTTATGGTTATTCCAGGAGTAAATAAGAGGCTCTGTCATGTCACCAATCATATGAAGAAGCTCCCAATGATTTGAGCTGGTTTTCCTGATAAAGATAAGGACATTGTGCAACTCAAGAGCAGAAGTAATGAATGTCTGATGGACCAAAGCAAATCCTGGCCCAAGCTAGTTTTTAAATCAGCCAGTTTTTGAAAGGTTATTTGGCAGGGTTGGCCGTGTGTTCAGAGACTTGGGGTTTATTCAACCATGCTGATGAACTCCGCTTTGGAACTTTCTATGCTTTAAGCCATTGCCCATTACCACTCACAATGCTACTGATTTCCAAACACTGCCAGAATTTAAACCTGTATTTCAAGGAGGTGGCTAGAAAACAGAGCAAGAGGAAGGGAAAGTTGTACAAATGGGAGCTGTGCTTGTTAGCTAAGCGCTGTTAGGAGCTGGATGAGTATCTACCTGGTTTGACATCCCGTTAGCCCATGACCTGTGCTGCACAGCAATGGCCCCCTGCAAAACAGCTGAACATGATCTGGATGCAGAGCATGATTTGGTTCCTGCAGTGCAGGGAGTGGAGACCAAACACAACAGAGGTGTAATGGCAAGCCCCTTTAGGGACTGCGCACTAACCAGACCACAAGGCAACTGCAACAAGTCAACCATAGCCCCAAATCAACCAAACGCTTTTGACCAATTTGAGATGATGGGCTGCAACTCAGAAATGTTCTCCCAGTTTCATGTGGACAAGTTTTGGCTCACTGTCTAAATTGCTTTCCTTCTTGACACTTCTGTGATGGGAATTAGCTTGGGAGGGCAAAAATGTGCAACGGAGAGCAGAGACTCCAAAGGAGTAATTTTTCTTTCAGAAATACACCTCTCTTGTTTAGTATCAAGCTTGAAAACAGCATCTCAGTAAGCTTCTGCATACTCAAATAGAGGTTAATAATTACTCGCCTGAAAAATGTCCATATGTTTTAGACACTGAGCTTCTGCTCAGAAGTTTCTTTAAAATCTGTTTTCACACTGAGAAAATAAAACCAACTGTTTTTCAACTCCTCTCCCATTGCCCCAAGGCAAGACCCCTCAGATACTGAATAAGGACCCAAAGCTAACCATGGGCACAGGTTCACTTTGGGTTAACACCCTGAGGCAGCGTGTGCATTTCCATTGTGGTCCATGCCCAGCAGAAGGGCACCAGAGTGCTTGTCCAAGCACCTTGTCCCACCCTTGCCCCCCACCTTCTTCTGCCATGCTCTGGATGTAGTTATGGAGATGAATGTCCCTTGGCTGATGAGAAGGAAATCTGTCTTACATTCACTAACATGCGTTCCGTAGTTGGAAGAAAAAGTACTTTAAAATGAGAACATCTTCATTAAGGATGATTATGAAAAAACCTCAAACCCTTCACTGATTAATTTGTTCTCAGCAGGCACTACCCACTCACTGAAATGGGCGTTTTTAATAAAAACACTTAAATTTTTTGACGCAAAATCAAATACTCATTATATTTGGTTTTAATATTTTAAGTGGTGGGAAAAGTCTGGATTTCTGTTTAAAAAGGCTCTTGATTTAAAAACAAAATTTAAAAGAAAAGCAAGAGCTTAAAATCCAAATGGGGCCAATTCTCCTCCTTTCATTTCCTGTTTTCTTCCATTTGAATTTTATCTCTGCCTCAGACTCTTCCCATATTTTCATGATTTCATAACCATATTTTCCCATTAAAAATAAGTTTCTTGTTACTGGAAGAACATCTTCAAAATCACAAGAGAGAAACTTCCTGCCAAACAATACTGGAAAAAGAATTATTCTGACTACACAAGGCACTGTCACGCTGAGTCAAGGTGAAACTTCTCATGAAGAGAAATAACAAAAGATTTAGGGAATTCACCTACATAATAAGATAGAAAACAGTATTTTTGCTACTCTGCTTCTGAATCATTTGGTTATCCTAAGTGTTGGTTGTACCAAGCCTTTGTAAAATACTGTGAGGCCTCAACTGCATGTCCCTAGAAGTTGTCATTTTTGAGAAGAGCCAGAGTCCTTTAAGAGAACTATATACTGAATATAATGCACAAAGCCTGTGACTAACATGGAGACCATTCTGAACCAAACCATTGCTAATAATTTGTAAATAAAGGGGAAGTGGATTTTTCGATTTCCCAATTAAGCAAGATAATACTTCCATCAATTATGTTTTTATGTGACATATTCCCAATATGGATGCAAAAAATGGTATTATGCCTCCTGGTTAACAGCTCAAAGAAAATCCATTTAATTGTCCCTGCCCTTGCAGAAAGTATCGTCTGCAAACCATTCCCTAACTCATACACATGACTTGTATAGTTCTGGAAGCTCAGCTCAGTTTTACATAAGATTGCTCACTAATTAGCAACTTCTAAATCCCAATCTGATGCCGCTACTCCACTCTGAGAACGTTCTTCTTTCCAAAGCAAAGGCAGGATTATTGCAGCCTCACAGAAGACCTCAGGGAAGGCAGTCCCTTTGCAGTTCCGGTGCTGACAGCCATGGGACTGCAGACCGACGTGCATGAGGCTCCTGTGAACTGGAGTTAAAGGGTCTTGGCCACGTCCCCACTGGGAAAGCTCTAGTGCAGGGCAGAGAGGCAGGTGGGAGGGGGGTGGTGAGGTTCTCCCTTTGGGGACAGTTGGTGGTGGTTTGGTAAAACCGGGTAGAAAACCCAAAGTGCTGCTGCTGAAGGGCTGCAGTGTGATCCAAGGAGCTCACGTGCAGTAACTGAATCAATGCAGGAGATTAATGGAAACGCAAATAAGAAACCCTGCCCAAGTCAACCAAAAACCTGAACTGCAGAGGACAAAAACAAAAGTGGAGCCTGCTAGCCCCTCTGGAGGGTGAAAGAGGAGAAAGGTCTGTCTACTTGTGGCTACAGTCTCCATCCAGGCTTTCTCATCATCCTCCACTCTGTTTCAGGGAGTTACAGCAGAAACACATTCTTCATGTATTTTTCCAAGAGCTGTTTTTCTCCCAGCCACCCGTTCTGCTCTGTGTAAGCAACATGGTTTATGTACTCAGTGCTTAGCAGCTATTTGCAGGAGCTCCCCATATGTCATGAAATACTTTATGCCTAAATTTCATCCCACAAATCCCTATTTCATTTAGGTTGCTGCTTTGCATCAAAGCACGCAGTGGCAGGCAGCTGCAACCTCATCCATCTCCTCCACCGGGGCTCTGAGCATGCTGGCTGAACATGGGTTTGATGATTACACCTTTATTTCAGTGCAGGATGAAGTGACTGAACATCCAGGTTAGACCCTAAATCCTTGAAAAAAAATCTCCTAGAATTTTCAGAAGCCAGGCGTTGATGTACTCTGGCCAGGAAGCTTTTGGATGCTCCACTAAATGGCTCTACATCGGGCCAGAAGCAGCAAGGCATCTTGGTCCACATCCCACCACAGGCTGAGTGTCCTGAGGGAGCATGTAGTCACTGGCAGCCAACTTGCAACCCTGACAAAACCTGACAAAAGGCCATGGATGCTGCTGAGGATGCCTGAGCCTGCTTATAGACATCATGGATGTCATTTCCTAAGCTACAAACACATGAAACATGATGAGACAACATCTTGGTAGTTTCTCCATTCTTCTCCAACAGTGATGTCTGGAGACCAAATGTGATGGGAGAGGGGGCCACACTGAGGGCTGCGTTGTTTGACCACAGACACCTCCTCAGGATCACCACCGCCAGTGACTGATGCTTAAAGTCCAGTGGGTGCTGCATACTTTCCCCACCACAGAATATGCTGTCAGGCTTATGGAAAACAAGCTAACATATACCTGTTTCTAGGTTTTCATTTAAATTGGGTGGGCGATGAGAGAACATCTCAAAAGCAGAGCCAAGACACAGAGTTACCAGCAGCTTTTATTCTTCAAAGCTTTGTAAAGTGGTAAAAATAGGGGAAAAAAAATCTATTATTTCCAAAGCAGGTTGCTTCCCCTAATTAGTGAGTCAGCTCTTCTAATAAAGATTACAACAGGGCATGAAAGCAGTGCTGAAGATGGGAGTATTTATGCAGGTCAGTGGGGGTTTTCCTAAACATTTTGATTACAACTTTAACTGCACTAAAACACATGCAAAAACCCTATCATTAAATTTAAACAGCCTGATGATATGCGGTACCAGACTATGAGAACTGCAAATAAATTGCTGTAATCTGCCATACTGTCACTTACTCCTGGCTCCTCAGCAGCCATAATTGACTAATAGGATAATAAGGTGGCAGCTACGAATCTGAAGGATCAACTCCATTGTTTTAAATGCCCTTGAGGAGAAAATATTCCAAGTGAAGAAGACAAAGTGGCCTGATCACAATCATCTCCCTTGAGTCAATGTATTTCAATGCTCATCTGGACTCCTGGATTACTCTGTGTAAAATGTGATGCCATCCTGGTCTGTCCTGCAGGGTGACAAGTGTCCAGGCAACGCCCTTGTTCCAGAGAGCCACCAGCATCCCCTGCTGCCCTTCACCATGCAAGCCTGTGAAGCCACACCAAGAAGTACCCTCTTTGGCCAAAGAGGTAAGTGAGAGACGCTTAGCCTGTGCAGCCTGGCTTTGCCACAACCCAGGGAAATGCCCTTTCACCCCTTGGAGGCCACTTTCACTTGATTTTGGGACCAGAGCATCACCAGCTATCCCCATTCTACACAAGGGTTACTGGGGAGCCAACCACATACCCATTTCAGCAAGCAGATTCACCATGTGAAAACGGTCCTGGTGAGCTAGGACATGCTGTATCGATGACTGGGACAGATTAGGAATATCCACGTTTCAGGGTTGTTTATAGAAGAGTATCTGAGGGGCTAAGAGCGAACAAGTTATTTTCCAAGCAGAGAAAGGCCAATCTGGCTTACAGAAATTGCCTTTTTGTTATCACAGCACTCCAACCCACCCCATAGTCATCCTACAGCTGGAGTCAAAGCTCCAACACAGACCTCCCACTATGTATGTGTACATGTGTATGAGAGCTAGACCATGGGAAACATCCCCACCAGCACTCAAATCCTTAGGGACAAAAGCCTGGGATAAGATAAGCAAATGTGATATGGCCACATGGGTACCAGAGAAACTCCTCACACCAGCAAAGTCTTTCAGAGAGCTGAATTGCTCCCTGGTGTAAATGAAGAGCCAGTGATGAAAAAAGAATAAGCAAACTGACCTGCAGAGCAGATCAGCATCCATACTTCTGCAGGCAAACATGCTCCCCCAGTGCAGCTTGGTGCAGAAGAGAAGGCTGGAATCAGTGCCAGCCCTCCATTTCCCATGGCTTCCCTCCCTGCTGCTCCAGCCTTCGTGCCAGACAAGTGCTTTATTGCTTTTTCCCCTGCCCTTTGCCTTTCTCAGACATCAACAACTCGTTTTGTCTCTTCCTTATGGAGAGAAAAAAGGAGCAGCAGGGCAGTGCTGCTGCACTCCCTGTAGCAGTGCTCCCCACTGCAGCCAGCGCTGTGGGGTGGCCGCTGCCATCGGGGCATTTCACCCCGAGCCCACGTTGCTTTGACCATCCCTAGCCCAGGTAAGAAAAACACAATGGATCTCCAGTCATTTTACAGTGATTTGTTTTCAAGATCTGAGGCACTGGTGCCAGTTTTGGGAATCAGTCTCACAGACCACTGTAATCTCCCACACCTCACTCTCAGGAGCCACAGGGCTCCTGCTGTGACCAAGAGCATCATTTCACCATAGAGAGCATCCAGCTTGCTCCAGCTCCCTTGGGAAAAGCATGTTTTTCAGCATAGCTGGAGGAAAGGAGAACCCTGCTCCATCAGGGCACCTCTAGCCTATAAAAAAAAGACAGTGTCTGCAAAGGGATGGACCTTCAGAAAAAGGAAAAAAGCCTGGCAAGCCTCAGAGAAGCAACGTGGGTCCATGATCAACAGGGAGAGGAACAAACCCAGATGACAGGAAAAAACAATAAGAAATAGGATTCCAGAATGAGAGATGGGATTGCTCTGGAAGCGCCCAGGGCTAAAAATCAGGATTAGGAACTACTAAATGGGCTTTTTTTGCTTTTTCTTTTAAGGACTTAGTTCCCGTTATTTAAGAATAAGGATTAACTCCTAATTCAAGCCAGAGCCTTTAACCCTACCTAACAACAGAGCTGGAAAGGACTGCTGTTTATCCACGATTCAGTTTGTTTACAGCACGGCATGTTAAAGCAATTAAGGGTCCTTAAAGATAAAATACTCCTGCACAGAACACCATTAGGTCCATTTGAGCATGCAGTGTCAGCAAGCAAAACAGTATCTTTGACTCAGTGCTCTAAGAAAGTTTGAGCCTGGGTAATAACTTTTCTTTAATAATGCAAATTATAGAAAATAATGAGAACATTTGCATGCTTCCTCGACAAAGAGGGGCATTTCAAAGTCTCGGGGAGCAGCCTAGGCAATAAGAAATGTTCTTGTTCTCATGTGTCAAACTGCTTTGCTTTTTCCTCTTTCCTGCTGACCAAAGGGTTTCATGCTGGAAATGCTAATCAGGCTTGTGTTTGCCATAGCTCACCCTCTTGTTCTTACTGTCTATAGAAACCCACAATTCAACGAAATCACCATCAAGTGCGGTATTCACCACAGCACATCTATATGCCCACACATGCTTTACCCAGGCACTCCTCCGCACATCCACACCCATGAATCATCCCAGAATTCAAGGCGATGGGCAAAGGCTGAAACCCCTGAAGTGTTAAGCTAAAGAAGATGAATCCTCTCGTTTTTCTCTCTCCTGCCAAGTTCTTAGTTTTATGCTCCCATCCAATCATCAGATTAAAAAGCTTGGTTTTTACAAACTTTGAAACTGAGCTTATTTGAGAGTCACAAGATTAGAAGCCAAGGGTTCCTTCCGCTGAGGCACAGGAACTGCCTGGACAAGCTAAACAGTCATTAAGAAGACTTGAAAACAAAGAGGCAAAATATGTTTCAAGGCCCAGACAGGAATGTAAAACAATGGAAATAATAATATTGAAGTAAGAGATTTAGGGGCCCTCAACCAGTCCAAGAACACAGCTCTGGGCTAGCACAAGCCATCTGAGAAAGCTCTTTCAACTAACATATAGGGGTGTGCTGCTTTTGGCTGGGGTAGAGTTAACTTCATTCACAGTGGCTAGTATGGGGCTGTGTTTTGGATTTGTGCTGAAAACAGGGTGGATAATACAGAGATGTTTTTGTTATTGCTGAGCAGGGCTTAGACAGAGCCAAGGCCATTTCTGCTTTTTTCCTGCCACACTGGCAGGGAAGTTGGGAGTATGTGGGAGGCTGGGAGGAGACACAGCCAGGACAGGTGACCCAAACTGACCAAGGACAAATTCCATACCATGTGATATCATGCTCAAGATATAAACCTGGGGGTAAAAAGAGAGAAGGGAGGACATTTGGTGTGACGACCTTTGTCTTTCCAAGTAATGGTTACATGTGATGGGGCCGTGCTTTGTAGGAGATGGCTGAGCAACTGCTGCCCCTGGGAAGTAGTGAATGAGTTCCTTGTTTTGCTTTGCTTTGTGCTTTTGCTTTCCCTATTGGACTGTCTCTATCTCAACCTGTAAGTTTTCCAGCTTTTACCCTTCTGATTCCATCCCTGATCATGGTGGTGGGGGAGTGAGTGAGAGGCTGTGAGGTGCTTGGCTGGGGTTAAAGTGCAACAATGGGAAAATGATGATAAACACCTGGGGTAAGGTTTCACAGTACCATAACCCATGCACAACATCCACACACCACAAAGATTTCACCCAGTGCACACTGAAATTTGCTCAAACAATTTCTAATAGGCTAACTTTGACTGGTACTGACCGCTCTCCTGCTCTCCTGAACAGCTCAAATGCCCAAACATAGGTGTCTGCTACCTTTTCAGGCATCCCAGGCTCTTCTGCCCAGCCTCCACCTGCTGCTCCAAAAGGGTTCATTGTGTCCTGAACCACATCTGCCAGGCTGGGGAAGATGCCTTGAATGCATTTTGTCTGCTTGGGATGCCTGGACCCCCGTCCTGGGGTCCTCATGGTGCTGAGGAGGGAGGAAGGCTGTGTGGGAACGTTCAGCCCCAGCTGGTGCTGTGCTTTGGCTGTCCGGAGGGCAACGGCTCAGCCATGACTGACACACGAGACCCTCATTAAAACAGCACGGGGGCTCTGAGAAATCTTCCCTTTCAATTATATCTGTGGAAACCACAATGATGTTGGGATGATGAATGCCTGAAGAAAATACAAATTTGGGATTGTTTTCCAGCCACAGCACCGCACCACTGTCTCAGCATTTACAAGCCAGGGAGTTCATTCACACTTACACAACTTGTACACAAGAAGATCTCTAAAAAATTACTGTTTGTTTTTAAACAATCTCACTGTATTTTCCCCTGTGACTCTTATGATAAGGTATGATGTGAAGGTTTTTGAAAATGCTGTTGAAAAACTTAAAATTTCATTTGTAAATGGAAAAGAAATAACAACGTGTAAGAAATAAAAACTCGGTTTTTTCCACTTCACCTGTGCTATTTATTTACAATGGAAAGCTCTGCATTTCCTGCCAACTCTGGCTGTATTGCAGGGCAGAAAAAATGAATGAATAGCATTTTCTAGACCTAAAATAATGGCAGCGATCACCTCAGAAGACAGTGTGGGAAATGACTTCTAGGCAAAGTCCTGATTCACTTTGTTACACAAAGGAAAAAAAACATGGAAAACCTAAAACTCTATTACATTTTCTCTAATCTACACTAAACTTTTTGCTGGATAATAGGGTCTTCAAAATGTTCCTAAAACATCTTTTGAATGAGAGGTCACTTGCCTCTATGTAGAGCTATCTGAGTGCATTTATGCTGATGTAATATGCACTCTCCCACAACAGAGGAGAGGTTGCATTCAGAGAAAGCACTTATCAAGATTAAATTTACATTTCCTGAAATTGTCAGAAAGTGCTTTTCATGAAGAACAACTGCAGAAGCCACGCTCATATTTAGAAATGTTGCAAAGAGCACTTTCCAAAATAGGCTTTACTACTCCTGAACCTGACAGAGTTAGGAAATCCACAAAAGGACTGATTTATAGTTTTTAAAGAAATGTGTTGATGTCTTTGAGATTAAAAACATTATCCAAATTAATTCAGAATATAACTTAAATGACAGAAAGGTTTACGGACTGAACTGCACACTTTGCTACATCTCAGGCTCGGGACCTTTATATGTATGTGCATATGCCTGTATATCAGCAAGCACAAAACATCTTTACTGTTTTGATGTAGGTCTCAACACAGTAAAAATACATTTAATGTACGTGAGTTTGAACTTTTACATTAGAAATTTGTGCATGTTACACACTGGGGACCTCCAAGAAAGAAATTCCTGAGATTGCAGGAAAAAGGGTTCCCAACTTACACGAACCACAGCTTTCTCATAACTCGTACAGCCAAAGAATAAAACAATTCCAGTAAGGTTCAGCAGCCATCTCTGCTGCTTCAACCAGAACCAAATCCTGCCAAGTCTGACAATCCAACAGCCCTAAAGGACTTAAGGCATTAACAGCTCTCTTCCTCTCTGCTTCAGTGCACACATCTGAGGTGAGGGTTACATTCTTATTTTGGATACGGGGGAAATTTATACCTACAGCAGCACTCATCATCAGCAAAAAATTGCATTCTCAAGTTGAAGAGTGAAGTTAGATTTTGCAGATGACATTAGCAATGTCATTTGCCAAATGGTTTGTTGTCACTCAAAATTTCTGGCCACATGAAGAGAGTTATTGGACAAATTAATCCTTCCTGGTCTGTGCTCTGAAATATCAACAAATTGTCTGAGTTACATTCTGCCCTGAACCTTTTCTGGTGTCCTGTGAGAAATGAGTCTGGTATGTTTAGTCCAGTTGCCAGAGAGCTAATATTTCTGCACCACAAAAATTATAACCTTGGTTATTGTTCCCCTTGCTGGTAACTCTCAGCAGAGACCTCAAAGACTGAATATGCCTCAAACCAGAAATTACTAAATCCAGGAAACAGCCAATTTTCAATTGCAGAGGCATTGCTGTTGCCATCAACAGACC
>JAOXXN010000395.1:139559303-139580449 GCA_026770055.1 Myrmophylax atrothorax
CCCTCCAGGGTTTACATCCTCACCCTCTTGGCTATCCCTACATCTTGGCTGGTGAGACATCCTGTACTTGTTCACTGTTCCCCTGCAGAAACTTTTTATTTCCCTGGTCCAAAAGATTTCCATGGAAATGTTCTTGCAACCAGAGCTTACAACCTCAGAACACCATGTATTTATTCTGGTGACAGTGATTCTCCCAGCATCCACCAACCCCTGAGTGTTCAGTCCTCTGAAGGAAGCCCTGAAACAGGCTCTTGCATACAGCAGTCACATCATTTCTGGGGTTTTGGGGGGGATAGCACTGGCCCTTACTGATCTTTTTTTTGTCCTTGCTACTCTTCTAGCATTACTCATACACAAACTGAAGGACACCTACAACCTCCACCACACACAAGCATCCTGCAGTCCTCGTAACAGTTTCCTCTATCAATTTTAACCACAATGATTCTTTACTCATGAGGAAGTGTGAATTCATGAAAAACATACCAGAATGTCTCCCTGAGGTATAACTTTACTTATTAATTAGTTTATGATTAGAAATAGCACCAATGATGTTCAAATGAAACATCCCTCCGTCCTGTAACGGGAAATCCTCCCTGGCTGATGGCTGAAGTCAGATAAGATGGTATCACTCTGTTCTGGTCCTCTTGGTAGGAACTGACATAAAGACGTGAGCCAAGGGAGTCTTTTCCCATTTGCAGCAGCTCAAATATGCTACATACTCTGAAGATGTTCAGTGAAGGTGCATATGAACTAAACTGTTTATCCATTTGCAAGCAGAAAGGACTTGGGGGAATTTTCCCGTTGCCCCTCATTTCTCCAGGGAAAAACCTTCCTTCTCCACCCTCATCCTTATTTGAAAAGATACACACAGTGGAAGCTGCCAGATGGAAAACACAATGGAAACACAAGGCATAAAATAGGATAGTACATAAGACTAACAAATTGGAGAAAGAAAAGACTTTTTTTCACGGTGTGGTGTGATCTTGGCCAAATAAGCATAGGAGGATTTGTGCAGGTTCATAACCTGTTTCAATAAACAACAGACTTTGCTCCAGAAGAGAAAATGTCCCTAATAATTAACTTTCAAGTTGCTCTGTGGGATTTTCTGATGATCCCGTGCTGCCATTTGGCATCTCTGCATGGGACTTTCTGAGCCTGACTCACATCTCATTACAGAGTTTCCTTGCACCACCATAATGCAATCAGCTCCAATAAACTTACTCATGATTTACATCACCCTCAGCAAGAAAAGAGTTGAGCCCTCCATCAGTTTCTCATTCTTAAGCAAAGCTTATTTTTTAATTTGCCTAAATTGCATTCAGCACAGTTTCTCTGTTAGAAAC
Organism: Myrmophylax atrothorax; assembly: GCA_026770055.1. Taxonomy (NCBI): domain Eukaryota; kingdom Metazoa; phylum Chordata; class Aves; order Passeriformes; family Thamnophilidae; genus Myrmophylax; species Myrmophylax atrothorax. Next base: position 139,560,647 of record JAOXXN010000395.1, read on the forward strand.
TTAGACATATGGAAAGCTAATGCAAAGATTTTTTTTTATTATTATAGGGAAAGAAACAGATTGATTAAAGACATTTATAGGATGTTCTCTTCAATATGCAGACTACTAACACTGCACAAGAAAGACATGTACAAATCCATGTGAGAAACTGTCTACATATGTGCACAAGACCCTGCATTTCCACACTGACAGAACCAGGACAATTTCAAACTCTTCAGTGCTTTTTATGTGTCCTGAAATATCCCATTCCCCTTTATTTTTAACTAGTGTTCACATAAATGTGCTTTCCTCCTTTTTACACTTAACAATCTTAAAAAAGGACAATTAAAAAGAAGACACTATAGAAGAAAGCACCGACCTTTCTGCAGCGTCAGGGAGAAGAGCAGGAATGCCGCCACTGCAAGAGCAGGCAGAGATGCTCTGCCCGCTCCTCAACATCTTAGCACAACTCCCGTGCTGATGTCGTCCCCAGCCCAGCAGGACCCCTCCCCTAGTGCTATTCCCCACCTCAGATATCCACGGAAAGGGGCATGCCAAGTGCACACCAAACCGGGGCCCCTGCAGCCCCAGCAGCAGCGTGAGCTCCGCCTGAAGCCCAGCAGGTACTCTGCCTCCAGAGCACAGCTCTTCCTACCTGCGCAGGATTAAAATACCAAAGACTGCCAGGTATTCAGAGTAACATGCACTCGGTCTCCACAAGACTGGGTGTTCATTTCTCCTATGAATTTGACCTGACCTGTTAGAGGACAGCTCTGCTGAGCAGGGCTGCCATGCGGCCCCAAACACCAGCTTTATGTGAGGGGCAGGTGTCCGACACAAATTAGATTTAAACTTGCTGGGTTATGCAGCAATCAGATTTGAACTTAGGCTCTAACAGACTAGGAAGAAGCTCCCTGATTTTCTCCCTGGCTCAGTTGTTCATGCATTTGCTACCTTATGTCTCCAAAAGAGTAACCAACTTCAAGTGCACTTGCACAGGCATTATGAATAGAAATAATGCCTTAAGCAGCTGCTAGTCATTCAATTCTTCAAGGATTATGAGTCTTGCTTCAGTGATCTCTGCTTTAACCTACCCAAATAAACCAGCTGTGCTTTAGCCCTCCCCATTTATGGTCACTGACACTTCTTGGGTAGTGTTTAGATCTAAACCAAGGTTGTATAAACAGCACAAGGCAGGCTGCATTGTGATTCCTTTCATACACACAAGCCCTGGCGTCTTTCTTTTCATAATTTAATAAAAGGCCCTCCATTATTTTCTCCTTATTTGCTTTCCAAATAAGAAGGCAAGGCGCTTCTAGCACGGAAGGAGATCTACAGTGGAAAAGATTAAGAGGGATAATTTCAAAAGCACAAAGGCCACTTATGCACCCAAGTCCCATGGTGAGGGGACAGCAGTGGGGAGAGGAAGAAAACAGGAAAATTCAGGTGCTAAACTTGTGCCTTAGAGCTGATGCTGCTGGTCCTGCTTCCCTCCAGCTTGGCTTCTGTTCCCCGTCATTGCATCTGCTGAAGCAGCACTTGAGAGCTGCTGTCTGATGCAAGTGTCGCAGCCTGTATTCGAACCAATGGTTACAGCCTACAGGTGTCACTTGTCCTCCAGCAGCAGAGCCAGAGCCACTGCCAGGGATTCCTCTTTAGCCTGAGAAATAGAAACCAGTAGTTTGCAGATGAAAATGTTGGAGTCTCTAGATATTTCGGTAATGACCTTCCTAACAGTTTATCCTCTCATCTATTTTGAAGCTTGACAATGTCCTCCAGAAGTCTCAGCTAAACAAATGTTTAATAGCATGACGTACTTCCATATTGGAATGGTGAACATTCACATTTATTTTAAGGTCCTTCATTTTATCTTAAGATTCCTTTCTTTTGTCTCATTAGTTTTTGGTGTTCCAGCCCAGAAGTGTCTACTTTTGAGGAAGGTTTGGATACGAAGTGCTTTAAAATCTTCTCTACTATAGTTTGGCATGCAATCATTAAACAAAGACCAAAAAAAAGGTAAAAAACCCCCTAAACAGAACAAAACGCCGGAACACACAAAAAGCTCTATAAAAAGAACACCAAAAACCCACAATCTGAAAAATTCTGTTAGGTGCACATTTCCGAAAGGTACGTGGGGCTGCGAGGAGCATGAAACTGAAAGCGTTATAAAGTGACTCCCAGGCTCTCACAGATAACTGCAGGGAGGAATTCACGTCCTGCTTTGCTTAGCCAGAGCAAGCCTGCACTAATTTTATACCAAAGAATGCAGCCTCATCTTACACTCCTCAGTAAAAAAAAGAACACAAAAACAAAACAAAAACCCCCAACAAATCAAAACAAAACAGAACATGCCTAAAATGTTTCTGCTCCTGTCTAGACTAAGGCAGCCAAAGGGATTAATCAGCTTCTTTTGCCCAAGCTGTGAACCATTTTGGGCAGCCAAGTGATGCTGATGGTGGGAGGGGGATGCAGACTCTGCAGCTGTGTGGTCCCTGCAGGGGCAAGAACCCTGTTTAAACAGCGAGTGGCTCTGTGTGGCTCCACGTCTGCTCCCAGGACACCCAGCAGGATGTCCTTCCCTGCCGCTGGAACTCCTTCCCACGAACAAAACTATAGCAGTGCTGCTTTGGTACAGAAAATGTCCAAATTGGCAGGAAGAGAAGCAATCTGGACATCCTTCCTGGAAGGGTCTTTGTATCTCACTTGATCAAGGCACATAATCTTTCAAGCTTTTGTCGTCCTCTCCAGGATAAGTGGCTGCCCTACCCACAGGGGGATGTTCTGGGAGCAGGGCAAGTGGCAGGGATGCACTGGCTGTTTCCACAATGTCCCCATGAGGATTCCCACTCAAGGCCTAAAGTATCTGAGTGGTTTAACTCACTTAAACATTTACATTGAAAGGTGTTTCGTTATAATTGCAAACCGGTCTCAGTAAGATAAGGCTATTGGGATTAAACTGCCAAAGTGATCTTATCCATTTATCCAGCTATTAGCAACAGCTTTACCAAATGCAGGGCCAGAAAGCAGCCCGGCCAGCCAGGACAGAGCAGCCTCTCCATCAGACCTCACCATCCAGCATGGCAGACTGAGCGCTCAGAGTTCATCAGGACAGAGGGGCAAAGCTTTTATTATAAAATCATAGCAGTCACTATTTCAATAAATATCAGGAGCTCTAGAGCTTGTTTTAAGATCTGGAAGGCACTGGGGTAGAAGGAGGGCTGAGGAAGCTCGGCAGCATATTACAAAGCAACTGTATTAAAGCCTCTTGGAGAGGTGGCTGGGGATTTTACATGATTTTACAAGAATCCCTTGTAAACAGAAAACCTCAAAAATAATTCAGAAATATCTGACTTAAAAAACTGTGTTAACTTCAGCCCATAGTGGAAATTTGTGTTCACAGAAACATCTGTGTTGATTTAGGCATCAGCGAAACTTAACGTGTTCTCTAAGTAGCAGCACTTCAGTAACAAAACCCACAAAAACGGGGGAAAAAAGCTCCTGTCACCTTGCACAGAATCTCGATCTCAGTTGCACAGATGCAAATGCAGAGGAAACACTGCTGACTTCAAATGGAACACCACTCCAGACTTACATGGGCGTCAGAGATTAGCACCTGCCCTTTTACCCCCATCCCAATATGCAAACAAAACACAAGAAGTGGGGAAACTCCAGTCCCAGGGGCATCGAGTCATAAGCCAGCAGAGCAGCTTAGGAAGACAGGACACAGCAACACAGAGCCAAGCAAGATGTAGAAATGGCCAAGCCTGTTCCCACCACCTCCTTTTCCCCTGACGCAGGGCCTCTGCTGCCCCAAAATTACCAGCTCCCATACATGATACACTTTAAGCATGGCACACCAAACACTTGAGATTCAGTCCAATCCTCCTCCCAGTCAGTAAACATCCAACATGAAACTACACCATTCAATTAATTAAATAACCTGAAGGAAGGTTCTAAGAGACTGTCATGCATATTCAGTCAGAGCAGCAGAGGAACTTGAAAGGCTAATATTCCTGACTCTCTGGTGCTTCAGTTAACATTCCTGAACTTCCAGCTCATTAACAATTGGTTGTTGCCAAAAAAAAAAATTACATAGGTACAATTCCAATACCACAAATGTCAGGGAGTAAAGAGTACAATACAAGAAAGTTTGAGGAGTATCAGGTATTGAAGAATCAAAGCTAACTTTTAATATCAAGCATATCAAAAGGATAATATGCACTCTTTAGCAGCACTAGTGGGGATGGAAACAAAGAAGGACCTCCACAGAAGGGATGGGGCTCCCCACTGGGCTCAGCAGAAGCCATCTCCAAGTCCACGTGCTGAGAAGCCAACCTCAGCATGGCTAAAACTGTGACTTGAATGTGAAATGAAAAAAAATGTAATTAAAATGGTCTCTCTCAGGTGACAGCTGTAGACACCCACCTTCCTGATGTGACAACCTCTGTGACAGCCACAGTTCAGAAGCCAAGAGCAAGACGAAAGAGATCAGTACGCAAAAGTAGTGGTAATTATATAATGTTTTCTGTGTGTAAAAAACAAAAGGCAGCTTTTTTGATTAATAATTAATCTGGGAAGAGATGGGAGGGCTGTTGTATCTATATGCTAAACAAAGGGGTCAGACAGACATCTGACTCTGATCTCAGCTACATTAAGGTAAACTAAGATCACTTCTGGAGATTTTGGTCAAGTCAGGCCCAGTTCACAGCAGATATGTGGTAAAACACACGGAGGTCTGCACAAGGATGCACAGGGATCCTGAACTGGGAATTTCTGTCCCAAATACTTAGCACATAAGATCACACTGCACCCCTGCTTCACAGAGCAGCATGGAGTTATTTTCTGCTTCAGATGGCATGTCTCTTGCTGGGTACCTGCGGGTTAATCAGTGTGGGGGTGGAAATATTTCCAACTGCCCCCCACGAAGAACGCCACATCCTCACTGGTGAACCATGGCTGGATTCCGAGGGCACACACCACCTCCCCAGGTGAGACCGGCAACAGCGGCACGACCGACTGATTCGGAGCGTGCAGAGCAGCACAGCCCCCCAGGGCCCAGGCAATCAAACACAGAGGACATCTGTGTCACAGAGTTGTGAACAAGCTCACGCCTTTGCCCTCTTCCCCTTCTTCTCTTCATTTAGCAGTTACCAAGCATTTTCTACATGGTGCTGTCATCATATCAGCTACAATAGGGAGCTTTCCGCACGCACTGCAGTTTACAACAGCAGCCAAAGTCACTTTGGACCATTTGCATGTTAATTTATAATTAAAAATGGGAAAAAAAATTCCCAACAGGGTAGTTTTAAATTCCAGCATCTTTTTTTCCACCTGTAAAGTTAACAAGTAATGCTATAAATCCTCATTTCCTTTTACACTGATAAACAACACCAGAGCCTTGCTCTGTGGAGCAGGAGTGCCTGCAAATCCATTGATTTTCTGTCCACGTCCTCCCAAAATAAGCGAGGAGGCTGGCAGTGGAAGTGCAGTGCCTCTCTTCTGCACCAGCAACCCAGCCAAAAGCTTCCCTTAGCCTGGTGGCCACCGGCACACAGCAGAGAGCCTGAGGAACTATGCATCATGTCTGGCTGGTTGTGGATCTCCAGCCAGGCTGACACTTTTACAGCTGGGTCAGCCCAGGAGGCGAAAGGGCAGGGAGAGAGGGGGCAGCGTTCAAAGCGAGCCCCCAGTGAGCCTCAGACTCCTTCCTCCAGATGCAAAGTTGCCTCCAAGATGTAAACATAAGGAATTGCTCTCCTGTCTGGCTTGGCTGGTGATTTAGACACATTATTTGACTTCGGAGAATTGCAGCAGCATTGTCTGGCAACAGGTAAATCCTCCCCACCATGGGAAAGTCTGAAAAACTGAAAAGGACAGGGAAAGCTGGGGTTAATGTCTGCTGGTGCTGCTAGGAACACAAGGGTGCTTTAAAATTCCTGACTTCTCCTGTTTGTATCAGAATCTCTGCAAGGACAGACACTAATTAGCTTTGACTAATTAATGAAGAAAAAAATCTAATTAGCAACCCTCCAAACTTTGGATGACCTCTCTGCCCAGTGCTGGCTGTTGCACCCCTGAGTACCCATAAATTGCTTCCTCGTGCAAAGGGAAAGGACAAAGGGTAACAAAAGGGTGAATGGCAGTAGTAGTCAAGGGTCAAAACAAAAGATTTGTTTAGTAGCCCTTCACCACCAGCATGAAAAGGGAACTAAGGTACTAGATATCCAACAGCTGGCTCCTGCCCCATCCCCTCTGTCCCGAGGCCACTCAGCCCCACATGCTGTAACTTGGAAACCTTTTGCACCACAGACCATCTCCAGCGAAGCCCATGAAGGGCTCCATCACCCACCAAAGGTTGTATGTTGCCGTGTACCCTCTTTCATCTTTGTGATCCTGGGCTTACCCCACTGTGTCAGCAGGCAGAGGAAAAGGAATCAAGACACAGGCAAGTAACAGCCCAAACTCAGGATCTCCTGCCCCAGCAGGAGGAGGTGGCAGGTGCATTTTGCTCTGCAAATCAGGATCCTTTCTGGTGGGGCCTCATGAAGATAACGCTTCTAAAATGCAAGCACTGCACCCCGCCCAATGGCCATGTAAGGTCTGTATTTTGAGAGGACAGTCCAGGGGTTTGAGAGCAGCAGTGACAAGCAGCACAAATGTTCTTATTACAAATTTGGGATAAAAGTGAAGCATTGACTTTGGCATGAAAGTCTGAGCTATTCTTTCCTAAAATTTCCACAGTAGAAGGTATTTATTTGCAGTACAGGATGTTTGAAGAGCTTACATTAGCCAATAGCATTGACACTGGTATCAGATGGTGCAAACTGAGGGCTCACCATCCATCTGGTGAATTGCAAAACATTTTTACTGGAATCAGCTCATCCCACCCCATTTTTTCCCTTTCCAATAAAATGCTATTAGCAATCCATTTTAAATCCCTGTTCCCTGTCTGAATTAAAACCCCAAATTACTGAGAAATGCGTATGTTTGGAAGACTTCAGCTTCATGACTCCCAGCTAAAATAAATTTGAAGACATGATTAACATTGAATGCATTGATCTATCTACTTAGCCAGTAAGATGATGTTTTAATATACCCAGGACAAACGGTAATTCATGTGCAAACATATTTGAATTGAAATATGAAAGTCAGCCATGAATTATTCCACTATCCATCATATTTACAAAAGCTGCTATGGCCATTTCTAGCTGGCTAAATCATAACATCGTCCCTAGATATACTAAGCAATATATCTAATAGTTCCTTCTATTTTGTTGTGGCTCATTTGTTACTTTTTTTTTTTTAATGTGCTCTCATTTCTATAATACTGTATGTTTGGTATCTGTTTCCCCTGCTATTCACAAGAATGCAGTTAAAATTACCACAGATAGGAAAGAAAAGTATTTTCCTCTTTTTTTTTTTTACCCTGTTTTATTTGTATATTCTCAGCTTTTCTGTTTCTTCTGAATATCTGGCAGTTTCTTTGTTTTCTGTGTGTTGTCTTTCACATAGCAACAGAAGAAAGAGCAAGGATAAAGAGGGGAAAAACCCTTCACACGGGAAAATATGAGCTGCTCTTGAATCCAAGGAACTTCGTACACTCAGAAGAACTAATTAACAAACTAAATAATATACTTTGGAAGCCAACACTGATGCACAAATGCAAAACAAGAAATGAGAATCTGAGGGTCATGGTGAATCACAACACAAACATGAGTCAACAAAGTTATGCTGCTACAAAAAACCCCCAGAATCTTGGTTTTTAGGAAGAGAAATGGCATACATAAGAAATGGGAGATAATTGCTCTGTTTACTCAGTCTTTGTGAGACCTCAGCCACATTCCTGTGTCCAGGCTCAGACAATGCATTAAGACAGATACAGCAGCAGACAAAATTAAAACAGCCCAGACCCTGAATAAGGGAACAAAAGTCAAAAGAAATTTAAGAAATTTAACCAGTGACTGAAGGATAATAGAATTGGATATACAGAGTAAAAAATAAAAGAGGGTTATGAAGTAAAAACATAAAGACTGAAGGTGAATAAAAATTTAAAATATAAAAAAAAAATTTAAGATTACTATGTCCAATGGTGGATGGACCAAAAAAATCTCAAACTGCAACAAAATGCATTTCAGTTGGGTATTAATTGAAAAAAAAATCAATATTAAGGTCAGTGAAACACTGGAACAAGGGCTTCCTAAATCTGCTGTGAGATTAACTTCATGGAAGTTTACAACAGCAGCCTAGACAAATGAGATCAGGGCAAGACTTTTTCCTGTCTCAGTGCCAGAAAGTAGAACATTTCTTGCAAATTTATATCATTGCTTAGAATTCTTCTAGAGTCCTGCTCCATTCCTGAGCCTGAGGATGGAACACCAACACAGGTAACAACCACCTAGGACAGAACAAACAAACAAACAAGCAAACAGAAATTAATCACTCCCATCCAGCACCTCCTTAGATCATGGGGAGCATAATGGCTTGACAAGGGACATGCATCGCACCTGCATTTCACTGACATTACTAGTGCCAAGATCCTTGATGTTCATCTTCACACTGCAAAAATGTATTCCTATATTTAGCTAAACATCCAACCCTGACAAATAAATGTTTCATCAGCAATCTTGATTAGCAAGGGTGGAAGAGAACAGATCTCCGCTGCAGTTACATTTCTAGTCCTGAAAATACTCCCCAACCACACTGCAGGGAGGTTGTTTGACAGGCCCGGCTTGCTTCATGGACCAGAAACAACTGCAAGAAGTCAGAGGTTCCCCCCTTGGCTGAGGGCACTGCCAGCTGCCCTGCTCCCAGCACCGCTGCGGCGGCGCCTGATACCACTCCTTGCCACACCTAATTCCTTCATGGAGCCCTTATAAAATACCCAGTTCATTATGTCCACTCCATTCCCGGAGGTGATTGAAATAAAAAGCTGTTCTGGCAGAAAACCTTAGGAAATGAAACACGAGAGAGATGGGGAAGGAGCAGGAGAAAAACAGAAATCAAGAATAGAAAAAAGCACTCAACCAGGTGGATGGAATGAGTCCAGAATTACTTACAGCTCCAGAGCTGAAAGAAAAAGAAGAAAATGAACACCTGGGCATATTGTGAGATTAAAAGTATATTTAGTGTCTGTGTCCCAAAAAGGGCAAGTCATAGATCTGAACCATGGGCTGAGAAAATAAATTCTTTTTCCCACAAAGATGGAATCTCAGCATTTAAGTCCAGGAAAGAAGTTTTATTCATAAAAAAATAGCTTTCTCCTTCCCTGCTAGAAATAATGAAGATCATACTTAAAATCTACCACCTGCACATGATTACCAGTTATTTAACCACAATCAAAATATTTAAAAAATGTAAATGAAGTACACTGATGGACAGAAATGCCAGTGCCAGCCAAACCTCCCCATGAAATTCCTTCCGTAATCTGGGATTGCCATGGGCTATAATTAAAAAAATTGTCAATGTCTGAGGTATTTTCCCACAGAAAACCCACAGAGAGATCTAAGATTTGTATACTCTGTGGCAAACCTTAACATAGGCACCAGCACTGAGAAGGTACAACCTGGGAACAGCAAAACTGAGGCTGGTTCACCAGGACTTCTGCAGTATTTCAGCTCTGTTTCTTCTTTTCCCTCTGTTTTTCAGGACTGTTTCAGGACTGTTCAGAAACACTTATCCTACAATGTTAACTTGAGCAAGAAATTACCAAACTACATCTGAACTCAATCTACTAAATTGAATCAAATCTAATCTTTTCCTTTCCCTGTCTACTGGGAGATCTTCTGGTGAACTTATGTTGACTTACTTTAATACTTTGCCCTTACTAAATGCCTTCCCATTTTCCAAGCGGAAAAAAAGCACAAGCACGAGTTCGTTCTCATGCTCTAGACAGACAGGTAGAGAAGTCTAGCAAAGCCAAGCACCAGGGCATTGACTCCCAAGATCTCAGACCTGAAAGCTTTCCCACCTGGCTGAGCTTCAGCTCCGCAGCAGGCGCCCAGCAGAGCGGGACTGTGGGTCCTCCCGGGCTCGGTGCCACAGCTCCTGTGCAGCCCGACACGGATCCACGGAACCATCCCCGGGAGCACCATGGATGCTCTTCTGAACAACCTTTCACTGAGGAGGGATTTTGTGCCAGTTTTGGGCAGATATTTAGTAAAAGGAGTTTGATTTGTGGTTTGGTTTAGACAGTTAGATATGGATGGTTGCAGAGGTAAATGGGCCACTCCCTCATCTAAGCAAGGAGCCTGAAAACACCCCTTAAAAAGAGTATAATCTGTTATTAATAAATCTTCAAAGGCCGCTGACATGCCCTAACACACACAGAAAATGAGGCTTTGCAAATGACAGTGTTCAAGGCTAATGCCTGCTTACCATCCAGTCGAGAACCAATATGAAGAGCAACAGAGGATGGCTGTTACAAAAATACAGAGACTGGAAACCCTAAAATCTGATTACTGCCCACTAGCTATCCTACCTTCTTTTTTTTTCTGTTTTAATACCACATTTTCCTATTTTTATAAACCTGCTTCCTGTAGCTATAGAAAAGAGCCTTGCCAACAACAAGGGGAAGCTGATGACACAGGGGGAAAGAGTGAAGCTGCCTAACAAAGGTGGAATAAATCAACTGGAAAACAGTGATCTCTTTCCTCTAAACTCACATAGTTACAAGAAATTCCCATAAAGGGAATGGAGACAAACAGATCTCACACAAAGTAACACAAAGGTTCTTTTTTTTTCTGCTGTTGTAGGGTTGGCAATGGTCCTTTAAAAATGTATCCCTTCCTTGATGGGGTCCTTCATCACAGCCTGCAGACAGGGCATTGGCGAAGTTAAAACATGTTTAATTCAAAACCAAAATAAAATTCTCTTTCTGGCTTGCAGATATTGCATCACCGAGGTAAGGGATGGGCAATACTATTAATTAAGTAGTGCATTTAAGGTTCTTTAAACCAGGAGGCCACTTGCATGTAAGCTTGGCGATGATTCTCAAGAGACAACTCACCACTGCAGCTTATTCCAAGCAAATACTCCTTGGACTATCCCTTATGCAAACTGTTATAAAACACACTTCTACCAGTGTCCAAGACTAACACTAATGCAGTGAGGGTCATACTGGGGAGAGACAGCTTAGGCTGCACATGCTCGGACATTGGGACTGCTCTTTTGGAGAAGTCCATTCCTGGTAAACTGCAGGGTAATGCAACTAAAGGAGCTACTGTAGGACAGGAATTGGCCAGTCTGCCAGGCCCAGCACTGCTAAGCCTGCAGTCATCATGAAAATGCTGAAAAAGTTGGTTCCATTCCCCATGGGTGGTCCAGGGCAGGAGCTGGGAATCTATAGGTGCAATGCCACTGTGGGTAGACACTTTCAGGCACAATGAAGCTGTTTTAACACATTTCCTTTATTCTCCCAGATCTCTCAGCAGGGTTCATGGAAAGATTATTTATAAAGCCCTCTTCGGTGCACTGCGATTTAATCAGATATAGTTTGAATATCACAAGACATATTAATTACCATTGCTGCACAAGTGCAACTGAAGAAGTAAAATGTTTTTCATTTGCATGGGCTGAGAGTATTTGTTTAAAATGTTCCTGGTATCATTAGGATCTAATCAAAACAGAGTGCATGTTAGTTATGCAGGAAATACAAAAAAAATTACCTGCTGCTTAAGTATCCAGTTTTCTAATAATATTGCAATAACGTCTTGACAGATAATTGGCTTCCCAGTTATAATGGAATTCCTTATCTAAGTTGCTAAAATTACCTATTGGTATTTTCAAAAGACAAGGAAAGGTTGGGAAGGAAATGATAATTTTCTCCAGTATGGAGAGATTTAATCAGGAGGATAAGTAAAGATACCTGACTTCTTTTGAAAACCAAAAATAAAAATTACTAAAATAAGTTTTACAAAGGCTTCAACCCTTTTGGAAAACTATGTAAGTGCAATTTTAAATTAAAATTTAGAATAAATTGATTCATAACTGCTGGGTTGTTCTTAATGACCTGTTTGAAGGTCCCTGCAGGTTGAATTTGAATTTTACATAGAAAGCTAGGAAAAATACAAAATATTTAAAAGGTTTTTGCTTCAAACTGTTACTAATTATGACCTCTCCTTTCCTGTCTTCCATAAAGAATGGATAAAGGACTACATTTCCACATACTTCATGACTGCCTTTTTTCAATTTTTGGTTGTCTGAATCCCAAGAAACTACAAAGTGACTTAGTTTCCCAAACCTTGGAAAAGCAAAATCTTTTAAAACTTCCTGAACCATAATACTGCTTTTGAATTTAAGCAAAGGATTTTATGACCAAATGTTCTTCCACTGTGAACAACACAAATACCTGAGTGTTCCCTCACGCAGCCTGCACTGCTATGGCCATCCACCCACACCCCCCACGCTTCCAGTCTCTGCAGCTTCAGTTCTGCAGCTACTTCTGCAGCCTTTGACTTCAGCTGGTCAGTTCACACACAGAAAGGCACGATCCAAGCCGCGATCTGGACTACAATTTATTTTCAAGAAGATCTTGGTCTTCTCAGTGTCCTGTGATTTAGAATTGCTTGAGAATATAGTTAAAATATGTCCCTAACTAACTGAACTTACCACCTGAGATAGATCTAAAATTTCCCCAGGGTTTCACAAAATGTTTTTTCAGACCTCTGGGATTTAAATAAATCAATGTATCTTTGTTTTGTTTTGATTCAGGTTTTTTTGTTGTTTAGGCAAAGCACTTCTTTAAATTATACCTCTTTTAATACAATAGTATTAATACTTTAATACCAAAGTTAAAGCCATGGCTTTAACACCTATCATTAAAAGCACATCAGATTTTGCCTGCCTTTTTCCAAAAGTGTTTAGGCTTTCCTCTAATCTTTCCTCACATGTTCTGCATTTTATCTCACCTGAGGAGCAACATTTCAGAAGCATGATTAGCTCTTGACAAAATAATGTCTTTCTGAGGAAGCATCCTTCAGTAAGTTCTTCAGTTTTACTAACAGTCAACAAAGTGTGAGCATGGAGAGAGCAGACACTTGAATATGGCCATAAGAGTGGCCTGGAGACGTGGGATGGGGAGGAAAGCCTAATGTTAGAACTTCCAGGTAATTCTCTCTGTACTATGAAAACCAGGTATGTCAGCAAACCCCCAGCTACCAGCACAGTTTAGAGGGTATGTAGAAAGTATGTGATTTACTAGTTGTGAGAGTTGTGTCCTTTTGCAGAAATGAAACTAACATACGTGCAGAGATGGCAATTCCTAAGTAGTGGAATTTTTTTAATGCTCTTTTTGTTATCCTGCTTTCACAGAAAGAGGTTCAAGCCACAAAATCTCATGTCCTATCTGGCCTCTGGTATCAGGCTCCAAGGCGAAGTTTTACTGTGCAGCAGACAACTACATCCAAAATTCCACTTTAGATCTAAGCCTGGATAGAGAAACCAGCTGCTATCCCTCAAGTATTCAGAGCATTTGAATCCAAATGTCTTGTTCAGGTCTGCCCTCCTCACAAAGAGGATAAGCTAAATAAGTCCTGATAGAGTATGTATTTGCAAGTGGCCTAATAAAAAACCCACTTGGCTCTTGAGTGCTGTACTAACTTACACAATGCAGCATTTGTTCTTCTGGAAGACTTCCTATCTGTTGATTTCTGTGTACTTTATTAACACTTGAGTTTTAGAACATGCATGAGACATTATCTTCATTTTACAGATACGAAACAGAGATACTTATTCAGATAAGGCACAGAAAGGTGAAGTGACTCGCCTGAGGTCACATCAAGGTTTCTAGAATAGGCACAATCTTTCCAAATCTTCTGAACTCTAGGCCTCTGTTTTAAATTACAAGACTTCATCAGGTTTATAGCATCTCACCCTCCCCTACTGCCAATCGTTTGCAGTGTCGAATTTGCTCCGAGCAAAACGCATTCACTGACGGAACTCTATTACTTGCTCCTAAACATTACTTACGGACTGCTACTTCAAATGAAATTCTCTGCACTGCAGTCATATTTTACCTACATGGTTATTCTAATTGAGTATTGAGCAAAGTGGCTAATTAGGAGTCTTCAAGGGACTGTTTGTTTAATTTTGTTTTGGAATGTGTGCTTGCATAAATGCCATACAAGAAAAAGTCTGGAGGCCACAATCATCTGCAATGTAAAAATATTTCAGTTTCTGTGAAGTTTTCCCTCCCCTGCGGGTTCTAATTCATCTCTCCTAGTTGATAAATCAAGTCAGAAACACCCTCCCCCCCCTCGCTTTGGTGTCTAGCAGAAATATGACCCTCGTCTTGTCCAGGCATGCAGACAAGTGATGAATCAGACTTTCCCCAAGAAAATGCTGCAGCTCTTTTCCTACGGCACATTACTGCCTGAATAACTCAGGTTTTCCTGAGCAGTGGGCCTGCTTTAACAGACTTTACTTACATGAAGAGAACACAAGAGGTATGGTCTGGGTCTGATCTGGAGGGGGTTATCAAATGCCATCCAGATAACCCCTACAGAAAACAGAGGTCTTTCACAGCACGCTGCTTCGGTCCCTGCCTCGGTCCTGTCTGACTGCTGAGACACTGCTGGAGGTTTCAGTTGCTTGCAGCAATCCCAGCCTATTCTCTGCTGGACACCAAGGAGCATTTAGGCACTCTGGGCACACTGAAAATACCTGTGAAGGCTGCCAAACACGACTTAGCACCAACGGCAACACACACCAGTAAGTCTATCTCCTTCAAGCATTAAAAGGAGTTTTAACTTGAATCATTAGCATAATTCATTATGATCTAAATCACAAGTATTTCAAAATATTTCCAACTCATTAGAGCCCCAGAGAAAGTGGATTTCCCCACAAAACTGCTTCTTGCCCTTCAAAATGGAACATTGCCAATTTCTTTTTTGCCCTATAGCAAAGAGACAAATTTATCCAAAGAACAGAAGAGATGCAGGCTATTAAGAAATGTGAAAAAAATCTGCTGTAACTTTAAATATGTAACTGTTCTCTTGATTATGCAGCCTTTCTATGTATCCATTGGCTTAGCTGATGCTCTTCCTTAGCATGACATTCAACACTGGTTTCTAGAATTTTTGCTCACATTGTTAGGTATCAACATGACTGAATCAAGAAAACACAAGTTTGGTCAATGTTCAGACAACAATGAATTAATTTGTCCTCACAGTACTCATGCAGCATTTATGAACACTCCCATTCTCAAGAAGAAAAGCGTTCTGTAGAAAGACAAGGTGTACTGCCTCATTTCCTATGGGTTGTCAACCAGTCACACAAGAAAACTGGAGTCTGGTCATATTTATTTCTTGTACCCTGAAGCTTACAACAAGTAAGTGCCATGATTTGGGTTTCCCTAACCATTTCATTCTCTGCAATCTTTAACTTCAGATACAAACATGGCTCCATTGAACTCACCAACAACTTTCACGACATTATTTAAGCGAGGCAGGATTTCTCTTCCTCTTACTTGATGAGCCACTGGTCACAGGAAAAAAGAAACACTTGCTCCCAATAAAGTAAAGAGCTCCTTTATGGCATGGTAAGGACTCAGTCCAGCTAGGAGGGAGCTGAAGCTGAAATGCAGCTGGAACAGTATATTCCTCTCACTGGCCCTAAAGGCAGAGGGCAGGGTGGGGGTCATCTTATATGTTCCAACTACTGTTAGTTGGGGGGACCTTTTTTTCTTTTTCTTTTAAATAAGAATAAACTAAAAATTGATAAATGTACTGACTCTTTGCAAGAGTAAAATAAAAGGTGTAAAACCCAAAAAAAGTGTAAAAAAACCAAAGCACAGAGAATCCATTCCTGTCCATACCACCTTGCAGCCTGGCAGGGTACTTTGAACTTTGCCTGCAGCATATGATTTGATACAGTATATCCTCCACAGGGTACTAAAACTAGAAGGGAAACAAGAGGGGAGGAGTAAATAAAAGTCCTCCTGAAGCAATAACCTTGTGTATGTTAGACTTTCCTACGGAGTGCTTCCAACTATGCTCAAATCACTTCTTCCTTGATCATATGTATTTGGGTTTGTGTGTTTTCCCAAACTGCTTTAAAATACTTTAAGAACAGGATTAAGAAGCATTGGAAATAAAAGTACAGTGCACCGCCTGGCTTTACAGTTGTTGACTGCCAATCAGTTGCATAGGGCACCAATATTTAAGACATTTTGTATCAAATCTGGCAAGCCACTGTAACATGAAACAGACTCCCAATCTTGAAACATTTTTATACAGCCCTGATCCCATTTCTTCCTTTTGTGTAGACACTAAACAGACGTTTTTAATCTCCCAAGAGCTGTGTCATAGAACGAGTACTGCAGGATGTACTCATCCAAATGATTGTTTATTTGGAGCACTATAATCCAGACCGATTTACACAAGAAGGGTACCCTTTTAAGTAAGCTTGTTTCAGTTCATTCCTACTTCACACTTACACCAGGACTCCCAGGCCTCTAGAGTTAACCCAGATGTTTGAGAGATGAATCAGTAACTGAGACTTAATATAAAGTCTCAGACACCAAGCAAAAAGCAGCACAGCTGTAATGCACAGACTCCCACTGTGCAAATGACTCCAAACTTCCTCTCTACAACAGCTTCAAGTATTTTATTAATTCAGAGAAGGTCAGACTTACATATCAACATCGACTGGTTTTGAGAGAGTTTGTGCTGCATATTGTGAGATCACTGGGTACAGTAACCAGCTAGTCAGGTATGTCTGAGGAATGAATACTCTCCACGTGGCCAAGACCCAAATACAATTCCTCAAAAGGTAAATGGAGCCTGAGCAGCACAATAACTGAAAGCTTTTGGTAAAGGCAGGGAGCTGACATTCAGGATGATAACCAGAAGAAAACAGCTTCAAAGTAGGAAGTGTATGTGAGCAATGCACTACCTTGTCTCAACAAGCCTTCTGCTACCCCTTCCCTCGAGCTGCTGCTCTGTATCCTTGGCAATCACATACTCCACACAATTTCACGAGTGAACTTGCACACTCAGTGTACTGCTCTGAACATGGCACAGGCAGAATGGTCAAAACTGTGCCCCATTCACCATTTTGCACCCCACCCCGCCAGCATCACCTTGTAAGAACTCTACAAGACACGTGGATTTGGGGTATTCATGGTGCTTCTAAGTGCTGCGCCCCACACCTGCCCGGACTGCTCCTCCCAGCTCCAGGGATTCACACTGTACCACACTGTACGAGGTGACTGCAAATGACTGGAAAGACAAAGATTCCAGGTGCTTATTACAGTGGTCGAGTTAATGAAGTAACACTGATTGTGCTAAGCTTTGCCCTCCCTCTGCTAGCTGAGCCAGGCTGACAGAGGAGGTCTAGGGGGATGTTAAACTTCCTACCTATTTAATATCAACTAACTTGAAAAATTAATCAAGGAAATTCACATTAATACAACTGACAGGCAAATGTAATTACACTGTGCATAACATTTAATTCAATATGGTTACAGAGCCTAAAAAGCACATTACTTACTTTATGAGATTGCTTTGCTATTTATTAGGGAAAAGGTCTTTGTAAAATGACTCTTTATCCAGCTGCTGGGAAGAAAGAGAGATCTGGGGGCTACTCCCATGGCATAGAAATTGCTTTATTCATTTCAGCTAGATTTGCTGTTTAAAAATGAGATCTAAATCAAGGCCAGAATTACATTACTGCTCTTTCAATTCTTTAAAGCAACTTCAGAGGGACCACTGTGGAAATCCAGCTTGAACTGCAGCACTCTTATTCCTCCGACCCTTCACACAGCTCCTACACACACTCCAAATTGTTTATCTTGTTTTAACAAGATCTTTTTTTTTATTTAGCTTGCCCAATGAATGTCCTGTTCAACTCTAGGTTTCAAAACTGTATCAGATGACAGTTTTATCAGTTTAGTTTTCTTACTTCTTGGGAAAGGAATGAGCAGCAGTGGTGACAGAAGAGTCACCTACTTGTAGACCTCAGCAGAACTCACTAATGCCTTTTAAATTAATTTGAAAGGCTTTCTTGGCATAGAAAGGCCAGATCTTCCTCTTTTTAATTAAAACTAGAAAAAAAAAAAAAAAAAAGGAACCAGGGTGAATTTATACCTTAATCTCCGTCTCTGGTCAAAAAACGTAGCTTTACTCAGTGCTAGCAAGTGGGCTTTTTTTAAAGCCCTGCCCTTCACTCATAAACAAAACCAGCCAGAGCTCTGTCTCATTATAGCCTACACAGACACATGGTCCTGCTGTGAGGGCAGCCCCATGCAGAGAGCTGCACAACAGCAGAAGGAGCAGTTGTCTGCTAGTTTATTATAACAGAGCCCCCGTTCATACAGTGCTGGGGCTGTTTAGAAATTCCAGCTTTAAGCCCTGTTCCAATGGTTTGTGAACCTGTATGGGAAAATTTGTTATGGACTGAATCACCACACGCTTGCTTGCTGCTTGTGCAGCACTACGTCGTCCCCCATCAGTGAACACTTAGAGATCCCAAGCCCCAACCCCTCTGGCTCCCAAGCCCATCCTCTCTGGCCTGTCACCTCAGCTCATGCAAACTGACTTGGTTTCCAGCTGCAGCAAACCATGGTATACTTATCTATGTGCTACAAAACACATGGCAAGAGGAAACATTGGAAGTGCAGATTTTCTCATCTGCTCTTTGGTTTCAGATCTGGGAAAAACATGACAAATTTAGCAAGTATCGTGAACAGAAGCAAATACATTAGTGAATAAATCCATTCCTTCCGTTAGCCTAAGCAGTGCTAGCTTTAGCTACACTTTTACAGCTGTCTGTCTTAATGAAGTTTGCAACTCTCTCAGTACAATTAAAAAAAGAAGCGGTGTTGAACCCTGCAGTAACAATTATAAAATTAATCTAGACCTGACAAATATGCCAACACATGCACCAGGACAAGCACCATTTCTTGATCTGCAGATCAAATGCTACACCAGGCCTGTCAGTCAGCTGCTGATAAATGCAACAGCCCTGAAGTTTCTGTGGCAGTGAAGACATTAATAATTGGAATAAAAGTGTGCATTGTCCATAGCTTAGCCTATGGGTGGTACTCGGCACGGCTGCTGATTTGGCTGGTGGCCCCTGCACTCCTGTGGCAGGGATGCAGGCAGGGAGGTGGGCAGGGCATGGGCAGGCTCTTGCTGTGGGTGCAGGCAGCACCCTGGTGCCTTTCAGTGGCAACGCTCAGCACACGGGGCCATCTGCCTGAGGCTGCTCTGCACACTGCTGACCACGGGCGACAGCCCCCTGTGTTTTAAAAGCAATCCTCCAGATTGTCCAACCTTACCCACTGGCTGCTCTTCCCATCTGATGGCTGGGAGGGAACCATGGGCTTCCCTTCTCCCTGTCAGGAGGTGCACACACACGTGCACATACACACACAAACATGCACATACATACACACACACACAATACACACACACGCACGGACATGCACACACACATACATACACACATACACAGACGTGTGGACACATACAGACATGCACAGACACACACACACACTAACACACACACACACACAGACACGCACACACAGACACACACGTGCACACACACAAACACACACTCGTACACACACACATACACACACACACACTCACTCACTCATGCACACTCACACCAGGCCGGGCCGTGCCGAGCCGTGCCGTGCCCCTCTGTCATCCCAGCACAGGCCGGGCCGGGCCCCGCTGCCATCCCGCACACACTGGGCCGTGCCGTGCCAGGCCCCGCTGCCATCCTGCACACACTGGGCCGTGCCGTGCCAGGCCCCACTGCTATCCCCGCACAGGCCGGGCCGTGTCGTGCCGTGACACGCTGCCATCCCCGCACAGG
>JAOXXN010000395.1:139588357-139606782 GCA_026770055.1 Myrmophylax atrothorax
CCTCACAAAGAGAAAAAAAAAAATCACAGGGATGGGCGGGATGGGACAGATCCACATTCATATCTGGAGCAAAGAAAGGCAAGCCAAAAGCATTCCTCATTAATTTCCAGTCATATATTCCCTGTGTAGAATGGCCACGTGCTTCCAGAAAGCAGCAAGATAAACTTCATTTCCAGGGAAAAGAAATACCTGGTTAGAAATAGTCTGAGTGAAAGAACCTGGTGTAGATCATGTGAATATAATCCTCAAAGCTATTTTCAACTAGACAACACTAATGAAAAAAACCCTTCAGCTGAAGAAGTGGGTTACTTTCAAGTTGCATTCCTTTCCTTCTGGATTTATTCTCTTCTCCTCTTCCCCAAATGCAGTAAATTCGTGGAGCAAAACTCTAGAATCTTGGGGGGGTTGTTTCACTTTGTGTTTGTTTTCTGTTTCGGAGCAACCACTTCATAACCATAATATTCACAAACACTGTTTGCTTTTCAAACAGATGTTGCATTGCAATTCTGTCCAAATGAGTTGGTTTGGGTTCTTCTGTTTGATTAAGGAACACAAAGCTGGTAAGAGCAAAAACACAGGGGCAATGTGAAATTTGTAGGAGTTTCAATGAAGTAACCTGTGAGATTGCCTGAAAGCAACAAGACCAACCACTTGCACTTCCAAGATAAATTCATCAACAGCTGCTTTCTACTTCCCTCCCTCATATGTGTCTCAAAAGAAGCCTCAGGCAGACCGTCTCTCTTAATCCTTTGGAGGGTTGAGGTCTTACAAGCTCCTAGGGATGGAGGTGAGAAAAGAGGAGCAGGACATCAAGGACTGCATAGACGTGTGCAGGCAGGAGCTGCATGAGCCTTTTCTCCCCATGAGCCCACACTCACACAGGTAGAGCAAAACCACATGAAGTGGCAGAATGTTGCAAAAGGACCTAAAGGCATGGCCTGAAAAGAAATGAGGCTTGTTATAGAAGAGATAAGGGAAAAAACCCGCCCACACATACCAGAGAAAATGATGGTCCCAGAAGGTCAAACACTGCACAAAGGAAAAAAATGTTGGCTATTATGCAATATGAGATAAACTAATCGAGGCCAGAGGAACAGCAGCTGCTATGCAGATGGTGCTTTCCACATCTTCACTGCCAAACTGGACAACCCGAGAGACTCTGTTTCTGTTCATCTTCTTGGGCAATGACGGCTGCAGGAGGCAACTTAAACAGTCACGTCCGAGCACCCGAGGAGCCCATGGACAGCCTGTGAGAAACAATGGCTCTGGGGTTAACTAAGCCACGGTTCTGATGAAAAGCAGATGCCATTTAATTATAATGGGGGGCTTCCACTAATTATAACCTGTGGACATGTATTTTAAAGTACACCAAAGATCAGAACTAACAAAAGCCCAAGGCAACTAATGCACACGGTTCCTCCCATGCCATTAAAATTGTTCAAGAGGGAAGAGCAATGGGCTACTTCAACAAAAAGAGCCATCATTTCTGTTGTTACAGTTAAGTCCTGCATCTTGATATAAGGAGCAGTACAGACTTTGTTCAAGCTCCTCTTCTACTTGTCTGACATTACTTTATCAAAAGCTAAAAATCACAAATTAAATCTGTGTTAATCCAAAGTTTTTGCCCTAGCCTTCACCCTCATGAACAGAGTCCTGTTCCTGACAGAACTGCAACAGTCTTTGGCAGATGAATTTTTTTCTAGACTCTGTTTCACATTTTCTGTATGTAGCAGCCCCTGAATTACGTAACAGGATCTTGGTCAAAAACTAAGACTTTTAAACATTTTTTCCCCTTGTCTGCATAGTGATTGTAAAGGCATCTAAACCACAAGCTCTCTTAAGCTATGAGTTCCCATTCTGCTATGTTTGGAAGAAAATGCTTTCTATAAAGAGTGAGGTAAGAGGCAGTGGCACATAGCCAGATAAACTCCTTGCTCTGGTCCATATGCAATCATTTCTCAGTACAAAGAAATCCTAATGACCTCAATTTCTGTGCATTAGGTTCACTTTTCAGAGTATTTTAAACACAGCACCACCCCAAATGCTCCTCAGATCTAATACATGTAACAATCCCAGGAAATTCCTTTTGGTTTACCCTTTACTTGCAAAGAAGGCCTCACAGATGAAACTCATTTCTCTTAAATTCTTTAAACAATATGCAAGCAGCGCAGGCTTCGAACACAGTGCTAATTATGGATAGAGGGCTTTTTTCTATTTAAATGGTCAGGTTAAAATTTATGGTGTGGCTTACAAACTACAAAAATTCCTAGTTTAATAGGTAATGTTTGTGGCCATTCCTCATGAGGATCCTGTCTACATTCAGGGGAACTTAAAGGGCATTAAAATGTATATCAAGACATAAAGAGCAATATTTTAAATTATGCGTGGTAGAGGCTAAAGTAATCTCATCTCTAAGTTAAAAACTGTCACAAGTCTAACTCTTACTATGTGGGCTATCACATGAAAGCTGTATACAGGTATGAAAAGGGACACCACACAGAAGCAAGAGTTTGCATAGAGAGGTGACTTCCCGTCCTTTGTCAGAAGAAAAGTCAGCCTGACTCCCCTGGTATCAATGCATGGCAGAAACTCCCAGCTTCCCGGGTCAGTGGTGGTTTACACATCCCTTACAGTACTCAGCACATCTTTCAAGTCAGGGAAAAAAGCCTGGAGAACACCTGTGCAAGCGCCTCGCCTCAAAGCCATCTCCCGTTGGGGTCAGGCAAGGAGTGACACCATTTTGGATTTACAGCTGCAACTACACTCCTTTCGTGCCTCTCCACCTTTAACTCTACCCAAGACGCTGCTTTTCTGCTGTTCAGTAAAGACCCCAAGCCTTGCATTTCCATACACTTTGGCACTGCTGCTCTGGCAGGCAGGAGATGCCAGCACACACCAAGTGCAAGGCTGGAGGGTCGTCTCCCCCTCCCACAAGAGCAGACTACACATCAGCTTTGCTGCAAACCTGCACCCCTGCATCAAGTGGCCTGGAGACCATCCTGTTCATTTTAAATCTCCAAGAAAAGAAAAAAATAGGATGTACCATGTAGCAAAGAAAGCTTTTTTGTGCCACAGCTTCCTCACTTTGCCTGGTTAGGGCTTACTTAAAAGGAGTGGAAGGATGGTTTGAATTCTTACATCGCTTCTCCCCCTTCCTGAGGAAGCTCTGGTGTTCTGGCCAGATGCTGGGAGCAATTCCAGCTCCATCTGTTTGAGAGTTTTGAGTTGTGCAACATAAATTTTACTTTAATGTGTGGTAATAATGACCTCCAAAACCCCATCGTGCCTCATCCAAATGTGCTAGCTGAAAGCCAGTTTCCACATACATTAACACATTAAGTATTGTGGGGTGCATGTTAATGCTGTTTATGAATATTAAGCCACACAAATTCCTATTAGCACTAATGGTGGTTTCATGACCTAATCCCCAAGAAACACAAAAAAACTGTATTTTTGAGCAGCTCAAATCTCACCCCCACACTCCCTACCCGCACTTGTCTGATCACTCCAACCTTCAAACATCCCATGCACATCCACTCTCATTAGGCCTCCCAGGCTCCATGGGTTCAGGACAGGTCAAGCCTTCAGACTGAAAAGCCTTTTGCAGAAGTTACAAAGTGGTACAGGAAACAGTACCAGTGCTTCATTAAAGTGAATTTTTCCTCTTAAAGTTACACCAAATCAGGGCTAGGGTGTGTAAGAAAGTTTGAAAATCTCAAGCTTTGCTGAGAGTGAGTCTTGGCATTCTTACCTAGACATCTGCATGGTCTGCTTTAACAAGCCAGAAACAAATGTTGGCTGTGCTCTGCTTCTGTAGTTCTACTTTTCCACAGCCAACCTATCCCATTTCACCTACTTTTTCAATGGCAAAGGAAGACACAAAAGCTGATGAACCAAATGTTTTCAAATGTAAATCTCAATTCTCCTGTGAAAAAGCAGAGAACACAATTTTCCTCCCACAGGATGCTCCCCCCAATCTTTGTTGCTTGGCTTTAATTCACATCCCAGCATATACCGAGAATCACTGAAGTGTTGTTTTCTAGGTGATGTATTCTTATCATAATATATGTTATTTGTGTTCACAAGCACACAAGAGTGAAAATCTATCAGTTGGTTTCCAGGTGGCACATGTTATTCAACACTTTGGCAAGCAAGCAAACACCTGGCTGTGCCGAAAATCAGCATGATGGGCATTTCTTCTCGTTCTGCAAAGATCTTTGCAGAGGTCAAGGTCACACAAGAAGGAGCTGTGCAATCAACAAGTTTTGTCAGAAACCATGGAGGGGGGGCAGAGTCAGGTCTCGAGACAGGTTCATGCTGATACTGCTATTTTCAATGAGCCAGGATTCCCAAAGGAGCAGGTTTCCTCTTCGTGCTCCCTGATCTCCTCTGTCCCAAGACATATTAAAATCAGACAGCTCCTTCCTCTCCCCACTCCAACCCCCCATATTCTCAGAGCACCCCTAAACTTGTTGGCTGGGCCTTCCACATCTGTTTGTTCTGCACTGCCAAACACAAAGCAGCCTGGGGTCCATCTCGGTGGAGGCAGAACTCTCATCTAGAGATTGAGATACAGCACATTTTGTGGCATCTCATGTTACAAACTCGGGTCAGGACAACAAGCTACACACCAGAAAATGGAGTAGAACAATGATAAGCATCATTTTCCAAAATTATTCAGTTCTCAAGACCGAAATAGTGTCTGTGTATCCAATTGCCACAGAAAAAAAGTTGTACCAAGGCACACAGAATGAAGTCACATATTTGGCCTCTGAGGTAAAGGAATTTTTCTCATGAACTGTCACTGGTAATAGTTTAACGAAAAAGTGGTCATGTAGTCTTTGCTGATGATAGTACAAAACACATGCTCTGCACTGCAGCTTGCCTTTTAGCTTAATATAAATGACAGTGAAAAAGACTAATAAATACATAGATGTCACATCTGTGCTCTCCCAAAAAACCAAAGAAACATATGTTAAAAAAAGAGGACATAATTATGTGCAATTCTGTGCACATTGAAACCTGAATGAACTCATCATACCTTGTCTTGCATTCAACAATCAGGCATAACCCTCTCTCCATGATGAGCAGTGAGGTGATGGACACGTAACCCTATGCCTGTAGTGGATCCAAAAGACTACCATACCTTTGTATTTACTGTTCCTAGGATCTTACATTAACCAAAAAGGGAGGGAAGAAATCAAATGTAAGAAAAGGAGATTCTTGTCTAAGTAACCTTCAGAGCCAGAAGTTTAATAGGAACTAAGCAACTAAGGAAATTGGATGAGCTTTGATATAGAGCAGCTGATAATATATACTGGAATAAGCCCTAAGCTATGTTTGCAAAGCTCTAAGTTGGATGCAGTGACAGAGCAGAACAGCAGTCAGGGCAGATCTAAATGCCTGCAATGAAGAAAGAACAACAGAGATAAGGCCAAAACATGATGAAATCACAATTTATTTTGTTTAGGGCGGGGAGCCCAGACTTTTCCCACTGGCCCTTTTCTAAAATAAATAGGAAAAACTAACTGTCACAAACTACAGAAAGTTCAACAAGCAAAAGAATTTAGCCATGGGTTCCAGATGATGAATTCTAATAGCTGGCACTGGCATGCTGAAGCTTGCCTTTCACCAATTTTTCAACAGCTCTGAACAGTCACAGAGAATCATATTTTGGGCTTAAGAGTTTTGGAGCAGGGGAGAATCCAGACCCTCACTTCCTTCCCATGTAATGCAACAGAAAGACTTAATCTAGTTTCCTCAGTAGGGCTCACTGCCAAAATATTTAGTCACTTTTAGTCTGTTTGCTTTTGATAGAATTAGACGTTTCTGGTTTGTCATATCCTTATCTGATTCAGTTGGATATTTGTTCAACATGAGTGGCTGGGAAAGGGGTTTGCTGTTTGTGTGCATATTCACATACACCTCTGACCGTCACTCTCTGAAACACCTCCACACTCCCACACAGGAATACAGGCAGACTTCGTTAATTGCCATATGGAAAAACAAACATGGCCAAGACATCCTGTGAAGGAAGACAAGGAGATTGGTAAACTCCCAAGCAGTACATAAAGAGAGGTTTCAAGGCTTTTATTCAAGTAAGAGATGGGATCATCTAGCATTCTGTTTTGGCGAATTTGTGTCAAACTGACATTCCAATTTTGGCAGCATACATAAAACTGCACAATTATTTAGCACTGTACAGATTTTACATAACTCTTGAAGTTACTGACTCAATTCATTTTCCTTCTGACTCTAAGACAGATTAATCTGAAATGAATTAAGACAGGCAACCAGAAGTAATGTTACTATAGCTGGTAAACATTCTTTAAACTGCTATATCAGTAAGCTGCTTAAAAGCCTCACTATCATTGTATGCTGCATCTGCTCAATAATTACTACCTCTCAAACCCAGGATTATGACTATGCTGCGTTCTGCAACACAACAGGCAAAGCAGTGCAGGCAGCCAGCAATCCCCAAAGGAGAAATTGGTGAAGTACTTAATTGCTCACACATAAAATACTGGGGCCTGACAATCAGGTGATACGCTGCCCCCTCCCTCGTACAGGCAGATACGCAGAGCTTTGAAATCAGAATTTCTATCTCATTTTAAAAAAAAAAATCAAGCCGCCATGTATTTCATTACAAGAGGCAGAAGTATTTCCCAAAAAGAAGGAAAACCGGCATTGTTAAGGACAGGAGAGTATACTGTAATTACAGTTTACTAAGGTAAACAAACAAAAAAATAAAGGGCAGTGCCCCGAGCAATGAGGAGGAAGGAAAGATTCCTCTCACTAAAAAAAGGCTTTACATTTCACCTTGGGAAAAAGACCTGTTAATTCCTATAGGACTGTGCTTCAGTCATGGTTTACTCCTCTACACCTAAAGCAAATGTCTGTATTTAACAAGTCCACAGCTCCAGACATGTCCAGGATAAAACATAACCTCTGCCCACAAGCACTTTAGTCTAGAAAAGGTTTTCCAATTGCAGAGAAAATGCAGCAATTGTGCACTTAAAGAGTTTGTGCTGGCAGAAAGGAAATCATCCCCACCGAGTGCGAAGCACCTCCTGAGGACAAATTCTGGCTGTGTGCAAAACTGGTCTTACACAGCTGCAGTAGCTGCACTAATTGCAAAAATAAAAATAACCCCCAAACAAAAATCATGCTGTTCAAAAGACAGGCACAGACCACAGCATGGAATAAGAATAAAGGGAAATTTGTATAAGAACGTTTCAGTTTTAAGATTAAAATTATTTTCACTAAACTTGCCAAAGAAATATTTATCTCCAAGATCTTAATTCAGTGATGTCTCAGTCTACTTAGTGAGAAACAGCAAAGAATCAAAGGAAGAATTAACTGGCAATGCAACAGATTCCAGTTTTGATTTGGTTTGTCTCCTTCAACAGTATCTTGCACATACATGTTCTAATACTGACATTTGAGGCATCTGAATTTTGTTCTCAATCCCTGAGATGAATGCAAGAACACAAGAAAATAGCTGTCTTCCACCTGGGCACTTGTTTATACTCTGCTTATCAGATTGTTTCCCTTTAAAAGTAAAATAAAAATACATCAGTTTAGTTATTCACACAGAAATTTTAATTACTGACACTAACTCCTAGGCTACTGGGGAAGTTTTCAATCTCTTGTCAGTACTTATTAAGAAAAATATATCCAAGTACCCAAAGATACATAAATTTAGAGGGAAACAGAGCTGTAATATTAATTTTTAGTTTAAGGATGTTCGGTAGCACATCGACCATTTCCTCACCAGAAGTCTTTTGAACCCAAATGCCACAGAGTTAAAATTTCAGGTAGAACCAGAAATATGTTTAAAATGTAGTTCTGGAAGAGCCTCAAAAGAAAGAGAAAACACAGTCCTACAAGCTGCTTGTTTTCAAAGCCATCATGTACAATTTAATATCAAGTAAAATTACAGCTGGCTGGCACAGCTCTCCTGAATGGGTGTGCTTCACAGGACTTTAAATGTGCTATTTAACAAATCAAAAGCAATGGACCATGCGAATATTTCAACAAAATAGGATCAATGCTTGATATAAACTTACATACACAGTGCTCAAAGTAAAGGAAAATTACAGTCTACAACACGAATATTTAAGATGATGACTCTTGTATGAAATAAGCCCTGTCTTATTCTTGCCCCTCCTTTCACATCGATAATTAATTTGGGCTAGAGGATGAAACAACATAAGGACTCCCATGAAGGATACCATTTTGTCATTATCCAATATAAAGTGTATCTGTTAAATACAAGCCTGAAAATAACTCAGCCCCAAGCTTCTGATCAAACTCCTCTAGCATATTTATACCCTCACTGTCATTATATGGCTTCAAAAATTTCAAAAAAGAATGGCACAGAAGTGGAGGAATCAAGTCCAAGGTGAACTAAATAAATCACTTGGCTACTATTTCCAGCCTGTTTTCTGGCCCAGTTGCATACCCCTGCACAGTCAAAGGGAAGGAGCCAAGTCAGGAGGACCCAGTTCTGCAGCATGTACAGACAGACACAGTCCACCAGCTTCAAAAATCATTGCGGGGGTCACACAGCCACCCTGGGGCTGGAGCAGGTCAGCGACCACCAGCTGGTCTGACATGTTCCACCCACCTGGGGTGTGTGTCCCGATTCTCCCAGGGACATGAACAAGGATTTAAGCACCTAAATGCTTGGTTACCCAAACCGCACAGGGGGACCCATGTGCATGTTTGTGGATGTCACACTCCCCAGTGCAGCGGTACTGATGCTATGAACAGAAACACCTGCACAGGCTCCCCAGCTATGGATCCCTGCTCCATACAAAATACACAGGAAGCATTTGTGAATAAACACCCACTCGCAGTTACAGCAACAGAGGATTCACCCGCTCCTCCTGTACTGATAACCTTACCCATCTTCCCCATCTGTCTAAAAAAAAATAATTACCTCTACATCCTGAAAACCCGGCTTTGCAGGGCTGCACATCCTCCAACCCAGTAATCCGCTTTACATACGTAAATCTGGTTTGTGTGGACACTCCTGATGGCTTGCTATCTACTGGTCCACCAGTTAAGTGACCAGTCCTGGTGTTCTACCCCAGAGAGCACTGGCTGATTGCTCTACTGCATACCAGATTTGTTTTAGGGTGACTTATCTCTCTGTGACAAATGGGCTGAGGACTTCAAATGACTTGGGGGGAGGGGAGAGCTTCTCCTTATCTGTGTTTCATTAGGAAATACTATGGTTCCAGAATCCAGTAAGAAAATTTCACTGTATTATCTGAGCAGACAGAAAATTTGAATCTTCTTTTCAACTATACAACTGCAAAGCGTTAGACAAAAGACAAGTAACTAATCCTTGTTCAAAATAGCTTGTTTTGTTTAAAATACAACATATTCCTCCTGGCATTAACTACCTCAGATCCCAGAGGAATGGGGTTATATCAGGACCTGGTAACCAATGGAGTAATTATTGTATTACTAGGGGTTTAAGCAACAGTATCTGTGTAGTGTAAATATCTTCCTGTAACTGATTGGTAATAAACTACATTACATATCCTCCAGAAGGCAATATATTCTGAATGCTCAGACAATATTTACGAGTTCATTTCAAAGGTTTCTGATTTTATTTAGAGTGTTTAAAGTGTGTAGGCATAGTCAAAGCAATACATTTTAAAACCCTGCCATAAATCACTCACTGTGGAAAAGTAAACTTTCATTAAAAAGAAAGTGCTTAATTGCTGAGAACTTCCTGAATGTAAACTGTCACTCTGGATCCCACCCCTTGCGCCATTCTTGTAGCAGATGGTCACTGACTTGCGGCAGGGTGGGCACTGCCTGCCCCAATCCTCCGGCTCTGCTGGACCGCCTCTGCCACCCACTGATGGGCCAGAGACCCCCCAGCCGGCTCGAGCCCTCTGCAGCCGCTTCAGCAGCACAGACCACCTGCATCTCCCAGGGGACCAGCCCGTCATTGTGGCTCCCAGCCTGAAATTCAGCATTTCAGCACCTGGTGACTATGAACTGAACCACTGAGTATCCATTATGCAGATTTTTCTCTAGTGTGTGTTCTTCAGATCAGGTTTACCTTCGTGATGTAAATAGGCATTTGCTAAACTTATGGATGTTAACAATTGTCTGTTAACATTTAAACTGTCTTCATGCAAAACAAGATCTAAGAAAGATTTCAAAAAGGCACAAGCTGACAGTGCTACAGAATGTGAAACCAAATGCTGCCACTTCCTTCCCTGCCACTACTTCTAAAGGCCATTTCACACCTGGAGGAAGCCATTCACATTCTAATGTAAATGCTTCGACTTCACCGAGGGATGTTGATTTGCCTCCTCTTTCCTGGCTCCTCCACTGGAAAAGTCCCAATGCTCCTTGCCACCACCCAGCAAGTGACCCGGGGTAAGGATCCTTTCACATGCAAGGATCCCCATGCCAAATCCAGTGACACCATCCAGTTTGCCAGAGGGAGTCTGCAAGTGAGAATCAAAAGACATAGATGTCGAAAAGCATATGGAAAAAATTCAAAATTTCCTATGAAGACAAGGTCACGTCAAGAGACCATATGAACATAGCCAGGAAAAAACAAATGCTTCAGTGGAAAAATCCAAAAGATTACTTCAAGACAGCCGAACAATAAAAAAGAGAGAAAAATACTCCTTTCTGAACCCAAGAGTTGTTAAAATATGGACAGAGTTGTGTGCATCACAGCTTTCACATTTGCCCACTGCACCCGCACACAGGTAGAAAACTCAATAGATAACAGAAGGTAAGGGAAGAAGAGGAACTATAATTATCAACAAAAATATTATTTACAAGTACTCTCAGAAGGTTCCTCACCCCTTCAATCTCGGCTCCCGACAAAGAACAAAACGCTCTCACCCAGAAGAGCAGAGCACTGCTCTTATCTTTGTCCACATCGCATCTCTTACAACATCCCTTAACTGGAGACGCTGGGGCCATGGCCCAGGGCACAGCTGCTCTGGTTACTGGGAAAATCAAGTGACTCTCCTATGCAATGTCGATTAATATCATTTAGGAAGCTGACTTTGTAAGCATTAGAAAAATCAAATTAATTTCATCTACATTACAAAAATCTAATTTCTTTCTTTCATAAGTACTAGCTGGCTTTGCTTATCCAGATTTTCCAGCAACAAAGCTTGCTCTTAAAAGCTGGTCACTGCCTCTTTTGTGTTTGACATTCCTCTTGTACTGACCAGAGATTTCGCTTAGCTTTAATCTCACTTTGTATCATGTAATTGAGAAAAAGAACATTCTGTCACAGCCCTTCCCTTCTCAATGCTATTATCTTCATGAAATTTCGCACAAGAGTTCTATCAGCTGCTTTGGTGGTCATGACAGGCAAAAAGATGCTCCAGGACCAACCTCACCACTATGAACATCCAGGGAAACTTCCAATTACCAGCGTGGTCATGACCCATAACGCAGTGTTTGCCAGGATAAAGTACTTAGATATTTTAATACATGCTGCAATTCATGTAATACAAGATCAAACTCAGTAAGGAATGGGAGAAGAACAGGGGCAGCCAAGTGGAGGAACAGCTGTAGTTTAAACACCATCCATGGTGCTTTGCTGGATCCAGGACAATAAATAAAAGGCAGAACTGCTGATCTCAGCTCAGTCCTTGAGGAGCTGTAAGGTCTAGGCCACAGAACAGGTACCAGCATAGAAAGGCATAAGCTACACAGGCAAATTGGGTAATGTCTGTTCAAGAGAGAAATCTAGGCTTGAGCTGGGAAGGATCACAGATGTGTCACTGCTGAGAAGGAAAACCCAGTCAGGTAAAAAGATTTAGGTCTCCTGCATAGCAGGACTAAGAAAATCCACACTGGCTGGCTGCCCTGCGTGTGACCCACTGGAATAAAGGCTCAAATCTACTCTCCAGACAGACAGCTCCTTACAAAGGAAAATGAAGATTAAGACTCCACTTGAAATTACCACTTTGCAGATTAATCTGTGCACATGCACACAATGTACACACACACATAAACATATCAGAAATCCACTGCTGGAAACACATCTGAAGCAGGTGGAAATGCAGGATGTAGAGCATTCAGGCTGTGAGGTTTAATGCAGACATAAATATTACCAGTCTCAGCTATTCCAGCATGGCACAGCCACTGCTCATCAATATTGCTGTCAGTTCCGTGTTAGCAACACGCCACAGGACAGCCAGGGCCACCCACTGCCCCTGGCCAGGAGGGACCGGCACAGAGGGGGCTCGGCATGCCCACACAGGCACAGCCCTGGACACCTTCAGCAGGGGCAGAAAGAGGAAACAGGCTGGAACCCGACACCGGGGTGTCATCCAGGAATTTGCTTGTAGCAGCTCTGTGATCAGTTGCTGGGATATTGGGCTTTTCAGGAATTACCCAGGAATGCAGAGGCAAACAGAAAGCTCCCTCTGAAGTCTCCTTGCAGCAAGTGACCTGCCTAAATACCAAGGTGATGGATGGATGCCTGCATTAGGCAGCCTGTCCTCACCTCCCGGCCTTGGAAGGGCTTGTGGGCAGGGAAAACCAGAAAGGCTTTGATGCAGTGCACGGGTGTACATGTCAGTGGGTATCTCCTGACTGCTACAGAGCCATCAGACCACTTTGTTAATGCAGCCAAGCCTTTAAACAGAAAAAGCAGAAAATCTCTTCGATATTTGTTTTAATTTTTTAATTTCAAGTTCTATTCAAACCACTTCTGATGCTTAACTCACCTACAAGGAAAGGGCTTTGCTCCTTCCTTTGCTAAAATGACGGCTTTTAAATCTGCAGTAAGATGCATCAACACTGAAGCTCAGTTTAGGGGATTTTAGAAAGCTTTTGGTTATTGTTCACTGCTACTTGCTTTGCATTCTTTAAAATACTCCCCACTGCTCTTCCTTTATATATTAGGACTCCAGTAATGTCATATGGGCCAGATTTTCAGAAACAGCCAGCTCTGGCACAAATTCATCCCCATTTAAACCAAGAGTAAAAACGTCAAAGCCTTTGAACAGCAGTCACCTAGTAACACCCGTGCTGGGGAACTTCCACTATGAACATTTATTTCATTCTGAGTATTCGTTCTTAAAATTTTAAAAATATTTTAGTGTCCCTTCTCCACAAAGCAAGCAACTTCACCATGAGATTCATGGGGTTTGGTGAGTTTAGATTTCAAAGACACAAAATCAAGCAGGTTTTGGGTGAAGAAGACACAAAAAAGGAGGCTAAACATTGTAGAGAGGAAGAAGCAGTAGAGAGCCCAGCAGAAGAAATATTTTCTTACATTCACAAAAGGTTCTAATAGGTCTCACCATTGCAACTTTCCTGCAAACAGACTGGTGTAATTACACACTGGCCTTTGCATGGCCCAGGAGAAAAGCCTGGAACACTGCACCCCATCAGATATACTGACCTGCGATACTTGGAAGAGACAAGAAAATGAGTTTTCTAGTTATTTATGTAAGCAATTCAGAAAGCACATCCACCAGTTTCTCTTCTCAGAGAGATTTTATTTTTGTGGGCACTTTTCAAGGACAAAGCCTTCAATTCCAAAACTTTAACGATGGGAAACAAAAAAAAGGAAAAAAATCCCCATCATACTTTTCTAGTGACAACCAATGCTGCACCAATTGCTACCATCAGTAGCTTCTTGGTGTCCCTGGCACATAGAAGAGCCCAGGTCAAACATGTGATGACGGCAGCACTGACTGCTTGGTCTCGCTTCCACAGCACTCGTGATGGATGCTGTGCTGCTGGCATGGCATGGCAGCACCCACAGCACCCACAGCCCCAGCCTCCAGAAGATGTCATTGGTGAGAGTGAAGAATAGCAGACCTGTGTTTCCTTCAGACAAATTAATGGGAAGATTCAAGTTCACACAAAGGTTTGAAATGGAAAGTAGGAGGGAAAACAACTGATAAAATACATCCTCAGAGCCTCACAGGATGCAATGTATGCATTCTCCCCTTAACACCAGTCATATATCAAACAGGGATCTGTAAACACCTGCCCTCAGGAGCTCCATGTGACAGCCCAGGACACACACAGCAGCCAGCTGAGCCTGGCAGAGGGGCATGATGGACTCCACACTCCCAGCGCCAGGGAAGGATGCTGGGGGACCCAGCTGGTACACCTGGCCAGCCCTGGGGGCACAGCAGGTTAACCTCATCCCTCTGCCTTTCAAGAAGCAATCCTGCACTCTCAGAGGGAGCTTAGCTTAAAGAATAGACACATAGACCTGAGAGCAGAGGCGGGAGCACCCCTTGCACTGCCTGCACAAGTGGGGGCCCAGCTCTCCCCAGAGGGGTGAAACCACAGGTGCCCACTGAGCATGGGCACAGCCACTTGTCCGTCGGCCAGAGCTGACCCTGGAGCCGGCCAGGCGAACCCTGCGGTGCCCTCTCTGCCCTTCTCCAGAGCAGAGAAGACCCAAAGCAGGGCCACGAGGCTTCTTTGCATTTTCCCTTCCTTCCCAGTTTCCTGCACTGTAATTATCGCCAGCCACAGCAGACAGATAAGTGATGGGGGCAGAGAGAGCAGCAGGGAGGTGCTGGCCTTGCTGCTGTAATGGTGGGGTCCTTCCCCGGAGGTTGGCCATTAGGGGCCTCACCTGTCACCAAGCCAGAAATCACAGAATTGCACACTTAAAGATTTATAAAAGGCACCATAAACAACTCCATCTCTCTGGTGACAGAAAGGACGTACCTGACAGGTCTCTGGAACATCCAAACTAATGATGGGGACAGCAAGGCAATGAGGTGCACGCAGACTTGAAACAGAGACTGAGGGCATCTAAAAAGGTTGTGTGTAGAGGGGAAAATCTACTGTTATCAGCATTTCTCTAGAAAACACAAGTGATAAAACATGGGATGGAAAATCAACAGTCATATTCTCAGCAGCACCATGTCTTACTACCAAAACCATCCTGTTATATGACTAATATATTCCTGCATGGAGGTATTCCGGCACCCGAGTCAGGAATAGTAGAGCTCTTTGCTGAAGAACTGACAAACAGCATGAATCTGAGAGAGAGTTAACCAAAGTTAACTGAGGGGTTTCCAAAAGGTTACTGGACAAGGTAAATAAAAGAGCACTGGAAAAAAAATTAGTGGCTGTACAGAAAAACTGTGAGGTAGAGCTGAATTCCTCCTTCTCCATATTTCCAAGGAATACCATTGCAAAGTTTTGACAATTACAAAGTACATTAGCTAATCATGAAAATTCATCAAGTATGTCATAAGTGACAGGGAAAGAGTACTTGACTGCTAAAATTGGATGAGCCACAAAACCTCCTGACAATCACTTACATAAATCACAGGAACATATCCGTCATTTGACACAGAAGGTGTTTCCAGAGAGTAATATTTTCATGCCAAGAACAAGAAAGTTTGTATACCTCTTTTGGAATCACACCGTATTTTGATTATTACCATATCAAACCATTTCTGTGGGGGAAAAAAAGGGTTATGGTTTTGTGGTCTAAAACTGAAATATTTGCAGCTGAGGCAGAGGACGTCCCTGTGCACACCAAGGCAGAGCTGCACTGCCAACAATGCCTGCACGCAGGTGATGAGGAACGACAGCAAACACAGGAGAACACTTTACATGGTGACACTTGACCCAGGAAGTAGCACCAGATTGCAAATGTTAATCCTAAATGGTTTACAACATTATTGGAACAAAAGAAAAAAGACAGAAGGTTTATTGCGCTTTATTTCAAGGATGTACACATGGCATTATACCGTATCAAAAGGTAAGAGCACTTAAGCGAGAATTGCAATTCTTTTGTTTTCAGATCCGAGGTTCTGGGTTTGCATGTGTAACTAGAAATGTCCTACTCTGTTTTGTAGTTGTTTTTTTTAAACTTGTTTATCCCCTACCCTCTCATCCCAAGTATTCCAAATACGAATTTGTAACATCATTAATAAAAAATTTCACTTCTGCCTACTACAAATATAAACCCAAGATAAAAACTTGCAATCTACTTGAAGATAAAGTGTTATTTCTTTTTTGCTAGAGGAAACCCTGCTCACCTCCTGTGAACCTCCTGCTCATCGGAGCTGATCCCAGTCAGCAGCCAGAACTGCTCTGCTCTTTAGATGTTTGGTTGCATCCACCCCACACTGAGACTCTCTGCATGC
Source organism: Myrmophylax atrothorax (assembly GCA_026770055.1). Taxonomy (NCBI): domain Eukaryota; kingdom Metazoa; phylum Chordata; class Aves; order Passeriformes; family Thamnophilidae; genus Myrmophylax; species Myrmophylax atrothorax. The sequence continues at coordinate 139,604,500 of JAOXXN010000395.1, forward strand.
TTCCCATTAGAGCAACTCACTGACTTCCTTTTCCATAAATTCCGAGTGCAGAGCAGGAAACAGCACATGGACTGATGGGTTAGCAGCTTACCAACTTTAACAGCTGATCTTTGCACCAGGCATGGGTTTCCCTTTGGGAAGGGGTAGCACAGAACATACAGTAAGTAGTTCTGCATACAAGGCATCAGGAGGATGCAAAGAGAAGCAATACAATGCACATTTCTTGACACATTATTTCAAGAAGAAATAACCTGCCATCCACGGCTTCTTTCCTTCCTTCTACAATTTTTTTTTAATTCTGAGTCTTGACAGTAGCTCTCAATATCCCACGATGGAATTTTATATAATATTATGCATTGTCAACATCCTATGGAGTTTGAAGATGTCAATGATAGCTTAAAAAATAGCACACTAGTTCTGTTCTCTAGCATTCTTGAAATGCTGTCAAGAGATATATTGATAATTAAATCTCTATCTACATCAAAACCCATCTCTCAGCCCAGTAAAATGCATACACTCCAGCACCACAATTAGTCTGAGATGACATCCTAGATTTTCTAGCTAACAAGGTCAAGAGAGAAAAGATAGGAAATAACATCTATTCAACTGCAGTCTTTACTGGCATATGCCTGTGAATGTTGGCTGTATTTCTTTTTTAAATTTAAAACTTGTCTTGCTAGCAAATGGAGAAAAAGAGTGATTTTATAGTCCATACACTAAAATACAGCATGTTGAAAAATAATATTCCACACGCCTCAGGAAACCAACAATTACATAGCAGTTCTCATCATTTTCACATAAAAATTTCTGCAGTTGCCACCTACTTAACAATTAGATAGATAGATGAATAGATGGATAGATAGATAGATAGATACAGACAGACAGACAGACAGACAGATAAGAGGTTGTCCCCATAAAAGTATGTTACCTTGGTTACCAGACTCACAGGCAGGTGGATAGTTGAAAAACAATTTACCTTCAATTATTTTACAACACTATTTGCCATCAAACATGCCCAAGCAGCTCAGTGACAGCGTACCTGTGCATGAGCACGTGGAAGCACAGTAAGGTGCTGGATCTCTGACAACAGCAGCACTGGCCATGGCCACACAAAGGAAACAAAGAAGTCCCTGCTATTTGTACTCTACTCTGTTGATGTGACCTTATTCTGCTGAAATCCCAGTTCTTCAGATGACCTGCAGGGTATGCAATATAATACAGCTCAGTAATTTTGTTCTTTACCTCTCCACAGAAAGAGAATTACATTTCTCTGCACATGCTGTGGTTTATAGCATTCTGTTTTGTTTGTGCTCATGGATTCCTATTAAGGCCATTAAATCATATAGCCACTGATGGACCTCAATTAGCACTGGAAATACACAAGAAAAGCTTTGTTAAAAATAAAGTTAGCTGACAAAAGAAACCTTTGAATCCAAGTTTTCTCATACAACAAAACAAATAACCTGATGAAACAAAATACAATGGGAAAGTAGTTGCAACCTTAACCATGGAGAAACACCCCATCAGTTCATAATGAGCACGGGACTGTCACTTATCCTGGAGCTCAGAACTAGGCATTGTCCATCCACTCTGACAGCTCTTTGTTACTATTCCCATGATTGTTTGCAAGCATACTCAATCCAATTAACAGGTTTTTGTAACAAGTATCTGGCCTTTGCTAGGAAATGTAACTCTTTGGAGAGAAATCGGAACCTCTCACTAAATTGTCTTTCATTGCACAAGGAGTCCAGGCTCCTTCCCACCCCCAGTCCCACAGGATGGATTTTGTCACGGTCACTTCACTCAGGGCTGAACCCTCAGTAAGCCAGAAGAGACTCAAATGGATGGCCTAGAAAAACGTGTGTATCAGAAATTAATTTGAAACAAGAATATACGATGCAGTTTGAGTATAAATCAAATTCATCAAGGCCTAAGGGGTGATGAAAACTTTAAACTTCCATTAACTTCGGCATTTTCATGTAACAGCATTCCTGCAATTCACTGCCAGTCCTACAAAATTCGGTGGTCTTTTTAAAAAATGTATCAAAATGGTTCCTTAAAATTCATCTTCAAGGTACCAATAGAAAATAAAGAATTATGGTTAATTTAATGACCATGAAAACAAGTTAAGAGGCATGAAATAAACTTTACTATTGTCTTTGTTTTCTAGAAGATGTAGAACAAGAAGAATTCTTTCCCAGCACCTCCAAACAGATTATCTCAGTTTAACATTTTTGTTGTACAAACATCTGCCTGGTGGCTGCAATAGACTAATCTTCTGCA
>JAOXXN010000395.1:139623536-139644813 GCA_026770055.1 Myrmophylax atrothorax
TGACTCAACATCAAATAAAAGGGTAGGGTTGGATTTTACAGTTTTAAGGACATGTAGTTAATATAATCTATAAATAACTGAAATAGTGTTTCTGAGTGAAAGGGCCATTGTTCATTTTTATCACGGATATGAAGAGAAGTGCTATGGGGAAGGCAGGGGAGGCTTTCCAACGGAACGCTATAGATTTATTTTATAAAAAAATGCCAACAATACAGAAGGATACCTTTGGGGCAGTAGTTTCAGGTGTGCTTCAGTACAAAGGCAAGGGTTTTGACAATATGGATGTCAAAGAGAGGAACCTAATCAACACACACTGGAAAGAGAAAGCAGACACTGGTGAGAAATAAATTTGTATTTTATTGAGACTCCAAAATCCTACAGAATTAATGTTACTGTTAATATAATATAGCTACCCATGAGGATTTTTCCAGATTTATATAAAACATTTGGGACAATGAGACTTAAGCAGTTTAATTAGTCACTCAAAGCCTAAACCTAAGCCAGTCTTTAGCTTTAAACCAGGTAAGTTCCCAGTTCTGGTTCACTGGGCAATCACAAAAATATTTGTCTTATTATCACAGGGGAGGCAAAGGTACAGACAGAGGCAGATGTGCTCCTCTCCATGGCAATGACATCATTTTGACAGTGAAGCAACAGTAAAAATTTGTCAGGTGACAAATACCTCTCCGAAAATGCCACTGCAACAGTAACAGCTGTCAGGAGCAGGCCATGTCTTGGGCCAGAGCCTTAACCAAACAAGCTGCATCTTCAGCCAGTAATCCAACTGGAAGCCAGTGGATCCCATCCTGCTCCCCACAGGGTCCATGCAGAATCCCCAGCACCATCAGCTGCTGAGGAGAGCAGAGCTCCCTGGACTGACGGGGCTGGCAGGAGAGCGGTGCCCACCCAGCCAGTCTGCCCCACAAGGCTGGGCCAGCTGATTCAGCCCCGCAGGGAAACCAACCCCTGGCTCCCAGCACACAAGGGATTAAAAACCTCGGGTTGAGATCACTAAGTCTCCCTTGCAATTAACTGAAATAAACAGATGAACAACAGGGTGGATGAGATTGCTTAAAAGAGGTAGCCTTCAAGCCATGTAGTAAAAACAGCAAAACAAGCAGAAAAAAAAGCCAAGCAACATCGCCCTCCCCCTAAACATGTTTTATTCCACCGATGACGAAGGACTCAGTCAAAATGTGCAAATTGGTAGGCAGTACATTCTGTGCTGTCTGTCAGTATTACACATCCTAAAGGGCTGAATAAATAATTGAAGAATAAATAATTGTGCCAGGGCTTTGTCTCATGGGCCATTTTTATAGATTGCTGTCTAATGATAGCACCATCTGCGACACTCTGCATTAATATGGGATAAAATTACATAGTGCTTTGTTTGCTCTGACACTGTGATGTTATGATGTCTTTTAATATTATCTTGAATAAAAGGCTAGAGCAATGATGGAAGTGTCCCAATTGCTTGTAAACTCTCATTTAGGGAAATCCAAGTTTAAGCAATCGGAGACATTTTTTTCCCCCAGGGACAGGACAGGGAAGAGTGGGGAAGCCTGGCTGTTTCCAATGCATGCCGTATCAAGGTAATTAAGAAAGAGGAGCTTGTTAGTACATTTTTGTTATGCATGTCCAATTCAGAGGCTGCAGGTTAACAGCCCTTTGCTGACAAAGTGGCAGCTGGGCTCACCTCCATAAAAAACACACCCCAGCCTAGTCCCTTCCTCAACACAGACAGGGAGGCAAAGAGATCAAGCACAGGTTCTCACTCCCTAAATCGACGAGAAATAAGATTATTTACATCAGTGTAATCTGGCATATCATAGGTGATGGAGGCTACCTGCAAGGAGACACAGGCTTCTTTCATGGGAAAAAAGCAAGCTCAGTACAGTCACTGCTTGCTCTCCAGTAATGCTTTACACTTCTCAACAATTCTCCACCCAAGAAACATTTTCTTATTTATTCTTCGAAAGAAAAACCTGGAACCATAATTAAATATTCACTGACAGTACAGCTTATACTCCTCCTGCCTGCTGCACACTTCTCCACGTGTGCAGGACACCAGTCGCACTTCCCTTCCCTCCTGAGAGAGTCCTGTGGACACCAGGTCTCCCTCCCTCCCTCCCCAGCCAGAGGTGCAGGGGGCCGGGCAGAGAGGCAAACCAGCAGCCCCCTTCCCTCCCCACTGTATGTCTGCACTGCTGAGATGAGCAGCTGCTGGCTGGTAGACTGGTAGGTCTGTATGGACAGCAGCTAATTTGGATCCCAGGGAGACAGAACAAACGCATTTGCTGCCTCAGAGCTATTACCTACCTGTGGAGAAAATGGTGACATTTTAAGAATGTTTTGCAGAGCCCGGTCTCACTGTCATCACAATCCAGTGTCACCCCAGGGAGGCTGCAAAGAGAAAAGCTTTGGCCTCTCAAGCCTCAGCCCTCCATCCTCAACCACCACTCAACAACTGTGTCCAGAATGGAACATTTCAATCTTCACATCCCAGAAAAGCGACCCAGAGGAGACTCGGGCACATGGGGCCCCTGCAGGCACGATACCTGCCATGTCACGGCTGTGACCACAGGCTTCAGGAAATAATTTGCAAAGCAGGAGTTTTCAAACTCTCCATGGATCAGATTGAGCTCGGCTTCAGAAGTACAGGGACCAAAGGAAGAGGATTTGCAGGAGGCTTTGGAGAAGCAAGCATTGTGGCTGCTCTGCTCACACCCACCCTAACACTAAGAGCTGGCATACAAACCAATCCGGGACATGTGGGTATAACTTGGCTGACCAGAGGCCAAGTTACACCTACATTAACAATTAGAAAAAGACCTACTGATACAATCCCCTGCAGGAAAAAGCCTTCAGCCGGCACGAGGCTCCTGCTGAGACAATACATGCAGCATCCTACCCCTGCTCTTGCCAGTGTGGACCATGGTTGAGATCACTACATCCATGCCCCCTGGTTACAGCATGCCCTTCAGTTTCTCTCAAACTTGAGAAACCCAAATGTGTGCCACAGGATGCTGACACACCACCACAGCACAGCAGGGGTTGGAACCTCCTTCTGCACAAAGGGCTTGCTGGGGCTTTGCCACAGATTTGGCCATCTATACAGAAACCAGCACAACCCGGAAATCAATGAATTGGTGACCACAGTTCCCATAAAACAAACTCAAGAACTTCACCCCCAAACTTGCACTAAAGTAGATATACAGATGACCACAAAGGGATCCCATGTCCTGCTCTCAGCTCTGATGTGGAGATGCTGTGAAGTTTGGACAAATTCCATCACCCATCCTGCAACTCCACAGGGCCAGCTGGGAATGCAAACGCTTCCCCTACAGCAACAGCAGGGCTGTTCTGCATTAGTCACTAAGAAATGTTCAAATGTACCCAAGCAGACACCACACACATTTAGCAAAACTCATCCTAATGCCAGAACAGCACCAGCTTTGCCCCACGCAGCTGGATATCCTGGGCATGCATTCCTCTTCCTCCTGGAAAATGTAAGAGAACGTCCTGTGAAAGCAAAAGGTGGGACACTGACTGTGGGTGTGCACAAGAAGTGGGGAACAGGAGACAACACAGACACCGAAAGATGACAAGGGAAAAAGTATTAATCAAACAAATTACCAAGAAAGAGGAACCAGACTACCAATCAGAAAAATGTATTTCCTTCAGCAAAGAAATAAAATGCTCAGGGGGGGCCCCAGACACTGTGCCTCAGAAGCGGCTCTGCCTGGCAGGCATTCCTCTGTTTCATTTATCTGTCTTGCAGATAAAGAGGGGGCAGCGACCCATGAAGGCGCCCAGGCGAGGCACGGGACAGCCATTGTGCTCAAGTGAAGTTCAACTGCAAATCCTGTCGGAAATGGCACCGCTCCCTGAGGGCTGTGGAGGAGGGCCAGGGGAGGAGGAGAAGCTTAACTGCAGATAAAAGGTGAAGAGGAAGGTCCAAGTGGGGTGTGCAGGGCATGCTGGCTGCTGCCTGGTCTCTGAGGGCCAATATCCACTTTTGTCAAAGCAGAACAACCAAAAAAAGAGTAATAATAACAAAAAGTACTGCTCTTTACATTAAATATTCATGGCAACAGCTACAGTGTGGCTAATGGAAAGTGTCCGTAAAACCTTCAAGAAGTTTGTTAATGTACCGAGACTGGCAGAGGTCACAGCTCGCTTGGTGCAACATCGGGAGCAATTGAACAAAAACAGTTTGTCCCTTTTCAAACTAGCACTAAAAAGGTATCCATTTATTGCACCAAAACCACTGAAAGCACCAGGAAGTGTCATAAACACTCATTAACACTATTCCTGGTAGCTGCTGCCCAGCTGCACAGACATTAAAACCTGCCCTTACCTGACACCACATTTCGGTTGTTGGCAGGGTTGGCTCCCAGGCCCAAGAACAGTGTTCCACAACTCCACTGCCACCTTCCCCCGTCCCATGCTAGGAGGTAAGGACCAAAATCCCCATGGTCCAGTAATCTCCACCCTGTCAGGAGGCTCTGACGTGGTTAGTGCACAAAACATCTCTCCAGAAACACCACGCAAGCCACTTGTCTTTGTTATCTCCATTTCACAACAAAGCCATATACAGACCTCTATGTCCCTGTGCTTTTAGGAGAGCAAAACATCTGATACTCCAAGGCCAGACCACCACAACTGCAATTTGCCAAAATACCCAGTTCTCTTCCTGGCCCTTATCCTAAAAATAAATCAGTTACCCCAGACTGACAGTTGCAAACTCTGATCTTCACAGTTCCCATCACTGTTTTATTCTGAATAGCAGTGAAGTTCAACTTCCCACCTCGCTCCAGGCCGTGCAGGGAACACTGGGATTTTCTGGGCAGAGCAGGAGCTGAAGCAGTGCCAGCCAAACTCCAGCTTCCCCCATCACACATCCACCTCCTCCCCACAGCAGCGCAGACAGAGGGAATGGGCATTTCCAGGCAATTTCGTGTCACAGTACACTCTCTGTTGACAACACAGGGGAGCATCATTTAAAACCATTTCTGGCTATTTTAATGGAAAGGTCCTGCAGGATCACATCAGCTGGAATAAAAAGCCCCAGTTTTAAACACCACATGCTGACTCTCACCTCTCCTTTCCAGCAGAAGGTTTCCAGCTTTCTATTAAAAGCCCCATCTCGTACCATCTACACGTCCACAAACTCCAGCACAACAGTGTTTCAGTTCTGACATTCCCCTTCCAGCATTAATTCCATGGCAAATAACAATCACGGAGCCCTGTCACCAGTCTGGACACAAAAGCAATTATAACCCTGTAACATCTACACAATAACACTAACTGGAAGGGTAACTTTGGGGCTGCCAGGTAAGTGCTGCCTGCAGAAAGTCACCAGGCTCATAACCTCTTGCAGCCCAGAGATAGCAGAGACAAGCATGTCCAGGTGTTTTAAATGTATAATGGAAGACTTTAAAGTATAAAAAGCTGTCCAGATTTCCCTTACTCCCTGTTGGCCAATAATTTTAATCCAAATACCGTCCCTGCTGGATCAGCACTGGACTTCTAACGCTGCTACTCCTGAAGCCGGAGATGTTGAAACCAGTTGCTTTGTTTTACTCTGAATTTCAGAAAGCATCGTGCCCACATAAAATTGCTTACAGTGCAAGAGCATGTCACATTAAGTCATATTAGTCATATTAATTTTTTTTTGTCAAGGATTTGAAAGCATAGGGGTCTGACAATTCCATTGCTTGGCTCAATTAATCTTTACCAGTTTATTTATCTCCTATGTCCTGCTCAGCTTTCCCACCACTTGTATGAAAAGGTTTCCACTTTTTTACTTTTTAACTGAAAACAGAGTGGAAAAAAATACTGTGATTCATTCTCAAAACACAGAAAAATCCATTTGTGATGGAACAGAAACCACTAACATATGTAAACATTTCCTAGAAAGCCAACAACTGTTAGTGGGTCTTTTAAGGTTAATATCCATAATATTCCTTTGTTTGATTTTACACAGAAAAGGTCACCATCCATCGCATTTTCCTCCTGAACATTATTAACCCTCTACACTCTGCAGGTCCAAACACCAGACTTTCACTGTGGCAGAGCTTTCCAAGATCTCATGGTCGTCTGTGAATGCCAAAACCTCTTGTGGAGCACAAGCACTGGTTAAACCCTGCCCTGCACAGAAAGGGGCATGGGACTCCTGGATCAGGTTGTGCTGCTCCTCTCACTGCTCTGGCCAGGTCTGCCAAATGGACTCATCAAGCAGTGAGGAATAAAGCCTGCAAACCCCACCAAGTTTCACGTGCTGAGCTGTCTGTTTGCGATGCATGTACTCCGTAAGAGCAACTCTTTAACGTGTGAGAGTCTGTTTGATTTTCACAGCTAACCCATGTGGTGCACGTTACTTTGGAGAGTTTGCAGTAGCCTAAGATTAAAGATGATTAAAAGCAAAGAAAGAAGGGCAAGTTGGTGGAATGACAACCAGCAAAGCGGAGAAAGTCACGGTGTATTCAATTCTATTTAAAAACTGTGTGTATGTGCAGATGTGCAAATGAAAATCACAGTCTATATTGTTCTGAACAAGCAAAGACACCTAAACCCACAAGCCCCATAACAGAGAAAAATTTGGACACCACCAACATAACATACTCCACCAACTTAAGAGTATTTTCCTTCCACAGAGAACACAGCTTTGCAAATTTTACTTTGGTGCAAGAAATTTCAGTTTGGGTGCAAACTTTAATTTTTAGTAACATCCATTTGGCTTCCTGAAGCAATGCCCAACACAAGTAGATCAAATCATACCAGATGAACACATAACTTTATGCTTGTATTATGTCAAAATGTACCCTGCACCCATTCCATGTGTGCTCCCAGTCATTGTTTGACTACTCATTTACCTCCTGGTTTCTTCATTTTTAGATTAAATCCCAACAAAAATCACAAACTACAAATGTACTTCCACTCATTTCCTGTATACAAGAACTGTATTTTATTGTATTTAAATATGGGGGGAAAAGACAGATTGAGAGAACTATTAAAAGCCACAAACACAGCACAGGAGAATTCGTATTCAAAACCTTCCTGGATTCAAGTTCAGCATATTAGATCATTCCTTCCTGCAATAGCATTTTTCTTTATCTAGACTGTGCCACAACAACAAATCAAACTCATCCACAGACAAAAAGCATCAGAGATGCCATTATCCACAATAGACTTACATCAGGGATGAGCATGACTGCAGTACCCAGAGGAAAAAAAGTGCTGAAAGTAAGATATTAAGAGCCAAATTAATTGGTGACATATGCAGGTACAAGTACATTGAGTGAAATGGAGTAGCTTATGCCTGCAATGAATATAACCGTAAGCATTTAGCAGGTTCTTCCTCGAGTCTTTGTTTAAACAAATCTGAATTTATTAGTCTACTGCTGAATAAATATGATAAACTCTTATTGAAATTATCCTCTGGTGAGCAGCAATAAATACTAGGCAATATTCTTTCAAGTGATCCATTATTTTAAACTGGCTAAGAGCAACTCCAGGTTTCCTGCATGCACAGACAAAAGTTATCTTCAGTACAGTGAGTGAGTGTACAAGAGTGGGCTGCTCTGAGTTTGGGGAGGCACATGGAAACATTCCCAAGCTCAGCACCAAACCAAGCAACTCAAGACACCCCATCTCCATGGAGCTCACGTGATAACAATACAGAACATTTCCATACATAATTTACAAACTACTATGAAATGCTAGAGGTCAAAATTTCCAGGGCATAATGTAACAGGGAAAACGTGTGTGCCATGTCAGATCAGTTTTTCTGATACTACAAAAAATTGGAGCAAAGAGACAGGCAGCATTTGTAATCAGGAAGAAAAAAAATCAGCTTTTATCATATGTAGCATCAGAGTGTATTTCATTAACAAGTACTTAGACACTCACATGGACATCATAAAGGAAGGCAGAGGGAGAAAAATCATGTACAAAGCATCCTATTTGTGCTCTGTTATCCAAAGAAACACCCAGAGCTACTTCAGCACTTCCCAATGTCCTCCAAATGTGATGTTTAACAACCCTTGGTGTTGTGAGACACTTTCAAGCACTGCACTTTAATACCACAGACAATAACATCCTTTGGATGGCTCCATCTCCAGAGGCTGAGGCTCAGGCAGCTGCTTGACCCGATGCCCCACTGAAGGACCAAAAGCAGGCAGTGCCTCACCTACATCTTTCCTCCAAAGATACGACTTACGGCAAAGCTTCAACCACCATTAAACTCTTGGTGCAGCCACTCTGAGCGGCACACTGAGGAATTCCTCCAGACAGCTGGCAAAAGCACCCCACAACAGCACTGCTCCACTCCCCTCCCTGCCTGGTGCCTGCATATCCCCCTCCCCACGGAGCAGCAAAGTGTCTCAAACACCACTGCAAAATCTGCTGCCCAACGCAATCGTGCCTGATTCTTTGTACAAAATAAAAATCAAAACTAAAACACATAAGCATGTAATATAAAATTTGCATAATGGCAGTGAGACAGAAAATAAGACAATTTAACTAAAGTGATTACACAAACTCTCTGCCAAAGGGACACAAAACAAACATACTCTGTTTAAAAATACATCTTGCACATCACTTTTACCAGGTTTAAAAGAAAATCTCACTCTTTAAGCCAGAGTAATTTGCTTCAGTCCAGGGCCCTGCCAGCCCTAGGCTTTCCCCAAGGCCTGGCTGCAACACCCAGGGAGCCTGTGGTAGAGAAGACATCTCCCCACCAGGTGTGTCCCCTCTGCCTCCATGCTGGTTTCACACCAGTTTCAGCTGAGATGGCACCTGAGCTGAGTTGGATACCTCAGTGTACAGCTGGCTCAGCACAAACCCTGCCAGATCTACCTCAAATCATCACACTTCAGTGTTTTGGTTTGGTTTCTAAGGAAATTGGGAGCAGTGGAGTGAGTTCACACGAGGTTTGACTCTTGAAATCACATGCTTGTGGTGCACCATCCGGCCCTGACAGCTCTCAGATTTGGTTTGTTTGTGACTCAAGGTGCCAGACACAAAAGCCCTCACACCAGAAGCTCTCCAGGTCAACATGGAGGTGTTTCAAGCCATGATAAGCACCTTTGCTGCAGGTGTGTTTATTTCAACTATGTGGTTGCCCATGTGGTTTACAGTTTGTATCTCACATTAAAAACTGGGAGAGTAACCTTCTCACCTTCTCACTACCCAAAGAGTATAACCCTACTTCTAGTAAATACAAGAGGAACAGCTGAGAGGGAACTAAAATCTGTTCTACTAAAACATGTAGTGCTGCTTTTCAAATTATTAATTCTTCTCCTCCTTCCATCCTTGGGCTTTCACACACAACATTTATCTCCTTGAAAGCTCCTTGGAGCTTGCCCTGCTTCTCTTGATGGCCAGGAGCACACAGAGCACACATCAGCCCAGGCACTGGGCCACCCCAGCAGGGCAGAGGCCATCTCATGCAAGGTGGCACAGCTCAGCAAGAGATCCCTTTTTTTGTTTAATAGAAGAAAGGATAAACCTTCGGTGAGTATACACTTTACTACAGGCATGTATTTTATGTTTAAAACAAAATGTGTGGGTTTTTTTCAAAGCCATTCCCACTTTAGGGTCATCTTTATTATTTTCCTCTAACTTTAAAAATTACAAGGTCCAGCACACTAATTCCTAACAAGAGACAATGATAAAGAGAAATGGGTCAGACAAAAGCTTTGTCTATACTTAAGAAAATATTGCACTGCCTGCATCCAGCTCTTCACTTTGGCTTTCCTTTGGAATCCCAAAGGTGGCATCTTTGTCTATACATTTTTCTATCTCAAACACCCCTGGCAAGTTTACCATTTGCCTGTGAAAACACCACTAGCTGAGAATATCCTCTGCCAAAGGGCAGCAGTTGCCTTGATTTGGTCCTTTTGCACAGAAGCCTCCACCAGTCAGGAGTAGGTCTGTCCTTTCCCCCACTTGTTTCCAACCCACCCAACAAGCAGATGCACAGAAACAGCATCTACATGAAGATGTTTCATCAGGAGTACATTGCTCTGACAGCAAACTGCCAGGATTCCATAATACCTATCTAGGAAACAGCTGCTCTGGGAACCAAGGCTTAAAGAAAGTCACTGCATCTGTACTAGATCTTCTCAGTCTTTTCCTCCTCCCTTACTCCCACTGGTCTTGTTTTACCCGAGTATCTTCACCCAGCAGTTGTAAGGGAAAGTAGATACAAGAATGCACCATTGCCATTAATGAATTGGCTCAGTCATGCCATTAACAATCCCACTTAACTGTACTGTAGTATTCCTTTGGCAGCTTCTCCCACCATAATGTAATCCCAACCCCCAACACTGTCCCAAGTGAACTACCAGGGCTCAGTTTACCACGCCGCTTTATTCCCACACAAACCACCCAAAATGATATCCCACTTGACTCTTACTGCCCTGCAATTAAGTATATAGTCAGGGTTAGAGTAGTCAATATCCATCTCAGTTTTCACGACACACCCATGGACATGAGGTCAAAGAAAGAAATATCACTGCATGGGGGTACTTAACCAGCAGCCATCCTCATTACAGATGAGCTGGACATCAATCATTAAGTCCAAGATGATGATTTTAGCCTTTTGCAGTGGAGAAATTAAGATTATATATACAGCTGGCCTGTTAATAAGAAATAAAAAAAAAACCAAACAACAAAACCAACCTCTGGCTACACACATAGTTGCCTTGCCTTGCAACAGAAAGCTTTCAATTACTGTCCTAAGCATTCAAACATGGAAATCAGGTTTCTTCCTCCTCATGCTTTAAATATTTTGTCCAGGCCATTCCCAACTTTTCCCTCTCAGCATTCCCTAAGAAACAGGTACACTCACTGTCCTGCTATTGTTGAACACTCAGGCTCAGCTATTGATAAAGACCAGACATGCAACATGAGGATGGGGGAAGGAGATCTGGCCAACAGGAGTCTTGAGAAACCTGACCTTCATTTTCTGTTCTGCACTGGCTTTCAGGGAAACCTCAGTGAGCTGCCTCGGGCTGCCACCTCCCAAAACCCAGCACCTGGGGCAACAGCGGCATACAGTGTGTACTGTCCCTTCCCCCGCCAGCTCAGCCGCCTCCTTCGGGCCAACCCAGCTGCATGTGGGAAGATGCCATTGTGGTCACTGGTATTTGGGCTGACAGCATGAATGCAATGAGAGCCCAAAGGAATCACCCCCCAGCAAGTGTAAATTACAGACACTAAATATTTTATCTCCTCAAACCACAGTCCCAGGCGTTTGGCATTGGTTCAATGAACACCCCATCCTCTTAAGAGCTGGATGGGGAACATGCACCAGGCCAGGGTAAGGAGATAGTGAGACTTGTGTATGCTGAGGAGCTGGGGTGATTGTTCTGTTGTGCACACTGACCTACACCACCATCATGCTCCTTCATACCAACAGGCACCCTGACAATCATCTGGCAGCCACGACTCAATCAGTATCAAGGACAAAGACACAACCACATTTCTGCCAAAGCAGCCGCAGCACGTGGTGTGATGTTTGCACTGGCCCTTCCAACCCCCAGGATGCTTGTTTGATCTAATGAAACCAGAACTGCTCTAAGAGATGACATCCATCTTGTCACAAAGTCTGGGGCCACAACACACCCTGTGTAGCATATCTGAGTGACTTTGTCTTTGGAGAACAATTCCCAACCAGAGATCTCCCTGATGTAGTGATGGCTGCTCCATCTGCACTGTGGATGGATCATGGTCTTACCCAAGCCCACAGACGTATTTTTATTCAAAGAATCTGCCCTTAGTAAGTTTTAGTTCTTCCTTGCAGGGCTGAAAGCAAAATAACTGAGTGGCTTCCCCGTCAGGTCTTTCAAGCCTCCCATTTATCTTTTCTTTCCTGAGAAGCACAGCTGAACTCCAAAGCTGACTGAACACACACAACCTCCCAGGGCTGCAGCTGCAGACGTTTTGGACCACTCATGCTTCTGACCCTGGAGCAAAGAACCACTCAAGGAAGGCCACTGCTTACTGCTGGATTGTAGAAGCCCTGAAATCCCCCTTTCCTGGCAGATCTACTGTAAGCTCCAGCAGGGCCAGGAGAGCCCCTACCTGCCCAAGCTCAAAGGAAAAACATGGAATAGTTAGAAGTAGATGGTTTAAGTGTAAAGGAGCAGAGATCTTCAGTGTGTTGTACTTCCCACAGAGTCTTCTTACAAGTGACTCAAGCTGCCCAAAGTGAGTTCAAGCCAGCTCTTTCTTCCCTACCTTTTTCATCCTGCTGCTTTTCACAGGACCATACCCATGAGGGAAAAGTTTGAGTCAGAAGTGTCATCTACATAAAGGTTGCCAAGGTACTTTGCAGATGAGTGCCACAGAATGTGTGCAAATAACAGGATTTCACTTTACGTGGCATTTAAAAGAAAATGCACCTGAAGCCACCACTCTATACACAATGGGAAAGAGAACAAATAACAAGTCCATGCCACACACAGCAGGATTGAAGCTAAAGGCTTTTCTTCATTTACACTGGTGAAGTAAAACCCAATTATTCTGGAGAAATCAGAAGCCTGAATCAGAACCACCCAAACTTTTATATTTCTGTTGCTGTGAATGCAAAGCAATATTCTGTAGACATTAATGTTCTGGAGACATCAATGTATTAAGGACCAGTAAATCTTCCACATAAGTGAAGCAATACCCCAGACAAAAAAAAAAAAAAGACAGATGCATTCTAGACCTAGGATGAAAAAGTAAGGTGAACATTATATACTGTGTGGGGATGACAAACATCTCAGACTATTTGACTTGTAGCTGGACTCTCCAGCCTCTGACATACTTGGCACACTTAGGGGCAAAAGGATGCATTTACACATCAGCCTGCAACGTGGCTCTGCTTCTCAGGCTTCTGATTGAATAGATCAAAGGCCCTGGAAAACAGTGTAAGATCACGTAAGGCAGACGGGTGCCCCCTAACACCTTCCCTGCTGCTGCTGGCCATCCACAGGCTGAGGACCCAGAGCAGCCACAACAGTGCCATTAAACAACTAAAGTCTGCAATGTGCAGATTACAGCAGTATCCCCAGGTAAGATGAAAGAAAAGTGTATGTCAAGGAAAATGTGTTTCAAGGAAATTACTCCAACACAGGGCAGCAGCAGCTCAGCACATGCCATGTACAGGCACTGCTGCTGCCCAGGAATCGGGATTTGCTGGGGGAGGATCTCCTTGCCCCAGCAGTGGGTCCCTGAGCCCAGGACTGCATCACTGTGTCATCTGCTTCGAAAAACGAAAGCTGCAGGGAATGAGGACTTCAAGACGGAGAGTTTTCTCTGCAATGCTATCATTTGTCAGTTTGTTACGTGCTCCCAACCCCATTGTTTCTGAGATTCACAGAACAAAAGCAGCTGCTCACCAAGATTCAAAATTATAAGGCTTGTCTCGCAGAGAGAAAACAATACCTAAAACATATCTGCTTTTAAGAAGGCTATAATTCACATAAAAGCTGAGCAAAGGTGTACTTCCTCTTCTGTCACTTTAAACCATTGTGCTAAGAACAGTGTTGAAGCAAACATATTCCAAAGCATGCTGAAGTGGCATTGCAGCCCCACGCCTTGCAGTTTTCATTACAAAAAAAGTGGATTCCTGCTTATTACTATTTTAAAGAAAATAAAAAGGCTGTAAGTTTGGACTGTGAGTTTTCTAGAAGGATTTGGTTTTCACACTTTATCTTTAGACAGCCATAAGCCACTTGCATGTCTCACTTTACTATCTAATTGGTTTAAATTATCTAGTTTCACTTTTTCACAGAAAAATATCCTGCTACCACATAGTGACAGGAAGAGCTTTTGCAAAGTAACAGCAAGCGAAAGGGAAGCAAAATGGCACACTGCCCTACAAACACAGAGCAAGCAGCAAATCTAAGGTGAAATGAGTGTAATTAGCTCTTCAAAACTCCGGACTCCTGTGCTGGGAGTCCTGATAACTGGAGATGGATAAGCCAGCAATGCTCCAGAGATGAAGATACACAGCAGCTAACATCTGTCAGAAATGCAACAAGGGCCAAGCCAAGGAGTCCTCACACACATCCAAGCACAAACATGGACCACTGTCCCTCACGCTGCCAAGGACAAGGAGCACGCAGAAGGGGCACAAACCCAACTTTAAAGCTTACAGCTCAGAAATGCTGAATTGTTCATGTAGCCCACATATCTTCCTCCCTCTTACTTACCAAAGCTTTCAAACAAAACCCATTGTTTGTAAGGGAAAAATTTCCAAAAGGAACAGACAACGATTCTTCTCACCCACAGAGATCCATAAGTGCTATCCTGTGTATGCACTCACACCACCTTACACCTTTACATATCAGGGTTTAAAACTGTAATAACTGATTCTCTACTAATTTGGAGAGGGGCTAAAACCATACAAAAGTATTTTCATCTTACAACTAGACCAAAACAAGCCAGGAACAAGCTCATTCCTAGGCTTATAAAACAAGCCTTTACAGATAATTATGTTTTATTACTCTTCATTTTATGAGGATTGCGCTATACAAAACAAATACCAGATGCCTATTTGTTGCATTTGGGGGGAGAAGGAATCTCCGCAAGCACTGCTGTAAGCAGCCCTGCTTTTAATTAAACACAATAAATGCATAAAAATTAATACTGCTGGAAACCAGCAGGTAGGAAACAAATGGATGAACTGTAACTGCTGAAAGATCCTCTCCCCTCCAAGCTTCTGTGGCAAGAGCAGCCACTTGCCAGCCTGTTGCTCAAGGTTGTTGCTCTCTGAGCAAGGCTCCTTACACACGCATTTCCCTGAAAAATTAATACCAAACTTTGTAGATAATGAAAGGCTTCAAGAAAAAAGGATGGGGGAGAGGAGGCAGCAGGATTGAACACTACCCTTGTTAAAGGGACACACATGTACTTAGCCAGGAAAGTAAGAGTCAAGTAGCTTAAAGATGGGGGAAGAGGAGAGAGAAGGCGAGGAGCTGTAAAGGGATTTCTGGCAACCTTAAAATAAAGCAACCATCCAAAACGGGATGAATCCTTTAACTATTAACTTGCCAGACTCACACAACAGACTCCAAACTGGCCTGACAGAGTGTGTAGGACAGGACCTCATGCCTGAGATGAGAGACATGCATCTGAAACACAGGGACACAACCAGAGGGAGGCACACAAAGTATGCCCAATAACAAGTAAAAATGGGACATAGTTCCTCAAGGACAGTAAAATGTACCCAACTTTCCAGCAACTGCCAGATGTCAGCCATCCACCCCCCCAGAGGCAGAACTAGGAAATCTATTTCCCATTTTCAATAGTGGTTTCCTTTTTCATTTTAATTGAATTAAGATTCAGTCACGGGGTGACAATAAGGACTTCTTACTTAAGGCTGATACCAGCCCTACATTGTAAATCCAGTTTTCATCACCACATCTGATAATGCTTTAAAGTTCTGCTAAAGAGACTGACATTGTGTACACAGGATCTCTTTGCAGTGGGGAGTCAACTTCTATTTTTTCAAGAGAGATTTTTAAGACATGGTGCAGCACTGCATGCAAGGTAAACAGCCATAGGATGGTTTCCATGCTTTGCTGTTCATTTTCAGGTTTCCATCTGTTCTAATTATCAAAGCTGAGGATGGGTCTCTTCTATTATCCTTCACCAGTGCATATCCTCAACCTACTTCCTAATCAAGTTTGTTTACAAATATTCATTAAATTCCGTGGTTTATTGGCCCAGTCATTTAATTGTAAGACCATGGTACCACAAGCTGCAATTACAGTAATCAGTGCATTGATTATTGTGAAACACAGTTACCCTGAGATTGAAGTTAAATTAAATACGAACTATTGCTACAACCAGTAACTACACCAACAGGGCAACCTGGGATTCTTAGATCTTCAGTTTTATAACCAAACAACACAGACAACTTCACTGTGAATTATTTTACTATGACCTGTGTTAAAAAGAATTTTCATGACAAATGAAAGAATAAAGCACCTTTTTGCTAGAAAGGACTATTATTACAGGCCAGAAATAGCTAATAAAACAAAATCTGAAAACCTGTTTTCACTGCAATTCACTAGTGTTGTGATGCAGAAAGCCAAGAGACAGTGTCATAGCCCAGCCCAGCTCAAGTCACCCGACAATTCCAGGCCTGGTCCAAACCTCAGAACCCAAATCCAGGCCTGCCAAGGTGAACCCACAATAGCTCCACTGGTTGTTTCTGGGCAGTAGTAACTGAAAAAAGTTACTGTAACTGAAAACAGTCCTGTGAAAGGTGGCAGGTACAGAGTGCAGTGATTTTTTAACACCTTCGGAGCAAATGGTTAAGACAAGGACCAGGTCCCCCTGCACAAACACAGAGCAAGTCGCCGCCCCAGGCCGTGGGGTGCTCAATGCTCAAGCATCATGGCAAAGACAGGGCAGGGTCTGAGGAGAGGCAGCAGCTGAGACAACAGCCAGCCCTATGGGTAGATCCACATCAAGAGACATGCCCAGAGAATTTAGAGATGAGTAAGAATTTGGGGCTTCCACTGAGCTGAGGGGACCTCACGTTGGGTGCAGCGCTTGGGGAGCAGCACCCGTGACCAAGCGATGGGCGCTGCCTGCCCCACCACAGGACCTCTTGCCCAGACAGGACATGCTGGGTCTCTGACCATGTGATGCCCCACTGGGGACAACAACCAGGCACTGCTCAGACCTTCCAGTTCTCCTCATCCTGCCCACAGCAACCCCGAAATGGCACTTGCAGGCCAACTGGACAATAAGATGGTGGGTTGCTCCCAGCTGAAGGTTAATGACCATCTTCTGCTAATCAACAACTCAGGTACTTGTCTCCTTACACGTCACATCTGCAGACACCACCTTCCAAAGAACAAAGGTAAGGCTCACCACCACTCTCCATCAGTAAATTTTGGGAAGACCATAGAAAAGCAATCACATCTGTGTGTGTGTGAGCTCAAAACTAACCCCAGAACTCTCTTTTACAGCAGAGGGGTCATTTACAAGGAGAGATGAGAGCAGCAAGCACCCATGCCCCCCTCCCTGCCCGCTCTGATGTGTCACCCACCTGCCTTCGTGCTTTGATTACCGGAGCCTTCCCCGCCACCGCTTCCCTCAGCTGCTTTCATCTTGCCACAACAACAGCGCCGGGAAAGGAGAGCGGGAGAGGGAAGAGAGTGAGAAAAAGAAATAAAAAGAGAGAGAGAAAGGAGATTTGGGGCTGGAAAAATCAACCTGATGGAGGAATCCGGAAATAACTGACTTGCTGTCAGGCAGAGATGAAAGTGCTAGGAATAAGGGATGTGTTGTGTGCTTATTAAAATGATTCTCCCAGGGAAAGCACATCTTTGGCACCTGCTTAAAACCATTGCCATGAAAGAGACACCCAACAATCTAGGATGGCTAAAGTTAGCACCATTTTTATCTTTTGTTGAATATGCATGAAAGATTCTCAAGACACATGTTTAATACAAAACTATAGTAAGAACTATTTTAAAATCTTGCTTAAATTGATCCATAGGTCAGACTGACCATCGAGCCTGAAGTGATGCCAAGCAGTGAAGAAAAACCTAAAACCAGCTTGAATTAAAACTTGCAGAACTGTAGTAAAAAAAGTAGGCAGGGAAGAGGGATGGAGAGCAGTTATGAAAATGCATGATTGCCTGAAATATTCCCCCATCTTCAAAAAGTGTCGCCTTGAAATTCCTACCTGCTTCATTCACCTTGCTGCTATCAGATTTTTTATTACTCTCACTTTTGAGGATTTGTCTGGCACTTAGTATGCAGGAGCAGTGCACAGGAATAGATCCTGCTGCCATAGATAATGCAGTTCTAAGGGAAACCCATCAATTGTTAATGGCCATGCAAATTGTTGAAACTAGAGAGTTATTCACAGTTATCTCGCTGTGATTTGGTAAGTGTCCATGCCTGATGTGATCACTCACTTGATATATTATTCCATTACAATTCAAGTAGTAGCCTTAGCTTTTGGTTTTAGGGGAAAAAAAGCACAAGGGAGTGTAGGAGGGTGAAGGGATGTTATTTGTTTTCAATTATTTTAAACAGTCATACATACCTTCTTATGCAAAGTATGATAAATCCCTCCCTGAGACTACAGTCATGCCTTACTGAAACATTTAAACCTCTCCGGTAAGAACTAAAGGAGTTTACCATGGAACTTCAGACCCCGATTTTGCAAAGCACCTTCTAATGTTTCAGCCATACACCTGGTTCACACATCCTTTGTGGCACTGGATCTTCCAGCTGCAGGTCACATCTTTCACAATTTCTGATCAGGATTTTCTACTACTTATGCAGAAATTCGCTGACATTTAATAAGCTATAGGCATCTCCTCATATCCATAATGCATTCAGTCTCTTGCAGCAGCAACTTACTGATCATTAATTTTCAGCTTTATTACAGCTCCAACATATCAGATGTTTTTTTTTCATCTTGTCTGAGATTTATTACTTTAGCAAAGTGTACTTTGTTTTTTTTATTTTGTTTGCTCGTTTTTAAACAGCCCTTAAGGGAAAAATGTTACTCTTCTTTATAAAGTAATTCTGAAATCACAGTATTAAAAAGTAAATCCTATAATTATGTTTCCCATTAGGATTAGATAAATTACATTTAATTAAAAGAAAAATCTGCTAGCACCCAGCACAATGGTTGGTGGCAAATTCAGAAGATGAAACATTCATGTGTTTATCTTCCTGAAACAGCAGATTGAGTCTATGAGCAGACACACCCAAACAAGCCTGATATAAACTCAGACATTACAAACAAAAATTTGCCCCTCCATTCAGACAGTGATTCCGATTTTTAAAAGCAGCCTCTAATTTTATTCTTGTAGACTATAACAACTACAATTTTGATGAACTTTCTGGTACTAACACACGGAACTACCTGACTGCACCAGGAATTCCAATATTGTGATAAAACACCTGCAATTATTTGCGAGGCAAAAACCAGTATCAGAAGTCAAGATCTTCTAGGAGAATGAAGAAAAACAAGATTCCTAACCAAACACTGCCACGCTCCCCTGTCTCCAGCAGCACTGTTGATCAGGTGATGTTCTCCATCAGACTGAAGGCTGCAGGGGTCATAATGCACACTGCAGCTCTAGGAAACTATTTATACCATGCTCTCCTTGTAACAGCTTTGGAGAACTAATTATTAACAGGGTCCCCCAAGTACATTTTGCAAACACTGTGGCATGCATTTTTCCTTTAGGAATCTACAGCTACGAGCAGGCCGTCAGCATCACGCTCTCAATTTTGTTTAGGAGCTGAAGAATGATTGATCTTATTGATTTGTGTCAACAGTCTGACATGGCCATATCGACCAGTGGTAATTTTGTAGGAGGAGCTGGGAAGGGAGCTGGAGACAGCATCCTGTGCAGCAGGCCATCCTGCCCAAAGAGCAAATGTTGTTAAAGATGCTGGTACAGCCATTGACGGGACCGCACTGGGACTCGAACCGACACAACTGAGCGACGAGACATTTCCCATGACCATGTTTTACAGCAAATCCACTGCTAAACACCCAACTGTATAATTATAATCTATTACAATTATGCAAAGAAGTAACATTTCAGAAAGGCCTTCTCATTTCCCATTCTTAGCATTGAACACTTTTGTTTTGCAGCCAATCAACTAAATTAGCCCTAATTCTGTTTCATTCACAAAGAGGATATTAGAGGGGGAAAAAGTGAACAAATGGGAAATTCACTTAGGAACCCAGGAATTCTTCTGTTTTCGTGTATTTCTGGACTAGAAAGCATCATGGAGAAGTCAACTTACAGTAGAAGAGCTTTACTGAATTTGCTAAGTGCACCAGGACAGCCTGGAGGAGCGATCAGAAACGACAGTGCTGCAGCACCTGGAAAAGCAGTGGCCTTTGGTAGTGGCTGAGTGAAGCAGGGAGAGTTACAAGGCTCATATACTAAATGTGACCATGTATCCTCACCCAGGACAAGTGTCAAACCCCAAAAGAGCTTTTGTGGGCATTTCCCCCTGCCAGATACAGAGAAGAGCTGCTTTACACTGCATCTGACAACTACCACCTTTTATTGGAAAATCACAATTTAGACTTACACTAACTGCTGCTTCCTGAGAAGGGGATACAGAAAACATGAGTAAGTAGTATGTCAGTTCTACACAGTGCTTTCTCTAAACACTGCAAAGCACTACAGTAACCCCTGAAAATACTTAGGGAAGGCAAAGTGTTCTTCCCATTTGAAAAGCACATGGAAATGTAACCATGATGGCCAGTGGCAATCCTGGCTGTCAGACTGCAGGATCGAGACCACATGTGCTACAGGCAAGAGAAAGCCAGAGCTCCTGCAACAGCCCTGCCAGCACTAAACTTCACCCAGAGACTGCAGGAGCATGGAGAAGTCTGTCTTAGTGGAGCACAAAAGGAGAGCCTGGTGTAGCCAAGACAAACACCCACTTAGCCTCCTGTCCGCATCCTGGCTGAGGAGATAGCACTACACCACTCGAAAAACTGAAGTTAAATCTCAGCAAGAGGTGGTGGGAAAGACAAGTGAGGAAAACATAAGATGTTTAAAGAAAATGGCATCTTCTTTCTCCTGTTATTGAGGAGGTTTAACCCTCCTGACTGCCTTACACTTATGTTTTCTAAGAAATTACAGCATTTTAGGAAGTTAGATTGCATTTGGAAAGTCATCAGCCTGGCAGCACTCACACCAGTTCTTTCCCAGAAAAGCAGTTAGGCACAACATTTTGCTGAGATAGGCCCTGTATTTCTTAAAACATTACTTCCCTCTTCTCATGTGAAACAAATTCCTCTCTTGTTGTCATTTGGAATTCATTTCCTTGTTCCTCCTGCACCACTGCAGTGTACTGATCTCCCACCTCTACACACCATTCCAGGTTCTGTGGCACCCAAGACATTTTCTTCCAATGCACAGCTGTCCACTGTTATAATTTGCTCTGTAAGTGGAAGAAAGGAATCCCACCATGCTCTGGCTTAGATCTTTAATCATCCCTGTGTACACCTGGTGTCACAGGCCCTCCTGCCACAGCTCCCTCCTTCTCTGCCTGCTCCAGAGATGTGGGGATGAACTGTATAAGCATTACATAGCATTGATGCTCCTGACACTTGACTGACAAGGCTCCTAAATCAAGGGCAAAACAGTAATGATTCCTCCTGAAATTTGGATTGGAAAAGGAGGAACACAAAACCTCACATAAAAACACAGCATAGCTGGATGAACAGAGGAACAAATTTACTGCTCTGTAGTAGGTAAGGTTTTGA
>JAOXXN010000395.1:139665205-139675991 GCA_026770055.1 Myrmophylax atrothorax
CAACCTAAACCTCCCCTGACACAACTTCAGGCTATTCTCTTATGTCCTGTCACCAGTCACCACAGAGATCAGTGCCAGCCCCTCCTCTTCCCCTCACAAGGAAGCTGTAACTGAAATGAGGTCTCCTCTCAGTCTCCTCCAGGCTAAACAGACCAAGTACTCTCAGCCACTCCTCATATGGAGCTTCCCCTCAAGGCCCTTCCCCATGTTTTTTTGCCCTCCTTTGTACACTCTCTAATAGCTTAATATCTTTTTTATATTGCGGTGTCTGAAGCTGCACACAGTACTTAAGATGAGGCTGCCCCAGTGCAGAGCAGAGCAGGACAATCCCCTCCCTCAGCTGGCTGGTGATGCTTTGCCCGATACAACCCATGAGCCTTCTATTATATTTTCTCTCCTCTGTCCAGGGGAGGAGGAGAGTCATAGAGCAGCTTTGGTGGGCACCTGGCATCCAGCCCAGATGAAATCACCACATGTCTAATCTAAATATACCAGTTCTTCAGTTTAAAACCATCACCCCTTGTTCTGTCACTACAGGCCCTGGTAAAAAGTCTCTTTCTTTCTTATGAAACCCCTGTAGGTACTGGAATGCTGCTGAGAGGTCTCCCTGGAGCCTTCTGTTCTCCAGACTGAACAGCTCAACTCTCTCAGCCTGTCTTCATAGGAGAGGTGCTCCATCCCTCTGTTACAATTCATGGCCTTCCTTTGTACTTTCTCCAACAGGTCTGTGCCTTTCCATTATGTGAGGTCTCAGAGCTGGATGCAGTACTCCAGGTGAGGTCTTATAAGAGCAAATAGAAGGGGAGCATCACCTCCTGTGTCACCTGCTGGCCAAACTTCTTATGCAGCCCAGGATACGATTTGCTTTGGCACACTTTGCCAGCTTGTAATCACTGCAAATAATTACAACCTGAAGAGTGAGGATACTCTTGGATCCTCTGTCACATTTTGTGACCTTCTTATGGACAAGAGCCTTTTGCTGGGCCTTGGAAGCTGAGGAACATACTATTTTAAACATAAACCGAAAAACCACGCACTTCCCACAAGGCTATTTCATGTTTCTCTTTCTTTCTCATCTTCATTCAAACCCCACGCTGGGCTGAAGGGAGCCCCAGGCTTGACCACCGTGTGGACAGATGGACAGTGTGGGCAGCTGGCTCTTCCCACCTGCCACGGCAGGGAGGGAGGTTACTGCCTCCGTCACCCGCTGACAGAGCTGTGCTTGCTGCCAGCAGAAGCAAAGGCAGTTCCCACCACTCTGGGAGAAAAGCCCACTGCAGCCCAGAATGGCCATGCCATCATGGAACTGCAGAATCATTTAGGTTGGAATAGACCTTTAAGGTCATCAAGTCCAACTCCTAACTGAGCACAGACAAGTTCACCACTAAACCATGCCCCCAAGTGCCACATCTACACATCTTTTAAATACCTCTGGAAGTGGGGAATCCACCATTGCTGTGAGTAGCCAGTTCCAATGCTTGACAGCCCTTTCAGTGAAAAAATTTTCCCCATATCCAATCTAAACCTCTCCTGGCACAACTTGAGGCTATTTCCTCTTGTCCTGTCTCTTGCCACTTGGGAGAGGAGACCAACCCCCACCTGGCTGCAGCCTCCTTTCAGGTAGTTGTAGAGTGGGAAGGTGCCCCACGAGCCTCCTCTTTTCCAGGCTGACTGGGCTTTACACTGAGCTCCATAAATTCAGTAATCGTTGTAGGCATAAAAATCAGAGAATCACAGAATGATTGAGATTGAAAAGGACCCCAGGAAAGCATCTGGTCCAGTGTTCCTACTCAAGCAGGGTCATCTACAGATGATAAAATAAGAGAGATGCAGACAGTGCCTGTGGTGGTTGGACTCTCAGCCACAAGTAATGACAAAAATTTATTCAACCCTCGCTGGGTGATAACTCTCCCACCCAATGAGTGGGATCAGTCAGAGGGATTGAACAAGAATCAACCAGTCTCTGTCCAGCCCTTCCTTACTGCAGAGGACCCTGGCAAGTAGGCAGATCCAGATGTGATGGTGCCATCTCTGCTCTCCAGGCTGCATGAAGAGGAGATGCCAATGCCACCAGCAGCACTGATGTACTGCCTTTCTCCCAGCAACTCTGTCCTGCAGAGGCCAGTGAAGCAGACAGCAATGTCTGTAATCAGCAGTTATCCTTTGGAAGACAAGCTGGGCCAGCAGAGAGCACAGTCCTTAGGATTTCTGAGCAAGGAGAACATGTCCCCTCAACCAGTGGTTATTTAGGCTTGACCATACGCCTGTTGACAATACTGAAGCCTTCTGGCAGATTGCAGATGTCAGCATGGACTCTGATCTTTGGCTGCTGCCCAGAGAAAATTATTAATCACATTGACAAGCACTATCCTAAGCAAGTCTAAACAAGTAGTGCTCCAGTGTCATTATTACAGGTAGTATGAAAGCTGTGAAAGGTCTGAATTTCCATCTTGGCCTTTGGACCCCAATGGTTTGATGTGAATAATGAATGTAATCACTGTGACTGAATATTGTAGCAATGCTTATCAGCCTAGGTCAAAGGGAGGTCTGAGGGGTAGTGCTGAGGCAAACACTGCTTCTAATACCTGCATATACTTATAGTTATAGGAACCAGAAGAGGTGTAGGTGACTACCTACACCAAAAGGTGTGGGTGATTACGATGTGTTGGACTATATTACACACAAACCTTTACCTGTGCATGTGTGGGAGAAAACAGCCTTTTAAGATCTGTTGCCATTTTGCCTTTGATTTCAAGAGGACTAAAATCCCACTTTGACAATTCCTACCAAGGGCTGGGCTGCTGTAAGGAGCAGCCAGCCCCAGTCTTTGCTGGCCTTGCTGTTAAAGCCCATATGGTTTCACAAGACATTCTAGTCTTAAACCCCAGTGTTTATCCATTCTGGTCCTATAAAGTAGGGCTTCTTTAGTGGGGAAAGAAACCAGCAGACAGTGGTGGATTTGTGGATCCAACTTCACAAGCAAGGAACTTCTGCTGTGTTTTTCCTGTAATTTTCATGATCAGAGGAAACAAGCCGAGTTTCACAACATTGTAGGTTCTGGTTGCGTTTCCATCACAAAGGTGATATTTGCAGGTTGAAGTACAGCCTTTATTTACTTTAGTGCCACATCTCCCAGCAACTTCAACAAGGGAAGAGTTTTGCCCTTGCTGTCTTTCACTGGCAGGGGTTTTGTTCCCACAGTCAAGTCAATAACCTCCCTGTTCACCTCTGTCCCCACAGCGTGTTGTCGGGCAGCATCCTTGCTTTGCTCCCTCTCATAAACAACTGCTTGCTTCAAGTTGATTTCTGTCCTAAACAATATTTCTTCCTGTAACTTAATTTTTATTTATTGCCTAAAATTCCAGATTAAATGCCATCTCCTAGCAACCGATATATTTTTGTCCCTAGTCTGCTAACTCCCAGTGTTTGGGTATTGCTCTCTGTTAATTTTGCCATCTCAGACAGAAAACACCAGTTTCCAGATACCTAGTGGTATGCACATTTGTCTGTTAAATTTCTAAACAGTTAAACAGCTAACTTTATATCCACCTGTTTGTTGACTTGATAGATGTGCTCCAGAGGAAAAAAATAAAAACATACCCAATCCAATTTTCCTGTTTGGTGCATCTTCAGAAAAGAGTGACACGGGGCAGGAGTTGCCTTGACAGGGGTGCCTCACATGAGATGTTTTGGGATGGGGCTCCTTTTCCCACTGTGCACACCATTGACATTCCTTTATATGTTAAAGAAACACTGAGAAATGAGCTTACTACCTCTGCAGATGAACCATATGTATCCTCCCAACAAGCCATGGGAAAGCCCATGTTGAATCTCAAGAGGACAGGCCTGAGTTATGTCCACAGTGAACCTTACATGGACGTCACATTAAAAATGAGCCTTTTGTTTTGGCTGTTCAGATTCTGCAGTGTGACTTTTGAACCTGTGTAGAGAGGCATTTGCTGCTTTTATCTTCTTTGGTAGTGTGGCAGGAGCTCAGCACACTGCAGAGAAAGGCTCATGCACCAAACTGGAAATTCTCAAAATTTTTAGGAATTTGTCTATGACCTTGGCTTCAAGAAGCTTTAGTGACTAGGCTTCATCTGTGGTTTATTAACTTTAGTAAACTGCATCTCTATCTGACCATCCTCTGATGCTCAGCAGAAGGAAATGGCAGCTTCCAGGGTGTGCTTGGCATTGCAGCTGCCTGTTGTAGGCTGGGATGGAGAATCTCCAACTAGAGCCCATAAACAGACATTGCAGATGTTTACTGCTGGTCAGATGGATCCACTAAAGTAATAGGGCAGAATCCATCCTTAGACTCAGTTTCTTGTGTCATTTTTTTATTCATGCAAACTTGACTTTAGCTATTTTTTCCTGTTTGCAATGGTTATAAATGGAATTTACATGTAATAAAAGATGCTGTCCATGAGCATAAAAGAACAACTGATAATTCATGACTTTTATTTCTGTAACTTCTCACTTCCAGAATATCTATTTGACAAACTATGAGTCATATACATTGGCTTGGGTGGATATACTTAGCTCTGATTTGTACAGTGAGATGTAAATAATCAGCGAATTAAATGAAAATTTTCTCTGGGAATTACTGCCTCCCCTTTCTTTCTCCCCCCACCTCCCATTCCTTCTGCTTTAACTCACCAGTGTTCAAAGCCATGATGCCATTGCCTGACAACCTGAAAACATGCCACTCACCTTCTCCAGCAGCAGCATTTCATTCAGAACCGCTGCCAGATAAGATTGAAGCTGCCCATGACTTCCTGTAAAAACAACATGGTATCAGGACTAGTTACAAGCAATGAGGCATTTAATTTTACAGCTCTGCTAAAATCATACTTCCAGCCCCAGGCTTCGACTGTGCTGGCTCAGAGAGATGGACACTTGCAACATTCTTTAATATCACTTTGTTTTCCTGCAGAAGCCTCTGCAAGGTACTGGCCAAGGCTCTGCTTTTGACAGACAACCCTCAAAGGGCAGATTTGCATCCCGCTACCTCTAAAATTCATGAAAAATCTGTGTGAGGACGGATGTGTGCCAGTGGGCACCTGACAGCTGAGTGCAACTGTAAATAGCTGTGATCACCCGATGAGAACATGAATTTTGTCGGATCTTGCTGAGCTGGTTGGGTCTTGCCTGCTACATGTGATGGTCTCATTAACACCTACTGACAGATGTTTTCCTCTTGGTTTGGCCAGAGGTGCCTGCTCATCAATAGGCAATGCTGAGCAGAGACATGTGTCAGCTTTTGGCAATTTTATGCAGTTTGACTCCGGAAGGATTAAACTCTGCTGTAACACAAAGTAAGGTAACCTTGTGCAGTTGTGTAGAGCAGTATTAGGTTAAAAAAATCTGTGCACTGAGGCTTTGTAAAAGTGGATGTTTGTCAGCTTTCATGGAGCAGAAACGGTGAAGGCAGAAGATTGCTACTGTGCATCCTTTCCCCTCATTTACCTGTCACCCCAGACAGAGCACCACTCACACACAGGAGGCAAGAAGCTCTTCTCCAAAAAGCAGAGTCTGGGATGATGTTATCCATGGTCTGAACTTCTCCTCCTGCACAACCTGCTCTCCTGCTGTGGCACCTCTTGTCCCTTGCTTCAGGTTACCCTTGTTCACTGTTCCATGATGCCAGTCTCCTGTACTCAAGTTTATCAAGCTGGTTCTTTTAGAAGGATGAAGAGCCTTAAAATACAGGTTTTTTTCTAGATGCAAAGTGTGCCACACTGTTGTATGTCTTAGAACGATACACAGGCATTTAATAATTCACGAGTGAATTCTCCCCGCACAAGAATCTGGGTCTGTCACAGACATGCTGCACTGGGGTTGTGTGGCAAGGCTTTGGTAGTGGAGGCTCTGCTGGGGTGGCTTCTGTGAGAAGGTGCCAGAAGCTTCCCCTGTGTCTGACAGAGACAATGTCAGCCAGCACTGAGATGGACCCAACACTGGCCAAGGCTGAGCCCAACACCCATGGTGGTAGCACTTTTGGGATAACTTACTCAAGAAAGGGGAAAAAACCTGTTCAGAATAACAGCAGAGGAAGAGAACTGAGAATATGTGTCACCTCTGCAGACACCAAGGTGAGTGGGAGGAAGTGCTCCAGGCACCAGAGCAGCCCATTGTGCAGCCCATGGTGAGGCAGCTGTGCTCCTGCCGCCCATGGAGGTCCATGGTGGTGCACAGATCCACCCACAGCCCCTGGAGGAGTCCTTGATGGAGCAGGTGGATGTCCAAAGGAGGCTGGGATCCCCTGGGAAGCCTGTGCTGGAATTGGGTCCTGTCAGGACCCGCAGACCAGTGGAGAAAGGAGCCCACACTGCAGCAGGTTTGATGGCGGGACTTGTGACCCCACAGGGGACCCACACAGGAGCACTCTGTTCCTGCAGGACTGTGCCCCATGGAAGGGCCCACACTGGAGCAGTTAATGAAGAACTGCAGCCTGTGGGAAGCACTCATGTTGGAGAAGTTCGTGGGGAACTGTCTCCCATAGGAGAGACCCTACACTGGAGAGACCCTAATTCCTCTTGAGGAGGAAGAAGCAGCAATGTGTGATGAAATGACCACAACCCCCATTCCCCATCCCCCTGATGGGTGTAAATCCTCCCAGAATATTTTCATTTAGCAGCACTGATTTGGCTTAGGGTCCCTCTCTGTCGACTGGTGCCTTACCACATGAGGCTTGTTCAGGAAAAAAGGAAGGGGTTCATAAAAAAAGGTAGCAAAATGTGCCATAAGAGGTGGGAATGAGCTGATACCAAATGTGATGAAGAGTCAGAGGTAGGGACAAGGCTGTGAGGAACAGGAGATGTGTTGGTTGAAAGGCAAAAGGGAGAGCCAGCAAGGAGGCATAGGAATGGCAAATGATCTTTGTAGCAGCAATTTGAATGGACATGTGCCAGGAAAGATTTAATTTGTCAGGGATGGAAGGAAGGATGTTGCGGCGAGACATGAGATGATGTGAAGTTTAGCCATGTGGATGGAGGGGAAGGCTGTCTCAGCTATGGTACGAAGGAAGAGTCTGGAAGGCCTCAGCATGGCCTGGAAGTAATTGAGGGATGCACTGTGGCCTCTGTTATGCACAAGGTCAGATTAGATGCTCAGAGTAGTCCCTCCTGAGTTTAGCATCTATAAATCTGTGAAATAGAGGCTGAATCCTTGAAACATCACATTGGAAGCCCAGGGTATACTGAGATACTGGCTTTAAGACTAGGATTTGGGGGTATAGAAAATCTATTTCAGGATTTTTTTTTAAATTATTTTTTTAAGGTTTATTTCATCTACCTGGTTTTACAGGCAGAGTATATAAAAAACCTCTAATAAAATATTTAAAGCCCTCTAAATATCCTCAAAAGAGTCTTTTCATAACATATTTTGTATGAACAGACAGGATGCTGCTGGGATGTGATATACAGATGTCATCACTTTGATAGTTTCATAGATTTCAGAGCCAGAAGGCACCACCATGGTGGTTTCCTCTGCCCTGCATAATGGGGGCCGAGGAGTTTCGTCCAGCAATTCCCACACCGATACATGAGCTACATCATGTAGAAAGACATCCACGCCTAATTTAAATATCTTTTGGGGTGATGGAGAACCTACCATCTCCCATGTCAGCTCCTCCAGTGGTTAATTACATGGCCATTACGGAGAAAAATGTGCCTTGCTTTCAACTTGATTTTTTTTTAGCTCCAGTCTCCCTGGTGTATATGCCTTTGTCTGCTACATTTAGCGATCTCTAATACCTCCTCCATGTGTAGATACTTACAGATCAATTCATCTCTTATACTCCTCTTTGATAATGTAAATGGATTGTGCTCCTTTGGGTCATTATAAGATACACCTTCCATCAGTCTTATAGCTTTTCTCCCAACCTTCCTCAGTTTTACAACACAATTTTTAAGTGTTGACAGTGGAACTAGTCTGCTTTTGTCCCCTTAATGTCATAGATAGAGCTAATACGTTTCCCCTACCACTCAATATTCCCATTTATACATCCTAGGGTCATATTAGCCCCTTTAACAAGAGCATCACACGTGGAACTCATGTTCAGTTGTTTATCTATTGTGACCTCTTAGGTAAACAGCCAAGAACAGCTTCCTGAATATTCCCTCTATAAAAACTCCCACAGGATCACTCTTCACTTGCAACTCCTCTTCAGAGACATGTCATTTAACTGCCTTGTAATCCATTTTAGAAGTGCCATATTGATTTTTACAGTGCTACCATTCAGAACAAAACAAATGGCAGAAGGTAACCCCCGGCATCGCTCTGATCTTCCCAGGTACATATTTCCATGGAGATGCATGGCCCACAGTCTCTGTGCCTTGGCTGGCAGCAGGTGAGCATGCAGGCACCCCAGCTCCTGTTTCTGATGGAGGTCTGCTGCTGCATCAAGTCTATAATGGAAGCACAGGAAATTGGAGCTAAAGCACAAGCCATGAGCTCCAAAACATCTAGAGAGGGTAAAACGGATTTGCAGCTCATGCTTTCAGAGGTGGCAGAACTGTTACTTATGTGCCTAGACACTAATGTGTCTTGGTGGCTTTCAGGGAATATTTCGAGACAATATCCGACACTCAGGGGGTCCCAAAATGGCCCATGGAGAAGGATCAGTCTGGAAATCCCATATAAATGCCCTGCTGCTAGTGCTTGAAACCACACTGCTTTTAGAGTGGTTTTAATTTAGTGTGGAGGGTTGTGTGACTGGTGAACCAAGAGAAATGCTGAAGGCTGAGGATGGTCCTTGGGTCCCATGTGTTTGGATAATATTCAGACAATCTTGGTTTTCCTGTTGGTTGGCAAGTCCCTCATGGGATTAGCAGAAAGGTCCATATTTTAGGATTAAGAGGCAGCTTGTTATGGGACTAATAACATGGAGAAAGGGGGGAAGCATGAAGAAAGCCTAATTTCTCCTGCCTGATACTGTACAACTCAGGGAAGGAAGGAGGGCAGAAGAGATACTGCCTCAGGATAAAACAAGCAGCTGTTGTCTCCAGGTGGAATTAGGCAGTGGGAGCCCTGGTTCCTGCAATTTCTCACGTTTCTGACAAAGCTTTACTTGCCAAGAATTGCCTAAACCAGGCGGAGTCTTGGATGTGAGGGACATCTACAAAACCAGTTAGCATAACAGTACCCTTCCTGCTCTGAGTTAAAACTTAAACAGAGGCAGAAATAACCCTGCAATGTCCCCAAAGTACTAAAATTTCTTGCTGTAAATGATGGCAGGCAGGGGCTTATCTGGCTTTTCTGCATATGGGAGCATTTTCTTGTGCAAATGCTTGCAGCTGCACTTTTCATGTGGGGCAACTCTTGCAGCTAAATAAAATCGTTAAAATGAGTTAATCAGCATAGTACAATGGCTCCCAATATTTTCCACAAAACAATTTGCCTCCCACATAGTCTGTGCATCTCTGTCCCATTTCACAGCATGGAGGAGAGTCAAAGAGCCCCTCGGGCTGAGCATCCGGCGCTCAGCACCAACCGTGCTCTCCCATCTCGCCAGGAAAGTGCCAGAGCAGAGTGTTCAAGCAGAGACTTATGATGTGCCCTAAAGTGCTTCACTTCTCTGCAGTAAAACTCCCCAGTGAAGGAAAAGCAGTTTTCCTAATCTGCCTAGAGCTGTTGTTGGAGGCCAGAGGTGGCCACGCACACCCTGTCATGTCATCCTGCCCTCTGTAACGGACAGTTGAAACTCTCAAGGCCTTTGCCAGCTGGCTATAAAATACTGCCTCTCTTCAGCTCATAATTGGCCTCAATGTAATTTTTTTTTGTTGTTTTAACCCTCATTCTGAGGCTTTTCTCTTCCTTGCCCTAATCCCCTGACGGTGCCTAGTAAAGACCAGATGAAAGCCTGGATGTTGGAGAAGGGCTGATCCTGGCCCTGAAGGGCACCACCCATTTGTTCTTAAGACTCACGAACTGCTGCTCTTTGTCATCGTACAGCACAGAATTGGGTTCTCACCAAGCCTGGTGATTTTGGATGAGAGGGTGGCCCAGTCCCTGCTGGCACCCTGGGCTCTGACTCTACATCTGGACTGGCCACAGCAGGGGATGTGTCCCAGTT
Source organism: Myrmophylax atrothorax (assembly GCA_026770055.1). Taxonomy (NCBI): domain Eukaryota; kingdom Metazoa; phylum Chordata; class Aves; order Passeriformes; family Thamnophilidae; genus Myrmophylax; species Myrmophylax atrothorax. The sequence goes on from JAOXXN010000395.1 coordinate 139,675,284, forward strand.
TCTCAGCTGATAGCCTGACATACTGACTTAAATGAGTCTGGACTTACTCATACTTACAGAAGAGCAGGTTTTTACCTCAAAGGGGTAGAAAAAGAAGAGCTAAATTTGTAGAATATGCCAAGTTGGCAGAGACCCATAAGGATCATCATGTCCAGCTCCTGGCCCTGCACAGAACCATCCCCAGGAGTCACACCATGTGTGTGAGAGTATTGCCCAAACACTTCTTGAACTCTGCCAGGACTGGTGCTGTCACCCCTTCCCTGGGGAGCCTGTTCCAGTGCCCAACTACCCTCTGGGTGAAGAACCATTTTCTGATATCCATCCTAAACCTCCCGTGACACAACTTCAGGCCGGGTCCTGTCACTGGTTACCACAGAGAAGAGATCAGTGCCTGCCCACCATGAACTCCAGTAGATATCACAGAACCACAGAATATGATGAGTTGAAAGGGACTCACAAGGGCCATTGAGTCCAACTCCTGCCCTGCACAGGACCATGCCCAGGAGTCACACCATGTGCCCCGGAGTATCATTCAAATGCCTCTTGAACTCTGGCAGGCTTAATGCTGTGAGCACTTCCCTGGGAAGCCTGTTCCAGTGCCCAACCACCAAACACCCTCCAGGAGAAGAATCTTTTTCTAATATCCAACCTAAACCTCCCCTGACACAATTTCAGGCCATTCCCTCAGGTCCTGTCACTGGTCACCAC
>JAOXXN010000395.1:139676091-139699783 GCA_026770055.1 Myrmophylax atrothorax
CAGTCTCCTCTTCTCCAGGCTGAACAGACCAAGTGACCTCAGCTGCTCCTCATACAGCTTCCCCTCAAGGCCCTTCACCATCTTCATTGCCCTCCTTTGGACATTCTGTAACAGCTTAATATCTTTTTTAGACTGTGGTGCCCAAAACGCCACAAAATATCCCAAGTGAGGCCACCCCAGTGCAGAGCAGAGCAGGACAATCCCCTCCCTTGCCTGGCTGGTGATGCTTTGCCTGATGCCCCCCTGGACTCAGTTGGCCCTCCTGGCTGCCAGGGCACTGCTGACTCAGATTCAACTTGCCAGTGACCAGGAAGGATCCCCCGTCCCTTTCCATGGCACTGCTTTCCAGCATCTCATTCCCCAGTCAGTATAAATGTCCTGTGTTACACAAAACTTCTGGTATTCTTTTTTCTCCAAATAGCCTTTTGGGCCTTTTGGTGTTTTGCCTTCAATAGAGACTGAACTGCTAGTGATTAATGACTTAAACATTTGACCACCTGCTGTAAGAGAGCAGCCTATTGGAGCTGATGGCTCAATCAGCAGCAGTGCTTTGCTAGCAATGTGAAGAGCAGCCACCCAGGTGCTGAGGGTGTGCACACCTGCCACCTCAGGCTACAGGCTGAGTGTTGAGCAGAGAGGCAAATCCTGTGAGGCAGGGTAGTGTTTCTGTGTCCCCATGCAAATGGCTCAGCTGTGATAACTCCTCCCCTGGAAGGACTGAGACAATTCACACACATAGCCTGAAGATATTCATCTCTGCTGATGGGCCATAATGGATCCACCTGTGTGGATGTACCAGGCAGCTGTAACACCTTACAAGGTGTGAAAGACTCCTGAGAAGTGCCATGATCCAGTAATACATCATCCTGTGTAGAACTACCCGCCCTGGGGAGGTACAAGGGATGTTCCTGCCAAGCCTAAGCCACAGTCAGACTTCACTCAACACTTTGTACTCTTCCCTCTCACCACACGGAGTTTTCTTACCACACGGGGCTTCCACCATCACCTTGATGGATCCGGACAGCAACCACCATGTTGACAGGACTGCGACCATCTCTTCGACCAATGAACATTGAACCCAGTGTCATTGCTGGAACCAGTGGGTGTCTTGTGGGTCCCTCCAGTTGCCTGGGGGGTCCGCAGCCATGTTCTGACTGCCTGCACCAGCACCGCAGCCTCACTCCAGCGCCACATGTCTGTCTGCCAGTATCGAATCCCGGCTATCCACCATTTCCTGCTGCTGCTGACTCTCCAACCATTCCTGCCAGGTCTTTCAGGCATGGGGGAGGTCAACCACCTGAAAAGGGTGGTCATCTTGTCTCTGTCCTGTGGCCATGTGTGTTTTTTCCAGGTGGAAAGGCCAGCTGACATCTTAATTTGGTCAGATCTTGGAAAGTTTCTCCTCATCGCTATGTTTAACCCATTTTTTTCGGTATTGTTGTTAGCATTCTTCTTGGCAAAGAGGGTTTTTTTCACTTTTATCTGGGCCTATTTGGTCTTCCTCTCCATATTGGAGAAACCATGGGCATTGAATCTGAGGAGGAGACATCTGTCTGAAGTTTCTGCCCCTCCAAAGGGTCTCAAACCAAGATAATGAACATCCAGGGTTGCCCCATCCCAGGTGCAGAATCCAGCACTTTCCCCTGTTGAACTTGAAATGTAAAGTGACGATAATCGTCAGAGGTAACTCTTTGCTTCCCATTTAAGTCTTACCTGCAGGAAAACTTAACCGAGATTTTGGTAGACAACAGGTCCATCCTGCTGCCCTACCACAGGGTCAGGATTGCTGAGAGATGCTCGTCAAAGCTGTTCTCCATCTCTTCAAGTAGTCGCTACTGCAGCAGCATTGCTGTTCCTAGAAAGCTTTTCCTAGTGTCCAGTGTGCATCCCTCTTACTGCCATTTCAGCCTCTCACTCCAGCACTGATGTGGAGATGAGGTTAATCCACATGTTGCCCTAAAACAAACCTGTAGTAATCTGCCCTCTGCTTTATCTCCTAAGGCCAGTGCCCTGGTGCCATTTATTTAAAAGAAAACCCTTTTATTTGGCAGTGTGTTTTTCATGTGCAGTAATTCAGTGTATTTCCCATGTGATGCTAATAACAGTAGAAGGAAAGAAATCATGTCAGGTGCAGAAAAGCAAGAAGGCAATGACAAGGCAGTGACATGAACGAGACGAAAGAGTGCACAAAAGAGGAAGAGACCTCAGACAAAGCGAGACCAGGATGATTCGACACCTCACCCGTGAAAGTGTCACGCTGTGCACTGAGACTCTGACAGATCAGTGCCTGGGTGCAGTGAGAGGGAAATGTCAGATAAGCATGAGCTGTGGACGGCATCTTCTTGTCTCCCAAATAAGGTGTCTCTTTTGCACCAAGGTGCCTGGTCTGTTCAAATCAATCCAACTTGCAACACAATCTTTTTGGAAGACTTACAGTTCCTCTGTTACGTTTCAAGGTTTAACAGTGACATGTAAATGTAGTTCCAGTTTTACAGATAAGGAGCTGGGACATGAAGACATGAAGAGACAATGTGGGGGAACTTGTTCTTTCACACACAACAGGTCAACAGTGGGATTGCAAACATCACTTGTGTTTCTAGGGTTGCACTTCATTCACTGGAATTCACTGTGGGCTAAAGACATGTGTTCACATCAGAAAGCTTTGCTCAAATGAGCACAGATCTGCTTGGCTAACGTGATCTTAGTTGAGGAATCCAGTTTTTGGACATGGACCTGAGAGTGGAGCCCAAGGGTCCAAGTAGCATGACCTGAACCCGTAACCCACGACAGCTGCTCAGGGTAAAGGAAGCTTTAATGGACCCACGGGATGTACATGGGTATAACACAAGATCATACAAGCTGCATCAAGGACTAATTGTCACTGGAAGGATCAAACTGCACAACTGGTTGCTCCACTGATGAATTCTGAGTAACAAACCATGAATAGATAAACTGCAACCCCATCGCTCAGATTTGTAATGCAAAACCCATACTTGCACACATGGAAACTCCTTGTCCACAGCTTCAGTAACTATTCTCTTTGTCTCCAGGGAGAAATATTGCATGATCATGGCACCTGCTGTTTCATGATACAGCAGATCTGATTTAGGTGACATATTGTTTATAATGGAAATTCTCTTAGTGTGCAGCACCCAGAGGTGTAATAACAACATGGTGCCACTGTAACTCCTATGGAGACCCCAATGGTGAAAAGGGTATGTGACATGGCAACTTTTTCTTGTATGATTTTTCTAATTTCTGTCAGCCTGAGAAGCACCGTGCACAGATCTGATCAAACCCAGAGCCTTCCCTGCTAACATATTCTTCTCGCTGACCAAGTTTATGGAGTAAAAAGCTTTTTAAAGATATAAACAGACTTTAGTGAACTGCAGCTCCATCACAATAAAAAAACATGATTTATGATTTTTTTAAAAAACAATTTATCTTGACTTTGTCAGTTATAGTGCACAGTATGTAATTTTGTTCTATTGTTTTGTATTAAGCCCAGTATTTTGTGTTTCACCAAAACATGTCACCAGTCTCTGCCTCACAAAAGCGAGACCATTCAGAATTATGTCTGAAAAGAAAAAAAGCAACACATATGGAGAGCATGACATCATGCTGGAATTTCAGAATTTCAGCATTTTTTCTGGAAACTACCTAATCCACTGACTTTTAAATTACTGACATGCTATAAATGCTAAGAGTAAGTGGGGGTGGGTGGGATGAGCGTGAAATGCCTCACACCATAAACAGTAGTGCCTGCTCCTTTTGCAGTTTTGTCCCCTTAGAGGAAGGTTCACTGCTGACAAGGACATCCCCCAAATCTTGAGAAATAAAGGCTGTGAAAGGAAGATTCTTCCTCACCCTACACAGCGTTTCTTTGCTGTTGCACTGCACTAAAACCTGGGTAAATCATGCAAGATTGGTAGAATTGGTCTGGATTTACACCAAAACTATGCCCAGCAGAGCAGAGCCCTTTGCTTCGTTAACACCTTCTGTAACATCTGTGATGTGCTGCATTGAGGTACCACCTGCAGCCTGTACAGCAAACCACTGCACAGACCCAAGGACCACAGCGGGGACGGAGACCTGGGGGCGGGCAGAAAGCTCTGCCACCTTCAGGTGCTGGAAACTGCCTGAATGAGGCTGGTTGCACAGTCAGGTGAGAGCTGTTCCTGGCAAAAACATGTGGTTTTTTTCAGCTTCTGTTCATGTACTGGATTGAGGCCTGACCTTGTTTAAATCAAACGAAATACTTTTACTGTATAATAAAAATTCCATGTTTTAATACATCGCCATGCACAAATGAAGTCCAACAATGCAAGTACAAAATTGTCAAATATACAAAATGATAAAGCAGATACCCAAAGCTTCCAGAGATCCTGCCCAAAGATACCAAAAACTTGATATTGATTTTAATTTTATTGTTTAAAAGAATTCCTCCCTCCCACCCGGGTTTTATTTTTTTGTTGATTTTTGAAAACAGAAGGAATTAAAGGCTAACTATAAAAACTGTAAGGTGGAATTAACAGTGATGGCCACTTTGTATACTAAAAATTAGATTGCATGATAATTTCTGTTTTGGGAAAAAAGCACTGCTGTGCAGGTGAACACCTTGGATGCCTAGGGAAACGCAGTGTACATCCAACAAAAAGGCACACTTTTGTCTCCTGCCACCTCATTTGGCTCATCATTAAAAAGTTCAGCCATAGATGTACTGGGAATAACAGTGTGTCACTTTTTAAGCATTAGAGTGCTGGCATCTTCCTAGATTATCAACCAAGTTAACATTAAAGGGAGATCACTGGCTTAGAATATTTCCTTAGTGAATGTAAACCAGAACTGACTCCAAAGGCAACAGGACCAGACACAACTTGCTGGCTTCAGGAGACTGTTTTGACCAGGCAGCATGGCCATGGGCTTGCAGTCAGTCTTCTGCATCCAGCTGTCCTACATCAGGGGGCCAGGTCTCCCCGGACCTTGATCCCAGTCTCTCTCTTGCTCCCTGCAGCTGACATCCATCAGCAGCGGCCGATGCCGATGCACCAGCACAGCCTGGCATCCAATTCTGTCCACTGGCTACTCATTCAAGGGCAACCTTTGGAGACAGCTCAGGTGTGGCTGCAATTCCAGCTGTCACCTGCGTTCCTCAGAGTCACGTTCAAACAAATTCAACTCTCCAAAAGAGAGTAGCCCAAATTGCGAGCTGCCTTTGCTAGTTTATGATATGCAGAGCCAGGCAGGCATTCCTCCCACTTATCCCCAGTTGTGAAAAAGAAACATTAATTGGAGGGCAGGTCCAGATAGCTGAAAAGTTGAAAGCAAAGCCCAGCACATCCTAAGGCATGGCCCTGACACTTTCACATTGCGCAGTAACTGTGAAAAATCTGAAAATACGCCTCTTTAGCCTTGCCAGGTAGCCCAGCAGCTCAGTGCAAAGCAAAGGAGTCTTCTCCTCAGAGCACACAGCCTCTTTGGGGAAAAGCTGGTCATTGCCATTGCCAGAGCATTGTACAATTCTGCCAGGTAATGTCTGGGCAATGGCTGCAAGAGAGAGCTCAGCATGGTGCAGGGCACTGGGCTGCGCTCACAGGTTGAGCCAGCACGGCCCCATTCCTCCCCTGTGTCAGCAGTGTTGGATTCAGGGGACAAGGCTGAGATGTGGGTCTCATGCTGAGGTGCTTTGCACAGGCTGGAAGCTCCTGTCCCTCTGTGCTTTCTCTACGGTCAATCTCTCTTCGACCTGTCTCAGAAGAAGCACAGAGAAGGAGCCTCTTGAATACAAAGGATGCAGAAGAAGTGCTAAAAGGAGTACCAACCTTTATTTACCAAAGCCTGTTCAGTAAGGAAAACTTCTGTCTAGATGTAAACCCTCACTCTCAATACTGAAACAAAACCGACCAGTCAAGTTCTCTAAGCATCTGATAGGACAAATTGTGTTTTTTTCTTCCCTGCACAGCTTCTTATTGCTTAAATGCCATTTTGCTACAATACCAATCTCCCTCCTATAAAAAAAAAACCCTCTGTGTTTCACTATGTAATTTGGTGACATGATATTAAATAGAAAAATTCAAGGCAAGTTACTTAATAGAAAGAATGTGATTAGAGATGTAAGAGCAGCTACAGAGGATTTTTTCTTCTGAAAAACTATTTAGATATATTTGGAATTAGTATCAGAAAGGAGATTTTCATCTCATTCTCAGACTAAGCCTGGCTGTGTTATAATAATGCTGGCAATCCCACTCATATGCAAGTTCAGCTTCTTCTCTGCCCGGCTGTTACGGAATGCCCTCCTCCAGAGCTGCAGTGTCTCAGCAGTGTGAGGACACTCATAAGCCATCACACACCAAAGCCAGTGGCTCCTCACAATTTATTTGAAAGGCAGCAGGCGTGTACCAATGTTCTTTAAACAATAAATCTAGCCCAAACTCATTTTCTTAGGATTTCACACTGGATTAGAGCAAGAATCCCCAAAGATCTTTGTCTTCTTAGTTATGGCCGTAGCTAGCTCCTTGTTTTAGCTTCTTGATGTTGATTCACTACCAATCTGCAGTAAGCATTGCTTTTATAGTTTCTCATTTGTGTGAACTGTTCACTCTTCAGACTGTGCATCCCTGTTCGCTCTGTTCCCACCACTCGGTGAGGCACATGGAAGATGCTCCAGAGGTTCACACTTGCCTCCCACCTATCAACAGCACTTTTGTGAAACCTTAATCAGACACCAAGTAGTCCACTGCTTATTTCTACAGTACACCATTTGAACCAGCCAATGGTAGCAAGGCCCATTCTTGCAAAACCCACTGCTGGAAGCAGCTGTCATTATTCTGGGTAATTCCACTGATGCCATTTTACTTCCAGGGCTTTATTAACCAGCCGCAATGGGGCTAGTCATGAGAGCAAACAGTTTGCTGTGTTTGAAGCAAGGAACTTGTGCACCACGCTCAGCTGCACAGTGATACAACCATCCTCAATCAGCACTGCAGCTTCTCTGCCAGTTGTTGAAGGCAGGAAAATCTGTTTCTTGCCAGCACGATCCTACCTCCTTAAGAGGCAAACCCACAGGTGTTACTGCTTGCTCAGACTACACATCCACATGGCCCCATTATCTGAGTGCAGCATTTTGTGCCAGGATACTAATAATGAAAGGCAACAGACTTTCTCAGTATGTCCAAGGGTTTTGTTGTTCTTTCTTGCCCAGTTCTCTTCCTTTAATTATGTGCAGTAGAACCTTACAGCTGTAAGCAGAGCTACTGACGCTCATACCAAATGTTAGCAAGCATAGCTTTTCATATAAGCTGTTAAAATTAAGACCATTTTGTGGGGGAAAAAAATTGATATAGGTTTCCCTGCCTGGAAATTTCAAGATATTTTTAATTCAGAAGTTTACATCTGATGATCTAGTCTAATCCTTGCATAACACATGCCTAATAACTTCATCCAGTAATTGCTGCACCGAGCCTGGATTTCAGTTTGAGGTAGAGCTTATTGACTTTCAAAAATACTCTGCATACATTTAAAGATCTTATGTGATGGAGAACAAGCCAGGTAACTAAGTAAGTTGTCTCCATGCGTAATTATCCTCCCTGTTGAGTATTTGCACTTAATTTCTAGCCTGAAATCAGTTTCCAACCAGTAGAGCACATTATTCCCTTTTCTTCTAAATAGAGGAGCTGGGCTACCTGCCCTCAGACAGCACTTCCTTGCCCAGGTAGAAGACTGTGATTGCAGACTGAGATCAAGTCACCTCTTCAAATTGCCTCTGATAAATTAACAGCTTGAGCTTCATTAGTCTGACACTATAATAAGACCTGTTTTCCTGCCCTTGAATGACACTGGGAGCTATTGAAAATAATCTTTCCAAGTTGTCAATACCCTTTTTGAAAGACTGACAGTAACCAAATGAACTGGAATAGCATCACTATTGCCAGTTCCTACCTCCCAGTCAGCAAGAGCATCTCTGGGGCTGATGTTGAATGGCTACTTCACCTTTGCAGCCACTGTATTATTCCAGACATACTCCCCATGTTTCTGCATTGGACTTGCTGCCATGTCTCCTGGATTTCTGACTTCTCTGTCCTCAGCGTTACTCTCCACCACTGACCTGCTCATATCATTATTTACTGCACCCCCGTTTTTGTCATCTCTGGCTGCTGCCAAAAGTAATTTTCTCTTCCCCTGGGAGGTACACTGAAAATAGAGCATACCTTGGGAGGACCTCATCAGAAATAGTCTAGCTGAGGATAATTTTGTATTTACAGTTATTTTTTGTGATCTAGCCTGTAATCAGTTTTAATCCACTTAATATGGGTGATACTGATTTTGCATTGTGCTATTTTGTTCTTTATCAGAATCAAATGCTCCATAGGAGGCTAAGGACAGTATGCCAGCAGAACTTCTTTTCTCAACAACTCTGGTATCACAAAAAATGATAGCGAGTTTATTTGGCATGATACAGTTCTGTAAAAATAATTTGGAGGGGTTTATCAAGTTTTAATTGCTTTAATGATTATGCCAGATCAATTTTTCCATGATTTTGCCTAAGATTGATAGGAAGCTAATGAGCCTATAGTTTTGTGGACCAAACCTCTCATTCTTTTCAATTACTGTGGTTTTGGTGTCATTAGAAGCTTCTTTTATGCTTTCTAGTTCTGAGGAGTCCTAGGCAAGTTTTCCTTCACTTTTGGATTCAGTTAACGGTTCTACAAATTTAAAATTATGTTTGGATAGTTGCTGCTTAATATTACTTGTAATTACTGATGAAGTAGGAGGAATTACAATTTAATGTGCAATCTGACTCCCTCCTTCTACTGCTTTCAAGTACAAAACAAGACTATTTGTTGTGTTTTCAATGTACTGTGAACAATCACTGTGCTGGGCCTGCCTAACATCAGACTTAGCTTTGCTGTGACAGTACTAGGATATATGTAAAGCCTTTGGTCTAACCAGCCTTAACCTATTTGCCACTGACTTCCCATACTTTTTTTAGCTTCCTTCATTAAACATCTACTTTTCGTACTTGCTGATTTATCCTCATGAGCCTGCCTAATCACCCATTCATTATATTGGTGATTTCTTTTGCACTCCAGATTACTCTCCTGAATTTTACTACAGGAGGTTGCAGGTAATGCTGTTAATATTTTCCCCTCACCCATCAATTTTAATTATACCGAAGGACCTTCTCTCTTTAAATTAAAATCTTATTGACCACAGCCTGTATATAGCAGGGTCAATGCAGCACAGTCCTGCAGCAGGGCCACTCAAGGAGACTCTGATGGCAGAGAGGGCAACTGTTAAAGGGGACCCATGGGAAAGATGAAGGGGTTTACTTTGCTTTATTTTGAATAATGCAGATCTTGTGACTTTGTGGCAGGTGGAGGGAGATTCATTTTGGTGATGACAAAAAAACCTCTCCAGTCCTGGCTCCATGGCTGGCACTAATCAACAACATCTCTGGAGACACTGATGGAATAGCCAGGGCCTCGCCTGGGGTCTTCCAAAAATTCAAGGCAAAACCAAACCAGAATTTTGTACTTTTTAATGGTTTCATTTCCTCAATAACGTTACATCTGGTGTCAAGTGACAGCACTTACCCTAAGGAACAGACAGGGAGGGATGAACTCACTGGCAGAGCACCTGGGCAAGCAACACCAAAGAGCTTGTGAAACTTTCAAACTCCTCTCCTTGAAGGCTGCATTTTCCTTAACGGAATAAATGGTAGCTGTTCAGGCATGGAAAGCCACCGAGATGAAAAAAAGCAAAGGATGCTCTTTCAGCTGCAGTGTGCTTTCTGGAGTGAGCAATTCCTTCAGATGGAGGACTTCTCACGGCTTGGGGTGGCTGTGTTTCTGTTAGGGATTCTTAGTGGGGTCTGATGCTGCAACCTTTCTGGACACAAAAAGCCAGGTGATTGTGGTGGCAGGGAGAGGAGGAGGCTGCAGGTTTGCATAGGGAAACAGTGCCCCTGTCACAGGACTGCCCTGTCTCAGAGATAATAACCAGTGATCAATGCAATGGCAGCACTGGCCTTTGCGAATTTATCTATCTCCACAGGGCTGATAATGGCTGCTTTATGAAAACAGAATTAGTCTCCCACTCTTTTGCACTGAACTAATGGCTCTGAACATATTTAAATTCATTTCCTTTGCCGGAATAACTTATTCGCTCCCTTTCATGTTGACTTGGTCTTTGGCACTCTCAACATAAATGATTTATTGACCAGAGATAAAGCATTCTTTCCCCTGAACTGTTCCTGCGACCCAGGCAAAAGCGGATATGTCTGCTATTAATAAGGTGTTCAGCATAAAAAATGCAATAGACTTGATTGTCTGCACTAACAGCCTTTCCGAGAACACAGTACCTGCCCCCATTCATAAGAACAAAAATCTCTCCCACATGTTTATTTATATTAAAAAGTTTTCAGAAGAATATGCTGGGATCCAGATAGTTGTTTGGGAGATGTAGAACAATTCCATAAATATCCCTGAGGAAGCATGGCCTACTTTGGGAGAATAACAGTGATTAAAAAAATCCAAACACAATGAATAGTTAAATACAAGCCAAAAAGTACAGTAACTTCCTTATGGCTCTGGCAGACAGTTACACACGTGAGAAGTGTCACGGGGCTTGGGGGAACTATGCTTGCAGTTGTCCCATGCACAGGCTTGGCTGCAGGGTGGAGACCTCCACCAGCTTCGGCGGAGGTTTGTTCGATAGGCACCTACAGACTTCTCACCCAGTCTGGCTACTCAAGGGTCTGGACTTGATTTTCACATTTCTCAGGGCCTGTAACACTGCTTTTCTAGGTCACCATAGCTAAAATCCTGGGAAGCTTTTAAAACAGACTGTTTTAACAGCAGAAGTGCACACATCTAAATTCATGCCCATATACTGGAAGATGTTCAAAACTAACATTGATACAAAAAAAGCTTCTAGTGGCTCACTGCCTAACGCAACTTCTCATACACCCTTTTAAGATAACACTCTGATAAACTCTTCTTTTATCATTCAAATCATTCTGGATTTTTTCAGTGGGTAGTAAAATAAGAGAATTCTTACTGTAGAAGTATAGCATTCTCCTTTTAATATATAAATCAAAGTATTTTGGTTTTTAATTGCTGTACCAATATGAAATTGATACCAGTTGCCAGAGTGCATTTTTGAAACCTGTAGCAGAAAGAGCTGTAAAATTTGCTGAAGCTTACAGTGGACCTGTGCCATGTGCATGGCTGGCTCTATTGGTATCAGATTCCAACCTGCAACCCTACGAAAAGCTCTAAAAAGTGCAAATGTTGCTGTTGGCAAAGATTCCTATGTCTTAAGGAGAATTTTTACACCAATTAATTTAAAATTAGGAACCAGGATTTTCAGAAAGAGAATGTTGAAGTTTACTGCTTTGTAATTCTTGGGAGCTCCACCTGAGAACCCATGGAAAGACCCAAACCATTAGAAATCACTAGCAACTTCTGAAAATCCTGGTCATCAGTAAAAATAATTTGCTTTGGGTCTGAATACTATAGAAGCATCCAACACGCTGAATCTGAGACGGGTGGAGAGCTGAAACCTAAGCCCACAACCATCTGAAAAATATTAAACCCTGAAGATAACTATCTGTTTGTTGTACAGACACCCTCAGTGGCTGACCTTCCATTCTCTAGCAATGAACTGCACAACAGTTTTTAGAAATTGTAACACAGGAGCTTTCTCTAGAAAGGTGCCTTTGATTTTAAAGAAAGAAGGAACAAATAGGTAAGCCCCTCAGTATGTCGATGGTATCAGTCCATTACAAAGAGTGTGGTAGAAGGTCCTGATGTGAGGGACAGACATTAATTCCACTGAGTTCCCATGGAGGAAACAGTACCACAGCCAGCTGTGATACAACCAGTGATGAGGCCAGCCATTCAGAGACTGAACAAAAAACAATGTTCAGGTTGAATGCAACAGTCTTGAGCCTGCTACAGTATATTGAAAGGCTTATTGGAACCATTTGCTTATTCCCAGTTCCTACCAAAATATTGTTTTGGATAGAAAGAGGAAAATGTTAATGAAGAAGTCTGCCCTCTCCAAAGGGAGTGTCTTGCTCCTCAGAAGTATAATCTTACACTTTACCTTTTTCAGAGAGTTTGGTTTGGACTATGATTCCCCAGCCCTGCCCAAAACATAAATGGTGGCCAGCATAAAGAACCTGAATTCTTCCAGTTTATTCTGGTTTTACTGTAGACCAAACCCAGGGTCATGCACATCTCTAAGAAAGGCTCTCTCCCTTGCCTCTCCCTCTCTGAGTAAGAAAACACATTGGCACACTAGAAACGAGAACCTTTGATATTTGGTGGATGAGAGGGAGAGCAGACACAGTGTCCTACAGCTCATTCAACCTACCCTGTTCTTGGCTACCTCTGTGACAGCTGTTCTCTAAGTCTTGATAAAAGAAGTCACATCTCTGCCACGTGCAAATCTATCTACACAATCTACTGTGAATTGGTGAAGGGATGATAGTAGTGGGCTTCAGTTTGGATGCAGTCTCAGCACACATACTGAAACATATCCTCAGTATTTAAAAAAAAGACATTATATATATATGGACTGTGCTCATTCTGTGAGGAAAGCACAGAAGAAGTGCTGATATTGTTTAACAGAATACCATTAGACTGCAAAACTAACACATACAAGACGTTTACATTCCTATCAGGGTGTAATATTGTGAACATATCCACTGAGATTGGAGAATTGCTGTAAGTTTTTCCTAAAACATCATGCCATCTGCATACATAATAAAAGAATCCAGTAGTTGCCATGCTAAAACAGGACTTCTAGTGAAGGGCATAGACAGTCCCCTAAAGGGAACTCAAAAGTTATGCACAGTGATGAAAACTGGAAGAAATTTTCCAGCTAAAGGTCTGTAAATGACCATTTTCAACAAATTAGCACTGGATATTTTGCACCACGTTTTTACTCCACAGCAAACCAGGTCTTCCCAGAAAGCATCATCTGAGTCGGCCGATTCTACTTCAAGCTTGTCTTCAATCCTCCATGGTCATTTTCTGGCAGCGCCATTTATTGTGGGGTTTTCATGAAGGAAAGTTCACTTTCATATCAAGTGGCAGGACAGCAGCTTTAGAGGCTGGAAATGTTTATGGAGAGCTCTCTGCTGGGGCTGTAAGAAACAAAACAGGAGTTCAAAACCAGACAGTGAGTATAGAACAAAGGAATTATCATGCATTTCGACTAAAATTAAAAAGCCAGGTTTGAGCTCAGTAAATGTACTCCTAGAATATATATTGTGACCCTAGTACTTATTTTAATCAACTTTACTCCCCAACCCAAAAACTCAGTCCTTAATCAATTCCTTAGATAAAGTGCAGACCAGCAATCATTTGCATGATTTAACAAATCCTACTTGAATTTTATTGCCTCGTGTGAAAGCACTGCTTACTCTTCCTGTAGTCTGAGTCCCAGGGAGCAAGCTCTTCTCTTTGGGTGGATTTGCATTAACTACTGAAGGCTTGATAGTCAAATGCTGGAAAGGCTCTGCCAAATGCACAAATAGGATTTGATATTTCTCCACCATTTCTGCTGGCCAGGATGGTGAGAATTTGCCATTGGCGTGTAGAAGACACGAAAACAGCTCACCCACATCCTTCCCCCCTTCAAAACCCGTAAGATAATGAGGGGGGTGGCAGAGACTTTCTACGTCCCTGCTAAAAGCAGTTCAGTACACTCAATGTTGTTTGCTATTCCGTGCCTGAAAGCCCTTGCAAAGGAAGAGAAAGTGGAGGTTACTTGTAACTTCTCTTCCCCTTCACCCAAACTCTTCCTTGAGAAGCACAGCAAAAGGATAGGAGGCAATGGACACAAGATGCAACAAGAGAGATTCCAGTTAGATGCAAGGAAAAAATCTTCCTAGCAAGGGTGGTTAAATTTTGGAACAAGTTACCTGACCAGTCCGTAGGACCTCCACCCATGGAGATATTTGCAACTCAACCAGATGAGGCCCCACATAACCTAACGTGGCCCTGCTTTGGGCACAGTTGACTGGAACCATCTCCCAAAGCCTCTCCCAAGGTAAGTATTTTCACGATTGTACATTTTCTGATGGAAATTTGTGCCCCCTGTTCTGCCTTTCTGAACAGGAGATGAGTGCCCATGCAGGACTGCTCACACTGAAGCACAGTCACTTGTTTATTTGGTGTGTAGCATGTAAATGCACGCAAACCCCTGGCAGGCTCAGGCCTCTGGGGCCAAGGAGCCACGCAGAGATAAGTTCACTGTGTTATTTCATGGAACCATAAAATCATTTAGATTGGAAAAGACCTTTATGATCATTGAGTCCAACCATTAATCCAGCACTGCCAAGTCCACCACTAAAATGTTCTGGGATGCAGCTTTGTTTATTACACAGCCTCCACCCATGACCAGTTTCCTGGACCAGATCTCTGACCAGGGTAGTGCTGGGATGGGACTCCTCAGGGTGGGCTTTGCACCCTTTCCAGCTCATGTCCTGCTCCTTTCATGAATGTATGTGTCTGTATGTGTGGGCAGAGCTGGATTGTTGGGGGTTTGGGGACAGATTCCAAATTCTGAAGCTAATGGGACACTGATGCTGCCAAGGCAGCATTCATGTCAGCTGAAACTCAGGCTGGAAGTGGATTTCTGCTTCTCACTTCCTCAAAATCATGCCTTGTGGGCTCTTCTCTGTGGGTGTGGGCTGAGTGGCTCTGCCAAGCTCTCACTTTGCCCATATTTGCCTCTCCCAACCCCAAACTCCTGTAGCAATGGACATGAAGGCCTGATTGAGAGGCAAAGGATGGGATGATCAGTAGGTGTTGCATGAAACTAAAAAAACCCCACCCACACCCTGCCATGAACACGTGACCCCTCAGTGTAAATATGCCCTATGAAACAGAGGAACATTAACAACCAGCCTCCTTAGTTATTTCCCTCCGTATGTGGGCCTGAGTACAGTGCTGCTCTTGATTTCTGTTTTTATAGTTGCCTTGCTTTTATTCTCCAGGTTCTCTAGGGCAATGATCCCACCAGCATCTACTGTCACCTTCTACAAGAGATACCCACAACAGGAGTGGCCTGAGAAAGAGTCACATTAGGGACCAAGCAACTGTTTTATTCCATGGAACAAAGGGAAGGTTTTGAGCCTTCATCTGGTCTGGGCAGGTAACTGACTGCATTCCTCAGGACAGAAAAGGAAGCAATAGTGATATTCAGCGGGTTTTAAGTTAAAGGGAAAATCTGTGGGGAGGTTTTAAACTTGGAGAGAAGCAAACTGGTACCTCATCTCAAAAAGTGTTTTATTTCAGGTGAACTAGAGGATGTCTCCCATCTTTAGCATCAACAGAGACAGGCCTGCCTCACAAAGGAGAAACAGGACTTCTTTTGAGCTTGTCTGCTGCAAACAAGGGAAAATTTGAAAAGCTCTCCAAAGCAATGGAAAATACCTTGCCTAGTCACAGAGTTGCAGGACTAAAATAAGATGGGTTATTACATCAGGTCAGGGCTCGGGATTGCACTCACGCTGAAATTCCCCAATCATTCACATTGTCTCAGCCATCAGCTTGTACGTGTACTTAAGTTTGAAATGAGCCAGTGGCCCTTAAGACAGAAACTCATGAATGAGGAAAAACGGAACTGTTCCCAACCCAAGCTTTGTCCACACCACAGACTGAGCACAACCACTTTTTGCTGTGCAGGACACCCAGCAGAGGTGTCTGGATACAACTGGCAACACTGAGTAAGGCAATAGTAGTAATTCTGTCAAGCTCTGTATTTAGAGCAAGCAAACTGAGGACTTAGTGGTCATCTAGCCCGTTTCTATTCTTCTCACTTTGTCTTTCGAGGACAGTTTTTATTCTTCCCCATTACCTATACAATTTTTGGTGCCCAGCTGGAGACTCCTCTAAAGACTCTGGTTTTCTAACAGTGCTTTCTGAAAGTAAGATCTTTGTAAAAGGTATCACAAATGAGCAGTTGTCTTTGAAAACCTTGCCTGAGACTGTAAGCTCTGGGAACAAAGCCCGCCCCTCGCAGGGGGTTCGTACGCTCACCTACACAACGGTGTACAGATCTAATCTAATGTGACATTTTCAAGAAGCTGCTGTAGAAAGACAACAATAATTTCAAAGACAGAGATGTATGTCAGTTTTTGAGTACCTGTACTATGTGATTTTGTTTAACTGAGAAAGGGATATATTTTACATTAATTTTATACACAGGTTAATTCAAGTCAACCTAAAGGTATTACCTCTTTGTCACACTTTCATAATTGGGGGGCTCTGATAAACAAAACAGGCATCTATTATCTTTGCTAGGTTTACTCTCCTGGAACTAATTTTATACTATGTTTCTAAAGTCAGCACATTACAAACATGCGATTATAAAGAAAAATGCCTATTTCCAAACATCAATCTCCCAACTATTCCTCGGAGTCTGTGAAAAACTGCATTCAGCTACATTTAGTAGTATTTTTCCTGTACTGGAAGGTGCTATAAGGTCTTTCTGGAGCCTCCTCTTTTCTTTTCTAGGCTGAACAGCCCCAACTCAACCTGCCTTCATCGGAGAGATGTTGCCGCTCCATCATGAACTTAATGGTCCTCCTCTACACTGATTCCAACAGGTCCATGTCTTTCTTGTCCTGGGGACTCCAGAGCTGGACACAATACTCCAGGTGGTGTCTGTGTCCAGCTCTGGGGCCCCCAACAGATATCACTACCTTTGAAGAATTTTGTACACTTATAAAAGAAAATGCCTGGCAGCCCATTCCTAGATTTACCTTTTTCTTTATTATTGTACTGAATTACTATCTCTGAGCTGTGAGAGCACGAGGTGTCTCTGTTAGGCTCATGGAAGTTCCTGTAAAAGCAAAATACCTGCTCGGGGAACTGATCATGATCAGCCACCATGGTGGAGGGAGGATTAGGAGTGGCAGGGAAGTGCTGCCATTGGGTCAGACTTGGAAAGGGCAGGAACCATTTACACCAGGTTAGATGAGACTGAAATTGTACCTGTGTTTGGTTTCACTCTACCACAAAACCATCCCATTATTATTCTGGATGGAGAACAGCACCAGTTCTTTTAACCTGTAGGCAAATGCAGCTATTGCTGCACATCCTTATTACGTAACAGGCTGTTGATAACGAGAGTCAACAATGCCAGAGATCCAAGGTTACTCCATGGATTGCAGGCACGCAGCTGGAGCCAGCATGGAGGAGGTGGTGAGGCACCACTCGCCACCTCTCCATCCGCCCCAGCCACCTCCTCCCAGCGGAGCAGCTCCGGCTTGGACAGGCACCAAGTCAGGCCTCAGGGCTGCACAGAGACAGCAAACTGCCTCGCTGCACGTGCCACAGCCCAGCAGCCCGTGGCAAGCAGTGACACATTGATCAATGGACTGAATGCAACACCCAGCAGCCGAGAGAGAATACAGAGAGGTGGATGGTTTTTGATAAGACTGTCAATTTTGTTTTGATTTCCAACCAGTCATGTCTTGGTCTGACTTGCCTGATTCTCCCCTCATCACTAAGAACTGGTAGGTGATACAGTCTTGAAGGTTATTTAATGTTTGTCAAATGCAGTTGTCAATATGGTGGAAAAATTGCAAGGGGAAAAGGAAGGAAGTCTCTTCTTACTTTGATTTTTTAACATGTTTGCCAAGCAGGAAACCAAGATTTTGGTTTTGGAGTAGCTTGACAGAGAAAGCTGGATTTATGAGCACAACACCTAAAGCATCAAACACAGTAATCCTAATCCCAAGAATACAATGCACATTAATGAGGACATGCAAAATATTTATAAAAGCTGAAAATACATAGAATTAAAAATAAATGTTGCTTTCTGTTCACCTCTACATTTTTAGGACACAGGTAGGATGTATTCGTCAGAACTATGAAACCCAAACGATGAAACGAAGCATTTTTTGTTGAAATGAGCAGGGACATTGATGTACCTTCAAAAGACTCCGAATGCAGAGTTTTCAAAACAAACAGCAGCTGACACATGAATTGCTATTTCTGCAAGGATGAATTCAGGATTTCTTTTTCTCCTTCTGGACAGCTTGCTCCCAACAAGCAGGTACTCCTAATCCTCCTGGATATAGTTTTAATATCTGTTGATACCATCACCATAAATATGCTCCTGAATAAATATCCCTGTGTGAGATCTAGGGGAGAGAATGACTTTACACGCAAGAAGCTCCTTGGTGTTATTTATGTATTGCTGCACCGCTCACTCTGAGTGGCCCCAGGTCCACACAAGGGCTCTGAGGTGGCAGCTGGCACTCAGCCTGGCTCGGGCACGGCGCTGGGCCTGACGCTGCCTGGCACTGCAGGAAAGCCATAATAAGCCATCCAGGATGTGGGAATGCGGGATCCTGGCTCACTCCCAGACTTGCTGTCTGGATCAACAGCACATCTCGGGGAAGGCTTCAGGGTGGCCTTCAAAAGGCAGTTTAGACAGGATGCTCAGAGCCTCAAGACAGATGATGAACATTCAACAAGGTCAGGCAAACCCTTCCCTCTATATTCTGACTCTAGAGATAACTCACTTCCTGCCTGGGATGCTGGGCTCCACAGCCTGCATCAGGCAATTCTGAGATGAAACATTTCTGGGAGAATGGATGTCATGGCAGATGCTCTCAGCAGGTAACCTTCTGAAAAGCCAATTAGTCAGAGGTTATCACAGCTGCTCTGTGGAACACTGTTGGTTTGCACAGGATAGTTGAAAATGTAGTTGTCCAAAACGCGTTTCTCTAAGCTATTCAATGCCTCAAACAGTCAGATTAGCCAAGGGCCTCTTCACAAGTCACACACAACCCCAGCTCCCCTACCAAAGCAAATCTCTCAGCAACTTCACTAGGTTAAACAAAATGAAGACACACACTGATTCCATGTGTAGATGATTTATGCAGGAATTTCAGTTCCTTGCCCCATTCTTCAAAAATCAGAGTTCTTGGTAGACAAGTCTCTAAAGGGCTTGAGCTCACACTCTAGCCTTGTCCCAAAACATATCTTAAAAGTCTTCTACAGTTTCTGAACTTGATCTTACAGCATAATCTGGGAACCTCAGAATGAAAATCTGTCCCAAGAAATGATGTCCTTTTTACACCTGTCCCTAACCAGCATGTGAAAACTTCCTGAGCTTAGAAGTTTGATTCAAAAATCAGGAAAAATCCTGGGAGAGACTCTTTTCTTCTTGAGTTAACTCATCTCAGCCCGTGCTGCTTCATACATCCCACCACCCAGCTGCTGCTGCAAACATTCAAAGAAAATAGAAAAACACTTTTGCATTCCATAGATTATGATGATTTCCTTGAACTAACAAGCAAGTTAAAATATTTTAAGTGCATGTAACTGCTTCCTTGGTGTTTATAGGTTCTTTCCAAGTATTCTCTTGATCTACTGGACACTTACCCATCCCTGTGAACAGTGAACTGGCTGTCCAGCAGCTTCTGCTCCAGAGACTCAAACTGTAGCAAACAGAAAGATTTAAAGGAATGTAATGCTAAGGAGTCTGATAGTCTTAGCTGGTGCTGTCTGAAACTGAGAATGCAGATGAAATTGCTGACTTTACGCCTTATCATGCATGTCTCTCACTACCTGCTTGCAATCAGCTCCTGGTCTCACAAGTCCTTGTGGGGTGCTCTGCAGGAAGTGAAAAAGGTTGTCACAGATGAATGGCATTCCACACGCTGTGGCTCTGTATAGCCATTTGCACTGCACTGTGAGCCTTTGCATATCTATTGCTTTCATCTCCAGAGACCAGGTTTTAATATGAAGCACCAGGAACAGCACAAACTGAGTGAACTTAAAAAAGACATAGCCTTCAGTGGCATCTTCAGCATGCACATAAGGTGCTTAACCACACAGTCCCCAGTGGCTCGAAGCGGTTTAGTGGCTGCTCTGATCATCACCTGGAACTTGTATTTGCATTTCTTCTGCAGATTCTACTTTCAAGCCTGCCCTGTTTGTAAGTGTCCAGCAGTGTTTGGAAATTAGTTCTGTGCATTACATCATGCTATTATTTGCTGTAGGATCCTCGGTGAAATGTGCAGTAAATTAAGAAACATAATCAGATGAAACCAAATACTTCACTAGAAAAATCAAAGTATTAGAGCAAAAAGGTTTGGAAACCTCTCTGGAACTACAACTCCCCTGCTGGTTATGCAGAGCTTATGCAGGAGTAATAGGTGGAACAAACTATCCACCTTTGGGGAGATATTCACTGTGAGGTTCCCTGAAATAAGAATTTCCATTCTGTGAATTGATTAACCAAGCAAAAAAGGAAATTATACCTACTAAAACCACCTAAAAGACTGCACATAAGCACACACCCATTTACCACAAAACAAAACAAATACACACCATGAAGCCTACGAAAGCAGTTCCCACTCCTTAATTTGTTGAACAAGCATCTTTATGGAACAGCTTTTTGCAGGAATGAATCAATGTATACCCTTTACCTGCATCACACTGTGTTATCATTGTGTTTTTCCTAGGACATTTGCACTGCTCTGAGCATCAAACAGACAGAATGCAGAGAAAGGGCATTTTGGTACCATTTGGTACTTGCTTTATTCTTGCAGTTCAGCATGTGCCCCACCACTTCATTTAAAGCACAATGTCCATCTGGAAAATAATTACTGCTATTCTCATGGACAAATTGTCTAACTATTTCACAAAAAATAGGCCTCAATTTCATAATATATCAGAGAGAAGACATGGCCTTGTTTTACAGTTCCCAGTTACAAGGCTGCACTGGTGCTGTCTGTCCAGCTTCTCTGTCCCACAAGAGCTTCAGGCTGTCAGAGCCATTTGGGGCTCCTGAGTCAGGTGAAAACCCTGTGGAGGAAAGGGCGTTTGAGGAGGCTTCTGGAATGCATACTCCAGGTCTGGAAGCTGGAGCTGCAAGAATTACAAGCAGGACAGTAAGATGGCAAAGTCTGGGTTTGTTAATCTGTGTAGACTTCTCAAAATGCTTCCAATGATGCGTTCTCCTAATACGATTTTATCTGGAAATTGTCCCTTACTGATTGTCATCTGAAAGGGAAATTGTTGGACTATCAATGTTACAATCCAGCATGGTCCTCCATATGCACTGGGTGGTGCAGGAAAAAAGCAGTCACCGTTTTATCCTCATCAATCTGGTTGTGACCAAGTCTTCCCAGGCACCCACAGAAAGGTCTACAGAACACCATGATGCATACAGCTCTACTGTTTAAAAAAATAAAAATGAATCAAAGGTCCCTGGTCTAATTCTCCCAGCTGCAGGACCAAGCTCAGGGAGAGAGCTACAGAGAGGGCAGGTCCCATCCAAGGCAGGGATCCTCTTCCACCCTGTGACTGATGCTGTGCCAGGCAGCAGGGAGGGCTCGCCCCTCTGCACATCAGGCTTCATGACTCTCTCTGGGCAGCTGGAAAGTGAACTACAAGCTCAAAATGAGTTACCACATTTAAAGAGTCCCCTAAGTGATTACTAGGACTGTATCTGGATGTATACCCACCAGAGACCCTAAATATCAGGAACGCTGCTTCAGCAGAAGGGCTTGATAAACAAAGGATGGACAGACTGTAACAAGTTCTTACGTCAGGCATGAAGTCTAAGTACTGAAATTACGTGGGCTGTATTGACCACAGAGCCAAGAAAAGAAGTCAGTCATGAAACAAAGACTATCTAGCCAGTGTTCAGAATGCATGAGCTGTTTGGTCATTCAGGGTTTTGGGGAGTTTCTGCTCAGCACAGAAACTCTGATGGGTTGCAGATTGCGCTCTATTCTGATTTGCCCCTTTCCTATCATTTTAATTTGAAGGCTATCCAAAGCACCTGCATATTTTTATCTCACAGAGAGATGTATACAACCGGTGACAGAGCACACCATATGCTGCGGAGATGCTCCTGCAAGTGGTTACTGCCATTTCAAGCAAGATGTTGATGCCCCCCTTGCCCAAACAAAGGGGTATCAACTATGTCCTGTGGGGCAGTTTACAGGACCTGCTGGAGTATTCCACATCGCCCTGGCTGCCTGTAAAGCCAGTTTTCCTTCCAAAGGAAGCCCAGGCCTGCAGGATGGTGCACTCCCCATCCTCAACCTCACGTGCAGTCATCACCACCCAGGGCTGGACATGCTCTCAGGTGCTGTAGCAGGGCCTTACCCAGCGTAAATCAAGGATGGGACCAATGTACTTAATGGTAGAAAATAATTCAATACCAGGTAGAAGTTGACCTTTAAAAGTCAGACAGAAGGCCATTGCCTCACTTTAAAGAGAGGGAGTTTGGTCGAAATGTCATATCAAGGAAAAAGACTTTCATTGATCATTCAACTTCTTTGCTTGCAGAACACTCCAATATGGACTGATGGATACAAGAAAGTGAAATACGCAGCAGAGCAGCAACTCAGTGGTTAAGGTGAAGGTTTTATCTGCCCTATCACAGACTACCAGACTTCCCTTTGCTGTCTAGTTAAATAAATACAAACTTGTTCTGCACAAAGTAGAACAGCATAAAAAAAAGACACAGAGCCCATCTCTTTTCCACCCAGAAGTTTGTCTTTAAGGTTAAAGATGTAAATAAATAAGCTTGTGTGGATTTCTGAGATGATTCACTTGAACTTCTACAGATAACTTGATTAAAGCTAGCTGGGTATTTCCATGCATAATTGCAGACTGTAACCCCAGACAAATGCAAATCACAGACAGAAGTGGGATGGGAGAATCCATCCCTGCCTGTGCCAGCTGAGCTGTAACTCCCTGTGCAGAGCACCAGCTCTTTTGGCTCTGAAGTTTGCGTGGTGTCTGCACAAACTCATTTCACCCATCCTAGACAGGCAAACAGCCTACACTGTTAACTAGGCTTCCTCAATGAGCAATGGAGAAAGACAGGGCCCTTAGAAGAGTGACCCACCTACTTACTTGTCATACTGGATAACTAACTGATTCTTTGGCAGGTCCTCTCTTCACTGATTATCAAGGAAGCTGAATGATGAGCTCAGAGTAGATATCCAGCAATTAAATGGCAAACAAGAGGTGACAGGAATTGCAACTTCATGCTTAATTTGATTGTTACAATTTCCAATTAGCATGTGAAACGTAGGTACCACAATGTTCAGGATTAGCCTGTGCAATGCTTACATTTCTACTGATACAAGAAATTATATAGATTCTGGTGAGGGATAAGAGCCCATAATTCCTTTGAGGCCTTGGATATTGGAATTTGACAAGGAAATTACACACCAAATAATCTTCTTAGAAATTCATACACATAACTGAGATAATGAGATCTTTCCTGCAAACAATCCACAAAGTACTAAAGTTTTGTAGAGGAATTATTTACTCAGCATTATTGGTATCATTTTGTAGCTGGATAATTTATTGTGTCTATGCTGCCAAATTGTTTTGATTTGCCACTGATTTGCTTTTCATTTCCACTTGCAATATACAAACAAATGGACATCAGAGTCAAGAAATTCACATGGGTAAGTAAAATTTGAGTAAACAAAAAATAATGGTTTGTTTGTTATTAAACACCTTTGATATTTTAGCTAGGATAGGAAACTAGGTTGGTAAGAATGTGTAACTGGAAAAGTTCTACCATTTTACCTCAGGCCAAACAGTTTATCACAATTCATGTGCAGACAAACCTCTGTGCCTCAAAAATCAGGGAAAAATATCAATTGGGATGTGGTATTTCTCTT